>OZ012667.1:10193089-11443089 GCA_963942505.1 Lordithon lunulatus | reverse complement strand
CCGCCCGGTCGCACTTCTGTTTGATGGAATATATAATTATGACAAATTAAAACGCTGCTTGATTTTTTGTCTGTGATGTATTGCCACTGTTTCGGTGTGTTTATAAATAACAGCTGAATACGAGCTATTTTTTTGCGTTGGCATGATAGGTAAAGAAATATGTCACTACAAAAATCGAGGATATGATAATTCTCCCCTGATTGAGAGGTCATATATATATTATATATATTATATACTATATTTTTGAAAGATCTATATTTTTTGATACAACTTTTCTCATAGGAGGAAAGTTTAACTCCATCTGGCGACACCTCCTCAATTAACAATGCACACTCATACGGTAATAACCGTCAACACGCTCATGCCTCATGCCCTCAGGATAGAGTAGTGCCCTCTATTGGAATAATATTCCAGTGTGTTTGAGATATCAGCACAAAGCCTATCTTATATATTATTATATTTTATGTGGTGTCGCCAGATTTTTTAATTTTTACTTACCGCATTGCTTTGCTTTCGCAAACAAAATCGAATTATTAATTTTGACTTTTCTCCACGTTTCATGACTTTTCTTGTCGAAATAGACTTTTTTTGGAAAATATCTCTGTGTGTGTATACGTGTTTGTGGATATGAATTTGTCTGTGAACAAAAATACGGGAAAACGGCTGAATAGATCGTGACCATATTAACAAATTGGCTGGGAAACTGAGTTTGGGGTGAAAATTTAAGCAAAATCGTTCCACAAACAGAGAAAATAACTTGATAAAACCATTTCCCTACAAAAGTCACTTTCCCGCCAATTGAATTCCACTGATGCCAATACAAATATTCGCACAAATAAATAGCAGTTGGTGTAACTTGGATTGCGTAATAATTTAATTTTATATATAATTTCAAATTTAATTAGACAAATATGGTCAAATATCGTCAAATATTATCAAATATCATCATACATTTCAAAATAATGTCAAATATTGTCAAATATCGTCAAATATTATAAAATACCATCATACATTTCAAAATAACGTCAAATATAGTCAAATATCATCAACTATTATCAAATATTGTCAAATATCGTCATACATTGTAAAATAACATCAAATATTGTTAACTGTCGTTATACATTGCAAAATAATGTCAAATATTGTGTGATATTTGACAATATTTGACGATATTTGACGTTATTTTGCAATGTATGATGGCAGTTGACAATATTTGACAATATTTAACGTTATTTTACAATGTATGACGATATTTGACAATAATTGATATTATTTGACGTTATTTCATTGCGTCATGCATTGCAAAATATTGTCAAATATTGTTAAATATCGTCAAATATTATTAAATTTCGTCATACATTGTAAACTAACGTCAAATATTGTCAAATATTGTCAAATATTGTCAAATATTGTCAAATATTGTTAAATATTGTCAAATATTCTCAAATATCGTCATACATTGTAAAATAACGTCAAATATTATAGTCAAATATTGTAAAATATAGTCATTACTTTCAAATATCGTCAAATATCGCCAAATGTCCCCAAATATTTTCAAATATTATCAAATATACTCAAATATTGTCATACATTGCAAAATAACGTCAAATATTATGAAATATCATCATACATTTTAAAATAACGTCAAATATTGTGAAATATTTGACGATATTTGTCGTTATTTTGCAATGTATGACGACAGTTGACAATATTTGACGATATTTGACAATATTTGACAATATTTGACAATATTTAACGTTATTTTACAATGTATGACGATATTTGACAATATTTGATTATTGCATTATTGCATTGCGTCATGCATGCAAAATATTGTCAACTATTGTCTAATATCGTCATACATTGCAAAATAACGTCAAATATTGTATGATATTTGACAATATTTGATGATATTTGACGTAATTTTGCAATGTATGACGACAGTTGACACTATTTGACAATATTTTACGTCATGCATTGCAAAATAACGTGAAATATCGTCAAATATTGTCAATTATTGTCAAATATTGTCAAATATTGTCAAATATTGTCAAATATTGTCAAATATGGTCAAATATCGTCAAATATTATCAAATATCGTCATACATTTCAAAATAACGTCAGATATCTTCAAATATTGTCAAATATTGTCAAATATTATCAAATATCGTCATACATTGTAAAATAACATCAAATATTGTCAACTGTCGTCATACATTGCAAAATAACGTCAAATATTGTCTGATATTTGGCAATATTTGACGATATTTGACGTTATTTTGCAATGTATGACGACAGTTGACAATATTTGACGATATTTGACAATATTTGACAATATTTGACAATATTTGACAATATTTAACGTTATTTTACAATGTATGACGATATTTGACAATATTTGATTATTGCATTATTGCATTGCGTCATGCATGCAAAATATTGTCAGCTATTGTCTAATATTGTCATACATTGCAAAATAACGTCAAATATTGTATGATATTTGACAATATTTGATGATATTTGACGTAATTTTGCAATGTATGACGACAGTTGACAATATTTGACAATATTTTACGTCATGCATTGCAAAATAACGTGAAATATCGTCAAATATTGTCAATTATTGTCAAATATTGTCAAATATTGTCAAATATTGTCAAATATTGTCAAATATGGTCAAATATTGTCAAATATCGTCAAATATTATCAAATATCGTCATACATTTCAAAATAACGTCAGATATCTTCAAATATTGTCAAATATTGTCAAATATCGTCATACATTGTAAAATAACATCAAATATTGTCAACTGTCGTCATACATTGCAAAATAACGTCAAATATTGTCTGATATTTGGCAATATTTGACGATATTTGACGTTATTTTGCAATGTATGACGACAGTTGACAATATTTGACGATATTTGACAATATTTGACAATATTTGACAATATTTGACGATATTTGACAATATTTGACAATATTTGACAATATTTGACAATATTTGACAATATTTGACAATATTTGACAATATTTAACGTTATTTTACAATGTATGACGATATTTGACAATATTTGATTATTGCATTATTGCATTGCGTCATGCATTGCAGAATATTGTCAACTATTGTCTAATATCGTCATACATTGCAAAATAACGTCAAATATTGTATGATATTTGACAATATTTGATGATATTTGACGTAATTTTGCAATGTATGACGACAGTTGACAATATTTGACAATATTTTACGTCATGCATTGCAAAATAACGTGAAATATCGTCAAATATTGTCAATTATTGTCAAATATTGTCAAATATTGTCAAATATTGTCAAATATTGTCAAATATTGTCAAATATTGTCAAATATTGTCAAATATTGTCAAATATCGTCAAATATTATCAAATATCGTCATACATTTCAAAATAACGTCAGATATCTTCAAATATTGCCAAATATTGTCAAATATCGTCATACATTGTAAAATAACATCAAATATTGTCAACTGTCGTCATACATTACAAAATAACGTCAAATATTGTCTGATATTTGGCAATATTTGACGATATTTGACGTTATTTTGCAATGTATGACGACAGTTGACAATATTTGACGATATTTGATAATATTTGACAATATTTAACGTTATTTTACAATGTATGACGATATTTGACAATATTTGATATTATTTGACGTTATTGCATTGCGTATAATATTGTCGTATAAATATTGTCAAATATCGTCAAATATTATCAAATATCGTCATACATTATAAACTAACGTCAAATATTGTCAAATATTGTTAAATATCGTCAAATATTCTCAAATATTCATACATTGTAAAATAACGTCAAAAAATATTGTCAAATATCGTCATTACTTTCAAATATCGTCAAATATAGTCAAATATCGCTAAATGTCCCCAAATAGACTGAAATATGTTCAAATATTATCAAATATAGTCAAATATCGTCAAATATCGTCAAATATCGTCATACATTGCAAAATAACGTCAAATATTATGAAATATCATCATAGATTTCAAAATAACGTCAAATATCGTCAAATATTGTAAAATATCGTCAAATATTATCAAATATTGTCAAATATCGTCATACATTTTAAAATAACATCAAATATTGTCAAATATCGTCATACATTGCTTAAAACGTCAAATATTGTTTGATATTTGACAATATTTGACGATATTTGATGTTATTTTACAATGTATGACGACAGTTGACAATATTTGACGTCAGGCATTGCAAAATAACGTAAAATATCGTCAAATATTGTCAAATATTATCAAATATCGTCATACATTGTAAAATATTATTGTCAAATATTGTCAAATATTGTCAAATAGTGTCAAATATCGTCAAATTTTGTCAAATATTATCAAATATCGTCATACATTGTAAAATATTATTGTCAAATATTGTCAAATATAGTCAAATATCCTCAAATATCGTCAAATATTGTTAGATATCATCAAAAACTTTTAAATGTCGTCTAATATAGTCAAATATCGCCAAATGTCCCCAAATATCGTTAAATATTGTCAAGTATAGTAATATATTGTCAAATTTTATCAAATATTCTCAAAAATGTCAAAAATGAATGTCAATGTAATTTGGAAAGTCGTGTGCTGCTCACACCAGATATTTTTCATTCGACATTACTTCAAATTATTCACACAAGTACTCTGCATATGCGTAAAATAAAAAAAATTTTATATATTGAATGACGGCGTCAATATTATTTTTTTTATTTTTATACCGATTTTTGCGAGCTCCAGGGTGGAGTAACCCCTTAACTAAAGCGTGGTAAAAGAAAGATAAATCATTTTATTTATCCTTTAAAATTAATTATGACAAACGAAACGCAATGACAATCCAATATTTTTCAAAATATATTTGTGCTTAGATTTTACAATAACATAAATTAACGTATGTTAGAATAGTTAATAACAAACTTGCTGTTTGTAGCTATTTCGTTAATCTCTCATTATAATTTATTTAGAATATTTGTTTCATTTTATACCTTTATTTAATGTACATACAGGCGGAAAGACCTGGGAAGATAGCCCAATAAAGATTATATATATATATATATATATATATATATAATTTATTTACTTAATGTTGAAAGTTACTTACACTACTGATGTGAGAATCTGCATAATTATATAGCTAAAAAGTGTGACATCCTTACGTTGATCGCAGACATAAATTCTTCAACCGGCCCAGTCTTCACGTACACTCAAATATATTAAAGTTGGAGCGATTTAAATAATGGTTTGAATTTATCATGCAATTTGTTCGCAGAGTTTGCGCATGATGATTGCAGCGAGCGGGCCATTAAACATGCGAGCTGTATGAGCAAACGATTATGCGATTTGTTCTCAAAAATAGATTCATCGCTGTGCATTCACAAATGGAATGTATCCGGTAATAGACGTAGGATATTATCATACTTTTTTTAAAAACTTTTTTGTTGAATATGTTTCTTAAGATAAATAAACTCCGATTAGCTTCTACCTTTACCACCTTTATCGTCGGAATAGCCTCACAAACCTATAGAGATAAAAACGTTTTTTTATTGTTTCTTATTTTTATTTTTTAAACATATTATTATTCTATATATATATTTGTATTCGTTTTTTACAACATGTTATTATTATTCTCAACAAAAGCAACTAATTAGTGTCCGGTAAAAATTTCGGTTTCAGCCAGTTTCGAACAAAATATGATATGGTTTACATAGATATTAACCATGATTTATTTTATGATAGCTATATTCTTTGGGAGCATTTTTCAATTATTATTTTGAATTTCGAGAAATTCGTTTTTTAGCGAACCTATAAAATCGAAATTTTTATATTAATATTTCGAATGAACGAAAAATGTAGTTGGTTTACATAGATATTAACGATGATTTATTTTATGTTTTTAGTTTCGAGAAATTCGTTTTTTAGCGAACCCATAAAATCGAAATTTTCATTAATATTTCGGATGAACGAAAAATATAGTTGGTTTACATAGATATTAACCATGATTTATTTTATGATAGCTATATTCTTTGGGAGCATTTTGACACCAAAATTATTTCAATTATTATTTTGAATTTCGAGAAATTCGTTTTTTAGCGAACCTATAAAATCTAAATTTTTATTAATATTTCGGATGAACGAAAAATATAGTTGGTTTACATAGATATTAACCATGATTTATTTTATGATAGCTATATTCTATGGGAGCATTTTGACAACAAAATTATTTCAATTATTATTTTGAGTTTCGAGAAATTCGTTTTTTAGCGAACTCATAAAATCGAAATTTTCATTAATATTTCGGATGAACGAAAAATAAAGTTGGTTTACATAGATATTAACCATGATTTATTTTATGATAGCTATATTCTTTGGGAGCATTTTGACACCAAAATTATTTCAATTAATATTTTGAGTTTCGAGAAATTCGTTTTTTAGCGAACATATAAAATCCAAATTTTTATTAATATTTCGGATGAACGAAAAATATAGTTGGTTTACATAGATATTAACCATGATTTATTTTATGATAGCTATATTTTTTGGGAGCATTTTCACACCAAAATTATTTCAATTATTATTTTGAGTTTCGAGAAATTCGTTTTTTAGCGAACCTATAAATTCTAAATTTTTATTAATATTTCGGATGAACGAAAAATATTGTTGGTTTATATAGATATTCACCATGATTTATTTTATGATAGCTATATTCTTTGGGAGCATTTTGAAACCAAAATTATTTCAATTATTATTTTTAGTTTCGAAAAATTCGTATTTAGCGAACTTATAAAATCTAATTTTTGTTAATTTTGTTCGTACTGCGCATTGGGGAACGAGGGTACAGACCTAAACGGCTCATCTTTCACAGTTTTTCAGAAGTTTTCTGTGAAGTTAAGGTAAATAGTGATTAAACTCCTTTGAGTTTCTTCCTTTGCCGGCAGTAAAGCGTTTCGTCTAATAGGTCTATAAAGATAGAAATATTTTATTATTTTTTTTTGACTAAACGAAAAATATAGTTGACGTAAATAGACTATATATGACTATATGATAATATATCTTGACTTTCCCATGTATATATATACGTTTAAAATGTTATGCTATACTAACAACCCTTCTGTGACTTCTTCTATTTCTCATCCGGAGCACATGTGTCTATTTGTCTTGTGTGTATATTTCCTTCCAATTCTTCCTGTCTCCTGTTAATTGTTTAATCAGTTCCCATTTTATGTTTTTTCCTTCGACTTCTTGTAGTCTCAATAAATTATAATCAAAATTACAAAATTCGACCTTATTACGGCTCTGCACCTGCACAGTTAAGCCTAATAAATGGCCATGCTTCATATAATGTGCCAAAGTCTGCACTTGTATTAGGGCACAATACCTCGCAGAAGATTGATTGCCTCGAATTGCAGCGCGTAATTAATTACTCATGCCGCATTCATCATGCAATTTCTCCTTTAACAAATTAATATTATCACTGTAGCGTCACAAATTATCAGAATTATGCAACGGACGAATGTAAATTTGCCACGTGTCGCGAAGAAATCACATGCATTTAAATAACTTGCGCCGTCATTCTGTGCCGGCCGTTTTACAACGCCGAATGATATAATGTTCAGGATCGCATTAAGGTTTCTTGCCGCTTTAGGCATACACTGTTTTCCGCCCTATTTTAAATTAATAGTAATTATTGAAATTGTAATAAATATTGTCTCTGTTCTTCGATGGTTATATTAATTTATAAATTTTTGGCGCCGGATCCAAAATTCTTTGCTCAGCTCAGCACAGCTACCAGTTTTTTTTATTTCTGCCATATTGGTTAATATGGCTTTGTAACTAGGATTAACTTATCAATATACCGTATGTCAATAGAATTTCGGGTTCGTCCAGCGCTAAATCTGTACCTCAGAAGTAAACTGTCGTAACTACCAAATTCTGCGATTTATACATATACATATACATATACATATACATATACATATACATATACATATACATATACATATACATATACATATACATATACATATACATATACATATACATATACATATACATATACATATACATATACATATACATATACATATACATATACATATACATATACATATACATATACATATACATATACATATACATATACATATACATATACATATACATATACATATACATATACATATACATATACATATACATATACATATACATATACAAAAAAAACTTAAATAATAATAAAAATCATTTTGGATGTTTCTCTTCGTTCGGTGACCATTTCCTGGATGGTTGTGGTCCTTGGTGTTGGAAGATTCTCGAGTTTCTCGTTCATCTTTGTTCATTGTGTCATTGTTGTTGTTTTTCAATTAATATCTCTTTTAGTTTTCCTTTGAAGTTTTTGGTATCATTGTTTTTGTTTTTTCGTCCAGGGGGTTATACATGTTTATGCTTTCATTAAAACCCTTAGAATAGAAACAAAGTAACAGTATATCTAGATATAGGTAGCGTGAGTTTGTTCCTACTTAGTTCAATTTTGTTGTGTGGTCTATTCCTTATGGGGGGAGGGAACTGAAAAAAATATGCAGGGCCTCAAAATAGGTTAATCCAGCCCTGTTTATGCAAGTAAATATATCCTAATCCAATAAAAACAAATCATAGTTAATACGACCCTGTATGCATATGCATTTATAATACAAGAAGTAAATAAAACAATTATGAATCACACTGTTTATTGCACACGTTCTTCACTAGGCATCAATTTTAATTATCGATTGATTAATAAAAACAAACGAAAACTATCGAGTAATATTTCGTGGGAATACAGCCGAACGTCTCTCTTCATACACCGCACCACACGCAAGCGGTGGTAAAACTGTGACAATCGATCGTAATTGCCCACAAGAATTTATTTTATCGCAATGATTAATAATGTAATAAATAAAGTTGGCTTGATGGTCGAGGTGAAATCGATTCAACAGAAACACGTTCCGCTTTTTTCTCGCACATCATCATCATGCAGGCGCCGGAGATGCTGACGATACAAATAAATTGAATCTCAAGAGGCCGGCGCGAGTCTCCGGTTACTAGGCGCACATGCGGCCTGAAGAGGTGGCCGGGCCGGCGCATGCACACGCCGCCACCAAGGTCCGCGCCACGGCTACGGCTCCCATCTCTGCGGGCAGGCCCCCGCATCGCGTTTTTTTTTCTCCTCTGCAAAAGTCTTTGAGATGCCCTCGACCATTAAACGCTTATGTAACACATCCGTCGCGCGGGATACTCCGCCTTGTACAGCACTTGCGTCACCGCCGGCGAGTTATCAGCGAAATTGCAGGAATACTTCAATATTTACTTACCGAATGGTGCGGGTATTACTTTTTATCAGGCGATGGTTTTAATATTTATACTTTCTAGCGATAACAGTTCGTATTAAGAACGTCTTGTCTGCATAATTTAGACGTAATATTTTGCATATCCTGGTTCTATTTGTGATAGTAATCCAGATTCATTACTGTTATTATACGTCTTCAGCGGTATTTGTTGAAATATTCCGGTTCTAAGAGGCAATCATAAGACCAACCAAACTATGTCCAACCACGATTTCAAGTGACTTGAACTCTGCACTACTCTGTTTTTCTCAATTTACTTTAAGGGCCGGTTCTACAATTGACATCTAACCGGAGAATAAGGCTATTCGTGGAATAAGTTTGAGATATTAGCGCCTATATGTCAAACTTATTCCACGAATAACCTTATTCTCCAGTTAAATGTTAATTGTAGAACCGGCCCTAAATTATCCAACTCACTCATACATAATCCTCCTGGGTTTCCCTATTCGCGGTGAAATTTTGTAGTGATATCGATCCATTTTCACGGATAGAGCAATAGTGTATGGCCACCTTAAAACTAGTCAATACAGATTGTTTCCATTATTATCATTATTATCCAGCACTACAAGTTTAAACCATAAGTCATATTTTAAGACTTTAGTTTCTGTTGTTCATAAGACACGTGTACACCTTACATTACAAATTACAGTTCTTCGTAGACATAATTATTTATGAAGCAGTGCCACTTATGTAAATACTATAATTAAAATCAACTCCTAATATGTGTAATTATTAAATTATACTATGTCACTTAACTCAAACTATTTCCAATACTTTGCGCTTTGATTTATGATAATGTTTGGGTATTACTGATGCAATTGCGGTATAATTTCGAGCTCTTTGACAAATACACGTATTATTTTATTTGTCCGCTAGTAAATGCTCCGGTATGCAATCATATCGTATAGTATTATGTATGAATTTGATTATTGTCAGATAAATGAAAAATTATTACATGTAGATTCAGTGGCGGTTCTTAATTAAAAATAACAACGGCTATAAGCCATGAGGCTTTTCCATCGGTCAAGAGAGAAGCTCAGAGGAGTGACCGAGTGATTACGATATTTAGAATAGCTTCACAAATTTCGGGTGTGTATGATACGTAAGAATATCTTCAAAGTATGGCTCATGAGGCTATTAGGTATTCGCTACATTTCTTAGGTTTAATTTTTTTGGGAGGGTAATGAATGTAGATATTAGTAAGTTTTTAGGGATGCATCCTGTACTGTAGATCTTATTGTACAGTCTTAACAAACATATCAAGCCTTCATCGTTCATTGCCTTGAAGAGTTCGACACTTAGTTCGTCTGGGCCGAGAGCTTTTCTGTTGTGTCTTGGATTGCTCTCTGAAGTTCTTCTTTAAGAATGGTCGGGCCTTCCAATGTACGGTCCTCCACATCTGAGATGGTTGGTCTGTTATCACAAAACAGCTTCTCCGTATATTCCTTCCACTTCTTATTTGGTCCTTCTGTTCAACTATTAGTTCATTCTTTCTATTAGTTTTCCATACTGGTTTTTCTTATATGTATATATCATTTCCTTGATTCTTTTGTGCATGTTGAAGGAGTATTTAGCGTGACATTCTTCTATTTCCAGACATTTTTCGCTGAGCCATGCTACTCTTGCTTTTCGGATTTAATTTTTTATTTGTTTATTCAACATTTTATATTCCCTTGGAACCCTCTTATGCTTTCTCCTTTCTTCCATTAGTACTAAAATAGAATTTCGTTCATCCATTCTTGTTTGCGTTGTCGTTTGAAATAGTGGACGGGCATAGTCAGGTTGGTAAGGGCCGCCCGCCCACCCCACCTTTGTTCGCATAGTTTTTCCATAGGATAACACTCTTCTTGGAATATTTTAAACAATATAAAACATCTATATCCAATGAAAAAACTATGCGAGCAAAGGTGGGGTGGGCGAGGGGCCCCTACCAACCTGATTATGCCCGTCCACTATTTCAAACGACTTGAACTATGCACTACACTAATATCCGTTATTTTCTATGATTAAATTAATGTCATTTATTAATTTAAGACTAATTAAGAAATATATGTGAAAAATAATGTAATGCATAGTTCAAGTCGTTTGAAATAGTGGACGGGCATAGTCAGGTTGGTAAGGGCCGCCCGCCCACCCCACCTATGTTCGCATAGTTTTTCCATAGGATAACACTCTTCTTGGAATAGTTTAAACAATATAAAACATCTATATCCAATGAAAAAACTATGCGAGCAAAGGTGGGGTGGGCGGGGGGGCCCTACCAACCTGATTATGCCCGTCCACTATTTCAAACGACTTGAACTCTGCACTACACTGTTATCCGTTACTTTCTACTGTTAAATTAAATGATTATTTGATGATATTATTTTACATTCTATATTAAATTGGGCTCAAAATAAATCATTCTTTGATAATTTTCACCCAAAAATTAAAGTCTACATGAAGGTTTTTATTGTAAGAGTTGTTTTAAATAAATCGACTGAGATATAAATAATTATAAAAAAAAATCAAAGATTGAAGAAATTTAAATTTACAATATTATTTCACATTCTATATTTAACTGGGCTCAAAATAAGCTAATTTTTCAATAATTTTCACCCAAAAATAAAGTCTGCAGGAAGGTTTTTATTGTACGAGCTCTCTTTAATTAATCGACTAAGTTATACAAAATTATAAAAAATATAAGTTTAAGATATTTAAATTTATGATATTATTTTACATTCTATATTTAATTAGGCTCAAAATAGCAGTTTTTTGATAATTGTATCCAATAGATAAAGTCTACAGGAAGGTTTTTATTGTACCAGTTGTTTTAAATTAATCGACTGAGATATAAAAAATGATAAAAAATCAAAGATTTCAGATATTTAAATCTATGATATCAGTTTACATTCTATATTTAATTAAGCTCAAAATCAGCTGTTTTTTAAATAATTTTTACCAAAAAATAAAGTCTGCAGGAAAGATTTTATTGTACGAGCTCTTTTTAATTAATCGACTAAGTTATACAAAATTATAAAAAATCAAAGATTTAAGATATTTAAACTTATGATATTATTTTACATTCTATATTTAATTCGGCTCAAAATAAGTTGTCTTTTAACAATTTTCAACTAAAAGTAATGTCTGCAGCAAGGTTTTTATTGTACGAGTTGTTTTCGTTTAATCGACTAAGTTATAAAAAATTATAACAAAAATCGAGGGTCTAAGATATTTAAATTTATGATACTGTTGTATATTCTATATTTAATTGGGCTCAACATAAGACGATATTTAATAATTTTTACCTAAAAATAAAGTCTGCGGAAGGTTTTTATTGTACGAGTTGTTTTAGATTAATCGACGTGAGTTATAAAAAATGATAAAAAATTACAGATTTAAAAAATTTTAATTTATGATATTATTTTTAATTATATTTTTAATTATGCTCAAAATAAGCTATTTTTTGATAATTTTTACCCAAAAATAAAGTCTGCAGGAAAGTTTTTATTGTACGAGCTGTTTTAAATTAATAATTAAGTTATAAAAAATTATAAAGAAATCAATGATATAAGTAAATTAAATTAATGATATTATTTTACATTTTATATTTAATTGGGCTCTAAACAAGCTATTTTTTAATAAATTTCACTCCAAAGTAAAGTTTGCAGGAAGGTTTTTATTGTACGAGCTATTTTTGATTAATCGACTAAGTTATAAAAAATGATAAAAAAATCAAAGGTTTCAGATATTTAAATGTATAATACTGTTGTATATTCTATATTTAATTGGGCTCAACATAAGCCGTTTTTTACCCAAAAATTAAGTCTGCAGGAAGATTTTTATTGTAGGAGTTATTTAGGTTAATCGACTGAGGTATAAAAAATATAAAAAATCAAAGATTTAAGATATATAAATATATGATATTATTTTACATTCTATATTTAATTGGGCTCAAAATAAGTCGTTTTCTTGATAATTTTCACCCAAAAATAAAGTCTGTAGGAAAGGTTTTATGGTACGGGCTGTTTTAAATAAATCAACTGAGTTATTTAATTGGGCTCAACATAACATGATCCTTTTTACCCAAAAATTAAGTCTGCAGGAAGATTTTTATTGTAGGAGTTATTTAGGTTAATCGACTGAGTTATAAAAAATATAAAAAATCAAAGATTTAAGAAATTTAAATTTATAAAATTATTTTTTACATTCTATATTTAATTGAGTTCAAAATTAACCATTTTTTGATAATTTTCATCCAAAAATAAAGTCTGCAGGAAAGTTTTTATTGTACGAGTTGTTTTAAATTAATTGACTGAGATATAAAAAATTATAAGAAATTGAATATTTAAGAAAATTAAACTTATGATATTAGTTTTTACATTCTGTATTTAATTGGGCTCAAAATAAACCATTTTTTGGTAATTTTCATCAAAAAATAAAGTCTGTAGGAAGGTTTTTATTGTACGGGCTGTTTTAAATTAATCGACTGAGTTATAAAAAATTATAAAAAAATTAAAAATTTAAGAAATTTTAATTTATATTATTTTATATTCTATATTTACTTGTGCTCAAAATAAACCATTCTTTGATAATTTTAACCGAGAAATAAAGTTAATATAAATAATCAGGTATTCTAAAACTAATATTATAAAAGAAAATATATTTTAAAAATTAAAAAAATTAAAATAATTCTGCCGTTTGGTCATTCTTAATATTAAACCTAGTATATACAATAATAACATTAAATATTAACTGAAAATATATTTATACACAACATACAACATTCACAACATACAACATTCACAACATACAACATTACAACATAACATCATATTTATGTTTAGTTTTTCATATAACGTATGAGTTAAATGTTTGAATTTTGATGTCCTATTTAGTCGATTAATACATAGTCTGTCAACTATTACCTTATTAGTCTTATTGTTTATAAATATTGGTTATAAATTGATATTAAGTATCATTTACTGCTTAAAGTTTAAACAATTATTAAAACAATGGTTGCTAACGTGTATCGTGATATACTCCACTATATGACGCCTGTAGCCGCTCGGCCACTCAGCTGGGTTAGAATTTTATTTTATAAACATTTGAATTTAAATACTAGTTATTCTGAAAAAAATGATTACATTTATTTAATTTGAAACCCGTGATAAAGTAATGTATACTGACCTCGTCAGATTTTTTATTCAATCTGATATGAAATAGAACTACCAATAAACACAACTTTTAATTCATGAAAAACAGAAATTGTAAATGAATATGTTTCATATTAGCATAATTCTAGGTGTAGTAAATGCCTATAAATAGTTAAACACTGTTTGGTAATTTATATCAATTTATTCATGCTGTCTACTTCCTAGCATTACAAACATACATGTATATTTTAGTCTGAACTGAACCTTCAATTGGTTTGATTAAAAAAAAATCTCTTAATTACATTTGATATAGCGTTGATACATCACACAATCATAGAAACATAGCAATGAAACAGGGGAAAGGCCAATGAATTGAGGTTCTTTTATATATCTTTATACCCTTTCAGGGATTATTTAAGTTTATTTTAAGTGTTCTTGTGTTTTCTGTAAGAATTCCTCCCAGTCCTTCATATTTCTCGCCATTCTTCATCCATCCAATGCCATTCCTCCTTAATATTTCTTGTATTCCATGTTTTTTTTTTGTGTGGTGTACCTCTTCTTTTCTTTCCTTGTATTCTATACTATTTACTGTCTCCATTCTGGGATTATATATATATATATATATATATATATATATATATATATATATTACCAAAATTAATTTAATTAGCACTCAATAATAACAATTATATCAACAATAATAATCCAAATACAGGAATTTAATAACAAGGTATATAAAGTAAGCTTTTAAAGGTTTAGAATGTTACTGTTGATAAATAAAATATTATATTCAAACATGATTCCATATATGCATGTTGCGCGAAGAGATAATGTCAAACTACGCCGCATAGCTTGGTAGTTTATAAATATGTCATTCGCCCTACATAAGGTCTATGTAGGCCAGGCATCAAGTGTATTGCGTGTTCTGTTTCTCCAACACACCAACATATCACACGCAGTATAACAATACTAATGAAAAAAAAAGCGCATTCTGAATTTTTTATTAACTCTATCACCGATAGCTTTTAAGTGGATTATATCATGAAAATCATATTGAATCATTATAAGCTTATAGATACTACTTTATATTGAAAATTTACATATATTTAATCAAGTCTAGAACGTGAATCAAATGGAAATAATTATTAATTTGACTAGATGCAATGTTATCTTATGATATATAATTAATAAAAACTATCGTACTATCTAACGCACCTAAAGGCACCTTACACGGTCAATAATACTGTCAATCCTAGTACTGTCAATATTTGCTTCAATCCTCCTTTTATATTTATCAAGTAATCAATTATCCGGATAAAGATCAGTATTCTCTTCATTACATCATTAATATACCATACACGATGAGTAATACTGGCAACATTTTAGAAGAATGAACATTTTAAACATATTATCGTACAGTAATACTGTCATCATTCAATAAAATTGATAGTAATATTGATCGTTTAAGGTGCCTTATATAATGATGAATATAATTCAATATTGAAATAACCTATGCTGCTAAAGTAAATAACAATGAAATCAGATTTTTCAGTATCAAACATAGATTTTAGAATTTGTGTATATATGAGAAATAAAGTTTATTATTATTATTATCAGCCCAAGGGCTTTTTCGATGGTAAAGAGAATCTCAGAGGCGTGCATTTTCCTTAAATCATAGAAAACCTCTGAAAAATAGTGAAAGGTGATTCGCGAAATTTCGCTCACAACTCTCGCTCCCCAATTCTCAGTAACCACTACGCCACTGAGCTGGGTTACAATATTAATTACTTAAAATAGCTCGTTTTTATATTTTTAAGAAATTTGCCAAAAGCTGATATGTATATTTCAATTATTCTATTTAACTATAAATTACCACATTTTCTGTTACATAAAAATAATAATTTACATATGGAAATGAAAGTCGGGGGTTATTAAAATTCCAAATTAATATTAAAACATAATTTTATCATAAATTTCGATAAATTCATGAATAATTTTTTTTTATGAATTTATGGAAATTTATGACAAAATTACAGTTAGTTTCTATCAAATAGCCACAGATTAATACAAATAATAATGATTATATTTTACACTGAAAAATTATTTTAAAAATAAATGTAAAATATAATTTGGTAATGAAAGAATTAACTGTTAAATTTTGTAAAACCCAACAAATAATCATGATTATATTTTTACTGAAAAAATGTTTCAAAAATAAATGTAAAATATAATTTGGTAATAAAAGAATTAACAGTTAAATTTTGTAAAACCCAACAAATAATCATGATTATATTTTACACTGAAAAATTATTTTAAAAATAAATGTAAAATATAATTTGGTAATGAAAAAAATTAACTGTTAAATTTTGTAAAACCCAACAAATAATCATGATTATATTTTACACTGAAAAATTGTTTCAAAAATAAATGTAAAATATAATTTGGTAATAAAAAAATTAACAGTTAATTTTTTTAAAACCCAACAAATAATCATGATTATATTTTACACTGAAAAATTGTTTCAAAAATAAATGTAAAATATAATTAGATAATGAAAGAATTAACTGTTAAATTTTGTAAAACTCAACAAATAATCATGATTATATTTTACACTGAAAAAATGTTTCAAAAATAAATGTAAAATATAATTTGGTAATAAAAGAATTAACAGTTAAATTTTGTAAAACCCAACAAATAATCATGATTATATATTACACTGAAAAATTGTTTCAAAAATAAATGTAAAATATAATTTGATAATGAAAGAATTAACTGTTAAATTTTGTAAAACCCAACAAATAATCATGATTATATTTTACACTGAAAAATTGTTTCGAAATAAATGTAAAATATAATTTGGTAATAAAAGAATTAACTGTTAAATTTTGTAAAACCCAACAAATAATCATGATTATATTTTACACTGAAAAATTGTTTCAAAAATAAATGAAAAATATAATTTGATAATGAAAGAATTAACAGTTAAATTTTGTAAAACCCAACAAATAATCATGATTATATTTTACACTGAAAAATTGTTTCAAAAATAAATGTAAAATATAATTTGGTAATAAAATAATTAACAGTTAAATTTTGTAAAACCCAACAAATAATCATGATAATATTTTACACTGAAAAATTATTTTAAAAATAAATGTAACATATAATTTGATAATGAAAGAAATTAACAGTTAAATTTTGTAAAACCCAACAAATAATCATGATTATATTTCACACTGAAAAATTGTTTCAAAAATAAATGAAAAATATAATTTGATAATGAAAGAATTAACAGTTAAATTTTGTAAAACCCAACAAATAATCATGATAATATTTTACACTGAAAAATTGTTTTAAAAATAAATGTAAAATATAATTTGATAATTAAAGAATTAACTGTTAAATTTTGTAAAACCCAACAAATAATCATGATTATATTTTACACTGAAAAATTATTTTAAAAATAAATATAAAATATAATTTGATAATGAAAGAATTAACTATTAAATTTTGTAAAACCCAACAAATAATCATGATTATATTTTACACTGAAAAATTGTTTCAAAAATAAATGTAAAATATAATTTGGTAATGAAAGAATTAACAGTTAAATTTTGTAAAACCCAACAAATAATCATGATTATATTTTACACTGAAAAATTATTTCAAAAATAAATGTAAAATATAATTTGGTAATGAAAGAATTAACTGTTAAATTTTGTAAAACCCAACAAATAATCATGATTATATTTTACACTGAAAAATTATTTCAAAAATAAATGTAAAATATAATTTGGTAATGAAAGAATTAACTATTAAATTTTCTAAAACCCAACAAATAATTATGATTATATTTTACACTGAAAAATTATTTTAAAAATAAATATAAAATATAATTTGGTAATGAAAGAATTAACTGTTCAATTTTGTAAAACCCAACAAATAATCATGATTATATTTTACACTGAAAAATTGTTTCAAAAATAAATGTAAAATATATTTTTGTAATGAAAGAATTAACTGTTAAATTTTGTGAAACCCAACAAATAATCATGATTATATTTTACACTGAAAAATTGTTTCAAAAATAAATGAAAAATATAATTTGGTAATGAAAGAAATTAACAGTTAAATTTTGTAAAACCCAACAAATAATCATGATTATATTTTACACTGAAAAATTGTTTCAAAACTAAATGTAAAATATAATTTGGTAATGAAAGAAATTAACAGTTAAATTTTGTAAAACCCAACAAATAATCATGATTATATTTTACACTGAAAAATTGTTTCAAAAATAAATGTAAAATATAATTTGGTAATGAAAGAATTAACAGTTAAATTTTGTAAAACCCAACAAATAATCATGATTATATTTTACACTGAAAAGTTGTTTCAAAAATAAATGTAAAATATAATTTGGTAATGAAAGAATTAACAGTTAAATTTTGTAAAACCCAACAAATAATTATGATTATATTTTACACTGAAAAATTGTTTCAAAAATAAATGTAAAATATAATTTGGTAATGAAAGAATTAACAGTTAAATTTTGTAAAACCCAACAAATAATCATGATTATATTTTACACTGAAAAATTGTTTCAAAAATAAATGTAAAATATAATTTGGTAATGAAAGAATTAACAGTTAAATTTTGTAAAACCCAACAAATAATCATGATTATATTTTACACTGAAAAATTGTTTCAAAAATAAATGTAAAATATAATTTGGTAATGAAAGAATTAACAGTTAAATTTTGTAAAACCCAACAAATAATTATGATAATATTTTACACTGAAAAATTATTTTAAAAATAAATGTAAAATATAATTTGGTAAGGAAAGAATTAACAGTTAAATTTATGAAAAATTGTTTCAAAAATAAATGTAAAATATAATTTGGTAATGAAAGAATTAACAGTTAAATTTTGTAAAACCCAACAAATAATCATGATTATATTTTACAATGAAAAATTGTTTCAAAAATAAATGTAAAATATAATTTGATAATGAAAGAATTAACAGTTAAATTTTGTAAAACCCAACAAATAATCATGATTATATTTTACCCTGAAAAATTGTTTCAAAAATAAATGTAAAATATAATTTTGTAATGAAAGAATTAAGTGTTAAATTTTGTAAAACCCAACAAATAATCATGATTATATTTTACACTGAAAAATTATTTTAAAAATAAATGTAAAATATAATTTTGTAATAAAAGAATTAACAGTTAAATTTTGTAAAACCCAACAAATAATCATGATTATATTTTACACTGAAAAATTATTTTAAAAATAAATGTAAAATATAATTTGGTGATGAAAAAATTAACTGTTAAATTTTGTAAAACCCAACAAATAATCGTGATTATATTTTACATTGAAAAATTATTTCAAAAATAAATGTAAAATATAATTTGGTAATGAAAGAATTAACAGTTAAATTTTGTAAAACCCAACAAATAATCATGATTATATTTTACACTGAAAAATTATTTCAAAAATAAATGTAAAATATAATTTGGTAATGAAAGAATTAACTGTTCAATTTTGTAAAACCCAACGCATTAATCAACGTGTTAATTGTAGCCAAATCTTAAAATATGTATAACCCCACATGTTCCTGATAAAATTCACTAATTTGCCCGAAATAATTCCCTCAAAACGAATATTTTTCATAAACACAACTACACGCGCTCCATCATACCCCGCCCCCCAACAGATTTCCAAACTCCATGCCAAGAATTTCATTTTATTATCGCGCTTTTTCGGACACAGGAAAACCGCGACGGTGTGTCAGCAGCACAAGTGGCATGTCCACTTCAAGACAATGGGCCATTAATGATATATTTAATATTTGCGCGCGCGCACACACATCAGCTCGTTACACAACAGCGGACCGTGTGTATATATGTGTGTGTTGTTGTTTTCGAGTGAAGACCTTCGAAATGCATCGGCGGAACCCTAATAATGGAAGAAACAACACACGGGCGGTTAACATAACGTTTGTAATGGTAATTATTGTACTTAGCTTCAATTACCATCTTTGTTGGTTTCAACAAAGGAAGAGAAAAACACGAATATGGCACACGTTGTAGGTTTTTTAATACCGTGTTATGTAAATTTACAATGATATAAGGTTTTATATCTCTTTTGACTAAATGATCGTCGAAAAGGTGAGGATCATATATTAAAGGATGCGGTTCGAACCCCGGACGGGTCAAATAATAGCTAATGGTTATATTATTATTAAAAAGACTAACAACATAACAACATTTGATGATGGTTTAGAGCAGTGGTGCCCAATCTTTAACTTTCCTCGAGTCAAAGACTTTTAAAATGTTAGGTGAGCTTACAACTTTCAAACGTTTTAACGGACTAACAATAAAAAAGTTTTTAAAACAATTTTGTTCTATATATATATATATATATATATATATATATATATATATATATATATATATATATATATATATATACCATTTTTCAGGTTTTTTGTCTTTAATTGAACAGAAATATTTTTTGAAGCGCGTTAAAAATATGGGACTTGTTGCATTTTGTTCTTTAGTGTTATTAGTTGCTATTTAATATAAAATATATGTAATGTGAGTAATTTATTATGCAATATTTATTATATAAATTTGGTGCAAAGTTACCCCTTTGAGTAGGATACTTTGCACCATCACATCATTTTGATCGAAACTCCGTTGTATATAGGAAAGATGCGAAGTTAAAAACATAAATCAATAGAGCACACAAAATTTATTCATGGAACTGATTTTTTTCTTCAAAAAACCATAAACGACACATTGCAAATTAATTATTTACAGCCAACCCAACTTTTCCATTTCTGGAATTCGATACAATCCTCTTCTATTTACCATGGTAGAGGGGTTTATGTTGTCAAATACATGCTCCCTATCATAGTATGAAACATCTGGATTTTCAGGCAATTTTCACGACTTGATAGATTTAACCATAGAAGAAATTACAACTCCAATGATATTATTTTACCAGAAAACAATTCCCCTTCGTATTTGAAAATCATGTATTCTGCTACAACTCTCTTTGCGGCAATTATGCCAAGAGCATCTGCTAGAGATTTCGTACCTTCCATCATTGCAGCTTTTTCTTCCTTTTCCATTTCTTTTACCATTTGCTCCGAGTATGTTTGAAAATTGGGATATTCTTCATCTGAAGAGTCCTGCAATACTGGATCATCAGTGTCAGCATCCCGCTGGATTCGCTTTGTCTTTTCTGATATATCCTATTTCCTTTCTTCTGTCTTTTATATATTTTGTGAATTAAAAAAAAAATTGTTTCACCAGTTTTAACACAGTTTGACGTTGGTGCAAAGTCTCCCCATATTGTGGTGCAAAGTTACCCCACGTGTTAAAAATGTTAACAAGTAATTACCAGATGATTTTAAATATACACTAATTATCAAAATATATAGCCAAAGATGTGTAACTGGTACTAAAATGGTGACTTATCTCATAGTATTACACAAGAATCGGTGGAACACGCAATTTTTCAACACTAAACAAAACTGCAACAGATTGGTGTCATAAACAAGTCCCGTAAAGTTAGGTTTTGATGTAGAAATCTCCTAATCACACTCTCACAAGATCTACAGATGACACTTCCATCTTGTGATTAACATGTTGCGCAGTTAAATTAGAAACTACACATATGGCTCCACGATGAATCTTTTTCGGACGTTAGTGCAAAGTTACCCCACGCGGTGCAAAGTAACCTCGTTTTACGGTATATATATATATATATATATATATATATATATATATATATATATATATACTGTGAGATTAATGCATTTTAAATTTTAAAGATTTGCTATAGTTCCAGTACTGTTACCATGCAGTATAATGTTACCTATTAAAAAAAAATGATTTCGTTTATTCTAAACGCAAAAAAAGGATTAAAGAAACGTTAAAATATACATAAGAATCATCAAAACCTGAAAATTCATTTTGGAACGACAATCGTCATCTTACAGATGCAGGTGAAATTTAAGTGGAAAATCAAAAATCTAAAGACAGTGAGTTATCAGTTATTATAAGCGATAAGTTGGGAAACCCATAACGAACGAATTGTGTGCATTGCTAATTGATGTGGTGCCGCCAGATGGCGTTTAACTTTCCTCCTAGGGGGTTAGTTGTATAATTTTTCCATAACGAACGAGTTTTGCAGGTTTGGTAAATTTATTTCTGTTTCCAAAAACCACTTCTAAATCTAAAAGGGCTACAGGCGATCATATCGTCTAGTTAGTTTGAATTGTATTTCTTTTTCGACTAGCGATGGCTAAAAAAGACTGCATTTATCACTTTAGCTAACAGTATAGTTGTTACAGCCATTTTTTTTGTAATGTAATGACAACCAACAGCGATAACTATTCATTGTAATGATTTCCCAAATAATTATAAATGATTACAATTGCAAAACACTTGATTAAATTAAAACCAATTTAACTTCTGAAATATACTGTCACTGAAATTTCTCCATCGCCTTATAACTTATAACGTCATGGGGTTGACGTTGACTAAAAACGGCACAAGCCGTTTTTAGGGTCGTAGGAAAATTAGTGTATACATATAACTTGCTGGAAAGTGTCTTTTCATGCACTCGTAGGATTTCGTACACTATTTTTCTTACTACCCTAAAAACGGAATCTGAAAATGCCGTTTTGGGGGTTGGCGTTTTAATTTTTACATAGACATTTGAGTGACAGTATATTTCAGAAGTTAACGTTGTATATACTATCATTGATTAATCAATGATAGTATAAAATGTTTATTTCAAGGATTAAACGTATGCATCTAGTGTCATTTGTATAATTTTTCTTGGAATATTTTTTTAATAAATATCCATTGGTATTCTTCAAGCTATAATTAATTAATACAATGCACACTAATCGCATGATTTCCCTATGCAATTATCCTATTGTGAACAAGAATATTTAACTTTATAATGGCTGTGCTAATACTACAATCATGCTTGAAAAAGAAGTGCGCAAATATTAGCATACGCCATGCAAAACACCAGTATAACTCATGTGCGAGCGGGATGGCTTTTGAACTTATGGTTTTCTAATTTTATGCTGAGAAGCTATTTCAAGAAAACGCTGCATTGTAAAAATGCAACGCGCGTGCGAGGCGAAACGTAGCAGCACGTTCTTGGGCCGGCGCTGCTGCTGCTCGGGAACGCTGAAGATTATTCGGAAGGTATCCCCGGGTTAGATAAGATAACTGTTGCTAGAGCGGCGGGCTCGGTGTGTATTCTTAGTTCGGAGAGAGATATGGATTGGGTTGTTCTTGACGGGCGCTGTGAGAATCGATGCCAAGAGGCGCCGCCGTCCATCTGACAGTGCCCGTAATAGCCGAGGAGGCCGGCCGCTGCTAGGTCGCGGAGCCGCGCTCTCCTGCTATATTCCTGCCTCTCTCGCGTTGGCCACTTGGTTGTGTAACGGCGCAGGTGTAGCCGTCCAGCGGGCAGCGAGACCTCGGCCTAATTGCGCCTCATGACGGCGACGATGACGCTCGCGTGGTAGCTGGTGCAGCATGTGTTGCAATGTCATACAGCTACTGTTCGCGGTGGCCTGGCAGCTTATCGGAGACGCGACATTTGCGGCAGTACAGTCGAGACCATAAGCAGGAAGCGGGTCAAGGAGACGGCCGGGCCAAAAGTCAACTAGCGCTCTTCATTGTGCCTTATTGATTACAAGAAGTCGATTAACACACAATGGAGAGCCGACTCTGGTCGCTCGGGATGTCGCGTTGATATTTCTGCAGAGAGTGTTGTTGGAAGTACGCCAGCGCGTAGCGAGGCCGTCGCTGGTGCTTGCAGATCGATTTTCTCGACGCTGGTTACCTCTATGCCCAGGTAAGCGGCGGCCTCACCAACTGCAGTTGCCATGTCAACTCGACACTCTCGCCTTCATTTATTACATCATTTGTCTTAAATGTCATTCGGCAGCGTGGTTTAACATTCCTACAAACCTGGACATCTTACATCGTAAATATCCATCAACTTCCCCACGTCCACCACCCACCCGCAAGTATCGCCACTAACGCTCCAATTCTGTTACAGGTCTGCGGGCTAGCATGTCCGTGCCGTCGATGGTACATCGATCAGGAGATACCCTAGTTGTGCGCAGCGTCGTAAGTGGCGACGCACTATTTGGCTCGGGCGACGATTTAGACGACTGCGCTGAGAAAACAACCGACGATATTTTAATCGAGGACAAAACCTTACCTGAGTGCAAAGTCAAGCGGAATTACTCCTGCGGCTCCTGCGACTTCTTCACCCAAAACCCCAGAAGCTTCCTCTATCACCTACGCGATGTCCACCAAGAAAAAGTGAAGATCTACGAGTGCCCGAATTGCCTATACGCGTCGAAACATTTCCAGAAGCTACTCAGACATACCAAAATGGTGCACGGATCAGCCGACTCTTCAGAATTCCCCAGTCGCAAATCCAGAAAACGCCCGCTCCAAACCACCCCAGAAGAACTCGACGAGAGCAATGAAAGCCCCACGTCCGCTGACGAATCACAACCCTCAATCAGCATGGACGAAGACCACGAGCCCGCAACTGTCACTGGCTCCGATAAGTCCACCCGCAAGTGCTCCCTATGTACATTCGTCGCCAAAACGCATGCCCAGCTTAGCAAACACGAACGCGAGGAGCACATCCGAACGCGGTTCTTCCGGTGTACCAAGTGCACGTATGTCACCCACATTAAGGCCCGCTTCACCAAACACGTGAAATACCACTCGATGCCGATGATAAAGTGCGACATGTGTGACTTCCGAACGCCGTACAAATGGAACTTGGACCGCCATTGCAAGAACCACAACGGCAAAGGGCCTTTCCGGTGCTCCGTGTGCAATTTCACAGCGGACATCAAGCAGAGTCTCACCGTCCATGAGATGAATCACCACGTGCCGCCCGTGGGGCAAGCTGCGGGGCTGGGGGTGGGCCGGCGGAGGAACAAAGTGGGGGCCAGTGATACTACTGCCGCTGAGGAGGCTGCCCTACAGGTAATATACTCTTTTGTTTGCATTTCAACTCACTCGTTTTGTTTTGACAGTTTAGTTTCATAAACAAATTACAGTTACAATTGAATAACACATGAAGATAGCAATTAATATACGAATCACAACGTTCATTTTAAATATTGTTTAGTTACAATGCGAAACAAATAACGATTAGACCGCCATTTCTGAATAATAATTAATATTACCTCCAACAGGTGTCGCCAGCTGCAAAAAAAAAGTACAAGCATCGGTTAAGCACTGGTTTACTAGGAGAGTGGTCGCTTTAAAGCGGCTGCTATTGACGTCACTTGCACATCACAAAAATAGTGTTAAATATATATATATATATATATATATATATATATATATTGAATAACATACCGTTTTTCATCGTAATTCATTTCGTTTTTGCAGTACATTGAGGTATTACTCTCTATAAGACACCTTACACGGTCAATAATACTGTCAGTCCTAAGTCCTAGTACTGTCAGTATTACTTCAATCCTCCTTTTATATTTATGAAGTAATGAATTATCTGGAAAAATATTAGTATTCTCTTCATTCCATCATTACTATACCTTATACGATAAGTAATACTGCCAATATTTTAGAATAAAGAACATTTTAAACATGTTTACGTACAGTACTACTCTCATTATTTTAGAATAAAGAATATTTTAAACATGTTTACGTACAGCACTACTGTCATTATTTTAAAATATGGACAGTATTATTGGTCATTAATACTGTCAGTCCTAAGTCCTAGTACTGTCAGTGTTAACTTCAATCCTCCTTTTATATTTATCAAGTAATCAATTATCCGGATAAACATCAGTACTCTCTTCATTCCATCATTACTATACCTTACATGATAAGTAATACTGGCAATCTTTTAGAATATGGAACATTTTAAACATGTTATTGTACAGTAATACTGTCATTATTCAGAAATATTGACAGTATTATTGATCGTGTAAGGTGCCTTTATGGGAAACCAAATTCGTTTAAAAAAACTTCTATCTTTATAGGGCTATCGCCCGTGAGGCTTTTCTCCCAGTCAAGGGAGAGTCTCAGATGATTTTAATCACCCGGAATTTACCTTAACTTCACAGAAAACCTCTAAAAAACGGTGAAAGGTGATTCGCGAAAATTCGCTCCCCGCTGGGGATCGAACTCAGGCTACCCAATGCCATATTCGTTTATATACACGTAAAACTATTTTTGTGACATCAAAATGACGAAAAATGCGGCCGCTTTTAAGTGACCGTTTCCGAGGAAACAAGGGCTTTACATAGATTTAATCCTCGCGTACAAATAATACAGTAAAGTCCGTATGACATTATCTAGTTTCTTATATCGTGTTCGATGCAGACACAAACTACATAGTGTTATACACACATGTAGACAATGATATAGCGGCGGAATAATAATAAATTCACTTAACAATTACAACTCCGTAATACACAATGGTAATTTTCCATTTAGAAATAGTTATACAGTTTAATATATCAATTCTTATATATAATATAGTTTCCTATATCGTTTTATAAAACGATATTGGAAACTAAATAATGTCATACGGGCTTAATTCTACTCAAATTGTTAAGCCGAATGAATATATACTAATTATAAGTATACTACTAAGAATGTTTAATAGTATTTACTTACAACGCGTTTGTATTATTGAATGTCCGAGTGAACCAAACTTATATATATATATATATATATATATATATATATATATATATATATATAATTTAACTAGTGCACGTGTTTTGTCTGGCTTTTGCATCTGGCGATCTGGTATCTGTTAATTTTAATTATTGTATAAAAAGTGTATCCTATGAGTGCATTTACATGCAAGTGCAAACATACGCTTTAACTAAACCGAATTTTAAGCAATATCGGCTTATTCACGAACTAACGCCTGGTTTCTCCAACGAATCCTAATTAGTTTAAGACCGTCTTAATAATATAAGACGGTCTTTAAGCGTTGCACTAAACAAAAATCGGATCTTAAAACGATAAGACGGTCTTACATTCTAAGACATACGCCCGGTTTCTCCAACGAATCTTAACTAGTTTAAGACTACCGTAAAATGAGGTTACTTTGCACCATTTTTCAGGTTTTTTGTCTTTAATTGAACAGAAATATTTTTTGAAGCGCGTTAAAAATATGGGACTTGTTGCATTTTGTTCTTTAGTGTTATTAGTTGCTATTTAATATAAAATATATGTAATGTGAGTCATTTATTATGCAATATTTATTATATAAATTTGGTGCAAAGTTACCACTTTGAGTAGGATACTTTGCACCATCACATCATTTTGATCGAAACTCCGTTGTATATAGGAAAGATGCGAAGTTAAAAACATAAATCAATAGAGCACACAAAATTTATTCATGGAACTGATTTTTTCTTCAAAAAACATAAACGACACATTGCAAATTAATTATTTACAGCCAACCCAACTTTTCCATTTCTGGAATTCGATACAATCCTCTTCTATTTACCATGGTAGAGGGGTTTATGTTGTCAAATACATGCTCCCTGTCATAGTATGAAACATCTGGATTTTCAGGCAATTTTCACGACTTGATAGATTTAACCATAGAAGAAATTACAACTCCAATGATATTATTTTAGCAGAAAACAATTCCTCTTCGTATTTGAAAATCCTGTATTCTCCTACAACTCTCTTTGCGGCAATTATGCCAAGAGCATCTGCTAGAGATTTCGTACCTTCCATCATTGCAGCTTTTTCTTCCTTTTCCATTTCTTTTACCATTTGCTCCGAGTATGTTTGAAAATTGGGATATTCTTCATCTGAAGAGTCCTGCAATACTGGATCAGTGTCATCATCCCGCTGGATTCGCTTTGTCTTTTCTGATATATCCTATTGCCTTTCTTCTGTCTTTTATATATTTTGTGAATTAAAAAAAAAATTGTTTCACCAGTTTTAACACAGTTTGACGTTGGTGCAAAGTCTCCCCATATTGTGGTGCAAAGTTACCCCACGTGTTAAAAATGTTAACAAGTACTTACCAGATGATTTTAAATATAAACTAATTATCAAAATATATAGCCAAAGATGTGTAACTGGTACTAAAATGGTGACTTATCTGATAGTATTACACACGAATCGGTGGAACACGCAATTTTTCAACAATAAACAAAATTGCAACAGATTGGTGTCATAAACAAGTCCCGTAAAGTTAGGTTTTGATGTAGAAATCTCCTAATCACTCTCTCACAAGATCTACAGATGACACTTCTATCTTGTGATTAACATGTTGCGCAGTTAAATTAGAAACTACACATATGGCTCCACGATGAATCTTTTTCGGACGTTGGTGCAAAGTTACCCCACGCGGTGCAAAGTAACCTCGTTTTGCGGTATCTTAATAATAAGACGTTGCACGAAAAAAAAATTGGTTCTTAAAATGATAAGGCGGTCTTACATTGTAAGACTAAGTAAGATCTACATTTGTTTGGCGCAACAAAATAAAAATTTAAGACTTGGTTATATAAAAGACGAGTTGATATAAGACGAGCTTCTATAAGACGGTCTTAAACCGTTGCACTAAACAAAAATCCGATCTTAAAACGATAAGACGTAGTAAGATCTACATATGTTTGGTGCAACAAAATAAAAATTTAAGACGTAGTTATATATAAGACGAGTTTATATAAGAAAAGCTTATATAAGACGAGTTTTAAGATTCGTTGGAGAAACCGGGCGTAAATAAGATCTACATATGTTTGGTGCAACAGAATAAAAATTTAAGACGTGGTTATATATACGACGAGCTTATATAAGACGAGCTTTATAAGACAAACTGTAAGATTCGTTGGAGAAACCGGGCATAAATTATAAATAGCAATTTTGTTTAAACCATATATACAGGCTTATTCATAACTGCAGGACAATAATGAAATATCTTATAAAACATAGAATTCTATGAAATGAAAATGAAATATCTGAAATAACTTATGTGCACGTGCTTCGTTTACGAGATATTATATTCATCATGTCACATACGTATTTTCACAGTATTGATAAATCTAATAAGCCTTAACTATGGCCTATTGTATTTCTTAATACTGTAATACAATACAAATAATTTTTACATTATCATAATAATAATAATAAAAATATTCGCGCGAAAAAAATTCTAATATTTGAGCGAATCCTCTTTATTGGGTCCCCTATCATTTTAAGACACACGGAAATGTCTGCCTGCCTGTCTCTGATATATTTTTCTTCCACGTTAACTACTGGATATTTTCAAACCAAATTGTACATGCGACTATAATCTCACATAACTTCATCTTGTTTTCGGTGGAAATCGGCCCATGTGTACTAACTAAATTCCAATTTATAAAAAATAATATCACGACGTTTACGAAATTTTGTATACAATTCTTATTTATTATTTCAAATGTTATATAACAAATGAAAATTATTTTTATTCCAAAAATACTCGATTGTACTAAGTGTGTTTTTTGTTGAAAATATCTTTTATATTATATATTTATATATATATATATATATATATATATATATATATATAAATATATATATATATATATATATATATATATATATATATATATATAATATCTTTTTATCAATTACTAGTAGATAATTTCTTGACTCAAAAGTTAGTCAAGATGCGAGACAATCTAAATTGTCTCGCATCTTGACTAATTTTTGAGTCAAGAAATTGTCTTGTCTAAAACCGCATGGGTTTGTGCTTCAAATTGTCGACTTTCTTCGGTCTAGAATGACCCAAACGCTCGTAAATAGAATTTTGAACCATCAGGAGCATAAACCTAGTGATATTGGTGGTTTTGTGAGTCCGAAGAAGGTCGACAATTTGAACATTTGTTATAAGAATAGTAATAAATGTGCAAAAAACATTAAATTTTCCCATTTGGTAGTCAACCCCTCATAATTCTTGAAAGAATTAAGATATCGGATTTTGGTTTATGGGAATTTTTATTAAATAAGGTGAAACTCGACAGGGGTTGCTATTTAAAAATGTAAGGGTGGCCATCCCCTAAAAAAACTCCACGTTGCATGAAAGTTCAAGACTATGTAAGAATGAAGTTTTTATGACTCTAGTGATCCTCAAATTTTCATTTTTTTTTCTTCACTCGTTCAAAATGTGTATATCCGTCCTGGGACTTTTATTAAACCTGTATAGTCATGTATATAATGGGAAACACATTGTATGTGTAACAGATTATTCAATAGCTTTTCATTCCTTTTCTGCCACCAGGTAGAATATCCAGGGGCTTGAATCGACCATTTTCATTCCAAGTTTTTACTTTCCAATCGCTGAGTCAGTCTCCGTATTGTACTCAGTGTGAATCATCCATATCTCCATATCAGTTTCAATCATGATTATAATAATAATAGTCTTATTTCTCACGACAAAAATATACAATAAAACATATAATACATATAAATAATAATAATACATATAAATGAAATTTAAAATTTAAAATTAAAAGAAAATATACAAAAAAATATGTAGGTTTAGCATTTTTTTGCATAAATCAATGTCGGTCTACCAGTCCACCAATCAATGTCCACATTTCTATAGCATACATGATAAAAAATAAGTTTCTATGTACCCATAGTAGCTAGAAACTTATTTTTGCTACTATGGGTACAGAGTAGCTTATTTTTTATCATGTATGCTGCAGAAATGTGGACATTGATTGGTGGACTGGTAGACCGACATTGCTTTATGCAAAAAATAATGAACCTATATATTCTCTTTTAATTTTAATCAATTGCTTTATGCAAAAAATAATGAACCTATATATTTTCTTTTAATTTGAATCAAAAATAATCTAGTTGTAATTAAAGGATAAATAAAACGATGTTTTACTTTGTATTTTATCACACTTCAGTTACACTTTGTAACTATTTTGGGCTAAGCTCTAGTATCCTCATCGAAGGATCTCGAAAATGGCTAGTTGCAAAGTGTAACTGAAGTGTGATAAAATACAAAGTAAAAAATCGTTTTATTTATCCTTTAATTACAACTAGATTATTTTTGATTCAAATTAAAAGAAAATATATAGGTTCATTATTTTTTGCATAAAGCAATGTCGGTCTACCAGTCCACCAATCAATGTCAATGCAAAGTGTAACTGAAGTGTGATAAAAAAACGTTATATTTATCCTTTAATTACAACTAGTTTATTTTTAATTAACCACTAACTACTAATGAATTATCACAAAGTAGAAGCCTTATCAATCCAATATTAGTTGTAATTAATTTCAATTTCCATTTTTCAATATATTTTTAAGAATTCAGCCCAGGCCTAGTTATTGAAAGCGCAGTTCATTTCATAGAGCAGTAGAAGGCAGAGAGTTATATAAGGTGATCCTTATTAGCGACTCAATTTTCACCATTGTTTAGACATTTCTATTGAATTGCGGCAGTGTTCAGTGTTGTAATTAACCTGCGATAGTATTCTTGATCACACTCGTTACTTGTACTCGGTTTGAATTTGTTCCATCAAATCTCACATCCCAGAATTCGGATAAATCAGTATATAAGTTCGTTAAATGATGCATCTCTGTTTACCAGTGTTTTTATTAACGAAAATGTGCAATAATCAAGAATTGTATTAGTTTTTGAATGCAAATCTGACAGTTCTGAAATATGTGGTGTTGGTAATAGCACTGAGCTTTTCTCGGCCATCGGGCTGATGACAAAGATTGAATAGTAACATTAATTGCAACTCAATGTTTTCCATTTATTTTTTCTCAGCACTACCTTTACACCACATTGTGGTAGAAAAGGCGTTTTCAAATGATAGATATTGGCTAGATCGTAGCCGAAAATATTCGCAAACGGCAATAAACAAGTGATAGAAAACAAACAAAAATTCGTTTTATTTATTTATGATAGCCCCATTTTTTTAATTCCGGATTGTAAAAGGAATTATTTTTCTGCGATCAGCGATGTATATTATGATATATATCATAGATAATGAATGTATACAGGGTGTCCCTACTGTATACATTAATTTATTGAAAACGAATTTGTTCTTCGATTAGCTCATTGTCAGACTGTAAATGATACACAGTTAGAGCATTTACTTTAACTTTTTATTGTTTTAATTAAATATTATTTCGCGTTTTATGTTTTTTCACTCATTTGATATAATTGTTCTCGGTAATTTTCTTATGTAATCTATATGTAAATATGAACAACAGCACCAATAAAATTATGATTATGATTATATCATAATATACACCTCTGATCACAGAAAAATAATCCCTTGTGGAATCTGTACTAAAAATGTGGGGTTGTCATTTGAAAAACTTATCAATGACGTCATTTCACATTCAAAAATGGTCGAAAAAAAATTGACACTCATTAAAGATTGGCAATTTAAAATTAAAAATCGACGTGCCTGAGAAAATTTTGGAAAAATTGTGACGGTTTTATAGAATTTATTCCATACTTTAGGGACACCCATCTGTATATTTTCAACACATTAACATACTGAAATGTTTTCACATTTATTTTGACTACTTATACTATAGAAATACACGAATTGCATATTGTAATCCTCATTGTTAATTAAACATTACATTAAATTCTCAAAGATAAATGTGTCCAATTCAATGGAATACTACATAATAGTTACGCGAATGTTATCTGCATATACGATATTGTAATCAACATTTACTAATGACAGAATGAAGGATAAAGTTTTACACAACTCAGTGGATTACATGTATTATGTTAATATATAACGTAGTACATGTAATCCATTGGGTTGTGTAAAACAGGGGTGCTAAATATTATTATTCGTTGAGTAATATTTTTTTCTGAAAATGGATCGGAATGCGAAATCGTTTCTGAATCTTCGATCTTTATCTATAGCAGTGTTTCTCAAAATGCAGTAAATGGTGGTAAACATTGATATTTCTGACTTTTCATAGTTTTTGGGCCGTAGCTTTTTTTCTTTTTAAAACTAGAAAGATGATTCAAATTGCAAAGTTGTAGAGAATTTCAAGCCCAACGAATGGCCCTTTAGATGTTTTTCACTATTTCTTTCCGTTTTCCCGCAAAAAAAAATCGTCTGAAACAAATGACGATTGTCATGGTTTTTCTGCCGTAACGTTTTTTTAAAATGAGAAGGATATTTCCAATTGCAAAGTTATAGAGAATTTCAAGCCCGAATAACGGTACCGGTATGTCTTATCGTTTTCACGCGAAATGACAAAAATAGTATAAAATCTGTGATTTTTGAGGATTTTCACGGTTTTTCGGGTGTTATTTTTTCCTTTAACGATAGAAGGATGATTGAAATTGCAACGTTATAAAAAAAATTCCATCCCAACGAATGGCCCTTTAGATGTTCGCATTTTTTGCCGTTTTCCCGCAATATGCAAAAAATCGTGTGAAACGTATAATGATTGTCATGGTTTTTCTACCGTAACTTTTTTTAAACGAGTAGGATATTTCAAATTGCAAAGTTATAGAGAATTTCAGGTCCTTCGGTATCTCTTACCGTTTTCTCGCGAAATGGCAAAAATTGTATAAAATCTGTGAATTTTGAGGATTTTCACGGTTTTTCGGGTGTTATTTTATTCTTTTTAAAGATAGAAGGATGATTGAAATTGCAAAGTTATAACAAAAATTCCACCCCAACGAATGGCCCTTTAGATGTTTTTCGCTGTTTTTTTTTTTCGTTTTCCCGCAATATGCAAAAAATTGTGTGAAACATATGCTGATTGTCATGGTTTTTCTGCCGTAACTTTTTTTTTTTAAACTTGAAGGATATTTCAAATTGCAAAGTTATAGAGAATTTCAAGCCCGACTAACGAGACCGGTATCCCTTATCGTTTTCTCGCGAAATGACAAAAATGGTATAAAATCTGTGATTTTATAGGATTTTCACGGTTTTTCGGGTGTTATTTTTTTTCTTTTTAAAGTTAAAAGAATGATTCAAATTGCAATGAATTTCAAGCCCGACCAAGGGCATTTATGGATGTTTTCCGCTATCTCTAAAGCTTGAATTACATTGTACTAGATTCGTCAATAAAATTGCTAAACTTTCATACAATTTTGTACTTCTAATCGAAGTGCGCGACATCTTTCGTGTGCGAAGTTTCAGCTAGAGCAATCTAGCATGAAAAATGTACTAGTTTCTTGACGAATCTAGTACAATTAAATCACGCTAAAAAATTGTGTGAAAAATGTGTTTTTTTATGCCTTGCCACGGTTTTTTTTCTGTAGCAACATTTTTCTTTTTAAAAGCTAGAAGGATGATTCAAATTTCAATATTATAGAGAATTTCAAGCCTGAGAAACGGCCTTTGCATATTTTCCGCAATTTCCCGTTTCCCGCAAAATGCTAACAAATGTATGAAAAGTGTGATAATTGTGCCTTGTATCTTTTCAAAGCTACCAGCAAAATTCGACCTGAAATATATAGAATTTCATGTTCTTCAAACGGCATGTTTTCTTCCTCTCTTCCCGTTTTTCGGCAAATTAAAAAAAAATATGTGAAAAATGTAATTTTTGAGTCTTTTCGCGGTTTTTCGACTGTAAATTTTTTCTTTTTAACTCTAGAAGGATTTATAAAATTGCAAAGTTATAGAGAGTTTCAAGCCCATTAGATGTTTTCCGCTATCTCTTCCCGTTTCCCCCCAAAAATACAAAAAATTGTGTGAAATGTGTGATTTTTGAGCCTTTTCACGTTTTTTTGGGCCGTAACTTTTTGCGTTTTAAATCTAGATGGATGTTTCAAATCGCAAAGTTATAGAGAATTTCATGGGGGCGATATTTCTTGTGCAGCAGGAAGTATTAGTGAGTAGCTGCATTGTATTCAAAATTCATTCTAACCGATCAGTGCAGGGGACGCTGTGTACTTTTTTTATCTGGAAAGGGTTGGTATGTCAAATGCTTGGGGAATCCTATCTATAGTAAAATAACAAAACAAGATTAATGTTTATAGTTCACTTCATTATTCTGCGAATAGAGTATATTAAAAAAACTTCTTTGCTAGCTTTTATGGCTTTTCCGAGAAAGGGGGAAGCAGAGTTTAATCACCGGTATTTATCTAATTTACTCAGTATTTACAAAAAAAAACCTCTGAAAGGTGATTCGTCAAAATGTGCCTGCGGCAGCGTTTTGACCTCTGCCTCCCAATACTTACCGATTGACATTTTGCACATTGAGTTGACAAATGTCGTAACTTCCAAAAATAAATAGCGAAAATGCATTTTAATGATTGCAATAGTTCCAGTTTTACTATTGAGTATAATGTTATCTATTTTTTTGTTTTAAATAATAATTTGGTGCATTCTAAACGTAAAAACAGGATTAAAGGTATCAAATATACGAAAGCTAAACTGAACATTAATTTTGGTAGTTACAACACTTGCCATCTTATAGCGCGTTATGTTCAAGTTACGGCATCTCAAAAAAAAACGATGATCTTCAGGAAATTTCATAAAATTGCATGTTTCATAATTTTTCCTAAATGTTTATAAATCATTAACTTGAACTAACTAACTGGTAGAAAGAGTTAATATATTATTTTTCGTAACAGATGTAAATAAAGTTATCATTTCTGAAGCACACTTTTAAACAATATTTAGTTTCAAAATATTTATGATACATTAATTGAGGCATTGAGAACAAAAGTGGACAAACCCACAAATAATAAAAAAAAAATTTATGTATTATTATATTGATATATTTTTTTAATGTGAGGGTCCACTTTTGTTCTAAATGCAATTATCTTAGAAATTATTATTTTTTTGATAGTAATTTAAAATATAATAATTTCTAAGATAATTGCATTTAGAGCAAAAGTGGACAAACCTACAAATCTTAAAAATATTTTTTTATGTATTATTATTAGCACTAACATCAATAAAAATTGATATATTCTTTTTAATTTGAAATTTAGTCCAATTTTTCTCTAAATGATCTTAAAAATTATTATTTTTTTGATAGTAATTTAAAATATAATAATTTCTGAGATAATTGCATTTAGAGCAAAAGTGGACAAACCTACAAATTTAAAAAATATTTTTTTATGTATTATTATTAGTACTAACATAAATTAAAATTTGTTATATTTTTTTTTATTTGTAGTCCACTTTTGCTCTAAATGCAATTATGCTAGAAATTATTATTTTTTTAAATACTATCAATTATTTTTGTATACATTTATTTAAATTAAATAAATTCTGATGTTTAACATTTACTACTTAATGAATGTAAACATGTTACTAAACAACATTTTTTTTGTGTGTAACAGAATTCTGTTCGCTTACAAATATACTGAATGAATGAAATTATTGATTGAGCGTGCTAGAAAAGTATGTGTGTGCGTATATAAAAGCCATTTATATACATTACGTAAATGGTAACTTTTATATTGATGCACTCAGTAGTCATTAGTCGAAAATCGTCTTTGGATATTGTTGTATGTCATGTTACGCAAGTAGGTGAGTCATTTTCCGTGAGAATTTTCATTGGTATCAAAACGTTATTAAGTCAGCTCGCGCGGAAAACTACGCTGAGTCGTGTGTTATATGGTGGGACCCGTGCTGGTGGGGGGTACCATGTCGTTTCCTCATTGTGTTTAGTAATACAGTCAACAGTACTTAACATAGTCCACCGTTGATGCTTTTGTTTCGTACCTGAAGGCGCGTTATCGGAACATGCGATAACGCGATCTGGGCTAGGCGCGCGCGATAACATGAATTTCTTCTTTAGTCATTAAACGCCTACAAGCGCTCCCGCCGGGCTGTTCATACTCATGTTCGGTGCATTAATAATAATAACGATGCGGAATATTAGTGGTGATCGTGCGTCATAGAATACGTACATGTGTTTCAGGTGCAGAGCGAGCCAGAACAGTGCGAGGTAGCGCCAAATAGCAAACCCGCAGCGCCGAAACTAAAAATACAACCGGCGAAGAAGCCCAAGATTGCCAACGGACAGGATATCAGCGGTGACTTCGTGCATCCGGACGATATTGTGCACCACGCCAATGGCAACGTCTACATTAAGAGTAAGTGCAAACAGTGCAACTTCAAAACCGCTTGGGATGGTGAGATGGCAAAACACGAGGAGCGAGTACACGGATCCCTGTTGAACATCCCCAAAAAACGAACACCCCGCCCAGTCCCCAATCTAATTCCAATAACCCCGCAAAAACAAAAACCGGAAGTTACCATGTCGCAAAAAGACATGAACGAAATATGTGCGCGTTCGATGAATAGCGCGCTAAAAGACTTCGCCTCGCTGTTCGACAGCGAGGATGTGTTCTCACAGAAAAACAAAGTGCCGGATCTCATTCCAAAAGCAACAGACTGCAAACGCAAAAATACCTCATCGTTTTTCGACATATTCAAAGCAAAAATGACCGGTGATAGTGCTGAGAACTTGACTTGCACCAACTGTGGTCACGTAAGCAAATGTTTAACCGAAGCCTGCAGCCACCAAAAGTCCTGCGGAAAAGAATCCGCGCCCGCCTTGAACATCAACACAGTGCATAAACTAACATCCACAAGGTGCCAACATTGCAGACAACGCTGCAAGTCATCCAAAGACCTATACGCGCATCTACTAACATGTTCGGAAGCTGCAAAATTCTACGCGCAACCCGATGATGACACTGTTGAGATTAACGAGGAACTTACAAGCCATTTAGAAATAGTTACCGAAGAAGATAGTAGGGGAAGTGACAAAGAACCCCACCCCATGGAAAACAAAGTGTTTGTCTGGAACAACATTGAGGTGCCCATGGATGTGGAAATTGATGAACCGAACCAGTATGAGTACGTTGACGATAAACAGGACGACAATGTTTCTTTAGATTTATCAATTCGCACGCAATCGCCGAATAGCGAAAGCAGTAACATTGAAGTGGTGCCGCAACAACCTGTGCACACCACTTCCGATAAGATCCCGACACACGGAAATGACATATCTGTGGCGCAACACAGGCGTGTCTTCAAGTGCCCGCATTGCACCTTCTGGGCGTCGACAGCCTCGCGGTTCCATGTTCATATCGTGGGGCACCTAAACAAAAAACCATTTGAGTGTTCGCTATGTGCCTACCGATCCAACTGGCGATGGGACATTACGAAGCATATAAAGCTGAAGTCCGTAAGGGACCCAGCGCACGAGAGCGCGAAAGTTCTAATGACTGATGAGACCGGACGTCGAAACTATACCAAATACAATAAGTACCTGACGGAAATTAATACAGCTGAGAGACAAGAGACGAGTGGTGGAATGGGCACGCGCCCCAAACACGGCGAGTTCAAGTCTGAACTGACGAAGAGTGGTAAAGGGGATTTTGGTTCGGGGAAGAACGGTCCGCTAAGACCGCCGCCGCCACTGAAGGCGGCTGAAGAGTTTTTCAACATCAATCGGGCGGAGAAGAAGAGGATTGAGAATGATGGCAAGAAAACGCTGTGGCAGTGCAAAAAATGCAACTTCCGGTGAGTGCAAAACTTTTATTATTTGTTACTAAATCTAAGTCTAATGTATCTTGAGACAACTGTTGATGGCTGTTAGGCTATCCTAACCACAGGACTAAAAGGGCTTTTTATAGTTGTTAAGTTGGGTGTATACTGACATAAAATAATAATTAATAAATAAAATAAGAAATTAGACAATTTAAATAAGAAATATTTATGTCCACATAATAAGAATATTCACTTACAATTTAGTACTAGGGGAGTACTGGCCTAGTATGGTCAGCATTGGCAGCTCCTCACCCGCCAAAGTTTTGTAGCTTGCACGCAAAATTGACTGGTTGGACGAGTGAGCAGCCTTAAAGGGAGGTTTCACAATGGGCCCAATTTGAGGCTTAACGCCCGGTTTCTCCAACAAATCTTAAAGCTCGTCTTATATATAACCACGTCTTAAATTTTTATTCTCTTGCACCAAACATATGTAGATCTTACTTAGTCTTACAATGTAAGATCGTCTTATCGTTTTAAGATCCGATTTTTGTTTGGTGCAATATTTTAAGACCGTCTTAAACTAGTTAAGTTTCGTTGGAGAAAGTGTCTGTAACTATGCTATCCCCCAGCCAACTATCCAGAACTATACAGAACTTATTTTATTACAATAAATAATGTTATAGGAAATAATGCTCTGAATTCGACTGCTTATTTATTAGTTATTTTATGTCTGCATAAAACCACCTTTATATTTGTTGTTATTTTTAGTTATTAGTTATTTTCATTCCAAAATCTTTTCATGACAAAAATAACCAAATAATCTGTTCTAAATTAATTAGAAAATATTATACAGGGTGTTAGGTAATTCGAGGTCAATTTCTTAAGTGGTGGTAGACGAATTTACAAATAATAAAATCGAATTCTTGCTAGATTAACTCACCTCTACGACAAGATTGTCCTCGAATTACCTGTATGTATGCATATATATTTTCTTATGAAGAGGGCCGCATTATTTTTAGTAGCCCACGGGCGCCGAATCTCTTAGGAAGGCCCTGATGGTACTACAAGTACAATTATGCCACATAGTAGTCCTATTATATTGTTAGGAAAAATTATTCCCACGATTTTTTATTTATTTGTAATTTGAGTGCAGTAATGAACCAAATTCATAATTATCACCTCAACAAATTGCTGTGTGTGCATGTGAATACAAAACATGTATTTATTTATTTTCACATAACTATATAACATCCTACAGACTACCCGGAGTCGGGATTCGAACCCGTTCATAAACGGAACATGGTAACACATTACATCGGCGTGTAATACCAATTACACGCCGATGTAATGCGTTACCATGTCCGGTTTATGAACGGGTTCGAATCCCGGCCCCGGGTAGTCCGTGGCTATGGCCCTATAAGGATAGAAGTTTTTTTTTAAATAAAAATTAATTTTTAATTAAAAAAAATACTTCTATCTTTATAGGGCCATCAGCCGTGAGGCTTTTCCGCCGGTCAAGAGTGAAGTTCAGAAGAGTTTAATCACCCGGTAGTTACCTTAACTTCACAGAAAACCTCTGAAAAACTGTGAAAATGCTTCGCGAAAATTCGCGTTCGAACTCCCTCCCGGCTCCCCAATGCTCAGTATGAGACGACGACGCCTCCAACCACTCGACCACTGAGCTGGGTTAATTATTGTTATTTTCTAATTAAAAATTATTTCATTCAAAGAATTGCATGAATGACAAGTTGTTTAGTACGACCAATTACGGAAAAAAAGTGTAAAATCATTCTTTTTTAATTAAAAATAATTATGCAAAATGTAGATACTACATCAAATAACAATCATTTTCCTAACATTCAGCTTTATTATAGCGGAATTTCACAAATAAGATTTGAAAATTAGTTGGTTAGAGTTAGTTATATATTTTTTTTACCAAGTATCCATTTCTTGGAGAAACTGTTTCAAACTTGCTTGGTACATAAATATATGTGTTTTTAACTATTTTGGTCATTTTCATCACATTTGCGATATTATAATTGGAGTTACGGCGGTATTAAACAAATAATATTAAAAAATATAAACTGTAATTTAAAAAAAAATCAATTCAATTGATGTATTAAGAACTACAGTACCCTTTTTACGAAATTACTAACTTACGATCACTGTATAACTTTAGATGCATAACTCGAGAGTTGTGAATCGACCAAATTTATGAGTTGAATTGTATTCGAAATTTCAAGGTTCTATTGTAATCCTATGGTAAGGATTACAATAGAACCTTGAAATTACGAAATCAATTCAACCTCAATTAAATTGTTGAGGTATTTTTAAAATGCAAATTGTTATAATTTCAAGTAAACTAAGGTGATTTAGGATACGTATATAAAATAATCAATAATAATAAATTTTGAAATCATCCATAAATGTTCTACTTTTGTAAGGTTGCATATTTTGTAAGTTTGCATATTTTGTAAGTTTGCATATTTTGTAAGTTTGCATATTTTGATAAGTGCAGCCCTTAGGGATTTCAAGAAAATAATGATTTAACCCTTAATGCATGATTTTTTAAATTGGTATATATATTTACTATCAATTTTGGAGAAATTCAAAGTGTGAGTTTGTTAAGAATATTTTTTTCTTGTTTCATACACTATTAAAGTGTAGAGGGTTTCAATTAAATAATGATAAATTATTCTTCTCTTATCCAGGCTCATATTGAGGTATATTTTATATTTCCCAATATTTGAGATTACTAATGTAGCAACATTAGTAATCTCAAATATTGGGAAATTCATGATACATAACTTTCATACGAAAATTTCAAAAAATCTATCAGTCTGAAGGCTGGTAAAGGGTGAAGAAGTTCAGAGGTATATAATCACCCGGTATTTTCTTAACTTCGCGGAAACCCTCTGAAAACTATGATATGTTCTAATATGTACATATTTTTGTATTAGCTACATATGTTGGGCAGTTTTACTAATTTCATAAACAATCTTTATTTGAATATGGACCCATTTATCCGCCATTTCGCTATCTATATTATCTTTCATACGAAAATTAAAAAAATCTATCAGCCTGAATCCTGATAAAGGGACAAGAAGCTCAGACAAATGTAATCACCCAGTATTTACCCTAACTTCAGGGAAACCCTCTGAAAAATATGATATATTCTAATATGTGCCTATATTTGTTGGACTGTTTTAGTATTATTTTCAAAAACAATATTTATTTGGCTATGGACCTATTTTGTTTTAAAACATATTCCCTTCTACATATTACAGTTTATCAAAAAAATAAGAAAGTCATTAATGCCACAATATTTTTACTGTATATTTTGTTTTAAAACATTTTCAATGCGTGCTCAATATTTTTCAGATATTATTAATTTGCACCAAAAATTATCAAATAAAAAGGATAACAATAAGATAATACAAATGGCGAAAAGGCGCATATTCGCCATTTGTATTATCTTATTGTTATCCTTTTTATTTGATAATTTTTGTGTAAATTAATTATATCTGAAAAATATTGAACACGCATTGAAAATGTTTTAAAACAAAATATACAGTAAAAATATTGTGGCATTCATGACTTTCTTTCTTTTTTTTAACGAACAGTAATATTTAGGAGGGGTCTGTTGATTTTATAAAAAATATTTTAAAACCCGCCTAACATGACTGACATGACTTTCTGAATGGCTCCAAAGGTCACTAAACCCTCCACCATTTTAGTTTAATTTAATTTTCATACAATAGGAATATTCAAAGTGTCCTCCTTTTTAAAAGTGCTAAATTATACGATTTTTTGTTGCAAAATCTTAAATATTCGCATGTGTTTAAAAATTTGCGATTGCAATTCAAATATTCTACCAATTAATATTTTATGTGCAGGCTTCGTTGTCTTCTAAAACTAGAACAGGTTTCGCAACAGCGAAAAAAAAAACTGATAACAAATCAGCAACATAATTTAGATATACATTTCTAAAAAAAATGTATTTTTAGCAGAGAGAATGTATTTAACTAACCTATTTGCTATAAATCCACTTTACCATTTATGAGCTTACAAAAAAGCTTTTTTAATTATCTTAATTAAATCATCCCTGTCTTCGACTGGTGGAAATGTAAACAATTTGTTTAATATAGCCCTACAAAAATCATCTAATATCGACCATGATGTCTTATGTGATCTGTGAATTAAAATTTAATTAGTTAAATTATTGTTTTCAAGCGCAGTTTTACTAAACCCTGGGCATGGAGTTTGTACTTGTTTCGAGGAGAATTTAATGCGAAAGTTGAATTTACAAACAACATTTTTTTAACACGTCAGTTTTGGTAGTTATAGCCTCTGGATAGTTCTGGATAGTTGGCTGGAGGGTAGCATAGCTACAGACACTTAGGCCTCAAGATGGGCCCATTGTGAAACCTCCCTTTAAAGGCTGCTCACTCGTCCCACCAGTCAATTTTGCGTGCAAGCCGCAAAACCCTGGCGGGTGAGGAGCTGCCAATGCTGACCATACTAGGCCAGCACTCCCCTAGTATTTGATGCCTGGTGTTTACTAGAGCTGGGCAGAGGCATATTACATGCTCTGCTGTTTCTAGTTCTTCATTACACCCTCTACATAACGGGCTGTTCACCAGGCCCATCGTGTGTAGGTGTTTGTTTAGCCGGCAGTGGCCGGTTAGGATGTTAGTCAATAATTTCAGACTGGTTCTAGATAAGTTAAGGCGGGCCGTGGCTGCAATTTTACAAGGCTGCCTGATTGCAACCTTTGATTGTTTGCAGCCCGGCGTTTCTCGCCATCTTACCTTGTGTAGAGCATGTGTCCTATGCTCTATTATTTTTTTCAGAGTACCTGCGGTAGTTATAGCCTCACTTTATGTTTTATTTTTAAACAAATCTGACGGTTGCTAATTTTTTGCAGTTACTAATGTGAGAAATTAAGAAAGTGTATACTGCAGTTACTAATGTGAGAAATAGAACAAGTTTATACTTGTTTCAAATGAAATATAATGGGCAATCTGAATTTGTGAACATCCATTTTTTATCACGTTTTGTTTTTAAACAAATCTGACAGTTGCTAATTTTTTGCAGTTACTAATGTGAGAAATTAAGAAAGTGTATACTTGTTTCAATTGGAATATAATGAACAATCTAAATTTTTAAACCTTCATTTTTGATCACGCCAAGTTTCGTAGTAATAATCCCACATTGTGTTTGTTCTTAAATAAAACAAATCTAACAGTTGCTAGAAAATCCATTTTTCTGTCGTTAGTAATTTGGAAGAACAAACAAGTTTGTAATTGTTTTGAGGAGAATTTAAAGCGAAAACTGAATTTTCAAACCACATTTTTTGAACACGTCACTTTTTGTAGTTACAGCCTCACTTTATGTTTTATTTTTAAACAAATCTGACGGTTGCTAATTTTTTGCAGTTACTAATGTGAGAAATTGAGCAATCTGGATTTGTAAGCGTCCAAGTCAAGTTTCGTAGAAATAGCCCCACTTTGTATTTTGTTCTTAAAACAAATCTAACAGTTGCTAGTGAATCCATTTTTCTGTCGTTAATAATATGAAAAACACAAACAAGTTAGCACTTGTTTCGAGGAGAATTTAAAACGGAAACTAATTTTCAAATCACAATTTTTTAGCACGTCAGTTTTGGTAGTTACAGCCCTACTTTGTACTCTGTTTTTAAACAAATCTGACATTTGCAAGTAAATCCATTTTTCTGTCGCTACAAATATGAGAAATTCAACAAGTTTAGAATTGTTTCAGAGATATTCAGATATGTGAATTTTAAAACCACCATTTTTATCACGTGGTTTCGTAGATACTGCCCCACTTGTTGTATTTTGTTCTTAAAGAACTATCGCAGTTGCAAGTTAATCCATTTTTCCGTCGTTACTAATGTGAGAAATTGAACGAGTTTAGCCTTGTTTTAAAGATAATTGAATAGGCAATCTGAATTTTAAAACCAACATATTTATCATGTAAATATTGGTATTTACTACTTGTTTTGTTTTAAATAAATCTGACAACTGCAAGTAAATCCATTTTTCTGTAGTTAGTAATGTGAGAATATGAACAAGTTTGTGCTCGTTTCGAGGAGAATTTAAAGCAAAAGCTGAATTTTCAAACCACATTTTGTTTACAGTAGTTTTGGTAGTTTATGTTTTGTTTTTAAACAAATCTGATAGTTGCTAATTTTTTGCAGTTACTAATGTTAGAAATTGAGAAAGTTTGTAAAGTTGTAAAGGGAATATAATTAGCAATCCGAATTTTTAAAGTACATTTTTTTAACACGTCACTTTTGGTAGTTACAGCCGCCCTCTATGTTTGGTTTTTAAACAAATATGATAGTTGCTAATTTTTTGGTAGTTACAGCCGCCCTCTATGTTTGGTTTTTAACAAATATGATAGTTGCTAATTGTTTGCAGTTACTAAGGTGAGAAATTGAGCAAGTTTATATTCGTTTCAAATGGAATATAATGGGAAAATGAATTTGTAAACGTCCATTTTTTTAAATTCAAGTTTCGTAGTAATAGTTTTGTTCTTAAAACAAATCTAATAGTTGCTAGTAAATCCATTTATCTGTCGCTAGTAATTTGAAAAAACAAACAAGTTTGTACTTGTTTTGAAGGAGAATTTAAAGAGGAAACTGAATTTTCAAACCACAATTTTTTAACACATCAGTTTTGGTGGTTACACCCCTACTTTGTACTCTGTTTTTAAACAAATCTAACAAGTTGCAAGTAAATCCATTTTCTGTCGCTGCTAATATGAGAAATTGATCAAGTTTAGAACTGTTTCAAAGATAATTTAATGGAGTGTGTGAAAAAACGCCATTTTGTATCACGTCAAGTTTCGTAGTTACAGCCTCACTTTGTGTTTTTTTAAAGAAATATCACAGTTATAAGTTAATCCATTCCCCGTCGTTACTAATGCCAGAAATTGAACGAGTTTACCCTTATTTCAGAGATAATTGAATAGGGAATCTGAATTTTAAAACCAACATTTATTATCATGTATAATTTTGGTAGTTACAGCTCTACTTTATGTTTTGTTCTGTTCAAATCTAACAGTTCCAAGTAAATCAATTATTCTTAGTCGTTAGTAATGTGAGAATATGAACAAGTTTGTACTTGATTCGCGTAGAATTTAAAGCAAAAACTGAGTTTTCAAATCACAAATTTTTAATACGTCAGTTTTGGTAGTTACAGCCCCACTTTATGTTTTATTTTTAAACAAATCTGACAGTTGCTAATTTTTTGCAGTTACTAATGTGAGAAATAGAACAAGTTTATACTTGTTTCAAATGAATTATAATGGGCATTCTGAATTCGTAAACGTTCTTTTTTTTATCACGTCAAATTTCGTATTAATTGTTTTGTGTTTTGTTTTTTCATAAATCTAACAGTTGCTAGTAAATCCATTTTTCTGTCGTTAGTAATTTGAAAAAACAAACAAGTTTGTACTTGTTTCGAGGAGAATTTAAAACGGAAACTAATTTTCAATCCATAATTTTTTAGCACGTCAGTTTTGGTAGTTACAGCCCTAAGTAGTACTCTAATCTGACAGTTGCAAGTAAAGTTTACTAATATGAGAAATTGAACAAGTTTGGCCTTGTTTCAAAGAGAATTTAATGGGGATTCTAAACCAACTCAACAAAACAAAAAAAACTGTGTTGGTTTTAAATAGTCTGGGAGAATCTAACAAGTGTGAGAGAAACGTAAAAAGTCCTAAGACAAAACTAAACAGTCTCTTAGGAACTTGGAGTTAGTTGCTAGCATCTGAGAGAGTATGCGATCATTATAGACGGTCCGAGATAGTCTAAAAATGTCTTAAAATTAATCAAATTGTCAAGAGTGTCCGCTATTAGTATCCGAGATAATCTGAAAGTTTTTTAAAATATTGAGGGTTTGAGTCAAAGAAACTTTCAAGGACAGTCAGTAAACTCTGATGGAGTACGTTAGAATCAGAGAGATTCTAGGAGTTTTTAAAAGTTTTAGGGTCTCAGAGAGTCTGAAAAAGTAATAAATAGACTGACAGAGTTTGGGAGTGTCAAAGACAGTTATAGAGATAGTCGAAATCAGTTTGACAAAATCTAAAAAGAACTAGAGACTAGAAGTCTGAATTTGTGTATTAGAATCTGAGGGAATTCATATAAATTGCAAAATCATTGTTGGCACATATTCAATGATGCATGTTTTTTTTTTATAATCAGAATCAATCATCCTATAGATTATCAAGATTGTACAGCGAAGTGTTCCATATAAACACAAAGACCGCAAAATGTGCACCAGCCAACGATAAACTAATTCCACTGAATTGATCAAATATATAAATAAAATAAAAACTGTAATAAATGCGATTACATTTAGGTGTTTTCGACGCTTATCGCTTAAGTTCTTTGTTTGTGAAGTCTTTTTTTTATTAAAGCGGTTACCAAAGTACATATGTTTGTAGAAAAATTACCGTAATCTTTGGCAGTCAAGAGCGTTTAATATATATAAGTATATTTTTCTCTTTTCGCGATAAGATAACGGTAAAGGTGTGCCAATTGCCCGGGATTTATCGCGGAAAAACTTTTGCCGATAACAGTTTCTTCGGTTTATCATTATTTAAAAACGGGCTATTGTAATGTGCTAACTGTGCCGCACATTAATATTTATAAACAATTGTGTGTGTGTCAGTCCCGTTTGTGACAATTTACAAAATTACGGCCCGGCCGGTAATTTATGAAGGAACTTTTTTAATTGTTACGGTTTCCTTGCATATGAATAAATTACCAATAATTGTTCTACATAATAATTTCGAATGCTTCTCGACCGGGAACAATGCCGCATTTTTAACGTGCGCCGATAACGATGCATTCATTATTTGGATCTATGTCCAATACAATAGGAATATTAAAAGATATTAAACGGTGGGGGAACGGGGTTTCCCCTCGCACACCCGCGATACCGATAAAGGTATATTTATGTCTTTGTGATAGGAAATGTGTTCTTACGTGGACTACTTTCGTATGGAATTTATAACATGCAAGACTATTGTTTCGTACCGACAAGTATGGCGGTTAGGGTTATACGCGTAATCTTTTACGTAAATGATAAATATTTGGTGTTTGTTGTTGCACAAGTTTCATGTGCATTGTAATGTTTCACAGTTTATATGATTTCTAAGAATTAAACGTCGTATTCTCACATTATTACTGCTTCGTAGTATGTAGTAACTAACGAGTAAATACATTTTAAATTGAAGTTTCGGAATTTATATAATTGGGATATTAAATTATTTCAATTCTTATACCAAAGAAACCTCTTTTTTTATAGTTATCAACCCAAGCAGTTTTCCATGTTTAAAGGGAGAAGCTCAATAGAGTTTAACCACTCAGTATTTACATTTACTTCACAGAAAACCTCTGAAAAACTGTGAAAGGTGATTGGCAAAATTTCGTGAATTTGAACTATTGCAAGGTTTGAAGTATTGCACCCCAATGCTCAGTACGAGACGAACAAAGCCTCTAACCAATAATAATAACCAATAATAATAACCAATAATAATAATAATAATAGACAAGTGATTTCTTACATTTATTTCAATGTATTTCAACATTTTGAGAATTCAAAGTTATAAGCAGAATAACCGAAATTTAAAGAAATGATAGAATTTTAATAATCTTGTTAATTTTTGTTTTATATTTCTCTCTTGGTCTTTATCATGTATTCAGGATATCCCTTTCTACTTTGTACATCTTTCTTTCGATTATTTTTTTTTATAATTACAATTTAACATTCATTGTTAACAATAGCTACAGATTATCCAAAATTAGTTGCTTTTACGAATACATTTCCCTATCGTTTCGGTATATTTTAATAACATTTTCATGTTACATATGCACACACAAGCAATTGCATAACGATTTTTGTCGCATGTCTACGCCGGCCGACCTTCGCAAGGCAAATAATTGTCATAATCTATTATAAACATGAATGCAATACGTTCTTAATTGCGGTACGCACAACTTCTGCATGCATTACGTTGCAGCAGTATGTTTGAAAACTTCAAGAGCCAGTGCGAATAACGCGTAAAACATTATGTCAAATCTAAATATATGCGCAGCTCAATTAAGGTAATTAAACCTTGTATTTGCCAATTATTCTGTGCAACTTATGTGAAAAGCCAATTCATTGAAGTAAAACTTGTTTTTTTATTAATGGAACTTAAATAAGAAAATTTGTTGTGTTAGTTAGAATCTATAATGAATTTTAAACGTCGCTGTGATGTTTATGTGTTACGAAGAAATGCGCGTGCAAATTTTTATAATATACCTAGGTGTAATTCCCGTTGTTCGACGGGGTATCATGAATCAATTGCCAAAAGGTGAAATGCTTATTGCATGATGGATAATTAATAAATTATTTTAATTATATAAAAAACCTAAGGGTTTAGTTTAAAAAAAAAACTTTTATCTTTATAAGGCTATCAGCCGTAAGGCTTTTCCGCCGGTCAAGGGAGAAGCTCAGAGGAGTTTAATCACCCGGTATTTACCTTAACTTCACAGAAAACCTCTGAAAACCTGTGAAAGATGATTCCCGAAAATTCGCTCCCCGCTGGAGATCGAACTCAGGCTCCCCAATGCTCAGTACGAGACGGACGACGCCTCTAACCACTCAGCCACTGAGCTGGGTAAAAGTTTTTTATATATTAAAAATTAATTTATTCATTATCCATCATGAAATAAGCATTTCACCACATTTTTTAGCAATACTATATTCCTTGGCGGAAGCCAAACTGTAAGTTCTGTAAGATCCATTCCACATTTTCTGTACATTCTATATTGTAGGACTTTCAAGAAAACCTTCAGGACATGGCTCATAAGGCGAATGAGAAGAAACTGTTCGCATTAATTAGCATTCGATTTTTTTTTTTTGAATTGTCATAAACGTTGATTATAAATAACATCAGTACTGGGATACATCCTTACAGCCGATTTTTATACCTCTTATCTATTAGGATGTAATTTTAGGCATTTTGGTTGCGTACAAGTTTTGTTCACCATGTTGAACTGATGTCCATGTGTTAACTTCCTTGGCGGTAGCTGAATATGCATTCATAAATATCATAATAGTTACACCTCTCGCTTGAAACTGTACTATTTATGACACTTGTAACATATATAAGTAACGATTTGAATTCTTGATTACAGCGATGCATCTAAGGAGAAGCTTCTGCACCACGTCAAGGGCCATTACAGCCAACCTCAACAGCCGCCCCCAGCAGCGAGCTACTCCCCGTCGAGCTCAGCTGGCTGCAACCAAAGATATTCGGTGGGTTCCAGCACTAGTGGAGACTTAGATGAGGCAAGTGTCGGAGGTGGTGGACCAGCACGGGGGCAAGCGCCCTTCCGTTGCGGCCACTGCCACCAGGTTTCTAACTGGAAGCATGTCATACAGGTATTACTAACACATTGCTTGCTTGTCACCCCTAACACCTATGTGTTTCTCTCTCAAACTAAATTTAAAAACGCATCCCATTTATTTAGTTTAACATTAGCAACCTTAGTTTTTTTTCTCAATGTTTCGCACTCGTTTGGAAACGCTTTTGCATTACAAGCGTGCTTTATTATGCACGCGGTATACACACCAATTGCATGATACCAACTTTTATTGAATTTTACTTTTGGAATTAATTTCTTAAAACCCCTTTAACTCGAGTTATAGTGTTTGAATATAAATGAAAATCTCATTTCTTAAAACTCCTGTAAAACGAATTCAAATGCATTGATGCATTCGAGACTGATTGAGACTCATTTCTTAAAACCGATCTAACTCAAGTTATAGTATTTGAATATTAATGAAAATCGACGTGCATATAAAAAATAAGTTATTTAATCATCATATAAAATTTGACATCGCAATTTTTATAAATTAAATTTTTTCTGATTTTTGAAGTACGATTGGATTTTATTTTATGGACTCATTTCTTAAAACCCCTCTAACTTGAGTTATAGTATTTAAATATTGATGATACTCGATATACATATCAAAAACAAGTTAATTAATCATCACGTAAAATTGGAGATTGCAATTTTATAAATTAAATTTTTGACGGATTTTCAAAGCGCGACTTTGTTTTATTTTATAAACTCATTTCTTAAAACCGATCTATCTCGAGTTATAGTGTTTGAATATTAATGAAAATCGACGTGCATATAAAAAATAAGTTATTTAATCATCATATGAAATTTGACATTGCAACTTTTATAAATTTATTCTTTTCTGATTTTCAAAGTACGATTGGATTTTATTTTATGGACTCATTTCTTAAAACCCCTCTAACTCGAGTTATAGTATTGGAATATTAATAATACTCGATATACATATCAAAAACAAGTTAATTAATCATCACATGAAATTTGAGATTGCAATTTTACAAATTAAATTTTTGACGGATTTTCAAAGCGCGGCTCAGTTTTATTTTATAAACTCATTTCTTAAAACCGATATAACTCGAGTTATAGTGTTTGAATATTAATGAAAATCGACGTACACATAAAAAATAAGTTTGTTAAGCATCATATGAAATTTCACATCGCAATTTTTATAAATTAGTTTTTTTCTGATTTTCAAAGTACGATTGGGTTTTATTTTATACTCATTTCTTAAAATCCCTCTAACTCGAGTTATAGTATTTGAATATTAATAATAATCGATATACATATCAAAAACAAGTTAATTAATCATCACAAGAAATTTGAGATTGCAATATTATAAATTAAATTTTTGACGGATTTTCAAAGCGCGATTTTGTTTTGTTTTATAAACTGATTTCTTAAAACCGATATAACTCGCGTTAAAGTGTTTAAATATTAATGAAAATCGACATGCATATAAAAAATAAGTTAGTTAATCATCGTATGATATTTGAGATTGCAATTTTTATAAATTAATTTTTCTCTGATGTTCAAAATACGATTGGATTTTATTTTATGAACTCATTTCTTAAAACCCCCCTAACTCGAGTTATAGCATTTGAATATTAATGATACTCGATATACTTATCAAAAATAAGTTAATTAATCATCACATGAAATTTAAGATAGCAATTTTATAAATTAAATTTTTGACGAATTTTCAAAGCGCGACTTTGTTTTATTTTATAAACTTATTTCCTAAAACCGATCTAACTCGACGTATAGTGTTTGAATATAAATAAAAATCGACATGCGTATCAAAAATAAGTTAGTTAAGCATCATATAAAATTTGACATTACAACTTTTATAAAATAATTTTTTTCTGATTTTCAAAGTACATTTGGATTTTATTTTATGAACTTCTTTCTTGAAACCCCTCTAACTCTAGCTATAGTGATTGAATATTAATGACACTCAATATACTTATCAAAAACAAGTTAATTAATCATCACATGAAATTTGAGATTGCAATTTTACAAATTAAATTTTCGACGGATTTTCAAAGCGCGACTTTCTTTTATTTTATAAACTCAATTTCTTAAAACCGATCTAACTCGAGTTATAGTGTTTAAATATTAATGAAAATGGGTTTGCATATAAAAAATAAGTTATTTAATCATCATATGAAATTTGACATCGCAATTTTTATAAATTAATTTTTTTTCTAATTTTCAAAGATTTACGATTGGATTTTATTTTATGAACTCATTTCTTAAAACCCCTCTAACTCGAGTTATAGTATATGAAAATTAATAATAGTCGATATACATATTAAAAATGAGTTAATTAATCATCACATGAAATTTCAGATTGCAATTTTACAAATTAAATTTTTGACGGATTTTCAAAGCGCGACTTTGTTTTATTTTATAAACTCAATTTCTTAAAACCGATCTAACTCGAGTTATAGTGTTTAAATATTAATGAAAATTGGTTTGCATATAAAAAATAAGTTATTTAATCATCATATGAAATTTGACATCACAATTTTTATAAATTAATTTTTTTCTGATTTTCAAAGTATGATTGGATTTTATTTTATGGACTTATTTCTTAAAACCCCTCTAACTCGAGTTATAGTATATGAAAATTAATAATACTCGATATACATATTAAAAATGAGTTAATTAATCATCACATGAAATTTGAGATTGCAATTTTACAAATTAAATTTTTGACAAATTTTCAAATCCCGATTTTGTTTTATTTTATAAAATCATTTCTTAAAACCGATCTAACTCGCGTTAAAGTGTTTAAATATAAATGAAAATCGACGTGCATATAAAAAATAAGTTATTTAATCATCACATGAAATTTGACATCGCAATTTTTATAAATTAATTTTATTCTGATCTTCAAAGTACGATTTGATTTAATTTTATGGACTCATTTCATAAAACCCCTCTAATTCGAGTCCTAACTCGAGTTATAGTTTTTGAATATTAATGATACTCGATATACATATCAAAAACAAGTTTATTAATCATCACATACAATTTGATATAGCAATTTTGTAAACTAAATTTTTGACGGATTTTCACGACTTTGTTTTATTTTATAAACTCATTTCTTAAAACCGATCTAACTCGAGTTATAGTGTTTAAATAAAATCGACGTGCATATAAAAACTAAGTTAGTTAATCATCCTATGAAATTTGACATTGCAATTTTTATAAATTAATTTTTTTCTGATTTTTAAAGTACGATTGGATTTTATTTTATGGACTCATTTCTTCAAAACCCCTCTAACTCGAGTTATAGTGTCTGAATATTAATGATACTCGATATACATATAAAAAACAAGTTAATTAATCATCACATGAAATTTGGGGTAGCAATTTAATAAATTAAATTTTTGACGAGTGCTCAAAGCGCGACTTTGTTTTATTTTATAAACTAATTTCTTAAAATCGATCTAACTTAAGTTATAGTATTTGAATTTTAATGAAAATCGACGTGCATATAAAAAATAAGTTAGTTAATCATCATATCAAATTTGACATTACAATTTTTATAAATTAATTTTTTTCTGATTTTCAAAGTACGATTGGAGTTTATTTTATGGACTCATTTCTTAAAACCCCTCTAAGTCCAGTTATAGCTTTGAATATTAATGATACTCGATATACATATCAAAAACAAGTTAATTAATCATCACATGAAATTTGAGATTGCAATTATACAAATTAAATTTTTGACAAATTTTTTACAAATTAAATTTTTTACAAATTAAATTTTTGACGGATTTTCAAAGCGCGACTTGAATATTAATGAAAATCGACGTGCACATAAAAAAATAAGTTAATCATCACATGAAATTTAACATTGCAATTTTATAAATTAATTTATTTCTGATTTTCAAAGTACGATTGGATTTTATTTTTGGACTCATTTCTTAAAACCCCTCTAACTTGAGTTATAGTTTTTTTAAATTAATCAAAATCCATGTGCATATTAAAAACATATTAGTTAATCATGATATGAAATTTGATATTTACAATTGTACAAATTAAATTTTTTACGGATTTTTAAAGTTCGACTTGATTTTATTTTATGAACTTATTTCCTAAACGTTATAGTATTTGAATATTATTTCAAAATTGAAGTCATATCAAAATCAAACTAGTTAATCATTAATAATAAAATTTGACATTACAATTTTACAAATTAAATTTTTGTCGTATTTTCAAAATTGCGATTTAAATTTACTAAATACCATCGGTGGCGCTTTTTAGAGATAATTCGCATGGACTGACCTAATTAATATATGTATGTATTAAAATACTAATTGATTAATCATTGCACTAACAGAACTAATAAATACTATTTATTAAACATACACAAAAAATATAACAATTAATATCCAAAATTGATTTGAAAACTTCGTTTGCAGATATGTAGACTGTAAATTGACTGCCACACGAGATAAAAGTAAGTCAAAAATCGATTTTTGTCAAAAATATTACTCATTCAAAAAGCTAAATTTATACTAATACATAACAAGGGGCTTAAAATTATATTGGTTACGATAGTTTAGTTTATTTGGTGTTATAGGTGAGTGAGATTGTGAGTAATTGGTTAAAACTCGATTTTTGACATATTCATGGTGTTTTTATGTAAATGTATGGATGATTAATATCTAATAAGTTCCTCTTTATATTAAATATATTGAGAGTGTTTATACTTTTCTTATAGCGCAAGTTGTGAAATTGTATTGAACGTTTAATAAAAAGTAGATAATAGGATGGCAGTTATCAGTAAAAGCTCAATGCATCAAAAAAAGCTGAATACATCAGTAAAAGCTCAATACATCAGTAAAAGCTCAATACATCAGTAAAGGCTCAATACAACAGAAAAAGGTCAATACATCAGTAAAAGCTTAATACATCAGTAAAAGCTTAATACATCAGTAAAAGCTCAATACATCAAAAAAAGTTGAATACCTCAGTAAAAGCTCAATACATCAGTATAAGCTCAATACATCAGTAAAGGCTCAATACATCAGTAAAAGCTCAATACATCAGTAAAGGCTCATTACATCAGTAAAAGCTCAATACAACAGAAAAGGGTCAATACATCAGTATAAGCTCAATACATCAGTAAAAGCTCAATACATCAGTAAAAGCTCTATACATGTTCACAATTCGCGCCATAAGAATATTATAGGCGTGATCCTGTCCTTAAGTAATGCAACTGTGAATTCAACCTCACTAGCTGATCTAATCTTTTGATTACTGCTGAGGTTAATTCACCCGTATCTACTATATATATTATATTATTATATTATAATATATTAATATTTGTTTAATTTAGGGTATTGCGTTTTTCATTTGCATGCTAATACAAAGAACGTGAGAAAAGTTGTGTTGATTTTGCATATAGAATCTATAATTTATTTAATAAAATACAAAAAATAGTTCAAAGGATAAATAAAACGATTTTTTACTTTGTTTTTTATCACACTTCAGTTACACTTTGCAACTAGTTTCGGCTAAGCTGTAGCTGTTTTCGAGCTCCTCCGATGACGAGCTCGAAAATGGCTAGAACTTAGCCGAAACTGAAGTGTGATAAAAAAACAAAGTAAAAAATCGTATTAGTTATCCTTCAAAATGAATTATCACAAAGTAGACGCCTTAACAATCCAATATTTAAAAAATAGTTCGTTTTTTAATTACTAGCTATTAAAACGGTTCTATTTAAACTTCTCAAAATATCTAACGAATCATTTTGTATCCTTGCAGCGTCACTGCCGTTTGAAACATAGTGGCGACATAAAAGTAATCGTAGGCTCTAAAAGCCAGGAAAAACTCACAGACACCGACATTCTAATTGAAGACATCCCCGAGCACAACGACGTCGCCCAAGTCGGCCCACTTAAATGCACCTTGTGTCCGTTTTCGAACGACGACCCGGATGAATTCCAGATCCACCAGGACGGGCACTCGGCTAATCCGGATTTACCCATAAAATGTTACTACTGCAACTATTTCGTGTCGCAAAAAGAGGATTTGTACCAGCACTTAAAACTGCACGGCCTTTCAAATCCGGTTGAGTATCTGCAGAAGTTTGATAAGCCCGAAGTCGAGCAGAGTAAGCGATATAAATGTGCCATATGTCCGTACGTGACAAACAGCAAATCACAGTTCCTTTATCACAAGCAATTCCACAAACCTAGAAACGGGCAGTACCAGTGCCCCGAGTGCAATTACAATGTGAGCAAGAGGCACTTGCTGCACCAACACATGAAAGTGCACGGAATTAATGTGTCGCCGCAAAAGCAGAATGGGGATTTTGTTGATTTCGAGGAAATAAGTGAGGAGATTGAGGAGATTCATCCGCAATTATTCGACTGGCAGAATTTAAATGAAATCCCATTAGTGTGGGTGTCTAAAGGCGGTAAATTCTCCAAAATGTATAAATGCAGATACTGCCCGCATGTGAATTTAAGAAAAGTCAATATACAAGAGCATGAAAAAATGCATGGATTGCGAGAAAAAAATCCCGCTAGAGCAAACGAAACGGAACACCGTTGTCCTGAATGCAACTACGTTTGTAACAACGCTGGCGTTTTATCATCACATAGCAAAGTCCATCAGGGTCTATACGGGACCGTACACGGGTTGGTGGATACCAGTAAAAGCGATGAAGAGCAAATTCGAGAATTGGGCCACATACTTAACTCCCCACAAATGGTTGATATCGATGAAATTATGGACACCGACGTTGAAAATAGCAGTGATATGCTGTTTTTCTGCAGTAAATGCCCTGCGCGGTTTTTCAAAGAAAAAGAGCTAGAAATACATATCAAATTCCACGGCGCTCGCCTCATGTACATTTGCGAGCATTGCAGCTACACCGCCCAAAAGAAACCGCACCTACAAAGCCACTGCAAAGTGCACACTAAAGAATACCAAGACCGTACCAAAGAACTTATTGAGTCGAATCGAATTGCTATCGATCCCGAAAACTCTCCACCGGATATCATTTTATCCTCGCAGAGCGACGTGTGGATTGTAGACGAGAACAATTCCGATATTGAAATGGAGATGGAATTTAATTTCAACTCAAAAAAGCCCATAAACGTACCGTTGTCCGGAACCGATTTGTTCCAACAGAAATCCGAAGCTGAAGCCAATGAAAAGTTAATTCCCGACCTCCAATCGTCTCCCTATGGTAATCCGAGCTTTGTATATCCTACGCTCGTTAAAAATGGGAAACTGATTGAGAAGCGATTTAAGTGCCCTAAATGCCCCAGTGCTTTTGAGAAGCGCGAGCAATACAACGTGCATCTCGGTCTGCACGGGTCCAAACAGCAATATAAATGCACCCAGTGCGATTATTCGGTTAGATATTATGCTAATTTTGTACAACATAAGAAGAAACATGATGTTAATGATGCGCAGGCGGAGGGCGTTAGGGATATCAAGGAGGAAGTAAGTATTAAAAATTGTCTAAATACTTATGTTTTTCTATTATTTTCGTGGGATTATTGATACAAAGTTAGTTGATATGTTATGGGTGTTCTGGAACCGTATTTTCCATAAGGATTAACATGGTATGTTGAAGCAAATTTACTTCCGCTCGAGGACGATCTAAAGTCCGGGACCTCAACAAGTAGCCCTAGAAATCCCACAATTAAAATATGAAAGAACCCTAGAAAAACTTTTAAAATAGATTCAAACCCCCAAAAAATCAAGAAATAAAATCGCTTTAAGGTTTTCTGTGGTTTTTAGAGGTTATTTATATTTTATTTGGGGGGTTTGTAGGGTCAATTGGCGGTTACTTTCTTGTTTTAATTAGAGGTTTTTTGAGATTAAATTTCCATAAAGCATATTCCTGTATTACATATAGAATTTACAAAAAACATTTGATGTATATCAAAAGAAACTCTAAGAATTATAAAGGTTTTTTGATGATTTTTTACGGTTTTTGGAAGTTTTTTAGGGTTTCTTTCATGCTTTAAAGTTTCTGAGGCTAATTGGGGTTGTTCATGTTTTAATCAGGGATTAATAAGGTATTTGATGATAACCAAACACCCGGGAGCTATATCATGTTAATCCTTATGGGAAATTGTTCCAGAACACCCATAGCATCTACTGCTATTGACATATAGAGACTTTTAAAAGATTAATGATCATAATTCATATTTAGAAAATGAAGAATAAAAAAAAATATTATAAAATATAAGATTCAATACTAAAGTGTTTTTATTAACTTAACTTAACAATTTTATGCCATTTTTGTTGTTTTGTTTTTGCTAAAACCTTGGTTTCCTAGGAAGTGGTGTCGGCAAAAGCGGGCGTATTTCACGTCATTTTGACGTCACACATTTCTTTTACTTATATTTAAATAAATCTGGTAATCTAGAGAGCGGTATACTTCAAAGTATTGGGAAAATGTCATGAATTACACTGGAATCTTGTGAGTTATTCAATTACATGTACTTAAAACGTATCTTGTAATGTGTAAATGACGTCAAAAACGGCCGTTTTTATCGACACCGCTTGCTAGGAAACCAGGACTACAATTTTATAATCCGCACCATAAGATAACCATAGACGTGGTGCAGTCCTTAAAACTCTGGTCACTAAATTATGAAATATATCATCCCCTATTTTTCACGGAACTCAATAAAATTCATTGAGTTCTTAGTTATCATGGCAGTTTTCCAACTGATATTCGTAAAATGAATTTGATGAAATCTGATAGAGAGAATAATAATTATCCCCGATAACAAAAACTAAGATAATATATTTTCAGAAGAGCCCATTAAAACTTGAGCTACGTCGCACCAGCAAAGAGTCCCTGCCGTCCCCAACCACCGACGACCGAAAACCCTTCTGGTGTCCGATGTGTCCCTACACGAACCTCCGCAAAGACGCCGTCGACAGCCACCAAAAGCGCCACGTCACCATCTCAGGAATGCAGAGCAATTACACCTGTCAGCATTGTGATTACTCCGTGCCCCAGTCCCACTTCCTACGGGACCACACCAAGTTGCACTTCACACCAAACAAAATGTTCCCCGCTGATGCCTTCATGGCGTGCAACTCGATGAAACTATCCGCCAAAATAATAAGCGATGGCGACGAAGAGTTGCCCGAAAACATGATATTCCAGAATAAAACCGATAACACCTACGAACCACCGCTGAACTTGCACATGAACAACAACAATGAGGGCGAGAAGATGTTCATAAACACGCAAACCGGTGAGGTGATTGAGAAAAAAGAGAACGAGGATATAAAAAGTTAACTTAAAGTACAAGAATTAGATTCATATTTATACCGCGCTAGTTTAATTAATTAACCAATCTTAAAAATACGGGTTATACCAATTCCATGGAAGTCAAGGTGAAGAAGTATAGTTTATATGAACACTGATTTACAGTTGGAAGTATTCAAACACATACATACACACACACACAAAAAAAAACATAGTCAAAATGTCTAGTGATACTAAATTAGTGATTTAATATATAAATATATTTTCTATATCATAGTAAAAAAAAGTTTAAAAGAAAACAAGGACTGTGTTACAAATGTTGCCTTCTATTTTTACAAAAGTATTTTCTTGAAGGAAAACTAATAATATTAATAATATTGTAGCTAATTACATTGGTTAATAGGATTATTAATTATTATGCTTATTATTGAATGTTATTTAAAGCTGTTGTTTTTAATTTTATTTGTGTGGGATTTAATTAGTTCTTATGCCAAAGCATTTATGCCAAAATATGCCATAAAAATTAAAAAAATGTTGATTTTAGTTATTTAAAATAAATATATTTGTGTCAGATTGTTGATCCTAATGAAATGGGGTAGTATTTGTGATACATTTTACAGATATCACACCTAAGCTGTTTTAGCATCAAGTAGTAAGTAACAATAATCACAGGTGCTATCATATATCTTCAAGATTAGAATATGTGATTATCGCCCGGTTTCTCCAACGAAATGTTAAAACTCGTCTTATATATAACCACGTCTTTTATTCTGTTCCAACAAACATATGTAGATCTTACTTTGTCTTACAATGTAACAAGAGAAGCATTGTTTTGCTGTCAGTTCTCATGCAAAAATGTAGAGACCAAAGGAAGGACGTGTACATCTGTTTTATTGATTATGTAAAGGCATTTGACTGTTTAAAACACGACGTCCTAATTAACATACTGATGACCAAAGGCCTCGACCAAAAAGATATCTCCTTCATAAAAAATGTGTACAAACACTAGACTGCTGCAGTAAGACTCGAGGACGACACGACCAGCGATATTCCTATTAAACGTGGAGTACGTCAGGGATGTGTACTATCACCATTGCTGTTCAATATCTACTCGGAGCAAATATTCCTGAAAGCCTTAGAAAGCTCTACAAATGGAATCAAGATCAATGGTGAATTATTGAACAACATCAGGTACGCAGACGATACGGCTATAATTGCAGACAGCGCAGCTGGCCTACAACGTTTGATGAACCAAATAATAGCAGAAGGTGATGAAATTAAATACGGCCAAAACGAAAACAATGGTTACCAGTAGAACACCAAATATCCAAGCCAATTTGCAAGTATACAATAAGCAAATAGAGCTGGTCGCTAAATTTAAATACTTGGGCAGCTGGAAAACCGAAGACCTGGATCCAGATCTGGAAGTAAGAACACGCATCGAAATAGCCAGAACAACGTTCCTTAAGATGAGAAAGCCTAAACCTGAAACTAAGATACCGGTTCGTTAAGTGCTACATTCATTCGGTACTGTTGTATGGTGTTGAGGCTTGGACGTTGAAGATCCATACTTTGAAGAAACGTAAGACAGCGTACCTAAAACATATCTTCAGAAGTACAAAATATAACCTTCTAAAATTAATAATGGAGGGCAAGATAGAGGGTCGCCGTGGTCCAGGACGAAGTAAATGCTCCTGGTTAATGAACATAAGGGACCTGACTGGTCTGGACTCCCACTCATTGTTCAGAGCGTCACAAGACCGTGCGGAATTTGTCATGATTGTTGCTAACCTTCAGTAATGGAGAAGGCACCTAAAGATGAAGAAGAATCAAACAAAAACTATTTCTTTTCATTTAGCATTACAAAATTTCACATGTTTCTTGTCTTTCTACTCAGCGTATTTATTTGTCCTAAAGACAGTTCACATGCGAATTGTAGAGAATTTCTGGGCCTAGTTCTTTCCGTTTTCCCCCAAAATCGGTAAGAAAATAATGAATTTTACAATTTTTCTCATCATCATTTCTTCTTCCTTTATGTGCCGCTTCTATGGAAGATTGACGATTTGCATTTTAGAAGCGGCCGCCCTGAATACTCGTTGTACTCTTGCCGTACCACTCATGTAGGTTGTTAACTTCTTAATCAATATTAATCACTAATTAATGTCTTGCAGCAATTTCGACAAACCGCGTTAACAATCTTAAAATATACCGCGTGCCCGTTTGAACATATGAACATCAAGATGAAAACTCTGAAACGTAGTACCCTTAAGTGTGCAGATACCGTAGAAAATCCATTCTGAAACGATTACAGGGATACTATACAACCATGAAGGATGGAAGAGACGGAATAATCGTAACAGGAGAAATGTAAGAACTCAAAAGAAAACTTCAAATATTCATATCAGTCATTTTACATAAAAACAAACATTTCAATCTCGTTACACATATTAAAACTGCCTATTTCTTACATAATTAAATATTTTAAAGTTATCACAACTATTACATCTTCCCTAACACGGAATCATCTTGTAGTATCATCGCCATCATCTGTTTGTCCTTCAGAGCAGCATCAACCTCCTCGTCATCCCATTCCAAACTAATTTTATGCAACCTCGGCTCCTTTTTACCCGAAACCCTTATAATACCTTTAGTCTCAATCAACGAACACAACCCAACAAACTCAGCCTGATCCACGGCCATAATATTTCGTTTGGCGCAAACTTTTCGGTAGACATCATGCAACTTGCCAACCGTAACATCTTTATTACGAGCCTTTTTCAGTATTAGCAATAAACTGCATACAATAATTTTCTGTTGTAATGGAAAACAGTCCTCGCTGTCTTCACTTAAATTATTTGAGGTGCCATAGACTGAATTCAGTACACCGACTACGTGTTTCAAATCAACCGCTTTTGATTTATCGCAGGTGTTGCCATCGATGGCTTTTAGGGCTTCTTCTTTTTTGTGTTGTTCGACTATTTCCACCACTCGTCGCCCAATGTCTAAAGCTCGTCTGACATCGCCCGATATGGCAGCTACTTTTCCGGCTAGCATTTGCAGGGCGACTGGCGAGAATAAATCGAGCACGCCTGCTGTTTTTAGTCGGTTTGTGAATATTTCTACTATTTGTTGTTTGGAGTATGGGGCGAAATGCATTAGTTTCGGTTTTAGCTCGCAACGTGCTTGTAGGCGCGGTAGGATTCTGTCTGTTAGATCCAAGGCGTTTGCTATGCCAATTAGGATTATGCGAGAGTTGGGCCGTGAGGGCCATTCGAAGATTGTGTAGAGGACGGATTGTTTTTTGCTTTCCAGTTGGTCGATTTCATCTAGGACTAGTAAACTGTAAATAAAAAAAATGTGATACTAATTAGAGGATTATGTGCATTAAGAAGTTTGTCATTTTATTGAGAGTGGATAGGTAAAATTTGTAACACTCAGTTTTATCTAAATCAGTTTATTATATAATAACACGCATGCAGGACGATAGAATCGCGAAGATAGTCCGAGACGGTAAAACATATTCCAAACGCCCTCTCGGCAGGCCACCGAAGAGGTGGAAGGACAGCTGGTCGTCGATATCACAGGAGCAGGACCCGCGATAAGAGTTTGGTCAAAACAAGCCACATGGCTTCCGAAAAGAAGAAGAAGAAGAAGTTTATTATATGAATTGAAAGATGCCATTCTCCTGGTAGGAAAGGTAAAACATAAGCCACTTTCGTTTATCATCATGAGCTGTTTGGAGCTATTCTCAGCCAACTAAGACCAGCTCAGAACAGCTCCCAAACGATAAACGACAGTGGTTCTAGTATAAAGTTAAGGTTTTGTGGGTACAGCATTTCACCGTCGTTATTATAAACCTAGCTATGACTTTTCAACTTTTTTAACATTTTTGACATTTTCAACTTTTTTTACTTTTTTAACATTTTGACATATTTACGTTTTGACATTTTGTCATTTTCTCGTTTAGACATTTTGTCATTTTAAAATGTTTATAATTTGACATTTTCTCATTATGACATTTTGGCATATTAGCATTTTAACAATTTGACATTTTGATATTTTCACATTATGACATTTTGACATTTTGGCATTTTGAGATTTTGCTATTTTGGTATATTGAGATTTTGCTATTTTCACATTTTGTAATTTTGACATATTGTAAGAAACCCAGAACAAAACTATCTGGTGTGGGCACCACATGACTTTTCGAATTACATGATCTATTAATTTTTACTTTTTTAACATTTTGACATATTTACGTTTTGACATTATGTCATTTTCTCGTTTAGACATTTTGTCATTTTAAAATGTTTATAATTTGACATTTTCTCATTATGACATTTTGGCATATTAGCATTTTAACAATTTGACATCTGCCATTTTCACATTTTGACATTTTGATATTTTCACATTTTAACATTTTAACATGTTTGACATTTTCAACTTTTTTAACATTTTGACATATTTACGTTTTGACATTTTATCATTTTAAAATGTTTATATTTTGACATTTTGATATTTTCACATTTTGACATTTTGGCATTTTGAGATTTTGCTATTTTTACATTTTGATATTTTGTCATATTGAGATTTTGCTATTTTGACATTTTCAACTTTTTTACCTTTTTAACATTTTGACATATTTACGTTTTCACATTTTGTCATTTTCTCGTTTTGACATTTTGTCATTTTAAAATGTTTATATTTTGACATTTTCTCATTATGACATATTAGCATTTTAACAATTTGACATCTGCCATTTTCACATTTTGATATTTTCACATTTTAACATTTTAACATTTTTGACATTTTCAACTTTTTTAACATTTTGACATATTTACGTTTTGACATTTTGTCATTTTAAAATGTTTATATTTTGACATTTTAGCATATTAGCATTTTAACAATTTGACATTTGCCATTTCCACATTTTGACATTTTGATATTTTCACATTTTGACATTTTGAGATTTTGCTATTTTTACATTTTGATATTTTGTCATATTGAGATTTTGCTATTTTGTCATTTTGACATTTTGACATTGACATTTTTATGTCAAAATGCCAAAATATCAAAAATTTTTCAAAAATGATAAAGTAGAAAAGGTTAAAAAAATTCTTATATGCATTGGTCACATTAAATAAAACTCTTTGTATAGTACTTTATATGCATTAATCAAGAATATAGATGAGAACTTACATCATTTTATGATTTCTGCTTAAATAGCTGTCAATTGTTGTTGTGTAGTCCTTTTCTGTTTTACCAGAGCATTTGATTCCTAATTCTTTAACAATTCTTGAGTAGATACTTCCTGAGGATTTTATAGCTGTGCAGTTCACATAGACTTCCTTGAATTCAGACTGAATCTAGAAATTGTAACAGAATTTTAATTAGTTCATTTATGAAAATTATATATCTGTAATAACTACTGATTAAAATCAGAACAATTATACTACTGCATCCAAGATATAATAAAAAACATTTTACAATAACTCCACTACATAAAACATATATAAGTGTGAACCCACCTCTTAGCAATCTATATATCTAGATTTTGATCTTATTAGATCTCATCAGTGTAGTTCAGGTTGTGAGGATGAATTCACACAATATCTCGAGTGGTTATATACAAGAATGATACAACTTACCCCCTAGGAGGAGAGTTAAATGCCATCTGGTGGCACCACATCAATTAGCAATGCACATCTATATGGTAATAACTGTCAACATGCTCATGTGTATGGAATAATATTCCTACAGAGTACTACCTGGTGATCCTGATCCATGTTGACAGTTATTACCATATGGGTGTGCATTGCTAATTGATGTGGTGCCACCAGATGGCATTTAACTCTCCTCCTAGGGGGTAAGTTGTATCATATTTGTATATAACCACCCAAGATATTGTGTGAATTCATCCTCACTTGCTGAGCTACACTGATGAGATCTAATAATATCAAAGCTCATCAAGTGAGGATGAATTCACACAATATCTTGAGTGGTTATATACAAATATGATACAACTTACCCCCTAGGAGGAGAGTATGCCATCTGGTGGGACCACATCAATTAGCAATGCACACCCATATTGTAATAACCATCAACATGGATCAGGATCACCAGGTAGCACTCTATTGGAATATTATTCCATAGAGGGCACTACCCAGTAATCCTGATGGCATGGGCATGTTGACGGTTATTACCATATTGGTGTGCATTGCTAATTGATGTGGTGCCACCTGATGGCATTTAACTTTCCTCCTAGGGGGTTAGTTGTATCATATCCACTACATAATTTTTGATGTACAGCGGATCAAAACAATACCAAAAATCAGCAGTTCACAACTGACTCAAAAGAAAACTAAATTGTGAATTTTAGATAGAACAACTCTTGAGAATTTCTAGCTACACTATAATCAGTTGAAAAATACTCTCTAATTAACTTACTTCAGGTTGCTGTAAAATTGTAGACAGTGAAGCAGTTTTCCCAGTCCCAGGAGGTCCACTAACATACAAAGTGCCAGAAGTTTTATTCTCCAAATGGTCCTTAATAAACAGTCTTAATTCAGCATGCTCTTTTTCACGACCAGGCATTTGAACAGGCACAGTGCTGTGCAAAGCTTTGCGAGCATTCTGGTAATTGGATGGTTGCACAAAAAGCTTTTGAGGCTCAAAATACACATCATTTTGAACTGTTTTTGCTGGTGGGCTGTTGAGATCTAACTTTTTAAATAGACTAGAAGGGCTGAAGAGGGTGTTCTCGTTGTTTGCAGTTGTTTTTCTTTGTTTTGGAGGTGTGACTGAGCCAAACTGAACTTCTGAGCTGAGAGATTTGTTCTTGCGAGGTGTTTTAAGGGGACTAGGGGGTAGTTTTGATACCTCATCATGATTTGGAAGTTCATCAGGTATAACAATAGTTTCTTTTATTTCAATTGTTTCAATTGTTTTATTAAATACCTTCTTGATTGTTTTATCATTTTTAACCACCTTTTGTTTCTGAGGCGTCGCCTCATTCTTGGGTATAACAGCCTTTTTGTTTCTGTAAGAACTGTTGCTGGATTCCGAGTCACTATCTGAATCTATTATAGTTATTGCTCTTCGAACTGAACGTCTGGCTTTCTCACGGGATTGTTTCGGTTCCGGGGTGCTTGATAATCTTCTGGATGCAGACCGTGTTAATCGAACCTGACTTGGCTCCAAAATAGGCATTTTTTTAGTTTTTAGAAGAATTTTAGGTTAACCATTTAGAGCCCTAACAGGAATCGCGTCGCGGAGTATAAAAGGTTATTTTGAATTAAGATTATTATATATTAAAAAGTTAAGTAAAATGTTAGGTAACTACGTAGGCAGGTAATAAAACGCGCGATTAGCTAAATATTTAGCCTATAATAATAACTCGCGCCAGAATAATAAACACCTGTTTGATGCGCGGTCGTGGCAATATGAAAAAAAGAAAGTTACTGCCCTGTAAATTAATTCCCTAAAATCGTTTCAAGGTACAGAGTGGAATTAAATGAATTTGAATTGGTTGAAGAATTCAAGATATCAATATTTGTATATTGTTTACCACCATTATCAACTAACTTAAAGATACAGAGTGGAATTAAATGAATTAAAATTGGTTGAAGAATTCAAGATTACAATATTTGTATATTGTCTACCACCATTATCAACTAATCCTGATATAATATTATTATAATATCTCAGTAAGTGTTTGTCGTACCGACTTTTAGTTTGTGTTTTTGGATTCAGGGGGTGGCTTTCCATGCGAGAACAGTATTATCCCCAATCTACCTCTATTACTATTAACAAAACGCGATAAAACGTGAAATGATCAAAGCAGGTCAAATTTGATCAATAAAAATCATTTAAAAATTCCTTTTATGCTACCAATTAATACTCCTTAGGGTACTAATTAAAAATGCAAAACCGTTTGTGGAATCTCTTTCCGTTTTCGCGTCACAAATTCGTAAAAATTGTTTGAAATTACCATATCAAAAACGCCCTTTTCGAGCTGTCTCTCAGTAATTGTTTGTCGTGCCGACTTCTAGTTTGCGTTTTTGCATTCAGGGGGTGGCTTTCCATACAAGAACTATAGAGTAGTGGAAGTAGATTGGGGATAATAGTATCCCGAATCTACTTCCATTACTTTTGACGTGACGAAATTGAGTGAGCAGCTAGTAGGTGTGAACAAAATTCAACGTCCACAATGTGCTTATGCAATCTCAATGTCCTCTGTATACACTCATTGGTTCTTGCATATTACCAAGCCTGCAGCAGATTTAAATTTGCCGCTAATTCACCACCAATATACAAGCCCGATCGCAAATGTTTTAAATTTACCGCTAAATACCACTACAAGATGAGAGTTTGATGACGACAAATGTTTTCCTTAACTCACACCTCACGCATCCCCCTCTATTCTCACCAGACCAGCTGTACCTTACCACTCTTTCAAGTGTTTCCTACATCATGCTTATTCGGTTAGTTTCTTATAGCATGCCAAGGACTGTAAACAAGAGGACCTTGCATGTTCCGTTGACCAATGAGGTAAAGGAAAACATTTGTAGTCATCAAACTGTAATATGGCAGGTGTATTTGGCGGTAAATTTAAACATCACTTAGTCAAGTTACTTGGTTATAAAAACATTGATATAAGGTTTAAATAAAAAAGAAAACATAATTCACAAACAAAAATTTTATAAATTTTGAAAGGATTTAATTTTTATAAAAATATTAATATAAAGCTATAAACAATAAAATAAAAACACATAATAAAACATAACTTTGTAATTCTAACAACAGATTATATATTAATATAATATATATAAATATAAATAACTCTTATAAGTTACAAAACATATTACAAAATAAATTATCAAAATTTCAGTAAATATTAAGGTCTGAATATGAATTTTAGCAGGTGTCCTACAATAAATATTGATAGTACTATTTAAATCTCCATTTATATATCAGTAACATGTTAAAAAGTTGTGAAATAAAAATGGCTGTCTTTACGTATTTTTTGGCTATGGTCAAATTAATATATCAGTTTTTGTTTATCTTAACTGCTATTTGTTTTTGGACAAGTGCATCTTCTATATAAATATCCTTGTCGGTGGAAGTATCGATGAGCAAAAGCCCTAGGACGTTGTCACACTTATAAAGCTCGTCCTTATCTACTGATCGCAATACAGAAACGAATGTTTTCTTGCAGACCTGTTTCTGGAAGACTTTGCAGTCTTCCATGGTCCATTTCTCGTTCTTTGGTTTGATACCTGAAATATTTAAGATTATTAAGTTACTATATTATAATATTATAGTTTAGTGCTGTCTAAAAAGTTCATAGGGCTAGGCTTAGTTTGGGAACATATGAGGGTTGTAAATAAAGTAGTGACAACAGAAATTAATTTATATTGAACTTGCAACCCCACACAGATACAACCCCATCCAACTGAATCGACTGTTTGAAAGATAATAAAGTTTGCTGATGATTATATTGAAGGAATTTTACTTGTAAGTTCAATATACATTGATTTTTATCTATGTTGCCACTACTTTCTTTACAGCCTTCGTATTATTTAAAAGTAATAACAAGTAAACTTATTTATTTTTGAAAATATTATACATTTTTAGTGAGAGAGGTTTTTCACTAAAAAATAGTGTGTGATATATTTTTTTTAAGTAAAAAGTAATTGAAACCCAAAAGAGGCAATTTACTGTTCATGATAAAATCTAGAAAATCTCCAATTAAAGAAATAGACATCAATATTCAGATGTTAACTTAAATCTTTAGCAATGAAACTGCTAAAGAAACCGTCTATGTTTATAGAGCTATCAGCCATGAGGCTTTTCCGCTGGTGAAGGTAGAAGCTCAGAGGAGTTTAATCACCCGGTATTTACCTTAACTTCACAGAAAACCTGTGAAAAACTGTGAAAGGTGATTCGCGAAAATTCGCTCCCCGCTGGGGATCGACTCCGGCTCAGTACGAGACAGATGACGCCTCTAACCACCCGGCCACTGAGCTGGGTCTTTAATGCTAATATTTCTATTTCAGTACTTTACCTGACAGCTTAGCCTTAATGGCTTGGAAGGGTAGCTCCAAAAACTCGGGATCAAGCAAAACCAGTTGTGGCAATCTCAAATTGGCGTAGTAGCCATAATCACAGTAAAATACGGAAATAGATCCAGAGTGTATAACTTTGATTACACTTGTCCTAAAAACAATATTAAGTTTTATTTTTTGTTTCATATTTTCAAACTTCCCTTGTACAAACCTATACCAACGACCGTCCTCGTGCTTGGTGGCATAAATAAGTCCTGGTTTAACATCATCAATTGCCAATGGACTGTAATTGCCATCGGCATACCTCTCTTGAAGATTTATCATTAGTGTTTTCAGTTTTTCAAAAGATTCGTATGGTTGGACCTTCAAAATTAAGTTTTAGTACTTACAACTTTCCGAATTTAATTAATATTAAATCAAAATATAGAAGAAGGATATTTCGGTTCGAATCACATTTTCCCACATTTGATTTTTCACACATATTCTCAAATTTTCCCACATTTGCTTTTTCACACATATTCTCAAATTTTCCCACATTTTCCTGTTTCTCACATTTTTCCAACGTTTTCTCTTATTTTCCCCATTTTCTCGGTTTTTATGAGATAGAAATGCATAAACGACGGAAGAAGGGTATAAGGGAAGAAGATAAGAACGCAAAAGAAGAGATGAAGGGAAAAGGGAAGACGGGAAGGAATAAATAATATTTCCTAATATTTTCTTCCTTGCTTGGTAACTATTACTTTTGATTTGAATATTCAAATATACCAATCTATATGATTTTAATAACAGTTTTTTATTATAATTTTGATATTGTCCTCAAATATACAATATACAAAAATAAAGCTTCTGTCTTTTTAGGGCTATCATATCACAGCAATCTTAGGAAGAAATATTACCATGGTAAAATCAAGCCTACCAATATTGAGCAATATTTCTGCAGCACAGCCTGATTGGGTAAGCATAATCAATTCATTTGTTTATATCAGAAAACTTACTGTTAGCACTATATAGATTTAATTTAATAAACACTAGAATTACTTACAAAAAAGTTCCAAGGATTAACAGCACACGGAATATTAACATCAAAATAACTGCCAGCAGCAGGCAACGGAGGGCTCTTCAGGTTTCCACTAGATGGCACCCCTTTCATTTCATTATCCAATGAAACAAGTCGCTCCAATTTGATATCTCTAAAAATGCATCACAATATACCAAAAAATATTTAGTTAATACCGGGTTGTATATAATGCGGGTTAACACGTGCAGAAGGTGTTTATTTTAAAAGTTAAAGTACCTAGCTTTTTGTTTATCCACAGTGCAAACCTTCTCATTTACAGAAACCAGTCCTACATTGGGCATGCGGACAAACATCCGAATTTTAGCGACACCCTGATCATCCCTACTGCTAACCATAGCTAGTACTGGGCTATCGTTCGGTATCAAACCTTTAACTTTTTCAACAAAATCATCCGGCACTTCCTCCAGTTCTAGTTGCACCTTAAGGGCTTGTTCCGGATACAGGCTAATCACTGAGCTGAGTTGATTTAGAGGATATAGGGTGGAGTCTTGTAATTTTATGACGCATTCGCTGCCTTTGTCCACGTAGTATATTTGCACGTAGCTCCCGTTCGGGTGCCAGTCGATTATTCGTACACGGCTGTAGTGTTCGTCTTGAGGAGTTTTTATGAAATACAAACGGCCTTTGCTGTTGGCTGGTGTGATTGATTCAGTGGGTAGTTTGGTGGATTTTTCCTTGATACTCGCTTCCAATTCGGATAGAAGAGTTAGGAGTTTCTCATAGCCAGGTTTGTGGATTTGTAAGTAAATGTCACCATTGGGCTCCACGTTGCTGATATGAACTTCATTGGGACCATTCTATTAAAAATGTGTTTGATTAATTTTTGAAATATAATGATTATATAATATAATGAAGAAGAAATCATGTGTATTTTACTCCATCAGCAGATGAATCAATAGCAAAAATAAGCTGTTCAATCAATAGTTACGTCGAAAACCGTAAGTATCTGAATCGCGAATACTTACATCTTCTAAAACTGGTAAAGCATTGTCGATCGAAATTAAGCTCATCAATTCCTCGTTGATGACTTTCTTCCTCGTCAAATCGTAAAGCGCTACACATATAGGTTCGTAATTTTCTGTAAAAAAAGGATTTCTTTTAGATAAGTGTTCATTAATCATAGTTAACAATGTGTTGCTAATGGTAACAAAAATATCAAGCAATTTGTTGCCTTATGATAACTAAAAGTCGTAATATTAAATCAAAATTTATATGGGGTAACGCATCAAAGAAAAATATAATGGAAATGTTACAAAGGCAACAAAAATCTTAAAAACATAGCATGAACTACATAAATTTAAATGGTCGAAAGAAGTCCATACGACACTACAACAACCCTACACAACTTTACATATCAAATAAAATCATTATGACAAAACTGTTACTAATCCACAAAATTAAAGGAAGAGAAAAAAAAATAAACCTAATTTCCGACAAAATGAAGATTATCATACAAGTACAACACAAGTGGAAAATACAGCCTAAGAACTATCAACAAAAAATGCTCAACATATTCAATAAAAGCATAAACATGAACAATGCCCTTGGCGAAGAAAAATTTATATAAAAAACTTCAAAAGAAAAATACAAGAGCTATTGAAAAGCAACAACAATGACGCAATGAACAAAGATGAACGAGGCACCTGAGAACCTATAACACCATGGACCACAACCATCCAGGAAATCGTCACCGAACGAATGGAGAAATTAAAAATGTTCAGTTCTTACAAGAAAACTTACGCTTATTGATATTTAAATATAATATCATTTCTCCCTTATTAATTAATTCTGTAGGTTTTAGCCTCTATCTATCTTATCTTTGAACAGTCTTAATGAATGTAAGAATATTCAGCTGGAAAATCAAAAATAATAATATATATCTAATCTAATAATATGGGGACTACACGACTTTCCGAACTACATGACCTATTTCATTTTCTATAACATTTTCGACATTTTCAACTTTTTCTTCTTTTTTTAGACATCTTTTACTTTTTTCGACTTTTTTTCGACATTGACATTCGACTTGACATATTCACGTTTTGATATTTTGATATTTTGACTTTTTGACATTTTCACATTTTGACATTCTAACATTCTGACATTTTAATATTTTGACATTTATGCATTTTGGAATTTTGACATTTACATTTATGCATTCTCACATTTTCATTTTACACATTTTCATCGCGCATCGTGTTCATCGTGATTCTTTCAGCTGGAAAATCAAAAATAGTAATAAATATCTAATCTAATAATGGCCACCACACGACTTTCCAAATTACATGACCTATTTTGACATTTTTGACATTTCTTGACTTTTTTACTATTATGAAATTTTTGACACTTGACATTTTGACATTTTAATATTCTGGCATTTTGACATTTATGCATTTTGGAATTTTGACATTTACATTTAGGCATTTTCACATTTTCATTTACACAATTTCATTGCCCAATCGCGCATCGTGTTGATCGTGATTCTTTCAGCTGGAAAATCAAAAATAATAATAAATATCTAATCTAATAATGGGCACCACACGACTGTCCGAATTACATGACCTATTTCATTTTGTATAACATTTTCAACTTTTTCCGCTTTTTTGACTTTTTTTGACTTTTTTCGACTTTCTTGACTTTGACATTTTTTACTTTTCTTGACTTCTTTAAAAAATTTGACACTTGACATATTCACGTTTAGACATTTTGCCATTTTGACTTTTGACATTCTCTCATTTTAATATTTTGACATTTTGACGTTTATGCATTTTGGAATTTTGACATTTACATTTAGGGATTTTCACATTTTCATTTTATAAGTTTTCATCGCCCAATCGCGCATCGTGTTGATTGTGATTCTTTCAGCTGGAAAATCAAAAATAATAATAATTATCTAATCTAATAATGGACACCAAGCGACTATCCGAATTACATTACTTATTTCATTTTATATAATATTTTCTACATTTTCAACTTTTTCTGCTTTTTTGTTGACATTTTTAAGCCTTTTCGACTTTCTTTTTATACTTTTTTCGACTTTTTTGACATTTTTGACATTTTTGACATTTTTGCATTTTTGACATGTTTGACATTTTTGATTTTTGATTTTTTATTTTTTAAATTTTTGACACATATTCACGTTTTGACATATTGATTTTTTAACATTTTGACATTTATTCATTTTGGAATTTTGACATTTACATTTAGGCATTTTCACATTTTCATTTTACACATTTTCATCGCGCATTGTGTTGAACATGATTCCTATTTCATTATATATAACATTTTCGACATTTTCAACATTTTCTGCGTTTCTGACATTTTTTACTTTTTTAGATTTTCGACTTTTTTCGACAATTTTGACATTTTTTACTTATCTTGACATTTTTGACAAGTTTGACATTTTTTATTTTTTAAATTTTTGACACTTGACACATTCACGTTTTGACATATTGATTTTTTGGCATTTTGACATTTTAATATTTTGGCATTTTGACATTTATGCATTTTGGAATTTTGACATTTACATTTAGGCATTTTCACTTTTTTATTTTACACATTTTTATCGCGCATCGTGTTGAACGTGATTCTTTCGCTGTTAGTGCACCGATTGTGCTGAAATTTTCACTGGATTGTCCCAGATAGTGTTCGGAATATTTGCCAAATTTAATCGTAATCTGTTGTGTCGTTTTCGCGAAATTTTGTTCACAGACACACAGACAAAAAATCGGGTTTATTTCGACAAAGGCAATACCTTCCTTTACATGAGTGATGTATTCGAAAAATAATAAAGATTTATTTCCCGTCAGACAAACAACACTCAATTATAGGGTAAATATGATGTCGTTAAAAAAAAAGTAATACAATAAACATACAAATTTGGGGTGTAAGGGGTTATGGTTCAAGATATGCCAGCCAGCCCAAATGTCAACCTCTCCTTCTCGCGGTGCACCCTGATAGACAACTAACGAGGCTCTGGCGTCCGAATATCTACCGGGATAAGCAGATCCCCTCAGTACTACCAACAGTCTCATTAGAGGATTGTCTTGTAATCTGAGGTAGGGCACAACATTGTCCTGAGAGGGAGAAATTACTCTCAAAAGCGGAAGAACTAGAAGTAGTAAACGGTAGTGGAATGAAGAAGGCAACGGCATACCACTTCACTAAAGGCCTACATGAGCATACCAAGTTACCCTCATGATGGCAGTGGAATGAAGAAGGCAACGGCATAGTAAATGTCCACATGGGCATACCAAGTTACCCTCATTGTCCTGAGAGGGAGAAATCACTCTCAAAAGCGGAAGAACTAGAAGTAGTAAACGGCAGTGGAATGAAGAAGGCAATGGCATACCAGTTCAGTAAAGGTCCACATGGACATACCAAGTTACCCTTATGATGGCAGTGGAATGAAGAAGGCACGATATACCACTTCAGTAAAGGTTCACATGGGCATCCTATGTTACCCTCATGATGGCGGTGGAATGAAGAAGGCAACGACATGCCACTTCAGTAAAGGTCCACATGGGTATACCCAGTTACCCTCATGATGGCAGTGGAATGAAGAAGACAACGACATACCACTTCAGTAAAACTCCACATGGGCATACCAAGTTACCTTCATGATGGCATTGGAATGAAGAAGGCAACGACATACCACTTCAGTAAAAGTCCACATGGGCATCCCAAGTTACCCTCATGATGGTAATTACAGATATACAAAACCTTACTGATCTTGGAATACGGAACCCAAGATCCCGCAGAGGACTATCACAAACAAACAGCAGGCACACAAGGTCTGCCACTGCAACTCTAAACACAAACCGAATAACAGTGTAAAACTAGCTCTATATATCAACTTACAGATGGCTCACACGAAGATAGCAGGCAATGATGAAACAATAAATTTAAGTCCTGGGCACCAGTTTTTGTACTGCTTAGTAGGCATCATGAAGGGGTTAAATAAATAAATAAAAGTAAATATCGATAAACAGAAGGGAAACAGTAAATTTAAGGGCTTCAATGTTGTCACATGGACTGTAAGATGTCTTCTGGAACCCGGAAAAGGCTACGTGGCACAAGAAATGCTTAGAATGGGAATCGAAATCCTTGAAATGAGTGAAGTAAGGTGGCAATAGACAACTCCGGCAGTACACATGCGCAACACTACAAGTCGGTACCCTTGCAAATAAGACCGTAGTCCAATCCGTAATTAATTTCATAGCGAAATCCGACAGAACTATGGCCCTGGGGTGCGATTTTTGAGCGATCACCATGCGTTATAAAACGTTTAGTTTCATAGCGATGGACTAATAGCATTAGCTCAAAAATATATGGCAAAATATAACAACTGTCAAGTAGTTAGTTCTACCTAAGATAGCGATCACTCTTCACGACGTGAATGGCCAAAAATCGATACCATTCTCAATAATAGTGAAGATCTGTTTATCGCTATGTTCATAACGATCGCTCAAAAATAGCCCCCTGTCCGTTTGGTTACTACTAGTGACTAGTAGTGACAAATGCTGACGTCCCGCTATTCTATTAGTATGAGCGTAACGTCAGCATGTGTCATTAGTAGTCGCTAGTAGTCGCTAGTAGTAGCCAAACGGACAGGGCCTATTACAACTGAGAAACAAACCAACGAACATCAATATAATCAAATATACTCGCCAACTGTTGACAAGCCCGATGAAGAATTAGAACACATCGCACTGTGAGATGACAACTGTCGTAACTTCCAAAAACAGTTTTTGAGATAAATGCATTTTAAATATTGCAATACTTCCAGTAGTTTTACCATTGAGTATAATGTTATGTTATTGTTTTAGATAATAATTTTGTTTATTCAAAACGCCAAAAAATCATTAAAGAAACGTTAGAATATACATAAGAATCATCAAAACAAAAATTAAAACCGGAAAAAATTATTTTTGGAAGTTGTCATCTCACAGTACAACATTTACATCGAAGTTCTACCGAAGATCACAAGACCCCAGGAAGTTACCATGATCACAGATTTAAACTCCAAAGTCGTCCAAGGAAACACAGCTAACGGTGTGTCCTACCCACCTGGGGTATTGTTCTTTTAGAATTCGAAATATTATTAATAGGGGGTAATGTCTAGCCATTCTTATATTATGAAGAATAATACTAAAAATCAGAAATGCCACTTACCGTTATCTCCTTCGACGCAATTTTCAAGCTGCACAAGCTTACCATCCAAATTTTGCACATGTTCGGATCCAAATGACACTTCATAAAGTTCTTCTAGACCTGCTAGACGACATATGAATGCCTAAAACAAGTCACAAGTATCAAACTTATTCCATGAATAGCCTTATTCTCCAGTATAATTGTATAACCGGCCCTAAGTATTTTGAAGTAACAGCCATGTTTTAAAGGTTTTGCTTTTTTTACAATTAAAATAGTTACACAGATTTATATTGAAAATTCTATTCTGTAATTTAAAAAAATCATTCTTAGGTACAACGCAATTAAAAAGACGGGAATTTCACCTAGTAATAATATACTTGTGGTATAAAACAAAGATATTAACTCTTCCCATAAATATACTTTTTATAGACCAGTGGTATAACATTTATTTAAAACGTCAACTATAGTTTTTTACATTTACTTTCTTCAAATTATACGCAGATGATCATTTTTATTAAGAATTTTTCAATTATTTGTTCATATTACAAAATATAAACATAATTTGACGAAAAAAAAATGTAGAAAATTATAGCTGCCTTTTCAAATATATTGAATACAAATACAAATAAATGAAAAGCCAGGGTAATTTATTTGTTCAAATTAAAAGATATGAACTTTTAATTTGAACAAATAAATTACCCTGGCTTTTCATTTATTTGTATTTGTATTCAATATATTTGAAAAGGCAGCTATAATTTTCTACATTTTTTTTTCGTCAAATTATGTTTATATTTTGTAATATGAACAAATAATTGAAAAATTCTTAATAAAAATGGTCATCTGCACCTATATGTATAATATGTACCTGTGCTTGTTCCTTTGCAAACTGCCTCATCAACTTAAACAAACTTTGCTTTGGCACCTTTTGATCATCACCCCTATCAACCAGCAGACACTGCACATCATCCCCACTAACTTCTATCACACGCACACGATGCCATGAATTATCCAAGCTAGCTGCATAGTAGCTACCATGTTGCACATCCGTTGCAGCACAATTGGTATAATTTTGATTATACCACCCTTCCATTTCTGCATTCATCACGTCAAAGGCTTGCTAAAAAAAATTGAATACAAACATCAGTTGTTGAGTAAAAAAAACCTTTATTTGGCATTTCCCTCACAAAAAAACTGCTCTACATCAACAACCTCAACCACGGTTGTTGAGTAGCAACTTGATATGTTAGATCAACGCGAGGGTCGCAAAAAAAAATTATTACACATTACATTCTAGATGTTTTACTATACTTATACTTATACTCTTCAGGGTCTCATTTGAAATTTTTAAGTGCCAAAGAGGGGTTGCGGTCCAAAATTGTTTTAGATTACTATACTTACAGATTCTGGTGTTTGAACTTGTCTACACCAAATTTCCTTAGCAGACACTGCACATGTAACTTGTGCCAACAGAACGCCTTGCTCGTTAAATTGAACTGTACTCGTCGGTATCGAAATGTCATACGATAGGGGTATTGCTGGTAGTTTGCCTTTCTGAAAACGCTAAAAATTCGAAATCTGTTGTTACCGTAATGTTAGTAGCGAAGCGTTTAATATTCCCTATAAACCAGCAACCTAGCGATTTATAAATATTTCGTTTAAACCTGCGCCCCAAAATTATTATGATGAAGCAATTAATTTGAACATAATTTATCCGAAATCACCATAATGCTTACATCATCAGGACTACAATACTGCAGCACGTATTTATTCCCGAACGCCTCCATTGAAATACATGCACTTCTATCAACAACCTCCAGCCAATTTAAAGGCAACTGCTCGTTATACAAATCCTTGTAATCCGCCTCCAGTTGCCAGCTCCAAATACCAGTAAAGTGCTTCTGCACGAGCGGCGGAATGCGCTCCAACACATCCTTTTCGTTCGAAAGCAGCATCGACTGCCTCCTACTCAAACCGTATTTTGTAATCAGTTTATCTAGAGCTAACTGAGAAGCCAGATACTTTGCGCCCATTTCCTCACGAAAATCTTTCGGGTAGCTTGAAATTGAATGCCCATCAACCTTTAAACAAAACACTGATTAAATACTAATTCTCTGTGTATTTTGTAGCAACATTACTTTAACTTGGCAGTCGTAAAATATCGGCTTGTACGGTTTGGCTTGTCGTTGCACCACTTTGTATATAGGTTCGGGGATTTTTTGAAACTGTACGAAGTTGAAGAGGTCGACTACTGAATTACCAGTTGCTTTGAATGAGTTTTCCTAAAAACAATTAAATTATTTGTAGATAGCACTCCTCTATCAATGTCTAATACCGCAGTAGAGAAAAGTGCAACTTTGTGAAACTTAAACTGGACACGTTGTAACCTTTGAGCACTACACAACCATATTGCCCGTATTCACCAACATCCCATAAACTTTATAGGTCCCATAAGCTATTGAATGTATAAATTGAAAATGTCATTATGACAGAAATGGTCAAAATAAATGTCAACACCTTAAATACCGCTTGTGATTGGTGCTTTGATTACACATTTTCTTTAATTTTTCTGTGTTTCCAATAGAGCGAATCTAAAGAAACTACATTCCATAAAGGCACCTTACACGGTCAATAATACTGTCAATCCTAGTACTGTCAATATTTGCGTCAATTCTCCTTTCATATGTATCAAGTAATCAATTATCCGGATAAAGATCAGTATTCTCTCAATACATCATTACTATACCTTATACGATGAGCAATACTGCCAAAATTTTAGAATAAGGAACATTTTAAACATATTATCGTACAGTAATACTGTCATTATTGTAAAATATTGACAGTAATATTGATCGTGTAAGGTGCCTTATAGATAATTTATTTATTGTTGCTATAACAACGAATACTTATGGGATCAATAGCTTTTGATAGATTTATAGCACGTTGGTGAATACGGGGATATGTGGGTTTATAGCAGCCCAGATCGTTTTCTAGTATGATACTTTGGTTCTTTGATCTAATTTGTACGTCGTTTTTTTTGTATAAGTAACAGGGCAAGTTACCAACGGGACCAACGGCTTAACGTGCCTTCCGAAGCACCGTGAAGTGCAGACGTTCCAACTAGAGTGACTTTCGTTTATCATTTGGGGCTGGTACGGGCTTATTGTTTCTTGTTCTATTTGCCGCATCCAATGCCCAAATCTTACCTTGGTCCTTACAACCGGCGGCGCACGACAACGGTACTGCACGCCACGGGGCGACTAGTAATGTTAGACCGTGCTAAACGAAAGCACCTTAGGATGCATGCAAACGCGACACGGGTCCTGCGTTTTACCGCTCGGCTATGCACTCTCCACGACTGGTGACTGGTCATTTTACTCTAATGTGTTAATTACCTGTTCTTTTTTGACATCATCAACAACCTTCCGGCTTGGCATAACCGCACCATTTTCACGCGCAGAATTATTACCGACCTCCACAACACTCTCACTAATCACAGGACTTGTGGGAATCACAATAGAACTCATAATGCTCGATCTATTCGTGCGCGAAGAATGGGGGCTCTTCTCAGAAGAACCATCAGCCTCAAAGCTGACTTCACGTGACACTGAGCGCAGTTTTAAGGGAGGCGGCTTCTCCTGGTGGTTGTCCTTGAAAACGGTGTTGTTGTTGATCGTTGTAAGCACTGGTTTGCTGGTCTTTGGTTTCATCGAGATCGCGGGGTTCGGCTCTTTGCGTGGCGACAGTTTGACGAATTGCTTGTGGCTGGCGAAGCTGGGTTTCGGGGTGGCCTCGTAGGTGTTCTTCCATTTGGTGTTCACGTTCTTAGGGCGCCACATGTTAGGGGCTTGCGTCTGCAGGGGAGTTGACATGTTGTATCTGTTTAACCTAAGAATCAATAATGAGAGTGATGACAACTTTTTAAACTTTTAATCTGTATTTTTGAATCACAAAACTGAATGCAACAAACAATTTTCCAATTAGCCTTAAGATAACTTTGCAGATATTGAAGACATTCATCTGATCTTTATTAAATTACCTTTATCATAGATTTGTTCACTAGAATCACCAAATAAATCTCAATTTTACATATTGGAAAATATTTTTTATCGCAAAAAAACGAATGCAACAGAATATTTTCAAATTATCCTTGAGATTGCTTTGAAGATCATAAAGATATCCATCTGAACTTTACGAAATTGAATTTTTCATACACTTTTCTATCAGAATTACGTAATATATATATATATATATATATATATATATATATATATATATATATATATATCGGAGAACATTTTTAATCATAAAAATGAATGCCACAAACTTTTCCAAATTAGACTTGAGATAGCTTTAAAGATATTGAAGAAATCCATCTTTCCGGCTGAATTTCCTCGAACCGTCCTTATTGAAAGATCCTATATTAAGGATATCCAACTTAATTTTTCATAATTGAGTTTTCCAGGAATTTTCTATCAGTATTACCAAAGGTTTCTCATAATTACACATTGGAGAATATTTTTGCCACAAAAATTGATGAAACAAACTTTTTGAAATTGTTATTGAGATATCTTTGAAGATATTCGACTCAAGTCTTCAAAATTAAATTGCTAAAACATGTTTTCATGGGAATCACCTAATATTATCAAATCTATATGTACTTTCGTGTATCGTATGTATCTTTAAAACTATGAATCGCAAAAAATTACCCGAATCAGAACAAACGTATTATTTGCTAACTTGGTATATTTCTTCGTCTTCGTCTTCTGCTTAGCAACCATTGGAGAATTTTTTTAACGACAAAAATGAATGCAGCAAACAATTTTTGAATTAGCCTTAAGATAAATTTGAAGCTATTTAAGTTATACATCTCAATTTTCTAAAATTCACTTTATGCTAGATTTTTTCACTAGAATCACCACATAAATCTCAATTTTACATAATGGAGAATATTATTTACTAACTTGGTATATTTCTTCGTCTTCGTCTTCTGCTTAGCAACCATCTCCGAGATATGCGAGGATTTGTCACTAGGTTTCGCATCAACCAGGACTAGTCCATTAGCGGCCCGCGTGATCGTCAGAGACGGCACGCTCCTGAGAAACTCCTCCAGCGTATCATACCCAATCTGCTTATACGGGATGTGCGCCCCCATAATCTGCTTGTAATCCCTACATAGCAGCCGCAAATCCAACTTGCCCTGCACTGAAATCAAGCAGCCGCGGATGTTGGTGATCGTCTCGTCGCGAATATTGTCGCCCATTCTGCCGCACTAGAAACACAACAAACAACGCGGCTATTATTAATGAATTATTCGTGTCACTCGCGCATTGTGGGCGCGAATTCTCGCATAATGCGGTCATCAGCTGGCTGCACCCGATTATCGCAGCTAGACGTGGAGATTATCGCGAAGGTGCATCTCCGCAGGACGCGCGCACCGCAACTAGTAAAATTGAACTCCTTCGCGCGCGACTTTCTCGCACCTTTCGCGTTTTCACCGGCCTGGACGACGATGGGGGAGAGCGCGCGCGAGTGTGTCAATCACCGCGAACCCGCAACGGGACCGAAATACTGCACGCGCACCGAATTTCTACGCGACTGCATTACCAAAAGACTGAACAAAAAAGTTATGACACAATTTCTTTTAAATTACATCAATTTTCACGTTTATAACTTGAGATATGTATCAATTGTTAAAAAAAAACATGCAATGTAAATTATAGAATTAAAATAATCGAATAAAATTTAATAAAGTATATAATATATACACACACACACACATATGTATATATATATATATATATATATATATATATATATATTCATTCCACGGTTTCATTTAAATCTATTACTAGTTATAAACTTGAAAATTTCCAGGAAATTTATTTCAATTAAATGTGCTTGTAATAGAGGCACAGGCATGATTTGGTTGGTCTCAAACTACTTGAACTACCCTTAATAAATACGATGAAATCCGGTGAAATTGTGAAAACAGTGAGTGTTTCAGCGTGCTTTTCCGTTGAATCGTTGATCAAAGAAATGAGTTCGTGTTCACTAATTCATAGGGCTGCAGATCTTTGTTCCGAAATTAATATATCCACCAGATACAACAGTGTGCTACAGTTTCGAAATTAATATTTCCACCAGATACAACAGTGTGCTACAGTTGTAAATTTTAAATACACTTAAACTTGATTTTATGTGCTGCAGGCGCAAATTGAAACACACTATAATTTTACATGATATAAGACACGGAAGTTTCTTCTTGCTAGCAACTTTATTTGATCTTTTAACTTTTACCGGAACTTATCTATTTTACATTAACGGTTACCATCTTTCTTCTTCAAAATAATACCTCATTTACAATTTTATTCTAATAATTAACTTCACTACACTACCATAAAACTACTTTGTCCGTTAATATCGTTGATGGAACGCTCTTAAATACTGTCTTAAAACTAGCAAGAGCTAGCTTAGCGAATCACGGCATAAGGGCGGCACTAAAGTATCTGAGGGGGTGGCTAGATAAGCCATGTTGCCACGATGTGATACGTTTACATCCCTCGACGCGTTCCGCTCAATCTGGTGACCAGATGTGGTCGCAAAACGGACAGAAAACGCGAGGAGTCAATTTATGGCTTGGAAAACCTTCACTTCACTTAAATGTCGATGGTACACAATATAGCAAATAATAAACATAAAGAAAACTACGGTTTCAACATCTGGCGACTCCCTAAAAATCGGAGATGTCCAAAATATGCAGACTTGATTGATTTATTATAACCCTAAGCCCATTAACAAGCGCAAAAACGGCGCAAATAGAATTTTTTGACTAAAATAAAACAAAATGTCATTAAATATACGTCTGTATTAAATAATATCTAGCAACACACTAGTCATAAGAAGACAGTTTAGGGGGCTGCATAAACATAATATACACATTACTCGATAACCACTTGAGATGCGTTGAAAATTAAAGTAGGTATGACATTATCTAGTTTCTTATATCGTTTTCGATGCAGACACAAACTACATAGTGTCATATACACATGTAGAAAATTATATAGCGGCGAAATAATAATAAATTCACTTAACAATAACAACACCGCAATACACAATGTTAATTTTCCATTTAGAAATAGTTATACAGTTTAATATATCAATTCTTATATATAAAACGATATAGGAAACTAGATAATGTCATACGGGCTTGGCTTTATGATGACATGATGACATTATGTTGAAAATAAAAATAAATTTTGAAAGATAATGTTTTCTATCTATGTGAGGTCGGAAAAAAGCTGCAGTGTATAAATTTAAAATTACATAGTACCTACAATATTTAACAAGTGTGCTATTATATAACGCAACATCCCCGATAATACAATTAATAATCAGATTATTAGACTAAGACTGAAATCGTCGGAAATTAATTATCGCCGTGTGAAAAATGTAATTCATAAAAATCTATTCGCGAAATTGAAGTTATGTAAACGCTGTTGGAAACCTTTCGCCTAATAACGCTCTCATAAAAAATCGAGCCGAAAACTTTCTCCGTTCACTGAAGCAAATGTTATACGTTTTGATAAATCTTTCACTGGCTAAAATCACAACCTTTGATTACAGCAAGAATACCTTGCGGCATATGTATAATTAGTTTAATTAATAATAGCCCTATATAATAAAAAATAATCAATTATTTGTTTAAATGTTAAGAAGGAAATATATAATAGGGTGGACACTGCACATGTATCCGAACAAATTAAATATATAATTAAATATTAAATATTATATACAAACGTTCACTATAGAAACGTATTGTCATCGCGAAAACGTATTCACGTTTTGTAACGCTTCCCCCAGGTAGGTGAGTCTGAAGCATAGTGTAATATATATAATATATTACACTATGCTCTGAAGTTAGCCCTTGTCCCGAGCCTACGTATCGTACAGCAGAGCCGACAATTTAAGCAAAGTGTTCAAAATGTTCAAACGTTTCACAAAATCGTATAATTTTATTTTTGTTAAATGGAAAATTATCCTGCATGTATGTATTATATGTATTAAGTATTAATTTTGAGTGTATGTAATTAAAAAATGGTATAAATAGACGACAAAAATATGTACAGATTTTATGTAATCGAGATTTTATAAATTATATATATAAAATAATAAATTATATATATTATTTTTAAGTCTTTTAAAAAATATCAAAGCAGATCAAAGTTTTCATTTCTATTGGGGTTTTCTACATTGTATTGTTACTTTTAACATATCTGAAAATTAGCTGCTCAGGGGTGCTCAGCGAATTATAAAACACATTTTCAGCTCGGTCATGCTGCCCCGTGCGGTTAGAGAGGCATAAGAAGCTATTGTTTATATTATTTTTCGTAACTTTGACTGTTTTTTGACAATAAATTCTCGTTTAGTGACTTACCAGATGAGGATTTCGCGGAAGCATCAAATACTCGGATTTTCGTTATATTGCTGGATGCGTGTGTAAAACATCCAGCAATACAACGAAAATCCGAGTGAGAGACGAAACACAACGCGGATTTAGGAGGAAGAAGCGCCCAGGACCTGATATTCTCGATAAGGCAAATGAGCAAAAAACTAATGAATAAAAATAGGGAAATACATATATGCTTTATAGTTTTAGAAAAAGCTTTCGATAGAGTGAAAAGGGAATACCTATATGGAAGGAACTACAAGCGAGAGGAGTAGATCGAGGAACCATTGAACTAATCAAACAAATGTACAAGGACAACAGAAATATAATAATAAAAAATAATGAAGAATCAGGGGAGTTCACAACGAGAATAGAGGTTAAACAAGGATGCGTCTTGAGCCCAGTATTATTCACAATTGTTCTAGATGAAGCAATGAAGAGGGCAAGGAAAAATCTAAAGACTATAAAGATGGGATCCTGGTACATACAACAAACACAGGTAACGAAAATTATGTTCGTAGACGATATGGCGATTTTCGCGGAGTCATAAGAAGTATTTATTTGGTGTTGTATACATAAAGATTTACACAAGTCAGTAAGAATACTTACAACACAATATAAAAACAATAAATAAAGAACTAATCAAAATCAACATGAACATAAATATATAAAAAAACAAAGAGCATGGATCCAAGGAAAACAAAACCCACAAAATAACGCTAAATTAAAGGCAAATAGAACAAGTAGAAAGCTTCAAATATCTAGAAACTCTTGTACATGTATCTTGTATGTATGTATGTTACAATAAATATATCTTCTTCGATCAAGAAACTATAATAGAAAGCTTAAAAATATAGACAAAGAGATAAACGAGAGAGGAAAAAACGGGGAAAATATTTAATATGTTGAAAAAGACGTTCTTTAGTAGAAAAGACATACCGAAAAACATTAAAACGGACATAGTCAAAAAAGCTATAAGACCAACAATAATATATAGCAGTGAATCGTGGAACATGACGGATACACAAAATAAACGCCATAGATATGAGATTCATATGAAAAATAGAAAACAAGACAAGAATGGACAAAATAAAATCGAAACACACAGACAAAACCTATAAATAGTATAACCAGTGGTGTATTGGGAGGGGAACGCGGTGCAACAACGTTCCCTTACCTTTTTTCAGAACCGGAACGCGTTCCAGTACTTTTTTTAGTAGAAATTTTTTTAATTTCAAATAAAAATTATATTTAAATTGGCGAATTTGAAAAACATTTCAAAAAATATGTTAACTAACGGAGTATTTATCTTGCTTTTTGTGATTTGTTTCTTTTCCCTTTTCAATCAAAAAATAGAAACTTACATGGAAAAAAATAGTTTGCTGCAAATAGGAATTTTTTTGCTCCCACTATGCGTTCCCTTACTTCTCATACCAATACATCACACATCACTGAGTATAACTAAATAATAGTAGTAATATTAGTAGTATAACTAAATAATAGGACAGTTCAGATGGTTAGGACACATATGTCGGACGCCAAAAGAAAGACTAACACGACTGATATACGAGAGCAGATCTACAGGAAGCAACTACGTAGGGAGACCAAGGAAAACATGAGATGGCAGAATGGGAGAAGAAGCAGAAAGAAAAAAACATGAAATGGAAAGAGATTGAACAAGACAGGAAGAAATGGATGGAAATATACACACAATGTAAATAAACAAAAATGTATATAATGTATACAGCCCTACACCAATAATACGCTAGATAGGCAATCGATTAAATAAAATAAAATTAGTTTTTTGCTATTTTTGACTTAATATTAAAATTTTTGATTTTTATGACGTTTTAAAACTTTTTTGACATTTTTAATTGTTTTGGCTTTTTGGACATTTTTGACATTTTTTACTTTCTTTGATTTTTTTGACATTTTTGAAATTTGTTGACTTTTTTGATATATTGAATTTTTTTAAATTTTCTGTCTTTTTTGACTTCTTTGACATTTTGAATTTTTTTATTTTTTTGTTGCCTTTTTGACAATTTTGACTTTTTAACGTTTTCTACTTTTTTAAACTTTTATTGATTTTTTTTACTTTTTTGACATTTTTGACTTTTTTTAGACATATTTTACTTTTTACAAATATTTTTAACATTTTTCATTTTCTTGACGTTTTAAAACTTTTTTGACATTTTTAATTGTTTTGGCTTTTTGGACATTTTTGACATTTTTTACTTTGATTTTTTTGACATTTTTGAGATTTGTTGACTTTTTTGATATATTGAATTTTTTAAATTTTTGTGTGCCTTTTTTGACTTCTTTGAAATTTTGAATTTTTGAATTTTTTTGTTGCCTTTTTGACATTTTTTACTTTTTAACGTTTTCTACTTTTTTTAACTTTTATTGATTTTTTTACTTTTTTGACATTTTTTACTTTTTTTAGACATATTTTACTTTTTACACATATTTTTAACATTTTTATTTTTTTTGACGTTTTAAAACTTTTTTGACATTATTAATTGTTTTTGCTTTTTGGACATTTTTGACATTTTTTACTTTCTTTGATTTTTTGACATTTTTGAGATTTGTTGACTTTTTTGATATATTGAATTTTTTAAATTTTGGTTGCCTTTTTGACAATTTTGACTGTAACGTTTTCTACTTTTTTTTAACTTTTATTGATTTTTTTACTTTTTTGACATTTTTGACTTTTTTTAGACATATTTTACTTTTTACACATATTTTTAACATTTTTGATTTTTATGACGTTTTAAAACTTTTTTGACATTTTTAATTGTTTTGGCTTTTTGGACATTTTTGACATTTTTTACTTTCTTTGATTTTTTTGACATTTTTGAGATTTGTTGACTTTTTTGATATATTGAATTTTTTAAATTTTTGTGTGCCTTTTTTGACTTCTTTGACATTTTGAATTTTTGAATTTTTGGTGTTGCCTTTTTGACATTTTTTACTTTTTAACGTTTTCTACTTTTTTTAACTTTTATTGATTTTTTTACTTTTTTGACATTTTTTACTTTTTTTAGACATTTTACTTTTTACACATATTTTTAACATTTTTATTTTTTTTTGACTTTTTAAAACTTTTTTGACATTATTAATTGTTTTGGCTTTTTGGACATTTTTGACATTTTTTACTTTCTTTGATTTTTTGACATTTTTGAGATTTGTTGACTTTTTTGATATATTGAATTTTTTAAATTTTTGTGTGCCTTTTTTGACTTCTTTGACATTTTGAATTTTTGAATTTTTTTGTTGCCTTTTTGACATTTTTTACTTTTTAACGTTTTCTACTTTTTTTAACTTTTATTGATTTTTTTACTTTTTTGACATTTTTTACTTTTTTTAGACATATTTTACTTTTTACACATATTTTTAACATTTTTATTTTTTTTTTGACGTTTTAAAACTTTTTTGACATTATTAATTGTTTTGGCTTTTTGGACATTTTTGACATTTTTTACTTTCTTTGATTTTTTGACATTTTTGAGATTTGTTGACTTTTTTGATATATTGAATTTTTTAAATTTTTGTGTGCCTTTTTTGACTTCTTTGACATTTTGAATTTTTGAATTTTTTGTTGCCTTTTTGACATTTTTGACTTTTTAACGTTTTCTACTTTTTTTAATTTTTATTGATTTTTTTTTACTTTTTTGACATTTTTGACTTTTTTTAGACATATTTTACTTTTTACACATTTTTTTTTAACATTTTTCATTTTTTGGACGTTTTAAAACTTTTTTGACATTTTTCATTGTTTTGGCTTTTTGGACATTTTTGACATTTTTTACTTTCTATGTTTTTTTGACATTTTTGAGATTTGTTGACTTTTTTGATATATTGATTTTTTTAAATTTTTGTGTGCCTTTTTTGACTTCTTTGACATTTTGAATTTTTGAATTTTTTTGTTGCCTTTTTGACATTTTTGACTTTTTAACGTTTTCTACTTTTTTTAACTTTTATTGATTTTCTTTAATTTTTTGACATTTTTGACTTTTTTTAGACATATTTTACTTTTTACACATATTTTTAACATTTTTCATTTTTTTGACGTTTTAACACTTTTTGACTTTTTCATTGTTTTGGCTTTTTGGACATTTTTGAGATTTGTTGACTTTTTTGATATATTGAATTTTTTAAATTTTTGTGTGCCTTTTTTGACTTCTTTGACATTTTGAATTTTTGAATTTTTTTGTTGCCTTTTTGACAATTTTGACTTTTTAACGTATTCTACTTTTTTTTAACTTTTATTGATTTTTTTTACTTTTTTGACATTTTTGACTTTTTTTAGACATATGTTACTTTTTACACATATTTTTAACATTTTTGACGTTTTAAAACTTTTTTGACATTTTTAATTGTTTTTGCTTTTTGGACATTTTTGACATTTTTTACTTTCTTTGATTTTTTTGACATTTTTGAAATTTGTTGACTTTTTTGATATATTGAATTTTTTTAAATTTTCTATGCCTTTTTTGACTTCTTTGACATTTTGAATTTTTAAATTTTGTTGTTGCCTTTTTGACAATTTTGACTTTTTAACGTTTTCTACTTTTTTTTAACTTTTATTGATTTTTTTTACTTTTTTGACTTTTTTTAGACATATTTTACTTTTTACACATATTTTTAACATTTTTGATTTTTTTGACGTTTTAAAACTTTTTTGACATTTTTCATTGTTTTGGCTTTTTGGACATTTTTGACAATTTTTACATTCTTTGATTTTTTTGACATTTTTGAAAATTTTGGCTTTTTTGACATATTCAATTTTTTGACACTTGTAACTTTTGACATTTTTGACTTTTACATTTAACAACCATTCTCGCTAATTCCGCGCTTAATTTACGTCATTTATTATTTGCCATATGCTATTATTGAGAAATCTTTTGTTTTAGTAAACCGATTTTGCTCAAATTTTCACAGGGTCGTCCAAGTGGGCTCTTAGCCGTTTTCCAAATTTGGTCGAAAATCCGTTGTGTCCTTTTCCCGCCATGAGAATTGCCTGCGGTCACACCCAATTATGCCCCGCGCATCCTGTTGATAATGATTCCTTCGCTGTTAGGCCCTCCGCACACGTGGCAACTGTTTTGCAACCCAAATTGCAAACTAGTTTCAAACTAGTCATTCAGACAACCAGTTGGCAATCAAAACGAAACATCACACCGCACACGAGCGCTTCTGGATCAGTCGTATCAGAGCTCTCCACAAATTTGAAAGTCCCAACGCATTTTTGATCAAATGTCAGCCACAAGTACTAGTACCGTAAAGTACGAAAGGCAGCAAAAGAAAACAATGTCATCCGTATGAAACAGATAGCAAGTTTATTACATTCTATAGATTGTCCAATCAGTATTATTTGGGATTGTTGAGAATGATTTCTCCTTCCATCACGAAGATGGACACAAACACGAGAGCATTTAGCAAAAAAAAAAAATTTTCATTACGTTTTATGCCCAAAATTGTCGAAATAAACCCCCAAAATCAGGTTTATTTCGACAATTTTGGGCATAAATGGTTCATGACAACAATACCTTCCTTCTAGTGTAATTTTTCCTCCGGAAACTCATTGCATATTTCCACAATCTTAGTTAGAAAACGTGAAGGCGTTTTCGGCAAAACAATAACTCTCTTTACATCAGCGATGTATTCGGAAAGGCACGGTTTTACGAATGAGAATGGAGAGAAATACAGAAAAATGCTATTAGGATAATTTCTTCAGATACTTTAATTACGAGTATATAGCAATCATCTGTATTTATCATTAATGATTTTTTTTTTAAATAAAGTCGCATTATGCAGAAAAATAATGATAAATGTTATTAAGATTATGCCTACATCTCACCGTAGAAGGCATATGATTAAATAAATAAATAAATAAATAAAGATTATCTGGCTAGTAGATACTAAAATCGAGTATATTTGAAAATTTTCATCAATACTTCATACGACATAAACAAAATTGGTGTGGGCTAAGCCGCATTTTGCAGAGAAATACAGAAACATTGTATTAAGATAATTTTTAACACCACCTTTTTCAGAAGATTTTCAAATATTTCAGATTTTTTGTTGGCTAATAAATTCTTTATACTTTCAAGAATATTTTAAACATTTAATCATTTGAAAATTCAAAGTATTCCCGAAGCTATAGAATTAGAATGTGGGCCGCATGCATGCCGCGGCAGTACCTTTTTTTTGCGTTTATTTCGAAACTACTTTTTTGAAACTGGTGTACACGATATTTCAAGATCTACTTAACTGAAATTTACAACTAATATTCTTTATATTATAACATTCTCTAGGAAGTAGCAAAGGTTTTTTTGTTGGTTGGGTACTGTGTTCATGAGTTATACATTTTCGTTAAAAATCAGAGTAATTTCTATATATTTGTTTTTAATTATCCCGTGCTACTTCGTAGCTACTGCCTTTCTAAATAAGAAAACATTTTTATTTATTTTTTCAACCAATGCCTGACACCTAAACTATGTACACCATCAGCAAGACATTTCAGAAGAGGGTCCTACTTTACAGTTTGATTCGGAAATAATTAAAAGAAGTGATTGTTTTTTAATAGTTAATTTAAAACCAGTGTTTTTTTTTCAAACAGCTGTAATTTCTAAACATTTTTTTTTTAATTAAAAACAAAATGGAGGCGATTTTCAAGCAGAGTCGGTGCGAAAATCAACTCTATGCCCCCCGCTATAAAGGTAACGTTTTTGCTCCAGGACCCCTGTTTTCTACCCACTCCTATGCTACTTCGCAGTTACTGCCTTTCTAAATAAGAAAACATTTTTTTTTTCAACCAATGCCTGACACCTTAACTATGTACATCATCAGCAAGGAATGTCAGAAGACGGTCCTACTTGATAACTCATATCTATGTTATTTATTAATTTTTTTGATTCGTTATTTTTTCATATTGTTCACAAAACTACCAGGTATATATGTAATAAAAAATATATTTCATATTTTCAATGGCTGCGTCAATTTTATTTTTTAAATGTATATCTTTTTTGCGAGCGGCAAGGTGGTGTGACCCCTTAATTCATACATATATAGCTATAAGTTCCATAATTTTCATCCATACTTATCATAAATGAAATGTTTAGAAAACTTTTTTGGAGCGCATAAAGGAGAGAATTAATGAAAAAAAAAGTGTTTGATTTTTACTATTTTGATATTTTCACATTTTTATTCGTTTAATTCGTCGAATCATGAGTATATAGCAAGTTTCATCTAGACTTGTCATAAACAAAAAATATTGAAAAATCGTTTTAAACTGTATTTTGGACAGAAATACAGAAAAATGTTATTAAGATCATTTGTTCAGATACTTAAATTATGAATATATATTAAGTTTTATAATTTTTATCCATATTTATCATAAATGATATAGTTTTTTAGAAAAATCATGTTCAGTGAAATAGTGATTGTTTTTTAATTAAGTTAACTGTTTATATATTAAAATCATGAGTATATACTAATAATAATAATATACTATTATAACACTGAAACGAATAACAACATTAGTTGAATTTAATATACAATACACTCGCTATAACTTTCTGTGACAAGTAGAATAAATATCTAGGTGAATGTTGTCGATAAGCCGAAACAATGCAGTCCGAAGCTAGCGTAAATAATTGCAGCTTACTTTTTTTTGTGCATTTGTGGCGATGTTGTCGGTAGCTGTATTATTAACGGCGGAAACACGTCCCGATTTCTTCGACATCGCGGCCCGCACTCGAAAACCGCAGCCGCTTATCGGCGCACATTTTAATGCATGCCGCTGGCTTATCGCCTCGCCGTGGCGATAAATTTGTATAATTAGCAATTCGCGTTACATATTTTGGGGTGCCCGGTGTCTCGGGATTACGATAACAAATTAATCAAATTATTAGTCAGTGCAATTGTCAAGTTAATGAGTAATATAGTTATGAAATTGTAGAGGCGAAATGCAAATGATAAGATAGTTTTTTTTTGTCAAGATAATGAGTAATATAGTTATAAAATTGTAGAGGCGAAATGCAAATGATAGGATTTTTTTTGTCATGATAATGAGTAATATAGTTATAAAATTGTAGAGGCAAAATGCAAATGATAAGATAGCTTTTTGTCAAGATAATGAGTAATATAGTTATAAAATTGTAGAGGTGCAAATGTTAAGATATTTTTTGCTTTGAAATCACAATAATAATAGAAAAAAAATTGTAGGCTACAATGTATCACCCGGAGAGGAAAAATATTGTTTTTTATTTGAAAATCTGAAAAGGGCTATCAGCTGTGAGGCTTTTCCACCGATTAAGGGAGAAGCTCAGAGGAGTTTCATCATTCGGTATTTACCTTAACTTCACAGAAAGCCTCTGAAAAAACTGTGAAAGGTGATTCGCAAATATTTGCTCCCCGCTGGAGGTTCGAACTCTATTCTGTGTGATTAAAAAATCTCACAGGATGAAGACAACCTAACCTAAAGCATAGGCTGGCTTCATCCTGTGTTTTTGTAACATAAATGTTACAAAAACTAGAAGAACAAAATAATATCCAATATTACTTGATTATGCTAGTATTTACCAAAAATTACACAATTATGCAACAGTACATTTTTAGATCTAAATTAAATTGAATAACAAATAATAGAACTTACATGTATTACAGGATAGAAGAAGTTATATTCGTGCTACAATTACTCAACAAACCATATGGTTCCCATATTTATAAACATCAAACTTATACCAATTCTAGTTGTCATCCATAATGAGGCAAACACCTACAAAATAGATACCACTGAGTAAAAAATAAACATTACAAAACACTTCCCCATACCTGTAAAAACCCAAGAATCAACCACTGTAAACTTGTCTATGCTGTAAAACACAATACTAACACAAAAGACTGATATAGAATATTATCAAAACAACTACTACTTTAAGATCTTATTGCTTTAATTAGTACTATTTCTACAATTAATATGATATATGTATCAACAGTGTTTATTGCTTTAGTAGTGCAATGGATTGAAGTTTTTGCGCAGATAACCTGATATTTGAATTGTCAAAATTGTATTTATTTAACCTAAAATGCCCTACAGTGTTGACATTTATATAAAACTGTGATTACACCAGTAAAGTTGTTAAAAACTTGATTTCGTCTCAAATTACGTCGAATGGAATGATTCCAGCAAATTTATTTTTGCAAACTCGCATATTTTACACGCGACATCTATACAGGAAGCAATTTAACAGTTGTAGTTAAAATAGAAATCTATCTGTATTATAAAATTCATAACAATTTACATTACTACAATAAAACTGGTTACAGTATTAATTTTATGTTGCTAATCTAATTACATTTCATGTATTATAATGAACTTTAGTTATAATATTTAAGATATTATTGGTTGAGTAATTTGCCGCTCTAGTGCGGTCACACACCGGAAACCCGCTCGGTCGGTAACGCAAAACATTTACATGTTTCCGTCCGAACAACGATCTGTCTCATTTCCATCTTCGCCGTAGTACACGTTACTACAATCCGCTGTTATATCAAGAATCCTCTAGTTTGAGGCGTCGTCCTTTTGCTGGAGTTCTTTTAACAGCTCGAAGATGAGAGCTAAGGTAATATTTTTTTGCATTCTATTTGTCAATATGCTTTTTTTGACCGGCTTGTGTGAGTGAGATTTATACGTGAGGTGTTTGGTGTGCGGCCATTGAAATGCGGCGTGGTGGATAAATGTTGCAAGTGGCAACGGGATGTGTTCGAGCTACTCGGCTTTTGTACAGATTCAATTAATATGCTGTTAGGATTTTCATTTTATTGAATAGTGTTTTTCATTAAAAAATAATACTTCTACATAATGCGTAGATTGTGATCCAAACATAACCTGTGATTTTGCATGTTTTCCATCAGACTTCTGATTCTGATCATTGTAATTCATTGTATTTTACAATGTTTTGTCTTAAAGATTTTCAATTATCATGTTTGTTACCATGCTAGTATTTGCAAATTGGGGTTTAAACACTCGGCATTTTAACAGTGTATAAACAGCAAAAATTAGCTGGGTTTACTAATAATTTAATTACACTATTATTTCATTATTTCTATATATTAATTACTTCTTAGATTAAAGTCTTGAAGGAAGATAAGATTTGTCGTTAGTCATAAAACAGCAAAAATAATTCAAGTCCATTTGACCTTTGTCTATTATTTTATTGTCTCTTCATGAATGTCTGAACATGGTCAATAAATGAATTATTATTATTATTTATGTTGTACTTCTGAGGATAATAAATGAATTATTATTTATGTTGTACTTCTGAGGGTAATAAATTAAATTATTGTGAATTAAGCAAAACATACATACTCATCAGATAGCTAGTAAAATAAAATCATAATTTGTTGACCTTTACCTGTTACATACTGTGTAACATGGTCAATAAATTAATTATTATTATTATTTATGTTGTACTTCTGAGGATAATAAATGAATTATTATTTATGTTGTACTTCTGAGGATAACAAATGAATTATTATTTATGTTGTACTTCTGAGGGTAATAAATTAAATTATTGTGAATTAAGCAAAACATACACACTCATCAGATAGCTAGTAAAATAAAATCATAACTTGTTGAGCTTTACCTGTTACATAAATTGTTCACCATATTTGCTAGAGAGAGAAAACAATCTTTATTAGGCTATTTGTCAGTGGCCTTTCTGCCCATATTTGCTATTAATACTAATTATTTGCTTTCAATTGTGAATGTGGGTTTAATTTTGCATGTTCAAAATACTTTATATTTATATGTACACATGTGTTAAACTGCCATACAACTGAAAAGTAACTATTGGAATGTTCCTAATTAATTTATATTCATATAATTGACTGTAGCTTTTATTCCATCAACTGCCCATGTGGCAATGGGAGTGTCACAAAACATGCGAGTGTGTTGTCCATGCACATGTCCAAAATTAGGTTATTAATGGGTTATCCATTATTATTTTGTTGTTATTACTTGGGGGAGTCTGTTATATAACTTTATGGTTGGAAATATTCACAACATCCACAACCATGCCTTAAATTGGCACTTCATCATTAATTATATTGTTCTGGGGGTCTATTCTGTAAGTTCAGAACAGTCTGTTACCCATGGCAATCAAATATACAACTGTTTCATCATTGGTAGTGCTCCATGCTCTGTGAATGGTAGTGTAATACTTTATTACATCAAATATCTTGGGTATATGTAGTTGTAGAATGTAATTCAGGGTTAAGGTGCATTGAAGTTTAAATCTAAATATTGCCTTTAAATATTTTGTAATGTGTATATTGCACAATGAGGTGACAAATGTAACTTCCAAAAATAGAGATATGTGCATTTTAAAGATTGCAATAGTTTTACCATTAAGGCACCTTACATGATCAATAATACTGTCAATATTTTAGAATAATGACAGTATTACTGTATGATAATATACTTAAAATTTTCATTATTCCAAGATATTGACAGTATTACTGAACATGTAAGGTATAGTAATGATGGAATGAAGAGAATATTGATGTTTATCTGGATATTTGATTACTTGATAAATATTGAAGGAGGATTCAAGCAAATACTGACAGTACTAGGATTGACAGTATTATTGACCATGTAAGGTGCCTTAATAAATATGTTATCAATTTAAAAAATTAATAATTTGGTTTCTTCTAAATGCAAAAAAGGATTATGGGAGTGTTACAGTATACATAAGAATCATCAAAACCTGAAAAATCATTTTGGAAGTTATTGACACTTGTCATCTCATAGTGTGATATAGTTGCTTAAAAATATTTTAGGACCTTTGCTATTTCGTATCATTCTTTTTTTTGTATGTTCTTTTATCCCTTTGGTGACAACTGTGACCATTTCCAAGTATGGTCACTTATTGTTGCTGAAGGGCAGACCAATTGATTGCAATTTCCACCTGTCATATTCAAGCCATAATATGGACAGTACTAAGGTTGCTGTACATTTTAATAATTTTTATCTTAAATCAGTTTATTTATGATTCAAATAACAATGTTTTTTTTATCAAGCTAGTACTTTAACTGGTTGAACTTTGGCTGTTTTTATTTATGGTTTGGGAGCTGGTATGGGTTGCTCAGAACAGCTCCCAAACAATAAATGAAAGCAACTTGTTAATGTTTCATCAGTTTGTATACAAATTCATTAACATTTACACATTATTCTAGATGTGATTAATTTGTGAAAATTGTATGCTCTTCAAACAATAACATTAGCTCTTGACTTATTAGTATGATGAAAATCATTCTCATTTGAACAGAGAATACTGCTTAAATATGATCATTTTATATTGACAAAACTGGTTTTGTAGTTGATAAATTATTAATATTAATATATTATTGTATATGTATTTATTTGTTGTTTCTTTTTAATTACAGTGGCGTAAGAAGCGTATGCGTAGGCTAAAGCGTAAGCGCAGGAAGATGCGTGCGAGGTCCAAGTAGACGTCCACTGTAAGTAAAATACTTAAAATTTCTTATATTACTACACTGTTATTCCCTTTGGTTGCAACTGTGTTCATTTCCAAGTATGTTCATTTGCTGCTTCTGGAGGGTAGATCAATTGGCTGCAATTACCACCTGTCATATTGATTGTTTTAAATAGGCAGTACTAAGGTTGCAGTACAAATTGACATTATAATTAGAATATCTATTTATTTTTCTGTAATGATGCTAGTATATTATGTAATTACATCATAACTATAGGCTCACTTGTATGAAGATTACTTACCTATAGCCTGTGATTATATTGTTATATATTTCATAAATTATTGTAGTTTATTATATATCCATTTCATAGGCTCGTAGGTATATCTCTGTTTATATAAGGCAACATTGCATTATGCATTGAAAGTTATTAAAAGTGATGTTTGAATCATGGATGCGAAATTAATTAATGAATTATCTGCTTTAAACTACACAGATATCTGATCTGCTTTAAACTACACAGATATCTGATCTGGCTTTAAACTACACAGATATCTGATCTGCTTTAAACTACACAGATATCTGATCTGCTTTAAACTACACAGATATCGGCTTTAAATTACACAGATATACTACAGGTATATTTCTGTTTATATATGGCAACATTGCATTATGTGTAGAAAGTTATTATAAGTGATGGTTGAATTATGGATTAGAAATTAATTAATGAATTATCTGCTTTAAACTACAGATATCTGCTTTAAACTGCAGATGTCTGCTTTAAACTGCAGACGTCTGCTTTAAACTGCAGATGTCTGCTTTAAACTACACAGATATCTGCTTTAAACTACATAGATATCTACTTTAAACTACACAGATATCTGCATTAAACTACACAGATATACTACAGGTATATCTTTGTTTATATATGGCAACATTGCATTATGTGTAGAAAGTTATTATAAGTGATGGTTGAATTATGGATTAGAAATTAATTAATGAATTATCTGCTTTAAACTACACAGATATCTGATTTAAACTACATAGATATCTACTTTAAACTACACAGATATCTGCATTAAACTATACAGATATACTACAGGTATATCTCTGTTTATATATGGCAACATTGCATTATGTGTAGAAAGTTATTAAAAGTGATGGTTGAATTATGGATTAGAAATTAATTAATGAATGATATGCTTTAAACTACAGATATCTGCTTTAAAATTCATAAGTAAGACCTTGGTTGATTGAAGCAGATAACTATTTCAAAATAACAAGATTCTTAATAATGTAAGAATTAACTACATGTTTTATAATATACACTCAAAACAGTAATATGTTGTTTTCCACACATAGAGGATTAATTTAAACATATAATTAACATACAATTTAAGTTTTTATTCATCAACTTTTTTTATCAATGGAGCAATGTGTTTAAATATTGATGGCAGCATGGCAAACTTTAAAAAGAGATTATGATTGGTCAATAACATATCACTGGTGTTTGGGCAAAAGGGCTTAAGTCATCATTTGTTACAAAAATAAGGTTTTGATGTCTTTTTAGCCACAAAATTCTGCTCTTTCCATTGGTATAAACAGCTTGTCAACTTTACATTTCCTGACTAACCCCTTTTGCCCAAACGCTAGTGATATGTAATGTAAAGTGTGTCATCACATGAAACTTTGAAAACTAGGCCTTGGGAAATCAATAGTTCATAAGTTACTTGTGTTGAATAAACATTTATATCACATTTTCCTGCTAGTATATAAAGTAATTACTTTCATAAATAGTAGTATTTGCTTTAAAATTGGAGTAAATACTAATGGATTTTGCAAATGCTTTATAAAATTACAAATTTTACTCATAATATTATTTCAATATGTGATATTCACATCAACTGGTCTTGACATTTATATTATCCCTCCTAAGTATATGTTAGTGAAGTTACCTAAGACACTTGTAATTTAAAAAAAAAAATTCACCTATATTTACATATAAACATTTATACACTTTGTTGTTATTCTATAATATTTTTTTATAATAATTCTATTATTGCACCTAAGTACTAGTACTTGTATGTGTCCTGATTCAAGATAATTTACATTTTGTTATTTCGAAAATATATACATAAAATAAACACATGGCATAGTCTTGGTGAATTTGGAAAAATACAATATTGTTAGTATGTTATTGTTTGTACATTCAATTTTTAAAAATGTTTATATTATCCACTAAAAGTGTTACACCTTAATTTAAAATTATGATTAATGATTGTTATTTTTGTTTGTTTCTAGGTTGATTCAATTTCCGTGAGGCATGGCGAACAACTGTAATGTTTCCAGAGTTGAATTTTTCATAAAAATCCGTAAAAATTCTTGTTTCTTCAAGAGAATAAAAAAATGATAAAATTCTATTAGTGTATTATTTTTTACTTCTTATTTGTGTATTACAAAATTGAAATATATTGCACCTAACCACAACCTAGTATCTTTTATTCCGGTGTGCTGTTGAGAATGACATTATGTTGGTGGATAAAAGTATAGAAGTCGTCATAATCTCAGGTTTCATTATAGCTGTATGATAAAGTGAATACAATGGAAATTGCTACATTTGGTGTTTCATGACTATATATAGTCCAAATAGACTACTTTGGTATTGTTATCGCGAATAAAATCGAATCGCCAATTTTGATCTTTTACGTTTTATGACTATATAGTCGAATTAGACTATTATTTGAAAATGTCTAGTGTGCGTCCGTCCGTCTGTCTGAGCAAATTTTCGAGAAAACGGCCCAATGGATCTGGACCAAATTTGGAAATCGGCAGAGAACGGGATGAAAATTTGAGCAAAATCTGACATTTAACAAAAACATTATTTGCATCTGAAAGTTTGTTTTTTAAATAACTTTGTAACGGTCCATTTGTACGGGACCAAATTTGGAAATCGACTGAGAAAGGGGTAGCGTTGGAGTGATTCCGTGAAAATTTGGTCGGAATCGGACCACTAACAAGACAAAAATGTGAGAAGAAATTTCCTATTGCGTATATGGATCCAAAAAAAGATCGCGTCTTCAACTGGGGTGCGTTCCGATTCGTCGTCAAGTTCGACTGATCCAAATCCGTTCAGTTATATCGGACGAATCGCCTAGACATGTAAAAGCGTTCTATCTATGACGTAACACCTCGTCGGATCATATTTATCCAAAACTGAACGCACCCCTGCGTCTCAGTGGTGAATGTACCAGGGATACTGTACCATACGTAAATCGCGCAGGGAATTACGAAAATGGTATATGAAAATGGATGAGGACCAACGAAATAGAATAGAATTCTATTTCGTTGATGAGGACGTGTATGATGAAAATGACGAATTTAAGTCGAAACAAAACTTTCCGTATCGAAACTAATCAATTGAAATTTTTGGGAAATATCTTGTGATTTTTGGGCCTTTTTCTCGGGTTTTCGGCCAAATTTCATTTCAAAGCTGTAGGATGATCCAAATCGTAAAGTTATAGAGAATTTCAAGCACTGAAAACAGCCCTCAATTCTTGTTTTCTTTAGGCCGTAGCTTTTTTCCTTTTAACGCTAGAAGGACGATTCAAATTCCAAATTTATAGAGAATTGTAAGTACAACAAACAGCCATTTGAGTGATTTCCGCTATCTCTTACCGTTTTCCGGAATTGACCTTTGTTAATAAATGTCTATCTGTATGTAGTCATGTAACAAACAATAAATGTTTTTTTATTTTTTTTATTAATTCGGAAAGTCGTGTGGTGCCCGATCAGATATTTGAAAAATGCCAATTGTTTGTGTGTGTATTAAGGTGGTTTTAGACAAGGCAATTTCTTGACTCGAAAGTTAGTCAAGATGCGAGACAATCTAAAGGTCGTTTTAGACAAGACAATTTCTGGACTCAAAAGTTAGTCAAGATGCGAAACAATCTAAATTATCTTGTATCATACAGCAAATTATTTGAAATATTGTATTGGATGGTAGATTGAATGAAAAAATATAAAGAGATATTTATCAAGGACAAATTGTATGAGAGGAGGATACATGAATTAATTTCTTGAACAACTTTTGAGCTAAGCAATTGTCTTGTCTAAAACGACCTTAAATTATCTTGTATCATACAGCAAATTATTTGAAATATTGAATTGGATCGTAGATCGAATGGAAAAATATAACGCGTTTTATTTCTCAAAGACCAATTGCATTTGAGGAGGATATATGAATTCATTTCTTAAACAACTTTTGAGCTAAGAAATTGTCTTGTCTAAAACGACCTTTAGAAAATCGGCCTCGAACTCGAACTGGCAAAAAGTTACTAATGTATTAAATACCTGCACAATAACCATATACAGTTACCATAAATCAATATTTCCCTATTGCAGGTTAATTTATTCATCCAATCAGTACCTTATTTCATTCATTATTAAAAGTACGTCTATAAAATTTACAACAAACACTCGCCACACATTCACAATTAATAGGTAACATATGCCATTACAATGCACACCTGCCCGACCACCCCTGTTTACAAACATACCTGACATTTGGTTTCAGTCACAAAATACACCTCGATTCTTATGAATCCGCTATTGTTGACCATTGTCAAATAATATGTGCAGTGAAAGTCATTTGCATTTCGATTATGTGCGACTAGCTTGGGATTCAGGCTTTTGCTTTCAAGAGGACAATGCGAAAGCAGCATTCGATTTTAACGTTTTAGGTGAGTCAATACGTAATAGAATAATCAATGTTTTATTCGTGACGGACACATTGTGATTGAACTTAAATTTATAATTAGCTGCGCGATGTTGTAAAGTGAATTTAAAATTTGTTACATACTTAGTAGCACAGCAGTAAGGCAGTGAGTGTTATGTGTACGCCAAAAGTGAATTGTCAATAGTTAATAAACATAAGGCACCTTACACGGTCAATAATACTGTCAATCCTAGTACCGTCAATATTTTCTTCAATCCTCCTTTTATATTTATCAAGTAATCAATTATCCGGATAAAAATAAGTATTATCTTCATTACATCATTACTATACCTTACACAATGAGTAATACTGGCAACATTTTAGAATAATGAACATTTTAAACATAGTATCGTACAGTAATACTGTCATTATTCTAAAATATTGACAGTAATATTGATCGTGTAAGGTGCCTTTATATATCACACACTTGTGGGGGAGTGACACGTCAAAAAAACTATTAGATTTTTGAGTATTTATTACCACTAATGAATTCTGTAAATATTATTTCATCAGTAGGCGTCAACAAACCAAAAGAACAGTAATATAGCGCGAATCATAAAGGCCCCTTACACGATCAATATTACTGTCAGTCCTAGTACTGTCAGTATTTGCTTGAATACTCCTTCAATAATTATCAAGTAATCAATTATTCGGATATATATCAGTATTCTCTTCGTCCATCATTACTATACCCTACATGATCATATTTTTTAATAATGAAAATTTTAAACATATTATCATACAGTAATACTGTCATTATTCTAAAATATTGACAGTATTATTGACCATGTAAGGTGCCTTATAAAGGCATCTTACATGATCAATAATACTGTCAATCCTAGTACCGTCAGTATTTACTTCAATTCTCCTTTTATATTTATCAAGTAATCAATTATCCGGAAAAACTTCAGTATTCTCTTCATTCCATCATTACTATACCTTACACCATAAGTAATACTGTTAATATATTAAAATAACGAACATTTTATACATTTTCTCGTACATAAAAGCACCTTACACGATCAATAATACTGTCAATATTTTAGAATAATGACAGTATTACTGTACGAGAAAATGTATAAAATGTTCGTTATTTTAAAATATTGATGGTATTACAGATCGTGTAAAGTATAGTAATGATGTAATGAAGAGAATACTGATGTTTATCCGGATAATTGATTACTTGATAAATATTGAAGAAGGATTCAAGACAATACTGACAGTACTAGGAATGACAGTATTATTGACCGTGTAAGATGCCTCTTAAATGCATATTTTAAAATAATGACAGTACTTATTACTGTACGAGAACATGTTTAAAATGTTCGTTATTCTAATATATTGACAGTATTACTTATGGTGTAAGGTATAGTAATGATGGAATGAAGAGAATACTGAAGTTTTTCCGGATAATTGATTACTTGATAAATATAAAAGGAGAATTGAAGTAAATACTGATACTACTAGCACTGACAGTACTTGCTTTAGTATTTATCAGCCAATCAATAAGGCACCTTACACGGTCAACAATACTGTCATTCCTAGTATTGTCAGTATTTGCTTCAATCTTCCCTCAATATTTATCAAGGAATCAATTATTCGGATAAATATCAGTATTCTCTTCATTCCATGATTACTATACCTTACACGATCAGTAATACTGTCAATATTTTAGAAACTGTCAATATCATTTAAAAGGCACCTTACACGGTCAATAATACTGTCATTCCTAGTACTGTACGTATTTGCTTCAGTATTTTTCAACCAATCAATTATCCGGATTGACATTAGTATTCTGTTCAATACATCTATAAGGCACCTTACACGATCAATAATACTGTCAGTCCTAGTACTGTCAGTATTTGCTTCAATCCTACTTTTATATTTATCATGTAATCAATTATCCGGATAAACATTAGTATTCTATTCATTTCCTTCATCATTACTATAACTTACACGATCAGTAATACTGTCAATATTTTAGAATACTGACAGTAATATTGTCTGTGTAAGGTGCCGTTTATAATATTGACAATATTGCTGATAGTCTAAGGCAGCGGCCGTGGAACTGCGGTAAATTATCCTAAATGGGGTAAAAATGAAATTATTCAGGGCAATAAGGAAATTTTTTATTGTATAAATGTGGCAGCATTTTTACAAAGAATGGTCTTTTAAACTTCAAATTCAGCGTACGCGACACTTTCGAAATATACGGACCTCCCGTTTTTTTTTTATAAATTTTAAATTACATTGATTTTCTCCTTTTCAAAATAAGGCAGGCGCGGATACGGGGATCAATGGGTGCAATTGGATTTTTGTTAAATGCTTCATTTAAAACTATCAATTCTCGTTACAAATTCGGCAAATAGCGAAAACTAACTTGAGCTAGTTTAACATTGAAAGCAGGGCCGGTCCTAGCGGCCAAAGTTAGGAGCAGCCCGGAGCATGAGCTATCATAGGAGTTCTAAACATAAAATTTGAAGTCCAACGAAATATCTTCACTATCTTGAAAGATATGGATTGTAAAAGTTGAAATTTGTATTATCACACACTCGTGCAAAAATACCTATTCATCATGAAGCAATTTAAAGATTTTTTATGCTATTCTTGTTTAAATACGTATTAAAAACTGGTTTATAAAGACTGCAATGAGATATCTTCATTATCTTCAAAAATATAGTTTGTGAAAGTTGACATTTGTTTTTCACAAATTCCTAAAAAAATACCTATTCATCATGATGAAATTTTAAGATATTTTGTGTTATTCTTGTCTATAAATGTATGAAAAACTAAATTATAAAGACTCCAATGAGATATCTTCATTATTTTCAAAGATATGGCTTGTAAAAGTTGAAATTTGTATTATCACACATTTATGCAAAAATTCCTATTCATCATGAAGCAATTTAAAGATTTTTTATGTTATTCTTCTTTAAATATGTATGAAAACTCAATTATAAAGACCGCAATGAGATATCTTCATTATCTTCAAATATATTCCTTATTATGTAATTCGCAGTTTTTACTTATTACACTAGTCAAGATGTGTATTAAGAACTCAATTTTAAAAGCTCTCAAGACCTTAGAGATATATCTTAATTGCCTTCAAAGATATGGCTTATTAAATTTCAAATTTATATTATCACTCTTTTCTGCTACGGAAAACGGTATCTCATTATGTAAATTTAGGACTTTTTTCGTACACTGTTTCAAAGATATCTTAAAAAATCAATTTTAAAAACTCAAATGAGATATCTTCATTATCTTCAATGAATTGTAAAAGTTGAAGTTTGTATTATCACTCATTCCTGCTAAAAATAGGATTCATCATGATGCAATTTAAAGATTTTTTATGTTATTCTTCTTTAAATATGTATGAAAAACTCAATTATAAAGAACGCAATGAGATATCTTCATTATCTTCAAACATATGGCTTGTGAAATTTGAAATTTGTTTTATCACATATTCCTGCAAAAATACCTATTCATCATGATGCAATTTTAAGATTTTTTGTGTTATCTTATCTAAAAATGTATGACAAACTGAATTATAAAGACTCCAATGAGGTATCTTCATTATCTTCAAAGATATGTATTGAAATGAAAGTTGAAATTTGTTTTTCAAACATTCCCACGAAAATACCTATTCATCATAATGCAATTTTAAGATTTCTTTGTATCATTCTTGTCTATAAATGTATGAAAAACTAAATTATAAAAACTCCAACAAGATATCTTCATTATCTTCAAATTATGGCTTGTAAAAGTTGAAATTTGTATTATCACACAGTCCTGCCAAAATACCTATTTATCATAACGAAATTTTAAGTTTTTGTGTATTATTCTTATTTCAAAATATTTGAAAAACAAAATTACAAAGACTCCAATGAGATATCTCATTATTTTCAAAGATATGGCTTGTAAAAGTTGAAATTTCTTTTATCATACATTCCTGCAAAAATACCTATTCATAATGATGCAATTTAAAGATTGTTGGTGTTATTCTTGTTTAGAAATGTATGATAAACTCAATTATAAAGACCGTAATGACATAACTTCATTATCTTCAAAGATATGACTTGTGAAATTTGAAATTTGTTTTATCACACATTCCTGCAAAAAATCCTATTCATAATGATGCAATTTAAAGATTGTTGGTGTTATTCTTGTTTAGAAATGATTGATAAACTCAATTATAAAGACCATAATGAGATATCTTTATTATCTTCAAAAATATGGCTTGTTTAATTTGAAATTTGTATTATCACTGTTTTTTGCTATTGAAAACTATTCCTTAATATGTAATTCGCAGTTTTTATTTATTACACTAGTCAAGATGTGTATTAAGAATTCAATTTTAAAAGCTCTAAAGACCTTAGAGATATATTTTAGTTATCTTTAAAGATATGGCTTATTAAATTTCAAATTTAATTTTTCTTTTCTGCTACGGAGAACGGTATCTCATTATGTAAATTTAGGACTTTTTTCGTACACTGTTTCAAAGATATCTTACGAACTGAATTTTAAAAACTCAAATGAGATATCTTCATTATCTTCAATGAATTGTAAAAGTTGAAGTTTGTATTATCACACATTCTTGCTAAAAATAGGATTCATCATGATGCAATTTTAGAATTTTTGTGTTATACTTGTCCAGAAATGCATGAAGATCTAAATTACAAAGACCCTAATGATATATCTTCATTATCTTCAAAGAAATGGCTTACTAAATTTAAAATTTGTCTTTTCTGGCAAGGAAACAGTTCCTCATTATATAATTTTAGAATTTTCATCATAACGCGATTTTAAGTTTTTGTGTATTATTCTTATCTAAAAATTTATGAAAAATAAAATTATAAAAACTCCAATGAGATATCTTCATTATTTTCAAAGATATTGCTTGTAAAAGTTGAAATTTATTGCTTGTAAAAGTTGAAATTTGTATTATCATACATTTTTGCAAAAAATACCTATTCATCATGAAGCAATTTTAAGATTTTCTATGTTGTTCTTAGTTGAATATGTATGAAAAACTAAATTATAAGGACCGCCATGAGATATCTTCATTATCTTCAAAATTATGGCTTGTTAAATTTGAAATTTGTTTTATCACTGTTTTTTGCTAATGAAAACTATTCCTCATTATATAAATCGCAGTTTTTATTTATTACACTAGTCAAAATGTGTATTAAGAACTCAATTTAAAAAACCTTAGTGATATATCTTCATTGTCTTCAAAGATAAGGCTTATTAAATTTCAAATTTTTATTATCAGTCTTTTCTGCGGTGGTAATATCGTCTTAAACAACTATATTTTGGGGCAATGACTCCAAATTTCCCCGATTGCTGGTGTAAGGTATAGCTATGTAATAATAAAGTAATAATAGAAGGAGGATTCAATAAACTATTGATAGTACTAGGAATAACAGTGTTATTGACCGAGTATCATCGTTGAGTGATGAATCAACATTGATTCTTCACTCAACGGTATCATTTAAAAATATAGTATGTAAGCTCTGTCCACATTTTTAAATATTTACATTATACATGACGTCCATGACGCAAATTTACATTTGTAACTGCACTATGTATGCAGTAAGACCTATCCACAGTTGTAAATATTTATATCGCATTCTTCCTGAATTTACGTTTGTTTTTTCGGTTACGCACAATATAAATATTTGCAAATGTAGACAGGATAAACAGACATTATTACTTTTGGATAAATGGATATAAGTTAGAGGACTTTTCAATCAACAGTATTACAACACAGTCTTTATTCATAACAGAATACTTTATGTGGTATTTGTATAACATTTATATCGATTATTTGCACGATTCTAATCATTTATTAATTATTACTGATGGACTGTAATTATTATGGGAATTCATGGACGTTACAAATTACATATCTAATAAAGTTTTTATTTACTTGCCTAATAGACATGCTATGTATTTATTTATACTTGGCTAACTTAGTTACTACCACTAGTACATGTATTAGTTTTCGTAATGAAACAACTTTTCGTCATACCAATGTGCTTGTTGTGAAGTTCAGACATAAAAGCACCTTACACGGTCAATAATACTGTCAGTCCTAGTACTGTCAGTATTTGCTTGAATCCTCCTTTTATTTATCAAGTAGTTAATTATCCCAATAAACATCAGTAGTGTCTTCATTCCATTACTATACCTTACATGATCAGTAATGCTGTCAATATTTTAGAATAATGAACATTTTAAACATATTATCATACAGTAATACTGTCATTATTCAAAAATATAAGGCACCTTACACGATCAATAATACTGTCAATCCTAGTACTGTCAATATTTGCTTCAATCCTCCTTTTATATTTGTCAAGTAATCAATTATCCGGATAAAGATCAGTATTCTCCTCATTACATCATTATTTTACCTTACACAATGAGTAATACTGGCAATATTTTAGAATAATGAAGATTTTAAACATATCATACAGTAATACTGTCATTATTCTAAAATATTGACAGTAATATTGATCGTGTAAGGTGCCATATAAAAAAGTTGTTTTGTTGGGACGTTGCTAAGAGATCTATTTATCATATCAATTGGTGAATTTGTATAGAGTAGTTGTGAATATTTCTATGTAATTGTAAGTATTTATTTATTTGTTAAACCATTTTTAGTTTCTGTAATCGGCACAAGTACTATTGTCCATGTCCAATATATGAGCCTGTGAGAATGAAATTGGTGTAATTCACATTTGAATCGTTTTGAAAATTGGAAGATTTTGCGTTTGGTATTTATGTAAATCGTAAATGTGCGCAGTTACAGACATGCAGCTAATTTATTCATAAATAAAAATGTAACTACGTACGTCGATTTACATAAATACCAAACGCAAAATCTTCTCCTTTTCATAACAATTTAAATATGACTTACACATATCGAACAATTTTGGAGAATATCAATTATGAAGAAATAATGATAATTTTGCGGAAATGGAAGCAGAAAAAAGGATCTTTGAATTAAACTTGCTTTTTGAAAACATTTAACGTCATAAATTTCATTTTTTAATTTATACACATTAAACTATAATTTATTGTTATGTTTTGTATTGAATGTTTTTTTCAAAACCATTTGCTTTTTTTTTAAAGGGAGGTGGCAAGAAAAATATGTTTAGGGCTCCAGAGTTAGTTAATCCGACCCTGTATATTAATGTTCGTACAAGTATAATTATGTTTTGTATTGAATTTTGTTTTTCAATAAAAAAACATTTGCTTTTTTTCTAAAAAAAAGAGAGGTGTCAAGAAAAATATGTTCAGGGCTCCAGCATTAGTTAATTCGGCCCTGTGTGTGAATGTTCGTACAAATATTGTTTTATAAGTTACTTCCGATTCTGAAATTGAGTAACCAATTTTCTTTATATTGTAGGTCTTTTGGATCTAGAAAAAGTTGTTAAAGAACGCGATATAGCTGCTGTCGAGAAAAACATAACCACCATCCTCCATTTCAAATTAGACGAAGATTTATCGAAAGTCCTCGAGCCAAACTTCGTGAAAGTTTTCCGTCTGAGCCAACTCGCCATACAATATTTACGATTTTGCAAAAAATATCTGGATAACACTGTGATCATATTAAAAAAGGATTTATCCGTACTAAAAGACGAATATACGCATTTAGAAAATTTTGTAACGGAATTAAAAACAAATCACGAAAACCTTTTAAAACAAAACAAAGACCTAAAAGAAGCATTTAAATCAGTCAACCAAATCGCCTCTTATAAATGTAACGAGTGCTCCAAAGCGTTTTCCACAGAAGAATATTTGTTGGCGCACGTAAAACGTCGTCACGATACAGAAGATCTACTGCAAACAGAATCCGATAGGCTTCAAATGGAAATCAAAGAACTCAAACAGCGTTTGAATAACACTGAAAAGTATATACAGTATGAAAAAGAAACTGCTGAACCCAACAATGACGCAGTGTTTGCGCGAACCAGTCTTGCGATGCCCGCGGAAAAAATCCAAGAAAAGTTTGATCAACTCAAAGAACATATCGAAAAAGAGCTGAGTTTACTGCGTGACGAGGCGTTTTATAAGAATATTTATGAGAAGACATTTAGGGATTTTTTTGAGAAATTCCAGTCGCCTAAAAAGGTATTTGTAGAGCAAGGGTCGGGTGATTATGTACAACGGTCTGAATCGTCTACACAAACGGCTGTACCAGAGGTGAAGGAAGCTGAAGCTGAAGTTGTCATGCCAGTACCCAAACCACGATTGATAGTTGAGGATAAAAGGGATGATTTTAAAGATGTGGAGGATCGATTGAAATTGGAGGTGGAACAAAAGCAGGAACAGTTACAAAGTGTTTTTGAAGAGAAGGTAATTATAAAATTTTTGAGATACTTGTTTAATTGCTATTATTTTATTCTTGATTAGGATTTTGTTACTAGATTCACATTATTTCATGTTTGTTCTTGACACAAGTTTGGTTCCCAAGTGTTTTATTTCTTTTTAAATCGAATCTACCGTATTTTGGTGTAAAGCTTCCCATATATATATATATATATATGCTAAATAATATTAATTTTAGTTAGCTGGTGGTTTCCAAAGACTTGAAACTCAAATGAATTCCTTCATGCAGAAATTTTCGGAAATTGAACTGAAACAACAGGAAGAAGCCAAAGCTAAACTACAAGCGAGTTTAAATGATAATTTGATATTTAAATTGCCTCAAACTCCGACACGAATAATGCCTCAAGTTACCCAAACGAGGTACATAAAAGGTCCTGTAAATATTAATACTGATAGCAGTGATGATAGTGAAACAATACCTTCGCCAAAGAGGACGCCTGTTAAGGTGGTTCAGGTGTTATCTAGAAATAATAGTATTAGAACGAGTGTTGATCGGAGTAGAGATGTTAAGGAAGCCCCACGGATTGTTATTAAAACTAAGAAACCTCAAGTAGAACAAAAAAATGCAATAGATAATATTGTACCTGAAAATAAAGCGAGTTTAAAAACATTTACTGATGTTGATGTAATAAAAAGGCATATAGATATCGTTGATGATAGTAAGCTTCAATCTAAACTAGAATTAAGTAAAAAATTTGCTGCTACGACTAGTGAAACTACCAGTAGTGTGGAATCTGATGACAGTGACGATTCTTGTGAAGGAAAACTTAATGCAGGCAAAATTAAAAGGTAACTAGCTTCATAATACTACAATTTATTATTTTACTTAGCGCTTCAATATGACCCCGTAAGGTTGTGGTTCTATCTTTTTCTTAGGCGTCCTGGAGAATTCCCTCCATGCTCTACGTTACGTTTCAATATGGCACCGTAAAGTTGTGATTCTAACTTTTTCTTGGGCGTCCTGCAGAGCAAGAGCAATGAGGTGCTTGCTCTTTGGCAATATTATCGATGGCACATTGTTTTATGTCCTATCTATGTAAATTTCTCTACATTTATTATTATATATTTAATCTCTTCCTATTTATATATTTTTTGTTCACTTATTACTTTATTCCATCATTGAATGACTCATGTTAATAACTTGAATTATTCTAGCACATTCTACAATACGTCGGAGGATGAAGATAAAGTGAAACATATAAAACCGATACCATCTGCGACATCAACATTAGCACAAAGATCAATTACCAGGTATTTCAAATGATTGGTCTATCTTTAACTTTCAAAAATTGATTAGATACTCATGAGGTTACTAGTCCCTAGCTCCCGAAAAGCTGGTAAAAAATCGAATATTGAGTGAATATTCGACTGTTAAAAATGTGAAATTTAGTACGTACTCCTAGGTTTTTACGTCTACACCTTACGATAGAAGGCATATGATTAAATAAAATAACTCCTAGGTTTTCTATATTAAATAATTCGAGTTCGTGGTCTAAATTCTAATACATTTAATTTTTTTTTTGTTGATAACTCATGAGTACTGATATTCGCGAGAATAGCGTAATTTTTGTCAATGTTTCTCCGCGATTTTTGACTCATAATTGCCGACCGACGTATTGTAATATATTATTATTATTTTTTTTGCCGATAATCCATGAGTTTTCCGATATTGGCAAATTCGGTCGGCGAGGTAGTTTAGTAAAAGAAAGTCCTGAAAATGTCCACGCCGTTCTCACTCAATTATGATGTAATCAGAAAGGTGAGTAAATGTCTTAACCATTTACTCACCTTTCTGATTACGTCATTTTTAGCAAAGTCGGTCGGCCAGTTAGAGTTAGGCATTTTGTATTAGAAAATTTCAACTTCAAATTCGAATTTATTACAAAGTCGGTCGGCCATTTTGTGCGAGACATTTTATGTTTTGATAATGTCGCCTCTCAAATTCGAATTCCTTAACCCCAAACCTCGTGAGTACACATTTTGGAGAGTCATGTTTTACAAAATTGCCCAAAACAATAACATCTTATTGTTATGGGCAATTTTTCTACTTTTGTTCACCTGACATTACCATGCTAGCTAAATTTCTGCTAAATTCTCAATATTTGATAGGAATTTTGTTTTACACAAATTCTGTTTTAGTTTAAAAAATGCTTCATATGACGATGAGGTCATGGATGGATTAAAAACGGAATTACAACAATTATTTGAGTTGAAGCTTAAAGAACTTGGTGTAGCTCCACACTGGAAGGGTTTGCCAGATAAAACTTATAAACATGTTCATGGTATAGTATTGCATCAAGGATCTTTAGCTAAAAAGGTAAACATGCAATTATATTTCATTTAAAGATTAAAAGCAACAATAAAGTAAATGAATAAATATTATATATAAAATATAAAAGTAGGTACAGGCCGATGTAGTACTGTGAGTTACTATTTATAGAAAATATATTTACTATTGTAGACTATGTTAAATTATACCAAAATTCGAGAAGATATAACGAATGCTCTGGCGCGAGAAACGAAGTCATATGAAAACAAGGGAACAATGAGCATCAAATCACCTAAGAAAAGAATGCATTCTAACAGGAAGAAAAGGTATATGTATAAATTGATTGTATAAATGATTCTTAACTATATATATATATATATATATATATATATATATATATATATATATATATATATATCCATACGATTCTTTCATCATTACACGCTGTTATATTCCTTTCAAGTTGTAGACGCGCATTGATAAACTTCAGAAAAGATATCTGGTGTGAGCACCACATGACTTCCCGAATTACATTGACATTTTTGCCATTTTCGTCATTTTTGGCATTTTGACATTTTGGACATTTTTGACCATATTTGACAATACTTGACGATATTTGACGATATTAGACATTATATGACAATATTTGAAAATATTTAATAATATTTAACAATATTTGACTATATTTGACGTTATTTGACATTATTTGACGTTATTTAATTAAATATCATCATTATCACAATATTTGACTGACTGTATTTGACGATATTTGACTATGGTTGACTATATTTGACGATATTTGACTATAGTTGTGTAGTGTTCTGACTTGTTTTCATCAGCCACTATTATATGTATCTCATTTACGAGTATTGGAGATGTATATTTATGTCGAGTCCCAAGTAACAACTATTTATTTATAATACTACATATTCTTAAAACATTGTTAGCCCACTTACTTACATATTTATTTATAATAACATAATATTATTCCTATACTTACAAGTTGACTATATTTGACAATATTTGACGAATATTACACAATATTTGACGATATTTGGCGATATTTGACGATATATTTTCCGAATATAGCACTGCTGTATAAGGAAGGTATTGTTTTTGCTAATTTTGACTTTTCTCCATGTTTCATGACTTCTAGTCGAAATAGACTATTTTTGGAAAATGTCTGATTGTGTGTGCCTGGATATGAATTTGTCTGCGAACAAAATTCCGGGAAAACGGCTGAATAGATCGTGACCATATTTGCAAATCGGCGGGCAAACCGAGTCGGGGCGATCCTGTGAAAATTTGAGAGAAATCGGTCCACAAACAGAGAAAAAATCAGGATAAAACCATTACACAGAAAAAGTAAAATATAGTAAAATATAGTCAAATATAGTCAAATATAGTCAATTTTTGTCAATGATAGTCACATATAGTAAAATCTAATCAAATATTGTTAAATATCGTCAAATAATAGTCATAACTATAACTATAACTATACCCGTCCACTATTGCAAACGACTTGAACTCTGTACTACATTGTTTGTCACATATATTTCTTTAATTAGTCTTCAATTAATATGTAATTAATAGAATGGATTATAAAATCACAGATAATAGTTTAGTGGAGAGTTGTTCAAGTCATTAGAAAATAGTGGATAGGTATAGTTTGCTTCGTAGAGGACACCCACCCACCCCACCTTTGCTTGCATAGTATTTTCAATGGATACAGAGGTTTGAATATTGTTTAAACTATTCCAAAAAGAGTGTTGTATCCAATGAAAAAAACTATGCAAGCAAAGGTGGGGTGGGCGGGTGTCCACTACCAATCAAACTATACCCATCCACTATTTCAAACGACTTGAACTATGCATTACATTATTTTTCACATATTTATTTTTTAATTAGTCTAAATTATATTAATTTTGAATGGATTATAAAGTCACAGATAATAGTTTAGTGGAGAGTTGTTCAAGTCATTAGAAAATAATGGATAGGTATAGTTTTCTTTGCTTTTTACATGAAACGTGAAGAAAAGTCAAATTTGCAATTCTATTTTTTTCGAAAAAACAATACCTTCCTAATAAAGCAGTGCTGTAGTCTGAAAGTATATCGTCAGATATCGCCAAATTTCGGCAAATATCGTCAAATATTGTGAAATATTCTTCAAATATTGTAAAATATAGTCCACTATAGTCAAACATCGTCAGATATTGTCAAATATTGTCAAATACAGTAAAATATTGTCAAATATCATCAAATAATGTCAAATATTGTCAAATAACGTCAAATAACGTCAAATATTGTCAAATATTATTAAATGTTGTCAAATATTTTATTATTTCTTCAAATATTGTCTAATATTGTCGTATATAATGTCAAATATTGTCAAATATTGTCAAATATTGTCAAATATTGTCAAATATTGTCAAATATTGTCCAATATTGTCAAATATTGTCAAAATGTCCAAAATGCCAAAAAAGTCATAAACGTAAAAAAGGTCCAAAATGTCAAAAACGTAAAAAATATATAAAAAGATGTCAAAAATACCAAAAATGGTAAAAATGTCAATATAATTCGGAACGTCATGTGGTACCCGATATTTTCTCTTCTCTTTACGTTACACTGCACACACATTATTTAAATTATCATTCTTTTTCATTCCAGAGAATTAACCTCTGTTAGGAAACCATCCGTAGAACAACCTACTACTACAAATATTCAACATCACCCACCTGAATCAACAACAAATAATAAGCCTGAAAATAATACTGTACACGCATTTGACAACACCAGTGATTCTATAGAAAGCTTAGAATCTATACAGAATGTTCCAAAAACTGTTGATGAATCTAATACAATTTTACATCAAACGGTTACTAATAAAAGTGTTTTGAAAACAAACACACAGGCTGTTTCTAACAAAAAGAAAGTGTTGTTTAACTTGGATAGTGATGATTCCGTGAAGGAGATTAAGGAATCGAGTAGGGCTGAACGAGTGAGTACTACGAGTGTACCTAGTTCTCTATTGGATGCTAATATTAATAAGGGCAGTGATAATAAGGAGAATTTGGATGTAAAAAGCTTGAAAAAGGATGAGGAAGGATCGGATTGGGATATAAGTGATATTATTACGTAATAAGTAATAATTTTTTTTAATATAAAGTAATATATGTATAATTATTTTTATGTTTTAAATTATTTTTTATAAGATCTTGTTTTAATATAAAACCCTTAAATATGGCGTTTGGAAATGTAAAAATTGGTTTGAATATTCATCATATTTGAATAGTTGAATATTCACATCGGACAAGCATTAATTACATGGTGTGAGAAAAGGTATTTTTTATCCTCCCAAAAAAGTCGGTAATGAAAATTTCGCATCAGGATTACATGATGTGCAAAGAGGTTATTTATTTTTTTATTTTTAAAGCACGAAGGATGTTTAAATGGCACTGTTGTAGAGAATTATAAGCTCAACAAACGGCCATTGGACGTTTTCCGGTAGTTATTACCGTGTTCCCGCAAAATACAGAAAATGTGTCTAGTGAATGCGTTTCCACAGCCATTATTCGTTTTTCCGGGCATTACTATTTTGTTTTAAACACTAGAAGGATAATTCAAAGTTGTAGAATATTTCAAGCCATCAGGATTGTATTGAATCAAAAATTAAAATATTTCTCAAAAATCTTTCATAAGAATGATTTTTGAGAAATATTTTAAATTCTGATTCGATTAATAAGTTCTTAATTATAAATAATATTTATTATATAAATATTTCATAATCTCTTAACAATTTCAATTACACACTCGCTGACTTGGTCATCTATTAAACTTTTATCAGCTCTGACCACTCGTAATTCTTATCAAGTCTTTATCCGGTTGTAATTGTGCTCTTGCTACACGTCGGGTTACAAGATGTTGCGCGTTTTTAATTCGTCTTCTTACACACAAGTTCGCGGTTTTTGTGCTAAAAAGTTGAATAAACTAGACTTTAGTGAAGAGGTGAAATATGCCCTAGAAAGTAATAAACCGGTAGTCGCATTGGAATCTACGATTATAACACATGGCATGCCCTACCCCCAAAACGTGGAATGTGCTTTAGGATGTGAAGAGCAAATTAGAAATTCGGTGGGTGTAATTGCGAGGTGTTTCAATTAGCAGCACGTGTATTTGTTTATTTGGAAAATGAGTGTGGAAATGTTTGTTTACGTCGCGAGGTGTGTTGGTTGCATATAATGGGCATTGGTTTTTGAATTTAAAACATGTGTTCTCATGGACAGGTTTGATAAAACCGGTTTGCAGGAATTTGTAACGAATATGGAAATAAAGTAATCTAAATAATTCTTATTATTAATAATAATAAATATATGCAATACTCTTATTTAACTATTCGTAATTTGTGTTATTTAAATACACAAATCAATACTAATAACTTATTACGAATAATCAAATAAGAGAATTTTTGCATATAATAGTATTTATTATTAATAAGAATCATTTAGATTTATTCAGGATTTTCTCAGATTCATATTTCGGTAACCCAAACATACGATATTTTTTCATTATCATAATAATAAATATATGTTCACATACATTTACATTACTTAACATTTATACTTTACAATTATTGTTGTTGTTTATGCATTTGAAAATTCTTTCCACTCTTTTCTGTTCTTCGCCAGTTTTATTGCTTGTTTAACTGTCTTTTCTTTCTTGATTATTATTTCCTCTATTCTGTTGTCCCACTCTTTTCTTGGTCTACCTCTTCTTATTTTATTTCCAATTCTTACTTCCCATACCTGTATTGTTTGATTCTTTTTGTCCGTCCTAATTAAATGTCCCCACCAGTTTAGTTGTTTCTTTTTTATATACGTTTCTATAGCTTCAGATATTTGTGCTCCATATGTTGTTCAGTAGTTTCCGTAGTTTTTCTTTACCTACTGGACCAGGTGCTTCATCATTTCCGCTGTAATCTGGTCTTGTCCTGGTGCTTTTCCTATTTTTAATTCTCTTATCATTTCTAGTAGTTCTTGTTCCTTGATACTCTCTGTATCTGCTTCTGTGTTGTTCTTGTCTCTAATTCTTGTCTTTTGTTCTTGGTCGTTATTTGAGGTTAGTAATTTTTCAAAATATTCTTTCCATCTTTCTAATATTTCTTCGTTTTCCTTCAGCATTCTTCCTTGTTTGTCTTGTATGTACCTCATTTCATGTCCTATTTCTTTCCTGCAATCTTTTAGGGTTTTATGAAGTAGCTTTTAGTTTCCCCTTGCGTTTTTTTCCCATTGTCTCCGCGAACTTTTACCATTCCATGGATTTTGCTATTCTAACCTTTTACTATTTTTCTCTTGTCTCTGAATGTTTTGTAGTTTTCGCTATTTTTGTCGTTTAGGTATCTTTGCCATGCTTCTTTCTTTTCTGTTGTTTTCTCTCATATGTCCTCCGACCACCAGGCTGTCTGTTGTTTCTTGTTTGTGCTTTTCTTCGTACCACATGTCTCTTTTTTAAGCATATTTTTCTGTAGGTTATTCCACACTTCCTCTACTTCTTCTCTATCGTTGGTCACTTCTATCTTCGTCTCCATTTTCTCCATATATTGTAGTGCTGTTTCTTTTTCTCTAAGTTTGTATGATCTTATCTTGTTGTAGTTTATTGCTATATTTGGTCGCTGCATACTTCTGTCACTGTCTTGGCAGTCTTCCTTAATTGTCACAACTAGATAGTGGTCACTTCCAATTTCGTAGCTTCTCTTTACCCTTGTATCTATTATTTTGCTCCTTTTTCCTTGTTCTATTAAAACGTATTCTATTATAGATTTTTCGTTCCTGCTTACCACTTCCCTTGTGTATATGTATATGTCCTTGTGTTTGAATGGTGTGTTCGTTATTACTAGGTTGTTCATTCTACAGTAATCTAACATTTTCTTCCCATTTTCGTTTAGTACGTCTTCGCGATATCTTCCTCTCGTCAAGTCGTTATTTTTTACTTCCTTACCAATTCTGCTGTTGAAGTCACCCGCAACGAAAACTTCTCCTTTGGCTGTTTCTGTTGTTTCGCTGAGTTGCTCCCAAAACGCTTCTTTGTTTCTCACTACATCATCTTCATTTGGCCCATATACTATAATTATTGTTCTGGTTCTGTTAGTTTCTTTTAGTGTTACAGTTAGTATCCTTGGTGATATTTCTTGCCACGTTTCTATTTGGTGTTCGATGTCTCTGTGTATAATGCATTCTACACCTTCGGCTGCCCTTTTATCCTTGTCTACTGCGATATATATATATATTATTTTAGGTTTGTTATTGGTTGTGTATATTCCTTTCCCTTTTCTTTTTGTCTCCGTTATTGCCCATATGTCTACTTCCATTCTTTCGAACTCTTTCTCCAGCTCTTCCTCTTTTCCGAATATACTCCGTATGTTCCAGGTTGCTATTCTTCATATATTTTTTGTAATTATTTGTTTTCCTATTGTCTCTTTCGTTTTTTTCTAGTTTCTGTCTGTGTATGGTTTGTTTTGTTTATATTTGTTGTTTTACATTTTATTATATTTATTTTATTTACATGGCCTAGTTCTGTCTTAAGGTCGTTTTATACAAGACAATTTCTTAGCTCAAAAGTTGTTCAAGAAATAAACTCATATATCCTCCTCCCATACAATTTGTCCTTGACAAATAGAACGCGTTATATTTATCCATTCGATCTATCATCCAATTCAATATTTCAAATAATTTACTGTATGATACGAGACAATTAGATTGGCTCGCATCTTGACTAAAGGTCGTTTTATACAAGACAATTTCTTAGCTCAAAATTGTTCAAGAAATGAATTCATATATCCTCCTCCTATACAATTTGTCCTTGGCATATAGAACGCGTTATATTTTTCCATTCGATCTACCATCCAATTCAATATTTCAAATAATTTGATGTATTATACAAGACAATTTAGATTGCATCTTGACTAACTTTTGAGTCAAGAAATTGTCTTGTCTAAAACGACCTTAACATTTGATTCAAGAAATTGTCTTGTCTAAAACTTCCCTCTTTCCTTAGTTTTTTGTACTCGATAATAATTATACGTATTATATTATAATATTCGTAAAAAGTGTATTATAATTAACATGTATATAAGTCTGATAAAATAAGCATAATAAAAATAAACAAATAAATACGATTTATCTTTCGGTTTAGGGTGCGGTTCCGGCAACTATAGCGATTTTAAAAGGCCGCCTGACCATTGGTCTGACACGTCCCCAAATAGAGCAAATTGGGGACGTGAAAAATGTGCCATCGATTAAAACATCGCGGCGAGATTTTCCATACGTGATTGGAAACGGATTAAACGGCGGCACGACAGTTTCGGGCACATTAATTGCCGCCCATCTGTCAGGTATACCTATATTTGCCACTGGGGGCATCGGCGGTGTACACCGAATGGGCGAAACCACTATGGATATATCTGCGGATCTACTCGAACTGGGGAAAACGCCGGTGGCTGTGGTCTCGAGTGGGGTGAAATCTATTTTGGATATTCCTAGAACATTGGAATATTTAGTAAGTGAATGGTTGCATTAATAAATAATCGGCATTAAATATTTGTGGATTAGATCAATATGAATGGTGAGGGGAAGCCGATATTGTGCGATTTTGTACTACTCTCATAATGATCTAATTATTCTAATGGTATTTATACAGAATGTTCTACACCAAATTTAAAATTAAGGTATAATATTTCAGAATCAGAAGTAAAAATCGCAGACATTATAGTTTGTTTTATTATATAATACCTATATACATTAGGTGCTTTCGTTTAACATTACTAGTCGCCCCGTGGCTGTATCTATCGCTCAAAGATTTGAAGGTCGTGCGTCGTGCTACTACATAGTGTCATACACACATGTAGAAAATGATATAGCGGCGGAATAATAATAAATTCACTTAACAATAACAACACCGTAATACACAATGTTAGTTTTCCATTTAGAAATAGTTATACAGAGTAATATATCAATTCTTTCTTATATATATATATATATATATATATATATATATATATATATATATATATATATATAAAACGATATAGAAAACTAGATAATGTAATACGGGCTTTGTATGACATTATCTAGTTTCCTATATCGTTTTATATATAAGAACTGATATATTAAACTGTATAACTATTTATAAATGAAAATTAACATTGTGTATTACGGTGTTATTATTGTTAAGTGAATTTATTATTATTCCGCTGCTATATCATTTTCTACATGTGTGTATAACACTATGTAGTTTGTGTCTACATCGGAAACGATATAAGAAACTAGATAATGTCATACGGGCTTAAGGTGTACGAGGTAGAATTGTGTGGATCTAGTGCGGCTTGCATGGCAAATAGAACAAGAGATAATAAGCCCGGAGTGATAAACGAAAACACTTCTTATTTAAAACAGCTCTTATTCGGTGTAATGCTAGTACAGTTTGTGTCTTTTAATAGGAAACTCAAGGGGTGTTCGTGTCTACATATGGGCCAACAAATGATTTCCCTGCATTTTACACTAGAAAAAGCGGATGCAAAGCCCCATATAAAGTGTCCACTCCATTAGAGGCTGCAAAAATAATTAAATCGGTACAAGAATTTGGTCTTAACTCCGGTATGTTATTTGGGGTGCCAGTTCCAGAAGAATATGCTCTGGATAGCGAAGTAATCGCTGAAGCTATTGAAGATGCTCTTCGGTTGGCCGATGCCAATGGGGTTCGTGGTAAGGAGGTTACGCCGTTTTTGCTGGCACGTCTCTCCGAAGTCACTCAAGGGAAGTCACTGCAAACAAGTATCCTTATTAATTGAAAGTAGTAGGTGTTCTGTTGCCGCTTACCTTTTTAAACGGTGCGCAATTGTGTCATCATTTTCTTGAACTTTTGCATATAGTGGTGGATGCTATCTAATAGATTTCAACATAAAAAGGGGAGACAAACCATTTTGCTGAAATATTGACTTTATTATATTATTATTATTTATACGCGCCTCGCTACTACATTGTTTCCAAATGAGCGTCTCAGAAAATTCAACATTAACGGATCTAATCCACACATCAACCCACTTTTTGTTAAACCATTATTAAATTAATCTAATTTACGTTCGTTCTAATGGCGTGGATAGTGGTGAGTGGCGCCCTATTTTCTTGTGTATTTCGCGATGTATCTCAAAAACGAAGAGATGCCACCTTCTAGTTTTCGGTATTCGATTCAGAATGGCTATTAGTAATATTCCAACAGAGTGCTTGAGATATCAGCACAAGGCCAATCTTATAAAACATATATAAGTGTGAATCCACCTCTTAGCAATCTACATATCTAGATTTCGATCTTATTAGATCTCATCAGTGTAGCTCAGCTAGTGAAGATGAATTTACACAATATCTCGAGTGGTTATATACAAAAATGATACAACTAACCCCCTAGGAGGAAAGTTAAACGCCATCTGGCGGTACCACATCAATTAGCAATACACACCCATATGGTGATAACCGTCAACATGCCTATGCCATCAAGATTGGACTTGTGCTGATATCTAAAGCACTCTGTTGGAATATTATTCCATATAGGGCACTACCCGGTGATCCTGAAGGCATGAGCATGTTGACGGTTATTACCATATAGGTGTGCATTGCTACTTGATGTGGTGCCGCTAGATGGCGTTTAACTTTCCTCCTAGGGGGTTAGTAGTATCATTTTTGAAACAAAATATTTATGGGAGATATACTGTTTTATAGATTCAGATACTGGCTATGAAAAAAGTTTTAAATTTTACACTGTACAGGCGTGTTTATAACAAAATATTTAAATGGGCATTTTTTTTGTTATTGCATATATTAAAGTCCTATCTAAAATATTTGATCATAGAAAATAATGTATGTATATTGTGTTTCATAACTTTACAGATAAGGGGTTACTAGTTACTAGATAACACAATGTCTATCTATTTATTATTTTTTATTATTATTTAACACCCTGCATGACTGTACTTATTTATGAACCATTTTATTTTGTTTAAAAGGTAAATGTTTTCTTAATAATGATAGACATTGCACTCGTTCAAAATAATGCAAAGGTGGCAGGACAAATAGCAGCGGCGCTTAAGGGCATTAAGGATAATGAAGAGAGAGTGGGGAAGCAACTCCAGTCTCAGGAAGCGATGAAGCCGAGGGTGGTAAGTAATGATTAAGATAGCTTGTGCATTCAATTGAAATTTTATTTCTACCTCCCCAGCATTAACGGAGCTGTTAAAGAATTTTAAATCTTGAATGCACATTACTTTTACAAATAGAGAGTGCTTAATAAAATATGAACTGTCTTTGTTATATTTATTTTAAATTTTACTGATTATTGGCATGAGACAACTGTCGTAACTTCCAAAACAGTTTTTTTTTTATAAATGAATTTTAAACATTGCAATAGTTCCAGTAGTTTGATAATGTTATCTATTTTTTGTTTAAATAATAATTTGGTTTATTCTAAACGCACAAAAAGAATTATAGGAGCGTTTAAATATACATAAGAATCATCAAAATAAAAATAATAATCTGAAAATTCATTTTGGAAGTTACTACACTTGTCAACTCAAGGTGTGATATTATGGACATACAAAATCAGGATTTTTTTCTCTGTAATATCGATATCAAGGCTGAGATGTTTTTCTATAGAACTTACTGTTTTCCCATAAATCCACATGACCATGTTAACACAGTTTTTTTTTCCTCGGTTAAGTTCTGGTTACTTAAGTCCTGGTTTCCCAGCAAGCGGTGTCGATAAATACGGCCGTTTTTGACGTCATTTACACATTACAAGATACGTTTTAATACAAGTAATCGAATAACTCACCAGATTCCAGTGTAATTCATGACATTTTTTCAATATTTTGAAGTATATCGCTCTCTGGATTACCAGATTTATTTAAATATACATAAAAGAAATGTGTGACGTCAAAATGACGTGAAATACGACCGCTTTTGTCGACACCGCTTCCTAGGAAACCAAGACTTTAGCAAGCGGTGTCGATAAAAACGGCCGTTTTGACGTAATTTACACATTACAAGACACGTTTGAAGTACATTTAATTAAATAACTCACCAAATTCCAGTGTAATTCATGAAATTTTTTTTTCAATAGAAGTATACCGCTCTCTGTATTACCAGATTTATTTAAATATGCGTAAAAGAAATGTGTGACGTTAAATACGGCCGCTTTTGTCGACACCGTTTCCTAGGAAACCAAGGCTTTATAGCCAAATAACAATCGTGTTCGTATAAACTCATTATTAATAATTGACTAGTGTCTGCTATCTTTAGTTTAATATTAATAAACACAGTTGTTTATTAGTATTAGACTAAAGATTGCAGACACTAGTCAATTATTAATAATGAGTTTAAAAGAACACGATTGTAAGTTTGTTTTAGTTTACCTCTCAGGTGCTAATAGTAAGTTTGTGTTCTGTTTAAGAAAAGCTTGTGCTTATTTTACGCGGCAGAATTTCCAAGCATTTGGCCTTAATTACAAACACATTGCGAGACCATCGTTCTGTGCTAAATTACACCGTAATACAGCCATTTAGGTCTCCTTCCAAATGCTCGTAATGTCTTACAGTCAAGGCAATTACTGCTCATTATAGCGATACGATTCTGAAAGAAAGCTAATGAAGAGCGAAACACTAAGGGTCGGTTCTACAATTGACATTTAACCGGAGAATAAGGCTATTCCTGGAATAAATTTGAGATTTTTAATTAAATATCTCAATCTTACTCCACGAATAGTCTTATTCTCCAGTTATATCAATTGTAGAACCGGCCCTAAATAGGGAATTTAAAACCCTCGAATTGTACGCAGTAATATTTATGTAATATTTATGTTATGATAATATTAGAAATATTTGAGAATTTGAAGTATCTTTATCAAGTTTTGCAAAACTGAAATAATTCAAGTATAAAAGTAAAGTTGTAACATAATCTTTTAAAATCTCTTTATACCCTTTCGGGTATCGAGATTATTTATACAATAAAAAAATCATTTTAATTTTGATTATAAAGGAAAATTTAAAGGATATGTTGCATAAAGATGGATTAACTGTAGCACGTGATTAGGTAATGCACTGTTGTATTGCATATGCTTCAGATCATATACAGCCTTAACTTAAGCATAACGTACTCTGAAACAAAGTTCAGGAACCCAAGACTTCCTGCAAAAGTGAATTCTTAAAGCTTCGGCGCAACACTCGGCTTGTTCGATCGCCATGCAAGCAATTAAGACAGAAGAGCACATAGAAATGTAGTTGGAAAACTACAGATGAGCTACGAAAGTTCATGACGTCTCAAAACCTCCCAGACAAGCAACCGAGGTGCTGGTCGGAGCTGGAGAGGTTAAAGAAAGAGGGCAGAAAACTATTTAGCAGAGCGGAGAATACAAGCTTTTAACCTTCCGGCACTCGCGTTCAGTCACATAGACCCGGAGCATATATGTCCGGGTCTATAATACTGGGCGCGAGTGCCGAAAGGTTAAAGACAATCAAAAGTCATTCAAGCCTCTAGTCCGTCAAAAGTAAAGAGACTGCTGGAGGATGTTCTGTGGGGATGTAGAGAATACTGTAGTCACTGCCAGACTGTTAAGTGTGAAGAATATACATTCTTAGATGTTTACAATTTTTAGGGGATGACCACCTCATTTTTAAATACTACAACCCCTGTCGAGTTTAACTTTATTTTAACGGTAATGAAAAAATAAACACACCCCATAAACCAAAACCCGATATCTTAATTCTTTCAAAAATTATGAGTGGTTTTATTATCCCATTTGGTATTTGGTAGACCGAATGGGATTATAAAATGATTAAAACATTTTTTTTGCATGTTTATTACGATTTTTATAATAAATGTTCAAATATGACTCTTTAATGATTCCAAAATTTTCATTTCTTTTGTTCTTCACTCGTTCATAACATATAGCTTCGCCCCGGGACTTTTGGGAAGTCCTGTATATTACTTTGAACATATCTTACCAATATAGATTTTCTTTTACAGGTGGTAATAGGGGGTTCCGTTCTGGATAGATGCGTGACAGTGACTGATGAAGAGATCAAGGTAGGAAAATAATTGACACTTATACATAATAATTGAGGACACCTAATAAAGTAATATACTAAAATAAAGTTAACATATACTGGATTGTTAAGGTGTCTAGTCTACTTTGTGATAATTCACATCAAAGGATAAATAAAACGATTTTTTATTTTGTTTTTTTATTACACTTTGCAACTAGTTTCGGCTATTCTCTAGCCATTTTCGAGCTCCTCCGATAACTAGTTGCAAAGTGCAAAGTGTGAAAGTAAAAAATCGTTTTATTTATCCTTTAAAGTTAACATGTTTATATGGCGTTGTTAGCAGTTGTCGAGCTCGGAGGTAAATAATATATCCGGCATTTATTTATTATAAAATAATAAATAACGCAAAAATATTTGCAAAATATAAATTAATTACTCAGCACAGTAGCCGAGTGGTTAGAGGCGTCGTCCGTCTGGTACTGAGCATTGGGGAGACCGAGTTCGAAGCCATCGGAGCGAATTTTCGCGAATCACCTTTCATTGTTTTTCAGAGGTTTTCTGTGAAGTTAAGATAAATACCCCCCGGGAGAAGCTCAGAAGAGTTTAATCACCCGATTAAACTCTTCTGAGCTTCTCCCTTGACGGGCGAGAGCCCTATGAAGATAGAAGTTTTATAAATTATTTAGAAAAATGTGCGAGAACCGGCTTCTAAAAAACGGTTGAATTTCTTGCCCTTGTAGTCTTGACGCTACTGATATATTCCTAAAAACATTTTATTTTTTATTTCTCCTTTGAATTTACAAGCTGCCCTGAGGCAATAAGAAGATGTTTAAATTTTCATTTATGTAAAAGAAATAATTTGAAATAACATAATATATACTTATTACCCAACTCAGTGGCCGAGTGGTTAGAGGCGTCATCCGTCTCGTACTGCGCATTGGCAAGAGTTCGAACCCCATCCGGGCGAAATTTCGAGAATCACCTTTCACAGTTTCTCAGAGGTTTTCTGTGAAGTTAAGATTAAACTCCTCCGAGATTCTCCCTTGACCGGCAAAAAAACTTAGCGACTGATCGCCTTATAAGGATAGAAGTTTTTTTTTATATACTTATTTGAGTGTTAAACTGTGGCATATTAAAACTAAAGTTTTATTTACTTTTCCAACTGACATCAGTTGTAACGTTGACAGCCCGTTACAAAAAAATACACAATGCAAACATTGTTTGTACGACATCTTTGTGACTTTAGTAGTTCTTTGGTACTAAGTATATAAAAAAAACTTCTAGCCTTATAAGGCTATCAGCCGTGAAGTTTTTTCGCCGATATTTCGACAAAGGTATCTACCAAAGAACCTGGATATTTCGAAAACAAAGGTTATTTTATTTTTTATAAATAAAACTTACATCCGAATTTTAATTTTTATCCAATACAAAGTTGTCAATATCACAATTACAGAGTGTTCAAAACCGGTGTGAAGTTATCCTCTATTAGGATAATTTGACACCGGTGTGTTTTACTCTGTAATTGTGGTATTGAAACCTGTCAATACAGAGTAGAACACACCGGTGTCAAATTATCCTATAAGATTATATTAATTATTAGAAATACTTAACAATTCATAATTAATGAGGTTCTACTTTCGACAAACTTGGTATTACATACATTATTGATATATACACTAGTTCAATCAACGATACAACTAATTGCACTGAAATCAACGTACAGTAATGATAATAAAATGTTAAAACACTCATAAATAATAACGAATGTGTCTGTGTAAATATATTTTTACTAACAATACACTTTATTAAATATTAAATATACAGCATTTTAACATTTGGATATAGGCTCTCATTCCTCCCATTTTTTTTATTAATAGTAATAACAGCCTATGTACTTTACTACTATACTAAATATTATTATTAATATATTAGGTATCGGGCAGCGTAAACTGAAGGTCGTTTTAGACAAGACAATTTCTTGTCTCAAAAGTTAGTCAAGATGTGAGACAATCTAAATCATACAGCAAATTATTTGAAATATTGAATTGGATGGTAGATTGAATCAACAAATATAACACGTTCTATTTGTCAAGGACACATTTTATGGGATTAGGATATATGAATTAATTTCTTGAACAACTTTTGAGCTAAGAAATTGTCTTGTCTAAAACGACCTTTAGTTATAGTAAATATTGGTCACATTTATCGCAACAACTCGCAATTCGTTTTTTTTTTCTCCAACCGTGGAACGTGAAAAGTATTAACATCACAAACACATCCAAACAGTTTAATTAAAGTCCGTAATTGGCTAGGCATGTAATAAACGCTCCGGAATAATTAAAATTTTATCACGGCTCGGCTGTAAAATTAAAATTCACAGTTATCATTTTTAACTAAAAACAGAACTAACGCATTTTATAAAAGCCTCGAAGCGAATAAGGTATGTGAATATAAATAGATTAAAAAAAACTACTAAAGTACCTGAAAGGTATTAAACAACATCAGATAAAATTGAGATAAGACAATTATGGCTATTTTCAACATTTTTTTAAACTTATTAAGAATTAACTTTTTGGAAAAAGGCTCTGTACGGCCCTCGTTTACTGATTCCTTTTTCAGGTAATACTATTTTTGTGATTCTATCTCAAAAGATATAGCCGTGAGCTTTAAGGTCGTTTTAGACAAGACAATTTCTAAAGATCGTTTTAGACAAGACAATTTCTTGACTCAAAAGTCAAGATGCGAGACAATTTAAATTATCTCGTATCAGACAGCAAATTATATCTAATATTGAATTGGATTGGGATTGAATGGAAAAATATAACGCGTTCTATTTGTCAAGGACAAATTGTATGGGAGGAGGATATATGAATTCATTTATTAAACAACTTTTGAGCCAAGAAATTGTCTTGTCTAAAACGACCTTAAGCTCAAAAGTTGTTCAAGAAATAAATTCATATATCCTCCTCCCATACAATTTGTCCTTGACAAATATAACGCGTTGTATTTTTCCATTCGATCTACCATCCAATTCAATATTTTAAATAATTTGCCGTATGATACAAGACAATTTAGATTGTCTTGCATCTTGACTAACTTTTGAGTCAAGAAATTGTCTCGTCTAAAACGACCTTTAAAGAGAATATTTAAAAAAAAATTAATTAATTTATTTATTACCTCCAGTACATACATACAATATATACAAAGGAACAAAACATATTATGGTAATAATGACAATAACACATAAAATTTTGAAACTGAAAAATTATTACGCCCTATACGCCGACGTAGTGCTGTGTAATTTTTTCAAATCAATTGTATGACGGATCCATGGTCAAAAATAATAATAATAAAATTTGTTCGACTTGGTCGTCGAAAAAAAAATACTTATAATCAAAATTTTCCAATTTCCTTCGGGCATCGGGTGCACTGATATATCCTGCACTAAAATCAGTAAAAAAATTAAACAAAATATGTTGCATAATTTTTTTATCGACCCAGCCTCTAAAATCGGCATATCGAGATAGGGCGTAAAAGTTAAAAATAAAAAATAAATAGAAGGAAAAATATGTTAAGATAGAGACTTTCCATTTTCCATTGCTATTTTGTTATAAACATTGTGTAATTTTCTCAAATGAATTGTATGACGGATTCATGATCAAAAATAATAATTTGCGTTACAACATATATTATACAACAACGCCTATAAAAATTATGAATAAAAATATAGAACTATATATTATGGTCGGCAAGACATATACAAAAGATTTCTTAAAATTTGGATTTTATTGGTCACCCCAATTGGTCAGTACAGGCCCGCAAACAATTCGCCGTGCGCGCGGTTAAAAATTTAAAATAAAAAATAAATACAAGGAAAAATATGTCAAGATAGAGACTTTCCATTTTCCATTGCAATTCTGTTATAAACATTGTGTAATTTTTTCAAATCAATTGTATGACGGATTCATGATCAAAAATAATAATTTACATTACAATTATTCTGCGGCCCAGAACATCTAAGGGCATCACAGACCTGTTATTGCTCAATCTCGTGCGGCTAGACGCCGCCTGTCCCCCTGAAGGTCGTTTTAAACAAGACAATTTCTTAGCTCAAAAGTTGTTCAAGAAATGAATTCATATATTCTCCTCCCATACAATTTTTCCTTGCCAAATAGAACGAGTTATATTTTTCCATTCGATCTACCATCCAATTCAATATATCCAAATAATTTGCTGTATGATACGAGACAATTCAGATTGTCTCACATCTTGACTAATTTTTGAGTCAAGAAATTGTCTTGTCTAAAACGACCTTAAGAAGAATTTGATGTACGCCGACAGTAAAAATCGACGACCCGAGGGCCGAGGCCGGCGGACCTTTGAGATGTCGAAAATTAAATTGTTATCATACTCCAGTCATAAATTATGGAATTATTGGAATTGTCAATTTTAAATCTGTATTGCTTGTAATTCCTTACTGCGATGTCGCTGTTAGCGCATTCACTTGCTTCAATTTTAATATGAATCACATGATAATGTCAGCTAATGAATGTACAAATTATTACCAAGATAATGCCATTATCTTGGTAATAATTTGTGCATTCATTAGCTGACATTTTTAAGTGATTTATATTAAAAATGAAGCTTTTTTTAAAAATTATCTCATCATGTGATAGGCTCGTAAATAATATAAATTTTCCTAAACATGAAATTAATATTATTTTTTATTGAAATATATATACAGCTATAAATTTAAAATAAACTTTTACATAACAGAAAAAGATAATTGTTCGTATTCACCAACATCCCATAAACTTTATAGGTCCCATAAGTTATTGAATGTATAAATTGAAAATGTCATTATGACAGAAATGGTTTAAATAAATGTCAACACCTTGAATAGCGCTTGTAATTGGAGCTTTGATGACACATATTCTTTAGTTTTTCAGTGTTTCTAATAGAGCGAATCTAATGTAACTACATTCCCTAGATAATTTATTTATTGTTGCTATAACAACTAATACTTATGTGTTCAATAACTATTGATAAAGGCACTTTACACGGTCAGTAATACTGTCAATATTTTAGTATGACAGTATTACTGTACGATAACTTGTTTAAAATGTTCATTATTCTAAAATATTGTCAGTATTACTTATCGTGTAAGGTATAGTAATGAAGGAATAAAGATAATACTTATGTTTATCCGGATAATAGATTACTTGATAAATATAAAATGAGGATTGAAGAAAATATTGACAGTACATACTAGGATTGACAGTATTATTGGCCATGTAAGATGCCTTCTAGATTTATAGAACGTTGGTGAATACGGAGGAATGTGTTGTAAAAGTTGTTTGGATATATCATTTTTAAATTTGTATAATTGTTTCTATTCCATTGTTGTAAATGTTTGTTCCATCGCATATTATTTCGACAATAATTTTAATAAAGCCCACTGCATTAATTAGCTGACATAGTTATGTGATTTATATTAAAAGTGAGGCTTTTGTGTTTGGTTTATGTTAATTTTCATATAATGCTAATGCGCATTGTTACGAGTGCTATTCAAATTAGTTTTAGCTGTATAATTTTATTTCGGATGTCAGAGCTGTTTAAGAAAGCATTTTAATGTCTCAACTCTAGGGGCATTAATTAACTCATAATCATTTTATTTAAATCTATGAATATTTATGTGCATATGTTGCCCTGATAGGACCAATTGAATGAATGAAAATGTATAGGCTACAATATAGACATTTAATCACAGATTTTAGTAGAGCTACTATTAAGAGCAACTTCCTGAAATATGTCCGCATTTGTGGGTCAGTATTTCCGCCACTTAAACTAGTTATGTGCTGCAACTTTGTATCAGTTTATCTTGAATGAAGTTTTAGGTGATATAATAAAAAGTTCTGGAATAGTTGTGAAAAAGACGTCCAGTCCATTCTTGTTAAATTAATGTGATTAAATAAATGAATGAACTGTAATTTAAGGCAGTGGCGTGCGGTGGATTTTGATGCAAGGTATACAAACAAATCACATGAAATTGATATACATATATATATATATATATATATATATATATATATATATATATATATATATATATATATATATATATATATATATTGAAACTATTAATATCTGAATTAGGTAGTGGTGGATTTGTTTTTATTTATTATCATTAGTAACATAGATCTAATTGCCTCTTAGTGCAACTAAGTGTAACAAATATATTTATAAATATAAAAAATAAATATATATATATATATATATATATATATATATTCGACTTCAGTTGACAGGTGTATAGACGGCTCCGATATTTTACCGAAATATAGCGGCGTATCGAGTTGAAATATACACGACAGGTGAAAACAGCGACAAGAAACAGTGATACACAAGGAAAGTTAAAAAGTCGAGAGAAAGAGCGGTAAGTGATTGTAAATAAAATAGAGGGTAGAGGTTATTTGCACGAAGGGTCGACCCGTAAATAACCTCTGGCGCCGATAAAGGTGAGGAGTATATTAGGCGGCATATAGCGACGACAACAAAGGCAAGAATAGCAAATAAAAATAGCGCCAGGGCCAATGAATAAAAATGAAAGAGGTAGAGGAACGGATAGCGAGGGCAAAGACATACAAAATCAGAAAGAAACCGCTAGAAAAAACAAAAAAATACTGAGATCACCAGCATCACAAAGAAGATTAGAAGAAACAGAAAAAAATTGCAACGGTGAAACGAACATTGACAAAGATAAAATGGAAGAACTAAAACAAATGATTATAGAACTAATGAGGAAGATGGAAGAAAACATGTCATAAATAAAACAGGAAATAAAAGAGATGAAGACCGAAATGAACAATAAGGAAGAAACATGGAAAGAAGAAAAGAGAACATTGAAAGTCAGAATAGAAACACTAGAAAATAAAGCAGAAATTGAAGAGAAGAGAAGAAGAAAAAATAACATAGCAATAAGAGGTCTAGACAAGATAGATAACATAGAAGAGGTAAGATCACTCATCAAAGAGAAACTGGAAGTGGAGACAGGGGCTAACAAAATACAAAAAATAAACACAGGCCCAGAACGAAATATAATAATAGTGGAAATCCCAAGCTGGGAAGAAAAACAAAAAATAATGAAAGCAAAATATAAACTGAGAAATACAACGATATATATAGACGATGATCTAACGGAAGAGGAGAGAAAAATACAAAGAGAGATAAGAAACATAGCAAAATTGGAAAAAGAAAAAGTAAAACACGTAAAAATAGGATATAGAAAGATAATAGTAGACAATGAAATATACATATGGGATAAAAAGGAAAAAGGAGTCGTAGCCAAAGATAATGGGGTGAAAGTAACCAATCCAAAAAACTACTAGCAAAAGATCAAAGATCAAAGAAACGGCTACCATAAAACTATCATAGCAGTGTATGGACCAAACGAAGATGATACTGCGTGCAACAAAGAAATATTCTGGGAGAAACTCAACGAAACAACAGAAAAAGCCAAAGGAGAAGTGTACGTGGTGGGAGACTTCAACAGCAGAATTGGCAACGAAGTAAAAGATTATGACGCGATGAGAGGAAGATATGGAGAAGGCGTACTCAACGAAAATGGTAAGAAAATGCTAGATTATTGTAGAATGAATAATCTAGTAATAACGAATACACTATTCAAACACAAGGACATACACAAATACACCAGGGAAGTGATAAGCAGGAACGAAAAATCTATAATAGACTATGTACTAGCAGAATAAGGGAAAAGGAGCAAAATAATAGACACAAGAGTAAAGAGAAGTTACGAAATTGGAAGTGATCACTATCTAGTAGAGACGAAAATAAAGGAAGACTACCAAGATAGCGATAAAAAAAGCAGAGACCAAATATAGCAATAAACTACAACAAGATAAGAACATACAAACTAAGGGAAAAAGAAATAGCAAAAATCTATAAAGAGAAAATAGAGGAGAAATTAGTAAATGGCAACAATAGACAAGAAGTAGAGGAAATGTGGAATAAATTAAAGAAAAATATACTGGAGGCAGCACAAGAGACATGTGGGACAAAGCAAAACACAAACAAGAAGCAGCAGACAGCATGGTGGTCGCAGGACATAAGAGAGAAAATAAAGGAAAAGAAAAAAGCATGGCAAAGATACCTAAATGACAAAAATAGTAAAAACTACGAAGAATACAGTTTAAAGAGGAAAATAGTAAAAGATAAGGTCAGAATAGCAAAGAGCAGGGAATGGGAAAAGTTCGGAGAGACAATGGAGAAAAATGCAAAGGAAAACCAAAAATTATTCTATAAAACACTAAAACTAAACAGAAAGGAAAAAGGACAAGAAGTAAATTATATACAAGACAATCAAGGAATATTGCTGAAGGACAACGAAAAAATACTGGAAAGATGGAAAGAATATTTTGAAGACTTACTATCACAAACTGGCGGAAATGAACAGAAGACAAGAGACCAGAACGACTCGGAAGCAGATATAGAGATGATCAATGGAAAAGAAATACTAGAGATAATAAGGGAAATAAAAATAGGGAAATCATCAGGACAAGACCAGATCACAACGGAAATGATTAAACATATGGGACCTGCAGGTAATGAAATACTACTAAAATTAATAAACGAAATATGGAGGACGAATAAAATACCCAGAGATTGGCAAGTATCGTTAATCGTACCGATACACAAGAAAGGCGATAAGACAAAATGCTCAAACTATAGGGGTATAACACTCATAAGCATAGGTATGAAGATCTTAGAAAAAACAATTAACAAAAGAATACTAGCAAAAATAGAGCAGACGCTAGAAGAATCGCAATGTGGATTTAGGAAAGGAAGATCCACACAGGACAACATTTTCACGATAAAACAAATCACAGAAAAAAGAATTGCAAATAATAAAAACACATACCTAGGATTCATCGACCTGGAAAAAGCATTCGACATGATACCAAGAAATAAATTATGGAAAATCCTGGAAGAGAGAGGTGTAGAAAGAAAGACAGTCGAATTAATACAAAACATATACAACAACAACAACAATGCAATAATACACAAGGGTCAAACATCAAGAACATTTCAGACAACCACTGGACTAAGACAAGGAGGCGGGCTCACTCCTACATTATTTATCATATACATGGATGAAATAATGAAGAGCATGAAACCAGAAACCAAAAAAGCAAACATAGGGTACAAAAACATGCAAGTTGTAAAAATATCGGAAGGAGCATTCGCTGATGATGTAGTAGTGATAGCAGAAAATGAAGCTAATCTACAGCACAACCTTAGTGTATGGAACAGACACCTAGAAAAGTATAACATGAAAATGAACTATAACAAAACAAAAGTGATGGTAATAGGAAACCGGAAAGAAGAATAAATATAAAGATAGAACAACACACAATAGAACAAGTAGAAGAATTTAAATACCTGGGAGTAGTATTGACAGAAGACGGAAAAATGGAAGGCGAACTTAGTAACAGAATAAACAACACAGCTAAAACATACCACGCATTGAGCAATATACTGATTAACAAGAAAGAGATCAGCAGAAGGACAAAAATAAATATATATAAAAGCATATATGGACCTATACTGACATATGGAAGCGAGACGTGGAAGCTAACGAAGAGGGACAAAAGTAGAATACAGGCGATGGAAATGAAATATCTCAGAGGAGTAAAACAAGTTATGAGAAGAGACAGAATAAGAAATGATGACATCAGAGAAGAACTGGGAATTGAAGCTGTAGATAAGTATATAGAAAAGAAACAACTAAACTGGTGGGGTCATTTAATTAGGATGGACAAAAAGAATCAATCAAAACAGGTATGGGAAGCAAGAACTGAAAATAAAAGAAGAAGAGGTAGACCAAGAAAAGAGTGGGACAACATAATAGAGGACATAATAATCAAGAAAGGAAAAACAGTCAAGCAAGCAAGAGAACTGGCGTAGAACAGAAAGGAGTGGAAAGAATTTACAAATGTATAAACAACAGTAATTGTAAACTATAATAATGTTAATAATGATAATATATATATATATATATATATTGTCACGACTACGGGGTTTAGTGTATGATTTTATATTAGAAATAGTATATTTTATACTTAGCTCAATTGTTCTCGTATTACCGAATAACTATTGGGGTGGCGTTAGCGGTAGGAGATCACTTTGCCTGCGAGTCGTGACGAGACATACACACCGGAATATTAATATAGTAGAGAGGGCCTTTGTTAATTAAATGAGCTACTCAATAAATGGTAAATGTGGAATATATGTATATTGACTTAAACACTTTAAACAATTAACGATAGTTACTACAACTTACGAAATAGAACAATGGTTACAATTTATATGTATAATTTGAATATGGCTTACCAACGAGATGAATACATCTTTACTTTCAAATCTAAAGAGCGGCTTGGGCGTCGAGGGTGGCTTGGCACAAACGTGATTTCACTGTAACGGTTTCTCTAAGAGAAGTGTCCCCTCAGGGCAGGGCGGAACGTTTTATACTCGGGAAGTCTGAGGTTTCCCCCCGCACCGAATAGTGCATTTTTAGAACACGTGCCAGGGTCTTGGGAACGCATAATTGTTTCCCAACACGGCGGCTCCCGCGGAAATCCGCGGTTAAGCCGGGCCGCGTGACGGAAAAAGAACTTGATTAAGAAATACAATGTAACGTGAGACTAATTTGAAAGTCCCGAAAATAAGAATTCTATTCAGGGATGCTCCGGATCGGTCTCCTGGGCATAATGACACTCAGTGTGCATTATCTCCATATTCGGAGTTAAGTCACTGCGTGACATTTCCCCCGACCTAATTCCGAAACACTGCCCTCAGTGTTGGCTTAAGAAGAGTTCGGACCCGTGACTGGAAAGTACCTTCTTCCCGAGTATAACTATTCGTACCCTTAAATAAATATGGTTCATGCCAACCTAAACCCTCCACGGTACTAGTGCCAAGAATACGTATACTTAATCTACTCTTATAACCTACCAACTTCCAAACGAGAACTTTCTTTTTCATAAAAAATTATAATACTGACGTGGCTTAGATGCCCGCGTTGAAAAAACCAACAATAACTTATTTTACTGGGGTTCTCGGTTGTAAGTTTCACAAATTAGTTTCTGTCGAACAAATCCGGGGCTTGGGAGGTCTGTCGTACAAATACGAAGTATCTATGTTTATATAGGGGATTGGGCGCCCGTTGAAGGTGTCCCCTTTCATGGTGGTATACTCGACCATTTCCAACGTGGAGTCGGGCGAATCTGGATCCGCGGCGTCGGACTGGATTATCTGGCTCATGGTGAGATAGCCAAAACTCATGCTGGTCGATTTCTCCTGGCGCACCAGCGGTCGTGGCGGCGGCGCCGGGGCTTCGGAATGCAGGCGAGGTTCTTCGTACAGCACGTCCTCTGTGTCGGTCTCGCTAATGGCATTCCTGGTACACCGTTGCATAGATAACCTCATGACTTGGCATTGGGTCTGGTCCAGGCTATGGCGCAGGCGGTTGTGACGATCTACGTACATCCATACGAGGAGAGTAACAATTAATACGAGGCAAATAATTAAAGTTAATGAAATTATAGCTAAGACACCTATCATTGGAATACCCTGGATTGGCGCGGCCTCCCTATAAGTGGCCTTCCAAAACTCGTGGTCGCCGTTCTCCAGAGCATCGAACGTGGCCATGGCAGTGGCCTGGTGGTTCATCTTGACTCCCTTTAGGTTGGTCCAGTGTATCGGCACTATCTGGACAACTTCTAGTTTCCCGTTGTATTGACAGGGTTGTCGGCTTAGGATCATGTCCTCTTCACTTAGCTGAATGTGGCATCGACAAGGTAGTCGGATACGAAAGGCTCCCCTATTCTTGGTGAGTTGATACCTGAAATCATCCATAACGAAACTTTCTAACATACTGTGGCATTTCACGAGTAAGTGCCCATCGATGGAGTGGAATATGATGTCATTCATTGTGAGAAAGGTGGCTGAAGCGTTCTGATCTCCTCTGGGCATACAAATCATTGGACAGTTCCTGTTGTATGCTGCTGGTGGATCCTTCTTAAACACGCTGTATGCACATGCGCTGACAGGGTCCTGGTTCTCGTAGAAGTTCTGTATGCGTACCAATGGTTGCGTGATCTCGGACTCCCTGATGGTGGCCAGCTGGATCATATTGATTGACGAGTAGTAAAGGGGTTGGTCCGGCACTCCGACTACTCTGCACGCATGATTTTCCCATCCGAACGAGGGTGTGGATATTTGTGTGATCTTCCCTTCATGGTGCCTGGTGGCGATTATGGGCACTTTGAGAATCATCGTCAGGTAGTCTGGTTTGCTGAAACATTCTAATAATGGAAGACTATAATAAGTAGAAATGTCTTTTAGTGCTAACCGGTGCTCTGTTAAAGAAATGTGAACCCTTTTACTAACTGTTTCCAGAATCTTTATAGGTACTGACGTTGGGTGTGGTGTCCTGTGTTGACAAGCCAGTAAGGTGGACTGTATTCCTGCCATCCTTAGTGTTAGCTCTGCGATAATTAATTTCATGATCGCTTCTTGCTTACAAATGATCTCCGTTGCATTCCTTATTGTTTGGTTCCGTTCTTCCATCTCTTGATTGTATGTTAGCGTTAGTTTGAGGTATCCTTTCGCTGTTATTTGGGCCCATTCGTGTTCGTATTCGTCTTCTGTTACTGCTAAGTTTTCGTAGGTTGGATGTCGTATCGTCCTGTATAGCCATTCTTCGGCGTTCTCGTATATGTCTATGGGATTTTCATTAAGTAGGTCTAATTGCCTAGAAAAGTCCCAAAAGTTACTTTGTTTTCCCAATTTATGTATATTGGCGTATTTGTCTTCTCCCAAGTATTGTTTACATCTGGTGTAGGTAGGGTTGTAGAAAAGGTCTTCAATTTTTGTTTCTAAGTATACCGGTACGTATTCTTCGTATATGGCATAGTTCGGTAAATTCTTTATGTAGGTTCCCGTGACAATTTCAATTGGAATTTTAGTAATGTTAACGGTTTTAGCATATTCACCCCCGCTACTGTTTATAAGCGTCCCGCTTATTAGGAACAATGTTAGTACTTGTACTCTCATGCTTTTATTTACTACTTTTTGTTAGCTTGGTATAAGATTCGCTTCACTTGATTGTGTGTTATCTGTAATGTTTATTATTACTAAAATGAAAAACTTTTACTATCTCGCTGGTAGCATGTTTCTTCTGCCAATTATTTTGACTAGAATTCCTCGCTCGAAGGTGTATTCCTTCTATTATTTGTTATTATTTATTATCATATATTTATTTCTTATTATATTTATATATTATGCTAAGGGGTGAGGTTAACGACTTTCAACTGCTTCTAATATTTTGATTGCTTCCAATGTGATAGCTTTTTCCCGCTGCTTGCGTTTGCTTAATATTTTTTCATGAGATTTAATTTGAGGGATGCGATCAGTGTCGTCTGTCTGCTAGTTGTATTTCTCGAGTAACCTCACAAGCGGTTTTAATTATTATATAGAAAAATTCGTTAGGATTAGTTCCTGATTATCATGCAATAAAATAGTAAACTTATGTATACCGATGCTTCAATAAAATGTGTAGGGTTGTCTATTACAACGTGTGTATTTACATTAATTAATTTCTAATGATATATATATATATATATATTATATTTGTTTTTTCTCCCTTGGCTTAAGTGTATGCTTCCGTTAATGTATAATTTCTTTAATAAATAATGTGTGGTCTCTTTAATGCTATTTTCCTTTAAAATATGGTTTCTTTAATAATATATAGTTTCTTAAAAAAAAAAAAAAAATGCTTAATGTTCGATTTGCTGTACTGTAGTTATTTCCTATTCACTTTTATATTTATAAATATTTCTTCCCTAACTAATTCTTACTTTGCTATTATTGGCGTAAAGCTTATATACTTGATTCCTCGGGCTTGTAAGCGTTAAAGTTTATTGATACCAAACTTGGAAAATATCCGAGGAGTCTCTTCTTGTTTTAAATATAGATTATTATATAGTATATACTCATTCATACTTGATATTTCTCAGAGTTATTTATTTTCTTTTATTTTCTTCAAATTTTTCAAAAACTTCTTACGATCCTCTGAAATCGTTATTCGCTCATACTTTATACTTCTCAAAATTATTTATTCCTTTTTATTTTCTGCAAAACTCAAAACTTCAAGAACTTCTTACGATTCTTCAAAATCGTTTGGGTACCCTTATTTCTAAATAAAATCAATCTTTCCTCTTGTGATTCCCGTGAACATCACTATATATAAATAACGTTGGACAATACTCAATTTGTCCTGTGAGACCTCTCTGATGATCCCAAATCGAAAAAGAAAAACTTTCTTCTGGTGCACCTTTATAATTATCTTTTAAAATCTTCGTTTTTCAATAATAATTTCCTCAAAAATACTCGCGAGTCAACAATAACAACTTCCTTTAAAACATTTGTCCCTTGACATTTAACCGTTTAATTTCCTTTTTAATCACAATGTATTCTCTTTAATTCATCTCAAAATTCCCTTGACGTCCTATTAGCTTCCCAAGGTTTACTTTATATATTCAAACTTGATTCCTTTTTTGATAACAATGCATTTCCTTTAATTCATTTCAAAATTCCCTTGACGTCCTATTAGCTTCCCAAGGTTTACTTTATATATTCAAAACTTGACTATTAAAACAACATTACTTTACTAACACTTGCACGTGCAATGTTAGCTGGACCAAACACCCGCCGAGCATTTCCTCGACTCATCACGTCGGAATTCCGGTTCCGCGCGGTAGACCATGACCCGACTGTAACACATGACATCGGCGCCCCTTGATAGTTGCCACGCTCGCAGCGTCAACTCCCCCAGCCCCCCCTAACTCAATAAATATTCAATATAATTCAACAATAATTCAATAAAATTCAATAAAATTCAAAGTGCTTGTCCATTTAAAAAGATTTGTTCCTCCCAGGCAATTCAGACCCCGTAGGCTCGGAAAATGTGTAACCATCAGGCACGCTAGTATCGCCAAGTTCTACCTTTCTTCGTCCTACGTGGATTCCCTAAACATTTAGTCATACATTTTGTTGTGGTAGCTTACGATAACTCTACAGAGCCACTTTCGCGATTTTTTCATAGCGGGGGGGTTCCCACCTGTAAACGGGCCCCGGCCTCCCGTGGGCAATCTATCAAGGCGTTTTACGCGAGTACGCGGGGGATTTTTAAGAAAAAAAATTATCAATATAAACACTCAAATTATGATCTTTTGGTACCAATTTGTGAACCAGCAGGACTTGAGGGGCGTGCAAGACTAACCTTCGTATTGGCTTGTTACCAAGGTTCTCCTTGCGGCCTCCTTGGAGTGCGTCTAATTTGGATCCGGTGATGCGGCTCCCATCCTGCTGATCACAACCTCATATTTAACACCGTTGGGTAGAACTAGCGTCCCTGTTACACCTGAATCACCTGCCTGCGTATGTTCAACTTCGTCGTCGAATCTTACAACCCGCTTTATGAAGATATACAACTACAATCAACAACTACCTACAGCTAATATTTCTTGAGCCTTCTCCGATCCGCTCTTCCTCGTCTTTGTAACATTACTCATACAAAATATTTATTGCTCTTGTACGTGCCAAATATGGTTTTCGGGATATTATGTTTGCACTTTCTCCTACCGGACTATCTCTATCACCTTTTTCTAGTTTTTCTAGTATCGTATACGGATTGACCCAATTTATGTTTATTCCGATTCTATGAATTTGTATTTACTTGATAATTATTCAATAAAACAAACAAAAAATACATCAAAATTCAATATATAAATATGTATAGTATATATGCCATATTTTACATTATCTTTGAATCATTTTCTCGAACTATTGTTCATTACTGGCAACTAAGTTGGCCTTGATTTTATTGTATAAAAAACGGATTAATTTGGATAATTATGCTATTGTGTTAGCACTCTTATGAAATAAAAAAAAATAGCTAATAATAATTTAATGTTTGTTATAAATTTCCTACAAAATAACTCTACTTTATGAATATTTTTATTTTATTTTATTTTTTTTTTTTTAATTGCTATTAATATTGAACTGGCGGAATGCCTATTTTATTCCTGATCTGATGTTTAATTTTGACTTTATATAATAAAATTTTGAAGGTTTGGGGTAAATTTAATATCTATAATTCGTTAAGAATCATGATAAAATGTTCTAAAACGTATTAGAAAGAATTAACATACATTTATTGGCAAATGTTTGGAATCACTATATTTCAACCATGTATACTGTATACATACAAATTGACGTTTAAATTTTAAATTTATTAATAACCTAGTCTTTCTGCAGTAACATAACAAAATTATCTTATTTTGTTTCATTAATTGAATTTTAATTTTGATTATTATTTTTATTAATTTGATTGTAACTTTTGTATCTTTGTTTTAGTAATATAAACAATTAACTATTTAGAAAATAATAATCTGCTTAGGGCATACAATGTTTTGAGTTTTGAATAAATTTATTTATTTTAATTTCAAGTTAATTCTTGATTTTATTTGATTTATGATTGTTGAGTTTAATCAGTTTAATCGGTTTCCGTTAAATTCAAGGTTGCGTTTGTATTACGGAAATGCACAAATATAATCAAAAGTGGTCATTGTATTCCGCTCGCGATTTAATTTCATATATTTTCGTAAAATAAATTAGAATTGGGTAGTATTTATGTAAGAAAGAAAGAAAAATGAAACATATAACAATTATTACTGTGGATGGAAATTTATTCTAATAGTTGATAATTTATAATTGCTTAAGTTACAATTCAATTTGTTTAAATTTTTAACTCGATGTTTTATAATGATGGTTTCGTAATTATTTCTTAATTTTGTTTTCAAATTTTAGTTATATTGACTTCAGAAATGGTTATTTTACATCTTGGTTATATTTATTATTCTATTCTCTTGTTACTAGTAATTGTTAATAAATTCTAACGTTAGGTAGGATGTTATTTGAGAAACTGTGAATAGGCTTTTTATTCAATTTATTAATTTAATTTGTTTTCTATCCGTATACGATAAAGATGGCTATATATATATATATTTGTTTTCTATAATTCTCATCGATTTTATAATTTTAACTATTCCCTTCTTGACTGTAATCATATTTTAACCATTTGTTTATCCGCTCATATTTGATGTTATTCATATTTTCATAATTAATATATCTTCACTTCTTGTTGCTACTTCGACGGGTTTATTAATTTCTCATTACTCTCATTTATCGCTATGTTCGCTACTGCCTCTATTTAGCCACCCACTACCTTTCTCGTTGCCTCTCGTATTCTCATATTCTCTCTATTAATTTCGTTTTTTACCTGACTATTCTGATAATATGTCTTATTGTCTAAAATATCGCTATTTTTCACTTATGATTTCTTGTGTTCGGCATATAAAATCTGTTTAATTTTTGATTTCTTTATACGATTTATTTTGTTCTTCATTAATTTTGTTTATTAGATGTACTGTATATTGCTGTTGTCCGATAAATAAGTAAATAATTTTAGTTTTGACTGCGTTGTTACCTATAGATGCATGATGATTTTAATTAATTTTATCTTCGTGGACGATAGTGAATTTCTTCGTGATGTAAATTATTATAGTAATAAAAATTCGCGATTTTACTCAAACAAAATATAACGCAATATATGGTCTACTAATTTTATTGCTTCTGCTAATATTTTTAATTTCCGGAAAAGGAAAGAAAACATTTATATTATTAATTTATTTATTTGCTAGAATTTAAATTTTAGGCATTTTTGTTTAAAATAATCTAAAGAAGCTATATTAAAAGATTTGTTATATTCCAAAATAGGGTAATCGCCGTATATTTTAGGGATATTTTAGACGTTGGCCTTGCATCTAAAATAAACCATCGCGCCTTTAAGTTCGAGCGCCGGAACTGCATTCTGATCTTATTTATTCTGGAACTATACTTATAATTTCTGATCTATTATAATTTCGTCCCGAACGAATGGAATATACGTCAGTCTATTCTAATTAAAATTTTAAAAATAAATTCTTTCCACGCATGCATTTACTAAAATAGATTGCGCGTAACATAAGACGGGAACTGTTGCAATCTGTGGTTTTGAAATCAACGTATTATTTTTATCGCGCGAATGAATATTGTCACCATAAAAGTAAATACATTTTTCGGTAATTCACAAAATAAATCAGATAAATATAACCAATCACAAGAATCACTTATTTAAAATGCATAATTCATACATAATTATAGACATGCAAAATAAAATTTCTCTCTACGGACAAGTAGAAATACGGACTTCTTATAAATATAATTAAATAGTAGTTAAACAAATGAAAACAATAATAACTAAATAAATAATGTGATGATAATGTAAAATTCTGTACTATTTAATTTTAATTTTCAGAACTAACAAATTTCAATACATCAAACTGATAATTAATAAATATGCCTTTATTTATGGTAGGACGAAATAAATTGTTTCGTTAAATTTGCTGTTCAAAATTAACTTGTATTATTCAGAAAGAAGAGGAAAAATAATTACTTAGTGGGGTGTCTGAGCTTGGTAAAACCGTGTGGTTAAAAATAAACTATGGGTTGCTTGGGGTTACATTTATAATAATCGTTCTAACATGTGGTGTTATAAACCCTGCGATCTCTAATATGAAATAATTGGAATATAATAAAGAAATTTACCTAAAATTTTTTCGGTGATTTTATTTAAAATGTTTTAAAATTACGTTAAGACTCGAGGGATGATTTTAGCAAAATTAGAGTTTAAGTTTTTTATTTAGGCAAGAGAAAATAGGAGGTTTACTAGAATAATTAAGGGCAATTTGGATTTTTCTTTTTAAAGAAAGAATAATAATGTCTTTACCGTAGGGTGTTCAAAAGGAATATAGAAAAAAATGGCGTCTCTACTACGGGGTGGTTTTAAAGTAAAAGTGGTGTCTTCACCATGGGGTGAATAAAAAATAGAAAAAACGGCGTCTCTACCATGAGGTGGTTATAAAGATTGAAAATCGGCACTTTTACCATAGGGTAGTTAAAAAAAATAGGCGCTTCAACCATGTGGTGGTTAAAAAAAATAGAAAAACCCGGCGCCTCCACCATGTGTCACGACTACGGGGTTTAGTGTATGATTTTATATTAGAAATAGTATATTTTATACTTAGCTCAATTGTTCTCGTATTACCGAATAACTATTGGGGTGGCGTTAGCGGTAGGAGATCACTTTGCCTGCGAGTCGTGACGAGACATACACACCGGAATATTAATATAGTAGAGAGGGCCTTTGTTAATTAAATGAGCTACTCAATAAATGGTAAATGTGGAATATATGTATATTGACTTAAACACTTTAAACAATTAACGATAGTTACTACAACTTACGAAATAGAACAATGGTTACAATTTATATGTATAATTTGAATATGGCTTACCAACGAGATGAATACATCTTTACTTTCAAATCTAAAGAGCGGCTTGGGCGTCGAGGGTGGCTTGGCACAAACGTGATTTCACTGTAACGGTTTCTCTAAGAGAAGTGTCCCCTCAGGGCAGGGCGGAACGTTTTATACTCGGGAAGTCTGAGGTTTCCCCCCGCACCGAATAGTGCATTTTTAGAACACGTGCCAGGGTCTTGGGAACGCATAATTGTTTCCCAACACGGCGGCTCCCGCGGAAATCCGCGGTTAAGCCGGGCCGCGTGACGGAAAAAGAACTTGATTAAGAAATACAATGTAACGTGAGACTAATTTGAAAGTCCCGAAAATAAGAATTCTATTCAGGGATGCTCCGGATCGGTCTCCTGGGCATAATGACACTCAGTGTGCATTATCTCCATATTCGGAGTTAAGTCACTGCGTGACAATATATGTATATATATATATATATATATATATGTATATATATGTATATATATATATATATATATATATATATATATATATATATATATATATATATATATATATATATATATATATATATAGACCTATACAGACATATGGGAGCGAGACGTGGAAACTAACGAAGAGGGACAAAAGTAGAATACAGGCAATGGAAATGAAATATCTCAGAGGAGTAAAACAAGTTACGAGAAGAGACACAATAAGAAATGATGACATCAGAGAAGAACTGGGAATTGAAGCTATAGAAAAGTATATAGAAAAGAAACAACTAAACTGGTGGGGACATTTAATTAGGATGGACAAAAAGAATAAAACAAAACAGGTATGGGAAGCAAGAACTGGAAATAAAGGAAGAAGAGGTAGTCTAAGAAAAGAGTGGGACAACAGAATAGAGGAAATAATAATCAAGAAAGGAAAGACAGTCAAGCAAGCAAGAGAACTGGCGAAGAACAGAAAGGAGTGGAAATAATTTACAAATGTATAAACAACAGTAATTGTAAATTATAATGTTAAGTAATGTAAATGTAATAACCTACACCGAAAGGTAAAAGGCCATAGTTAATATATATATATATTTATATAATATATATATATATATATATATATATATATATATATATATATAATCTTTTAAAATCTCTGTATACCCTTTCGGATGTCGAGATTATTTAAGCATATTTTAAATCTATTGTATTTTCTGTAGAAATTCCTTCCAGTCCTTCCTATTGCTCGCCATTCTCCTTGCATTCTGCCATCCAATGCCATTCCTCATGTTAGTATTTCATGTATGTTGTCTTCCCACGTTTTGTGTGGTCTACCTCTTCTTTACTTTCCTTGTATTCTTGTGTTCCATAAACTTTTTGTCTGTCTCTTCTCTGGCATGCGAATTATGTGTGCATACCATCCGAGTTGTTTCCTTTCTATAGTTGTCTGTATACTTTCTATCTGTAGAGTTGTTCGAATTTGCTTATTTCGTATTCTGTCAATTCTTGTGATACCTTCTATCCTCCTTAAATACTTCATTTCTGCTGCTTGTATTTGCTTTTAAGTCTCTTGTCCAATGTTCATGTTTCGCTTCCGTATATTAGTGTTGGTCTATATATTGTTTTGAATATTATGAGAATATATTTTTGGGAGTATAAATATTAAAATAATACAATTATATTTTTATTTAATCAAATGCCTATCTATGATAATATTGGTGAAATGCAATTTTAACCAATGCTAAATCTGTCTTGATCTATGGTGTTAGGTTTTAATTCTTTTTAATGTAGAAAATAACTCGACTCTACATTCTACACTACAGCGGATTTCAATTTGCCAACCAATCATTTCGCGCTGCCAAATGTATAAATTCGATCTGGCCCGATCTGAAGGATCATTTTTCCCTGGTTGATCCTGCCAGTAGTCATATGCTTGTCTCAGTACACGCCAAATTAAGGTGAAACCGCGAAAGGCTCATTAAATCAGTTATGGTTCCTTAGATCGTACCCACATTTACTTGGATAACTGTGGTAATTCTATAGCTAATACATGCAAACAGAACTCTGATCGGAGACGGAAGGAGTGCTTTTATTAGATCAAAACCAATCAAACAATGATATTTAAATTTACCGCCGAATATCGCTGCCACATCACAGTTCGATGAAGACAAATGATTTCCTTTCACTATGCGATGCGGTGTCCTCTTGTATACAGTCCTTGGGTATAGCCTTTATTAAACTTTATCGATTAATTTCATATAATCATGAAAAATTCTTTATTGTCTTTAATCGTGGATATATTATTTTTATTTCATGTTTCAAACTCGATTGTTTAGTAGACAACTAATTCATAGTTTCAAATTGTTTCTAAACCAACATCTAACGACGTGTGTAGCAGCTGCGGGATGCACAGCGAGTAAGTCTTAGGGAAGTATTTGATGCCTGTGTGGTTGCGGCATCCCCTGTCAGAACAATGTAATCAGATAAAGCCGCAATTGCGGTACATCGCAATCTCCAGGCTTCATTATAAATTGATCGTATCGGAGCATCGCTAATTAAATAGGAGAGACGCAGTTTTCTGCCGCGACATTAGGTTTTAGCGTCGATTCCAGTTAACGGCGCGCTATTAATTTTAACAATGAGCTAATTAATTTTCGTGTTAGTTTACGATATGTATGGCGGTATGCTTAGAAACATGCGCTTGGTATTTATGTGGTGTCATCATTTAAGATATCATGTAGGTAATTATGAATGCTGGTTTACATATAATCGGTACTCTAATATAGCGAGTGAAGAAATACAATTTAATTCGTATATGTGTGTGAATAAGTGTGAATCCACCTCTTAGCAATCTACATATCTACATATCTAGCTTTCGATCTTATTAGATCTCATCAGCTCGTATGGGTCGATAGTCAAATAAAGATTGATGATATTATTTATATATATATATATATATATATATATATATAAATATATACATATATATATATATATATATATATATATATATACATATATATATATATATATATATATATATATATATATATATATATATATATATATATGAAAAAGTTATTGATATAAACTAGTGTAATGACTAAAATAATGTGCATTTTAATGAAGTATATATTTAATTGTACTTACTTTAATGTAGATACATCTTATGGTTAATATGCAACACAAAATTACGAACCAACTTGCAGTTTATTACTATAATAAATATAAACATATTATTATTTTATTGGCGCGATATGTTGCCCGTACCATTGACTAAAAAGTCACTTATAGTCCAGTCGAATTAGAGTTAGGAGATAAAAAAATTCTTACTTGATATTTTATTCCACATTACTGTCGGGAAGGATCTCTAGAATGATAATATCTAAAAACTAACTCGAAAGAAGTTGTCGTAAGTGGCAAAATGCAATAAAGTGTAAAACCAGCGTGATTTTTTTTACGTTTTTCAATAACTATTAAAATGTAGACATCTGATAGAGCAGCAGTTAGTGCATGTTGTAGGCAATTAAATTAGTTAGTATCGTTACGAGACGCGTGCGCTTGCGCGTGAGGTTTCGCAAAACAAGACGGCAAAGCTCGTTTTAGACAAAAGATTCTACTTTTTTCCTCCAAAAGATCGTTTTCGGTTTATAGGTAATACCTTCGATGATCCAATCATCAACAAACTTTTCTTCAGCAATTATCAAATGTATAACACGGACATTTTCAACCTTCCAGGGGATCAATCGCTATGAATATAGCGATCGAGAGAGGTACGCTATTATTCCAAATGGCACCGATTTGAGACCTCACGCTTCGTGAAAGCTTCTGCCTATCTTTTACAGAACTGAAAGCTCGACAGTAGTCATGTTTTGACAATAATTTTTGTGTTCTTAGTTCCGCGCTATGAAATATGTACGCATTATATCGCATGGTAATAGCGATCGATGAAAAATCGTACCCCAGGCAAATTTTACCTCAGTAGCTATCGATGTTTCCTTATTTTTCCTCGCCAGGTTTGCAGGGGCTGCAATGGCTATATACCTATGAGAAAGATCTTGTTTTTTGTCTTATCGTGTAGCATAATGTTGGGGCGGTTGTGATTGATGGTGTGGACGGTCTGCATATGTCTGTTCCAATAAATTATTATTATTATTATTATTTTGGTTACCTTTCGAAAATTTTATTATTATTATTAATTTGTTTTCCAACGAACGAGACGCTGTGTACGGCCGTCAATTCATCGTCAGATGAGTGGTGTAATTAAGTTGTTCCTATGACTATAAAGAAGAAAATATTCATATTGTCTATATAAAGAATTGTTCTGTTGCATTAACAGAAAAAATACTTTAGCATCAGATTACAGATAACTCTGAGCGAGTTTGTAACCTTTCCGTCGTGATAAATAATAATGAGATACTCATTTAACACGGCGCACTGATGCATATTATGTTAATAGTTTTAAATTAAAATTTAAAAAAAATGCATAAAATTGCGTGGTCCAATATCGATGCTGCAACTACAATAAGTAAGCCAGGATTAATTGAGAGAGTCAACACGCAGGCAGTTGTTACAATGATTATGAATAGGAGAACCTTGATTTCTTAAATATAAATATTTTTTCAGCATTCAGCTTAAAGTACAGTAAAAAGTCTCTAACATATATGAGAGAGAAAACAATCTTTATTAGGCTATTGGCCAGTGGCCTTTCCGCCACTCTAACATATAATTATTATAGATACCATTTATATTGAAGAAATCAAGGTTCTTTTATTCGTAAATCATCGGAACAATTGCCTGCGAGTTGTTAAGTACCTGAACCAAGCCTAAAGTACATAAACAAATTCTAACACTTAATTACAGATAACATTCAACGAGTTTACAACCCAATCATATTTAACACGACGCACTGATGCACATTATGTTAATCATTTGAAATTGTGTGGCCGCGGCGCTGCAACTACAATAATTCAGCCATTTGATTATTTCAGGCCCTTAACAATACGCAGCAAAATTTAAATAAATTCCAGCCATTTCAGGCCGTATGTTTGCTCTACATATACAATTGCTGTTTGATGAACCAACGGCACATTTGAAATCAATCAAAGAGAATTTACAATCGGCTTTCCATATAATCTAACGCGATGACGAGCGCTGCTGCATATTTCCGTTTGATTTACAAAATTATATTTGTTGTCTTTAGCTTAAACATTCACACACATGCACACAGAAATGAAACAGACTTAACTGAAAAATACTTTGTATTTGCATACATTATTTGTTTGAAAACATAATTTTAAACTATTTGCGTTATAATTCTGCGAGTTTTTTTACATACAATTTACATAACTAGGAAAAATGACACGAAAACAGTACATGTTGTCGTTTTTTTAATATATTTATATACTTTTTTAAATCAATTTTATGTTTTATTGTAATTTGAAAATCGATGTTCCGGCCCGCGGATGCAGTTCTTTCAATTCTCAAATTATAATCAGTACAATAGGTGTGAAACTGCATCTTCTGCATCATGATCTGCCTGCTAATGTTTTATATATTCTTTTAAATTTATATTTAATATTCTAGGGAATCTATGGTTTTATTTCTACAGTTTTTAGAAGACAGATCATGATTTAATTACTTAATGTTTTATTTAATTATTCGTCTTGTATTATTTATTAATTTCTTTTTATATAAAGGTATAAATATTGCCATTTATCAAATATTTATGTTTAGCTTAATTTTCTTATAACTGTACCAACCAAACTATGCCCGTCCACTATTTCAAACGACTTGAACTCTGCACTACACTGTTATCCGTTGTTATCTATGATTCAATTAATTTCATTTATTAATTTACCCCTAATTCGAAAAAATATATATTATAATTAATGTAGTTTCATAAATGCATGTCCCTTAAATGTAAAATGGTCCGTTATATTTTGACAACTCATTTTTGGTTATCGATTAAATTCTTGGTGGGCCTAAATCGGCATATACTATTTTTAAATGAGGATTAGTGCTTTACCTATGAGTAAAATAATGGTGCAAAAAAAATTAATGACGATTAGTACTTTAACATGGCGAGAACGGGCGTAAGAAAATTATAAACTCACCCATTTTGGAAATAAATTTAAAATCAGTTGAAAAATGTATGTTAAACCAAACGTAATTTTTTTAATAGACGTTTATGAATACAGGCATAAATGTCGTAAATTTTCTTAATGCAAAAATCATTTCAATTTTTGTTTTCTTATGATTCTAGGTAACTTTATTTTACTGAAATCAAGCGTTATAATTTTTTTTTTGACTTAATAATGTTATGATATTTTGTTATATAATATTACTATTTATGACAAAATATCATAAATTTTTTGATGACTTAGTAATGTTATGATTTTTTGTCATTTATATATTACTATTATATGACAAAATATCATAACATTATTAAGTCATCAAAAAATATTATAACGCTTGATTTCAGTCAAATAAAGTTACCTAGAATCATAAGAAAACACAAATTTTAAAAATAATTCAATTTTGAAAATAATGCGTAAGTTTGATTCTAGAGAGAACTTTGCATTACTTTTTATATAAACCACTTGGCATTCTATGAATTCATCCTCACTAGCTGAGCTACACTGATGAAATCTAACAAGATCAAAATTTAGATCTGTAGATAGCTAAGAGGTTAATTTTGGTTATTTTAGAGTAATTCCGTAGATTACTAAAAAGTGGATTCAGGGTTATACATTTAATTTTGGTTGGTTTCTTATGATTATAGAAATATTCTTATGACATACAAATACGATTTAATGGTTGTTTTTTCTTATAAATCTTAAAGGTTTTCTGCCTGTAACTGTAAGGCAAAGTTAAAAGCACAAAAGTGTGTTTTATTTGAATCACGTAATGCACATAGGGCACTTTGTATTAATTTTTTACTTTGGTTGTTATCAACATTTTGATTTGACTGTGAATTCTGTATGCTGAAATGATTTTCTTCTCTGGCCATGGAATAAATACAGAATGTTCTATATCTTGCTTAGACAAATTAAACGCGTCAAACATAAGCCAATTTAAAAGGAAAAAGTTTCGATTATAAAATGTTTATTTCAATAATTTTTGCTTGAAATTGCATTTTTTTATTATGTGTGTTCATTTGTGAGTAAATTATGGGTCACTCATGTATACATATACATATAATTTCATCAATAATTTTCTAAATGGCAATATTTATCCCATGAAAATGTAAAATGAAGACTACCCTACTAATGAACATGGCGTGATCTGACTGTATAATCTCCTTTTGTTTATAAGCCGAATAATAAACCATGACAATGTATTTTATATATACAATAACGTAGAGAACGAATAAATTCAACTGGCGAGGCACTATCATTTTTTTTTTAATAAGCTCATATAAACATACACTCTGACGCGGCACTGGGATTCACAAAATTCTCGTATAGTAGTCTCTTTTAAATATAGTCTGTGTATCCGAAAAAAAGTCCCGAGATTATCACTCCTCAGTCAGTGGGCTTGGCTTTAAGGTGGGGAGGGAGGGTACTGCTAGAAATCCTTTAGACCTCGATATCACGGACCTCCCAGCAAGAATATTCTTAACATTAAATGGTGTTTTGGTTATATCAGGACGAGTTTGCACCGATCTCAAATAAAATCGACGTGTGCAAAAAAATTGTCCGAGTCCGAGTTACTAACTAAATCGTGCATGACTAGAATTTTAAATTGCTGTCCTCCCTAAATTATTGCGATTTCGAGTTGGCAGCGCGTTGATTTTATTTGAAACGATGCAGCGTGTGGTGACGGTCTTGCTGGTTGTAGATATGTAGGAAGATGTGAGGAACAGGCGATTTTGGGATTATGTGTGTGGAGATTCTGCAGCCTTACTCTACAAATTTTCCTGGCAAGCTATATTTATAATGGTTCTAATCTGTGTCCGCTCAGCACGGTTCGTCTCGGCTCGCTCGCGGTCTGGCGTGTTTCCTCTTAAATAATTCGTCTAGAGGGGTGGCCAGCGGGCCCTTCTTAATACGTCCCCACCGTCCACGACTGAAGAGTCCCTCCAGCCGATACTTTAGTCAAATATTGTCGTGACTTCTGTACTCGCGCATTTCGTAGTTGTTGTTGCCGTTCGGGTTCTTCGTCTGAGTCGGCGGGGACGAGAGCAGCGCGGCACTTTCCGGTCGAATCAACAGACTTTCCCGTTCACTTTCCGCACTTTCGGTGCGCAACGCGCCCGGCACTGCGCCGTTCACCCCAGGAAGCTCGAGTTCTGCACGGAGGATCCGAATTTTCTGTATCATCTCCCGAATTTCGTAGCGCAATATCCCTAGGAAGCATAATTTGAGGAACGCGAGGACACAGTAACCTAGTATCGCAAGCAGCGATGCTGTGCTCCTCAGGTAGCCCTGCAGTTTCTCCTCGCAGGACGAAATGTGCGGCGAGCACGAATGACTGCTGTTCACCGGCGTGTCCCTGCAGCAGCTTAGCGGGATTTCCCAGCCTCTGCTGTCGTTGTAGTCACTGGGTCCTGAAAGAATAATAATAATAATTATAGTCGATATTTCATTAATGTATGATAAGAGGTGATGGTGAAAAATAAGTCCGAGTTAAATGTCCCTCCCATTCACGAAAGTACCTGCTGCTAGACAACGAACGAGCCTCTAGCGACTAAGGCACGACGAATTATCCGTTACAACTAGATGTGATAAAATACATCTCTCAAACTTGCCAACACGTCCGGCAAGTGCGGCGTTTAAACTGCCAACAAAACCCCTCAAGAAAAATGTCAATTTCAATCATTTGAAATCGAGACGCTGCAGAGTTAAAACCGGGAAAAACATGAAATTTCTTCATATTCACATATTCTCACCGCTATATCACGAAAACGGTAAGAGCTAGAGGAAAGCGACTAGTCAGTCTGTAGGGCCAGAAATGCTCTTAATTTTGAAATATAAACCATCTCTCTAGCATTTGAAATAGAGACGCTACAGAGTTTAAACCGGGGTAAAACATGAAATTTCATCATATTCACATATTCTCTCCACTACACCGCGAAAACAGTAACAGTTAGAGAAAAGTGTCTAGGCTCAATCTGTAGGGCTAGAAATACTCTTCATTTTGACATTTAATCCATCTCTCTAGCATTTGAACTAGAGACGCTGCAGTGTTTAAACTGGGGAAAACCCTGAAATTTCATCATATTCACATATTCTCACCGCTACAGCGCGAAAAAACGTAGGAGCTACAAAAAAACGCCTAGTCTCAATCTGTAGGGCTAGAAATACTCTTCATTTTGACTTATAAACCATATCTCTGGCATTTGAAATAGAGACGCTGCAGAGTTTAAACTGGGGAAAACCATGAAATTTCATCATATTCACATATTCTCACCGCTACATCGCGAAAAAGGTAGAAGCTAGAAAAAGGCGTCTAGGCTCAATCTGTAAGGCTAGAAATACTCTTCACTTTGACATACAAACCATCTCTCTAGCATTTGAAATAGAGACGCTGCAGAGTTTAAACTGGGGAAAACCATGAAATTTCATCATATTCACATATTCTCACCGCTACATTGCGAAAAAGGTAGGAGCTAGAAAACAGCGCCTAGGTTCAATCTGTAGGGCTAGAAATACTCTTAATTTTGATATATAAACCATCTCTCTAGCATTTGAAATAGAGACGCTGCAGAATTTAATCTGGGGAAAACCATGAAATTTCCTCATATTTACATATTCTCACCACTACCGCGCGAAAAAGGTAGGAGCTAGAAAAATGCGTCTAGGCTCAATATGTAGGGCTAGAATTACTCTTCACATTGACATATAAACCATCTCTATAGCATTTGAAATAGAGACAATGCAGAGTTTAAAGTGTGAAAAACCATGAAATTTCATCATATTTACATATTCTCACCGCTACATCGTGAATAAGGCAGAAGCTAAAAAAAGCGTCTAGGCTCAATCTGTAGGGCTAGAAATACTCTTCACTTTGACATATAAACCATCTCTCTAACATTTGAAATAGAGATGCTGCAGAGTTTAAACTGGGGAAAACCATGAAATTTCATCATATTCACATATTCTCACCGCTACATTGCGAAAAAGGTAGGAGCTAGAAAAAAGCGCCTAGATTCAATCTGTAGGGCTAGAAATACTCTTAATTTTGACATATAAACCATCTCTCTAGCATTTGAAATAGACACGCTGCAGAGTTTAATCTGGGGAAAACCATGAAATTTCCTCATATTTACATATTCTCACCACTACCGCGCGAAAAAGGTAGGAGCTAGAAAAATGCGTCTTGGCTCAATAAGTAGGGCTAGAATTACTCTTCACTTTGACATATAAACCATCTCTCTAGCATTTGAAATACAGACAATGCAGAGTTTAAAGTGTGAAAAACCATGAAATTTCATCATATTTACATATTCTCACCGCTACATCGCGAAAAAGGCAGAAGCTAGAAAAAAGCGTCTAGGCTCAATCTGTAGGGCTAGAAATACTCTTCACTTTGACATACAAACCATCTCTCTAGCATTTGAAATAGAGACAATGCAGAGTTTAAAGTGTGAAAAACAATGAAATTTCATCATATTTACATATTCTCACCGCTACATCGCGAAAAAGGCAGAAGGTAGAAAAAAGCGTCTAAGCTCAATCTGTAGGGCTAGAAATACTCTTCCTCTTTGACATATAAACCATCTCTCTAGCATTTGAAATAGAGATGCTGCAGAGTTTAAACTGGGGAAAACCATGAAATTTCATCATATTCACATATTCTCACCGCTACATTGCGAAAAAGGTAGGAGCTAGAAAAAAGCGCCTAGGTTCAATCTGTAGGGCTAGAAATACTCTTAATTTTGACATATAAACCATCTCTCTAGCATTTGAAATAGAGACGCTGCAGAGTTTAATCTGGGGAAAACTATGAAATTTCCTCATATTCACATATTCTCACCACTACCGCGCGAAAAAGGTAGGAGCTAAAAAAATGCGTCTAGGCTCAATCTGTAGGGCTAGAATTACTCTTCACTTTTACATATAAACCATCTCTCTAGCATTTGAAATAGAGACAATACAGAGTTTAAACTGGGAAAAACCATAAAATTTCATCATATTTACATATTCTCACCGCTACATCGCGAAAAAGGTAGGAGCTAGAAAAAAGCGCCTAGGCTCTATCTATAAGGCTAGAAATACTCTTCATTTTGACATATAAACCATCTCTTTAGCATTTGAAATAGAGACGCTACATAGTTTAAACTGGGGAAAACCATGAAATTGCATCATATGCACACATTCTCACCGCTACAGCGCGAAAACGGTAGGAGCTAGAGAAAAGCGTCTAGGCTCTATCTATAAGGCTAGAAATACTCTTAATTTTGACATATAAACCATCTATTTAGCATTTGAAATAGAGACGCTACAGAGTTTAAACTGGGGAAAACCATGAAATTGCATTATATTCACATAATCTCACCGCTACAGCGCGAAAACGGTAGGAGCTAGAGAAAAGCGTCTAGGCTCTATCTATAAGGCTAGAAATTCTCTTCATTTTGACATATAAACCATCTCTCTAGCGTTTGAATAGAGGCGCTACAGAGTTTAAACTGAGGAAAACAATGAAATTTCAGATATTTACATATTCTCGCCGCTACAGCGTGAAAACGGTAAGAGTTAGAGAAAAGTGTCTAGACTTGATCTGCAGAGTAGCATTTGAAATAGAGTCGCTACAGAGTTTAAACCGGAAATATACATGATATTTCATCATACTCACATATTGTCACCGCTGTAGCGCGAAAACGGTAAGAATTAGAGAAAAGCGTTTAGACTCAATCTAGAGGGCTAGAAATACTATTCATTTTCGCATATAAACCATCTCTCTAGTGTTTAAAATAAAGACACTACAGAGTTTAACAACCACACAATGGTGAGAGCTAAAATAAAGATAAATGTTAAAATAGAACGAACAAAGCTGTTAAACAACAAAGGTGGCAGCACCTAGAGACCATTGGAACAACTAGAAGCACACATAACAACACTCAATGTAGCACTAAGAAATATCGAGCTGCTACACATAGATGATCTCAACAATAAAAGAAGCTCTGTTCTGTTGAACGAATGCTTAGACTCTCACACAATACCACTATAATGGATTAACATAAATGTCACCGTCTGCTATATAAAAGGAAATTATATAGCTGGAAAACTATAGACCCATAAATTTACTGTTCCATCTATACAGACGATTCCTTAAATGATAACAAAACAAAAGAGTAGCCCTGATTTCATGCTGGTTTTGGAACAAACATTAGTCATCAGAAATCTAATAGAAAAGCTTATAGAATATAACAAGCTTCTCATTATAATTTTCATCAACTATAAAAAAGCTTTTGACTTACTTAGAACATTGAACATAAAATGTCAGAGTGTCAAAATGTTAAAATGTCAAAATGTCAGAGTGTCAAAAAATCATGTCAAAACGTAAAAATGTCAAAAATGTCAAAAAAATCACAAAAGTCAAAAAAGTCAAAAATGTTATAAAAAGCTCAAAAGTTAAAAATGTCGAAAATGTTATACAAAATTAAATAGGTCATGTAATCGGAAAGTCGTGTGGTGCCCACAGCAGATAATTTTTCTTAGAATCATATAAGCTTTTCCTGCCAGAGTTTGTCATAGAGTCACCCTGTATAGTCGAATCTTTGACATGCTATAATTACAAAAGTTGGTCATCAATTCTTACAAACTAAGTTTCAAAGCCAATAATGACGTGTTTTTATTAACTTGCATAAATTGTATGCCATTCCATTTTGTAGTTTTACCCCAAAGCTAAAAACAACTTCTTTGCATAAGGAAAGTATAGGCCTGGTCCTAGCCTTAATAAAATATGGTTCGTAGTCATTTTGTCTACAAAAACTTTATGCAAGCTACAATGTAATACATATGTACTTGTCATTTCAAAAACATAATAATTTGGTATATTCAAATTTTGCAACTTTCTAGGAATAGTAATTGTAAATTCATGTTGAGATGTATTTAAATTAATATTCTATTATTATTACAGTTTCAACAAACAACAATAGACTAAATTAATCGAAGTTAGTTGTATTACTTGTTTTGAGAATTTGTGTGTATCGACTACGAAGTTATACAACATAAATTTGCAAATAATGTACCGATTATAATAACAATAGCCAAACTATTGTGGGACCATTGTGCAACAGTTAGCGACATAGTTGAACTGAATTTCCCATTTACATATCTATACGGATTCATGTATCATATCGACCGTCAACCTAATATACACATCTCCAATGTTCATGAATTTTCAACGCGGGGGTATTAAATTATATGAAGTGGAATAATGTTATTAATTAATTACATGGCTAATAAATTAGTGTTTCAAGAAAATAACTATAGCTTTTACACAACTTATAGCTTCAGTACGTTACATATGAATATTTGAAAGTAGACTGTTTTGGGATAAAAGAAAATATTCTTGCGCATAAATCTAGATGATCTTATTGCTCAAGCTGTTCTAAATTAATCGACTAATCGAGTTATAAAAATGATAAAAAATCAAACATTTTTACACAAAAATCTAGTCTGTGGGAAGGTTTTTATTGCACGAGCTATTCTAAATTGATCGACTGACATATAAAAATGATACAAAATCAAAGATTTAAGAAATTTTAATTTTTGATATAATTTTACATTATATATTTAACTAGGCTCAAAATAAGATACTTTTTGGTAATTTTCACCAAATAATAAAGTCTGCAGCAATGTTTTTATTGTAAGAGCTGTTTTAACTTACTCGACTGAGTTATAAAAAATGATTAAAAAATCAAACATTTAGAAAATTTGAATTTATGATATTACTTTACATTCTTTATTTAATAAGGCTCAAAACAAGCTATTTTTTGTTAATTTTCACCCAAAAGTCAAGTCTGCAGGAAGGTTTTTATTGCACGAGGTAAAAACATCATTCATCATATTTAAACAACTTCACATATTTTGTATTTTTGTATTTATATGGAATATGTAACTTTGTTGTTTGAATAAATGCAAATTTATATTTAAAAAAAATAAATTACCAAAGTATTTTCGTAATACTTGATGTATATCCAGCAGTTTTTTATATGTACAATCATCAAGGATTTTCAAAAGAGGGTCCTACTTGTTGACTCATATCCCCATTTTTTAATTTATTTTATTCGTTATTATTTCATATTATTCATAAAAGTACTTATTGTATATATGTAAAATAAAGCTTATTTAATATATTGAATGGCCGCGTGAATATTATTTTTTCTTTTTATACCTATTTTTTCCGAGCGCCAACGTGGGGTGTGGTGTAACCCCTTAAATGATATACTAATTATAGCACTACACATTATTTATAAAGGAACAAAATCAAGTCATTTATTATTATTATAATGATTACAAATCAAATATCTAATATTTCAATAGCAACTCGCATTCTGCAACCTTTGGCTATGGTAATCGTTTATTTTCGACAGCACGCAATCCTTGTCAAATAAAACTACAGCGCATATATAATTAATCTTGAATAATTAAACACGTTGTTTGGAACTGCAAATTAGGGCAACGATTTATTCCATGAAGCGAGAAATGAGTATTTGTTAATTAGCTTTGACACACAAAATTTATTATGTATGTTGCCATAAATTGAACTTGTTTATTACAGTCAGCATTGGAGATGGTTTATTATAGTAATAGTAATATTACTAATTATAAAATTCCTATATATCCTCCTCACTCTTATCTGCTATTGGTGCATACACTTTGATTTTAATTTTGCCTATATGGGATCTGAGATATAACTTATTTTTTGGAAATGCCAACATCATAGATGGGTGCCTTAATTTCTATAATTTGTTATACTGTTTATTTTGTTAATAAAGAGACAATTTGTATTATCATAAGTTGATTTCACGAGGCCAATACATTTTTAAAGTTGTAGATAGCCCGTTGTAAAAAAGATTGCTCATGCCTGCTCTAAAAGTTTATATAGTTTATTGAGATGCAATATGGTACGTGTCTACAATGTGTATTACTGCTATGCTAGTGTTAAACTGTAAATGGGCCACTGCTTTTGATTTATAGTATTTTAGATTTATTTATCTTATATATTATTCGCGCTAGGATTAGTGCAAGCGAGAAATGTCCATAGCGCAACGCAAACAGTTCACACATAATTATATCTGCAAATATACGCCCGGCACTTCCACCACGATGTATAATATTCCAATCTCAAAATCAATATCGGAGTGAAGAAAAGTGAACATCGCACATCACACCAATACCTTAAACAACGACCTCAAAATAAAAAAGTTTGAAGAGCCACTTGCTCTTTATTAGATTTTTATTATCAGTATATTAACAGATAACAAAAATTTAATAAAGAGAAATTTAAATTTTAAACAAAGTAAAGGGTGTTTCATTTCGAGGTATAGAACTTTAAATTTGAATAAAACACGGAAAAAATATTTGAATGGCCACGAATATTACCTTTTTTCTTTAAAATAATTTTATGCCATTAATGTTTAAATATGATTTCGAATTTCTTGTGTACGACTCACTCCTTCTTGTATCATCGTATGTATATATGTTAAGGATGTTTCATCTCGTGGTATAGAACTTTGAATTTAAATAAAACACAGAAACATAATTTTAATGGCCACGTATGTGACTTTTTTTGAAAGATAATGTTCTGCCTATATATGTTCTAACCTTTTATTTATTATACAACCCACCTCCTGATGTCGCTCTACACTATTTCAGATTAAATTTCGTTAAAGGATGTCCTGAATGATTTTCTTGGAACAAACAAAAGCTTGGATTAACTAACCAAAGGTTGAACATTGGTGATATCCGGTATCATTCTTTTTCTTTTCAGATTTACTTAAATAAGTATGTATAATTTATAGATATTTCTTGCACAAGATTTGATAAAACATGAATTACGCATATTAAATTTTATGATAACACAGTGAGTAACGTCCTTCTAGATTATACTCAATATATAATCCGTTTTGGCAACGCTATTTATAAAAGCTGTATGACACATCTTATCGATTGCGAAAAATCGCGTCGCATATAAATATCTCCAGTTTATGAGACTTTAGGGATTATAAATGTGCGACATTTAACTGCGGTGCCAACTGCATTTGGGTTAAGATGCAACAAATTGAGTGGAACGACCGCGACGGGAGCCGCCGACTGGACTTAAATAATAAAACGCTGCTCTAGCTCATACCTGTGGGGCCGCAGCATGACGCTTCCGCTTGCAGCCTGTCCCACAGCGACGTCAGCTCTGAGTTGATGCCGTACTCCTGAAACCATTTAGCTTTCAGAGCCGGCTTCAGCTCCTGGCACACCCGCTCGAACCGGAACGCCCAAAATGCGCCCAGCACGACGTCTCCGAACAAAAGCACTAGCAGTAACATCCAGTACGCGTTTAACAGTCTTTCCGATAACTTCAAAGCCGCCACACACCCGAGAAGCTGTAAAGCACCCCCCTGCGTCGCGAGCGCCAGGTACGCGTACAGGAAGCTGGGCTGGTACAGGGACAATGAGGGGATCAGGGAGCGCCGGTAGTCGAACAGGAGCGTCCGCACTGCTGCCCCCAGGAACGCGATGGTGCCCGCCAGTAGGGCTGTGTTGCAGGTGTAGATCCAAAGACGGTAGTACCGCATGGCGCGGCACCCGAGGGTTGTGGCGTTTGATGCCACCCCGCCACCGCCGGCCCGTCTCAGCGGCATCCGTCTGCGGAGCCCTCCCTCACCAGCCCCACCGCCCATCGCCCCCCATGCAACACCTGGAACAAAACAACGAACCCACTTTAATAACAATTCGCAACTAAACTAATTTCAACTTATCAGCTCAATTTTAAACTTGCACCCATATAAAGCGTTTGATCAGAAGTGTGGGCATTAACGTTTCAAAGGGGTTGGTTCATAGTTTATTCATACCAATATGTGCGATATATTAATATAGAAAATCGATATATTACTTATTTACGATATAAGTATCATAACGTGCGAGATGGACATCATAATATCTGCTATTTTTTGTTGCAGGATTATAATAATAATAATTTTATACACGTATTTTATTATTTGAATTATAAGGCATAATATAAACAGTAATAGCATTAAATGTACAAGAAGATTTAATACGGATATTTTTTTGGTTGTTGGCCTTAATCTATCGATCACACTAGCCAGTAACTATGTATTATTATGTTATAAATTCTGTATATATAATCATTATTACACGAAATCACACTAAACTAAAGACACAAAATCTATAGATTAAGAGCCTCAAATTCCGAATGAAAATTTGGATCTATTAATATCGGATTCGAACCGGTGACGGCGCGAACAGACCGTCGCCTTAGGCCCAATTCACACATAAGCGGCGTCGGGCGGAGGCGCGGTATAGGCGAGGAGCAGGCGCGACGTCGCACAGGTGATTGTGATGTCCATATGTAGTGAAGGGGTAGACGTTGCACCTTATGTTTACATAGAGGCGGCGTGGAAGAGTTATGCCTCTCGCCTCACAGGCACCGTGTCTCAGGCGAAGAGACGAAGGCGCGGCGAGAGGCACGACGCTTTCACGCCCTCTCTATATAAACATAAGGTTCACTACATATGGACATCACAATCGCCTGTGCGACGTCGCGCCTGCACCTCGCCTACACCGCGCCTCCGCCCGACGCCGCTTATGTGTGAATTGGGCCTAAGGCGGCGGTCTGTTCGCACCGTCACCGGTTCGAATCCGATATTAATATATATTCACTTATGTGACGAGGCGTGGGCATTTGCCCCGTGCCTCTCGCCGTGCCGGCACCCCGTCTTAGCCTCTTCGCCTAAGACACGGTGAATTGGGCCTTGACCGCCCCTTATACGGACATAATATATTAAATAATGAACAAATCAGTCAATATAAGGAATATTTTGTATTATTTATGCTCATAAAAGAAGAATGTTCTCTTATATTTTTGTTTTTCCTAGGATAATACATTCATGACTTGAACGGTATTTAATCTGAAATGGTGATTATGTTATAATGTTTAAATCAAGATTACAACACAAGCACCATTTCGAATAAATTTTTGTTCTAGCAGGTCATGAATATAATAATAATAATAATAAATTTATTCATTTCATTAACAAAGCCATTCAGAGAATTCTACATGAAAGAATGTCAGACAAAACATATATACATAATAAAGTTACAATTACATTAAATTATAAGTGTAATTATAACATAGTTAAGTTACATAAGGGAGAGAATAGAAGAAAAAAACGAAAGGGAAAGCCAAACGCTACTTTATAAAACCCTAAAAGATTGCAGGAAAGAAAAAGGACAAAAATGAGATACATACAAGACAAACATGGAAGAATGCTGAAGGAAAGCGAAGAAATATTAGAAAAATGGAAAGAATATTTTGAAGAATTACTAACCTCAACCTCAACCTCAAATTACTTTATTAGGAGTATTTATTTAAAAATAAAATAAAATGTGTGGCGGTAAGTCACTATAAACTCTTAAGAAGAAACTAAATAAAACAAAGTTAAACAACACTCGCACCTATAGCTATAATCAGAAATTTTGTTAGGATTAATTTAAATCTATGTAGACTATTGAACGTACATACGCTCTAATTTGCATACGACCTTAAAACTGTGCAAACATTTAAATTCTATTTCAAAACTCAGCAATCACCGCCGCGCAAACTAACCCACGGAGTTTGCTAGATTGTATAAAATTTAGAATCCTCAACAGCACGACACACACGGGGCTTGAGTGCTCAAGCAAATCCTGTCTGCACTTGACAGTTGTTATTGTACAGCGGGCGCAGCATGTAGAGTGGGCGAATTTCGTACCCTATGCATATCATCAGGCCTTGTGTCATGAAAGGATATGCTCGAGCGTACGCGAATTTATTTATCAAATCGAATTTTCGAATGAATTGTGCCGAGCAGACGTTACAGCTCAACAAGTGATCGTCGGATGAAGAATGATCTCCATATACACCTCTTTGTCAATCATAATTTGAAATGGATCTCAATTGTTATTTGTAAAAGAAGATAGATGCTGTCATAATATGAGCATGGCATGCAAATAAATTTGTAAATCTATATTTTCAATCTGAAAACAACTGAAAATTTGTAATTGATTTTATGCCTGTTTTGATTGTAATATCGAGTAATTTTGAGGGAAAAAAATTCAGAAATAATTTTCTGTGACGCTTACGCCCGGTTTCTCCAACTAGTTTAAGACCGTCTTAATGATAAGACGGTCTTAAAGCGTTGCACCAAACAAAAATCGGATCTTAAAACGATAAGACGGTCTTATATTGTAAGACTAAGTAAGATCTACATATGTGCAATAGAATAAAAATTTTAGACGTGGTTATATATAAGACGAGCTTTAACAGGTTAAGCGCCATGAACATTTAGCCAAACTTTCCATTTTATCCAATACTTTTTTTTGCAAAGTTGTGATATTTCTGTTTGTCTTAAGGTGTTTGAAAATCCCCGAATTCGCGGCATTTGCGATAATGCCTATAATTAATATACTTACAGCCTAAAATGTGCACCTCTATTCTTTTTGCGTCTAGCTGACAAGAAAAGCTTTCCGTTTTTATTATGTCTCGGCATTATCAAAGCGAACAAGTAAAAAAGCGCAATTAAATATACTTATCAATGATGTAAAAGAACAAATCGCACAAGTAGTAACGAATTAGTAAAAGAATCCGAAACATCCCTGCTGCAACTATGAATTCGAATCATGCCACACCAAGACGAATGAACGAGCCGAAGCATAAAAGGGGGTGATGCGTAAGTAAACGTAGTGGGAATTAACGAGAACGGTGAGCAAATCGCGGCCTCGATAATTTTACGCGTGAATGATCACAAACATGGGTGTTTTATTATTGCAATTATATTCTTATTATTTATCTTACATTGAAAATTTTAAATATAGGTAAAATAAATCTAATAGAAAGTTTTTTATGTTTTGATTCTCAAAATATTGCACGTGGGCGAAGATATTTCGAATCGCGAAGATGCATTAATTTGTGATACTTATGAATTACCTAATTTAAAAAAATAATAATACAAAAATTGAAAAAGTAATTCCTAATAACTTTTATAATTTACTTTAACTTTACACACACACAAATTTGATCAAATTCCTACAATTGAATGATCTCTAAATCGAAACTAAAATTGCATATTTGTGCATCTATTTTCAGCCGTCAGAACTCCGTCTTAAACCAATTTTATATAATTTTGGCAAACATCATAAAACGAAAAATAGGCGGCGGACACCAGTGTCCGCTGTGGCCCTAGAAATCCTTCAGCGTTATCGCGTATATTTCTTTAAAAATCTAAAACCCTGGCGGGCACCGGTGTCCGCCATGGCCGAATTGGCTGGATACATAGCGGACACCGGTGACCACCATGGCGCTTAACCTGTTAAGATTCGTTGGAGAAACCGGGCGTTAGCATCGCCTTTACCAAGATATTTAACTCCCTTACCACCAACAGTTGGGTTACTCAAGAAAAGCGATGTGAATTGAACTGCAACGTATTGCAACGTTATCTTTAGAGAGAAAGTTTAACGTTATCTGGTGACACCACATCAATTAACAATGCACACCTATATGGTAATAACCGTCAATTTAAATACCAAACACTCTGTTGCAAAATTATTAGAATAGAGGGCACTAGACGGTTATCCTGATGGCATGTGTATATTGGCGGATATATGTGCAATGTTAATTGATGTGGTGTCGCCAGATGGCGTTAAACTTTCTATATAGAGAGAAAATTGCATTGCTTTGTTTCTAGGTAATTTTTTCCACAAAAAATAATTCTTGTATAAAAAATCTTCATAAGTTTAATTTTTGAAATTACAAATATATCATAATATAACACTGTTTAACATTTATTTAGCATCAAAACGAGGCGTATAATTTTGTGTATTTTGGTCAAACAGTACCTAGAAACAAAGTAATGTAATTTTCAATTTTCATCAGTGTAGCTCAGTTAGTAATGCAACGTTGTCTCTATAGAGAAAGTTTAACGCCATCTGGTGACACCACATCAATTAACAATGCACACCCATATGGTGATATCCGACAATATACACATGCCATCAGGATAACCGTGTAATACCCTCTATTGTTATAATATTCCAGAGTGTTTGGTATGTCAATTTAATAATAATAAATAATAATAATAAATTTATTATCCAACAGACATAGACTAACTCAAGGACAACAATAGCATTATTTTAATTAAAACTAATATATAGATATATAGAATATATAGACTAGCAAGTCTATCTCTGTTTATATTTATAATATAATTTGAATACTATCATGGAATATATCGTTATAAAACTGATTCGCATTTTTTGCCATATGCGTTAGAGAAGCTTTTAAAAGCATGTTGGTTTTTGCCGTGGGAATGAGAAACGTGCTAGAATTCCATGAGGACAGTCGCGGTACTTGGAGCTGTAGTTTGCCTAAAAGATCACAACAGTCGATTCTACCATTAAACAGTTTCCATATAAACTTCGCTCTGTGTATTTGACGACGATTTGACAAGAATTTCATGTCATGTCAGTCCAGTAACATCAAGTATTCGAAATTTCTGCACGGGTATGGTCCATCCTCTTTGGATGATAGAAATTTTAGAAATCTACGTTGTTAGCGCTCTATTAGTTGGCTGGAGGGTAGCATAGCTACAGACACTTAACACATATTTTAAACGTTAAACACATGCAGATGATTAAATTGACTTCACCGCTTTTAAATTAAAATGTCTTAAGAATCATTCGGTTGGAGAAGTTTGATTAAATTGTTTCGCGCGAACACCCAAGCCCCATCGATTGTTCGTAGGTTTTTAAGCCTCCGCCGAGTTTCAATGGAAGCGGAAAAGTTATAATGCACGTTTCAGAGGGAATTTACTCGGTTTTCCGGAAGCACTCACTTCACGTGTCGCCGTCGGTTTTCATTTGCCTATCGAGTTCAAGCCCATGGAATCGCATTAGGAGGCGCGCAGCCGTGTGCGAAGTGGCTAATAATTTATCATAATGACTGGGGGCATAAGTGCATGAAACCAAAGCTGGTTCGCAAGTTCAAGCTAACTCTTATGTGTGTTTATATGAAATATGTATGTAATGAGGGCTAGATTAACTTATTTTTGGACTCTAAGACATTTGTCTAGGCTCTCTGCATGTAATGAATAAACCAAACATCATTCGTACCGTATATCATAAAGTAATTGCCTCGCCAAAAGGTTAAAACCAATGTAGACTCTAATAAAAGTAACCCGATTTAAAAGAAATGATAAAACACTTGAAAATCCGATTAGGATCCTCGCAGCTAGTAATTGTTTCTATCACCCTCATGCAAATTATTATCCTGGCAAATGGCTTATTCTGCGGAAAATGTTTTAATCTTTGTCGGATGATAAACGAGCTCGGGTTTTCCGCATAGAAGAAGATTAATGAAAGTACTGAATAATGGGGACGGTTTTAATTTTTGTGTTAATATGAAAGACTTATGTAGGGCCTAAAGCATGTAATGATGAAAAGCTTTTTTTAGCATACATTGATTAATTTTTTTTAAAACTAGAAATATGTACGTTGAGCCTTACATTTAGTTATAATTTGATTAAAAAATAATATGACTGGTTTATGCTTACTATTATTTGATTTTCAAGGATAGCAATTTTTTAAGAGTAAAGGTCGTTTTAGACAAGACAATTTCTTGACTCAAGTTACTCAAGATGCGAGACAATCTAAATTATCTCGTATCATACAGCAAATTATTTGAAATATTGAATTGGATGATAGATCGAATGGAAAAATATAACGCGTTATATTTATCAAGGACAAATTGTATGGGAGGAGGATATATGAATTAATTTCTTGAACAACTTTTGAGCCAATAAATTGTTATGTCTAAAACGACCTTTAGACACGGCAGTTCGTCTTCGTATTGATGAGGTGTGAAATTAATTATTTGTTTTGTAATAGTGTGATGCAAACGTAACACCTAAATTCAGCCCGAACAGAAAAATTAAACATTGTTCACACGAGAGATATAAACAGTTACTTTTGTTTATCAATTAAATATAGAAAACCAGAAATACTGGTTTTCAAATAACACCATGTGTAAATATTGAATCTCAAATAACTACATTAGGAAGATATATAAACGTATATAATGACATCTACTAATTAAAATATTCGTAGCTATAAACTTTTATGCCGTTGCGCATTAAAAGTTCGAAATAACACGTTTAGTGCTCATCATGTTTACTACTCATTACCACTTTATAGGGAAGTTGACATTTTGTAGCGTTTTATTTGCGTATTTATTACTACCCTTCAACCAAACAGGCCAGTTAGTAAAGTTTCAACCGCCCTACATTCCGTTAATGACGGCATAAAAAGCAAATTTAACACATTCGTATTCAACTCGGACACGATGCTAGCTTGTATACAATATAATTAACGAAACAAACAGCTAGAAAATGCATGTGTATACGAAAATTTAATTTTTAATAAACTAGCTGGCTAATATATTTATAAATATTTGTTGATTTGTAGATACTGTTTAAGTTCTCGATATACGAGGCATATCCAGAAAGTAAGAGTACTGAGGCTCTCACGGTCGGAGGGATTTTATTTTCATCATGTTGGCCACACGGCAGTGTAGCCTGACTCCTTCCCTTTGCACCGAGACCGGTTCGAGGTCAGTACGTTGAGAACTGTTGATACGACAACAAGTTTCGTGAATAATGTCCATCCAATCTTCCGCCAAGTGCGAAATACGCGGCGTCATCTGTTATCTCGTTTGGAAGGGAAAACCTCCATTTGAGATTTATAATGAGGTGAAAACTGCATATCGTGATAAAGCTATGAATCGTACGAATGTGTACAAGTGGTGTCGCGAGTTTAAAAACGGTCGTACGTCTGTGCATGATGATCAGAGGAGCGGAAGACCTTCAATTGTGCCTGACGAAATTGTGGAAAAAATTGAAAATACGCTCCGTGACGATCGCAGATTGACTGTGGATGAACTTTCTGCGATGTTTCCGCAAATCTTCAGATCTCTACTACACGAAACAATCACAGAAACCCTCGGATACCGGAAACTGTCCGCGAGGTGGGTCCCAAAACAACTGACAGACCAGCACAAGTTGAATCAAGTGGAGGCCGGGCAAGAGTTTTTGAGGCGCTGGAAACTCCATGGAGATGAATTTCTCCGCTCCATCGTAACTGGAGATGAAACTTGTGTAGCACACCACACGCCCGAAACCAAAAGACAGTCTCAACAGTGGCGTCACACCTCTTCACCCTCCGCCAAAAAGTTCAAAATCACAATTTCAGCCAAGAAAGTCATGGCATCCGTGTCTTGGGACTGTCAAGGCATAGTTTTAATCGAATATCTGCCTCAAGGGGAGACCATCAACTCTGCAAGATACTGTGAGACCTTAAAAAAATTGCGGAGGGCGATTCAGAACAAGAGGAGAGGCATGCTGACAAAAGGAGTCGACAATGCCAGACCACACACGGCCAACGCAACGAAGGAACTGCTCGCCTCGTTTAAATGGGATGTCTTGAACCATCCCGCGCATTCCCCTGATCTAGCACCTTCAGATTACTATCTCTTTGCCTCCCTGAAGCTGCACATGGGTGGAAAAAGGTTTTTAACTGACGAGGAGGTAAAGGAGGAGTTGGAGAAGTGGACGAAGGAGTTGGTGGGAAACTACTTCGAGGAAGGCATCAAAAAATTGATACCTCGCTACACCACCTGCATAGAGAGGAATGGCGACTATGTCAAAAAATAGCTTTTATTATGTACTAAAGTTTCACGTAATTTTTTTGTTTAAATAAAAAATGTTAACACCTAGAAAAATTCAGTACTCTTACTTTCTGGATATGCCTCGTATATAGGTTGTGCTATTCTCGATTGAAGGAAGGTATTTTCTAAGAGTTATACGTGATTACATGAGACTAATAAATAATATTTATTTATTAGTCTGAGGTGATTACAAAAGTCATTTCGCGTATTTAGTTTGTGTTGGGTTGGTTTGATTTGTTTGAAAGCAAGGCAGCTCTAAATGCACTAAATGCTAACACATTTGTGTCGAAAGAGCTATATTCATGTCTACACAGCCTGCAGGAGCTAGCTAAGCATACCAAGCTAGAACTATGCTGGATCAAAGGACATAGTGGCATCGAGGGTAACAAAATAGTAGATGAGCTTGCCAGGAAGGGATCATCACATCCTCTAACAACCCAAGATGATGAAATACTTTCTACAGGTACTCTGAAAAAAATAATAGAGCATAGACCCATGCTCTACACAAGGTAAGATGGCGAGACACGCCGGGCTGCAAGCAAACAAAGGCAGCAATTAGGCAACCTTGTAAAATTGCAGCTAAAGCCCGCCTTAACTTATCTAGAACTAATCTGAAACTATTGACCAACATTCTAACTGGCCACTACCGGTTAAACAAACACCTACACATGGTGGGTCTGGTGGACAGCCCGTTATGTAGAGGGTGCAATGAAGAACTAGAAATAGCAGAGCATGTAATATGCCTCTGCCCAGCTCTAGTAAACACTAGACATCTAATACTAGGGGAGTGCTGGCCTAGTATGACCAGCATGGGCAACTCCTCACCCACCAGAGTTTTGCAGCTCGCACGCAAAATTGACTGGCGGGACGAGTGAGTAGCTTTAAAAGGAGGTTTCACAATGGACCCATTTTGAGGCCTAAGTGTCTGTAGCTACGCTACCTACCAGCCAACTATCCAGAACTATCCAGAACTTGTGTCTGCATAGAAAACGATAAAAGAAACTAGATAATATCATACGGGCTTGTGGTAAGGTAGCGGTAAGCAATATTTTGCATATTTTGCGTTGCACCAAACAAAAATCGGATCTTAAAACGATAAGATGGTCTTACATTGTAAGACTAAGTAAGATCTACATATGTTTGGTGTATTGGTATTGGTTGTATTTGGTGTAGAATAATAATTAAGACGTGGTTATATATAAGACGAGTTTATATAAGACGAGCTTATATAAGAAGAGCTTTAAGATTCATTGGAGAAAATGGGCGTTACTGTCCTATACTTCACCAGTCATATTATTTTTTAATCAAATTATAACTAAATGTAAGGCTTGGTTGTATATAGATTAAAAAGCTTTTTCTCGGCTTGTAATTATTTTGTTAATTATCTTAACCCGATATTTCTTTTTAATTTGATTTACAACGACCGAAGTCAAATTAAAATTATAATATTTTCTTCATTATAATTTAAATTAATTATCATTCGTGTAAATACGGCACAAAAGTAATACGCTTGCTTGCCCATAACGAGCGACTTCTATAAATTATGGCTGCGGTTTGTCGGGCAGTCACGAGACAACGCATTTATATTTGCAACAAACGCGAGGAACAATACACCGCGGAGTAGAACATTTACTGGAATGTAAAACTACATCAAACATACATTAAGTCCAAATGAAATATGATAGCAGCGGTCTGAAACTGTTTAGATTTAGTTACTGTATGGTACATGTGTGCCAGGATGAAAAACAGAGATAAACCGTGTTTACACCGCAAACTGGGACTGTATAGAACGAGTTAGAGACTGGAAAAATTGAAAATTGATCATAACATGGTTGAGTAGAATAATAAAAATAATAAAAATAATAAAAATAATAAAAATAATAAAAATAATAAAAATAATAAAAATAATAAGAACTACTATATTACTATATTTTATTTTATTAAACGAAGTAAACGTTTTCATTCTATTGTCTAACAGTCAGAAAATAAATGTTAAAAATTTCGATTATAAAATGTAAGTAAACGTTTTCATTCTATTGTCTAACAAAATATATTTGTAACAATTTTACAAATATATTTTTTGAAAATATATTTGTAACAATGTTAATAATTTCGATTATAAAATATAATTTAATTACAAGAACGCACTGTTAGAAAACTAACTAGTTCATATGGCTTTTCCTTAATTATATTGCATACAACGAAACACGTGTTGGAATAAAAATCTCTTCATTACATCATTAATATGCCTTACACGATGAGCAATACTGGCAATATTTTAGAAAAATGAAGATTGTAAACATATCATCGTACAGTAATACTGTCATTATTCTAAAATAATGACAGTAATATTGATCGTGTAAAGTGGGCCATAGACGTTCCGGTATACCGGACGGTTTTCCTCTCCGGTTTGCCTCTCCGGTTTGCCTGCACAGTCCCTGGAGCCAGCCACATTTTGTAGGTATTTTAATTCCAAAGAAAATTCCGACAAAATATTGTTATAAAAAGTGCACTGTTTTGGCGGTAAAGCCGATGAAGCACTCGTCTTCGGGTAGAAAGAATCGAATTTTGATTCTTCTCCGGTCGCCTGTACAAGTTACTACGCCTGTACAGGTTTGCCGAAACTTGTCCACACACACGCTCCGGTTTACCTGTACAGGTCCTGGCGCAGGTAAACCTCTCCGGTATACCGGAACGTCTATGTCCCGCTTAAGGTACCTTATAAGGTTATTAGTCATATTAGTATGTTAATAGTATGCCAGCAACCAGTGTGTGATAAATAACATGTATATAAATGTTACATGTTACCATCGTTTTAATGATTACAGTTATTAGTTAAGATGTAGATAACTAGTCGTTGAACATCCCTAGCACATTCGGTACCCGCTCAAAGTTGATTAAAATATATGAAATGTACTAATGAGGTAGATATGTATTAAAGATACAAATAAATATTTTTAATTGTCATTAATTTATTTGAAATACCGTGTAGTCTCTAGACGATACCCCTTTCCGGATTGCCTTCGTTCCAGCATATCGAGAAATTCAATTTTTTTAATAAATGTATACATATTTAAAATGATAATCATACTTTTTTATATTATAGTAGAAAATAACATAACAACTTAAACTTTATAATTAGTATTTTCTCCTTTTTGACTCGAGTGTAAATATCGGAATCGTCCCCCATCAGCCCCTCTTCAAGCGCAGTCGTGTGCGCCATTGGCGCAACTAAATTAGAGCCGACCGCACTCAAAGCGCTCAGGTAAAACGAGAGATAAAATTGCCGCGGTGCCTCCACTCCTAATGACCATTTACTCCGAAGCGGAAATGTAACAAGCAATCAGGATTCCCGGAATTGCACGGGGGGACTCAGACACAGAGGTCCTGATTTACCGCTAGGACATGTAGCGCCGTGCCACTTCAATGTGGCGAGGCGCTGCTTCAGCTCGAGATGACGACAACGAATGTCGACAGGATTCGATTACTACATACGTATGAAGTTTTATGAAGAGACTTTCAGTGAGTGGATAAGGAATTCATTTAGGAAAAACTGTCCTGAAATTGAAATTTGAATTGTAATATGTTATATATCATAAAATATACCTGTATATTATATTTTATTTTTAGAATGTATATAAAATCATTCTTATCCGTTTCTTATTATTTTTAGCTAGAATTGCGATTTTAAATTATAATATTTTGAAAGAAATTATACAACTAACCCCCTAGGAGGAAAGTTAAACGCCACATCAATTAGCAATGGATACCCATATGGTAATAACCGTCAACATGCTCATGCCATCAGGATCAACGGGAAGTGCCCTCTATGAACAAATATTCCAACAGAGTGCTGAGCTACACTAATAAGATCTAATAAGATCGAAATCTAGATATGTAGATTGCTAAGAGGTGGATTCACACTTATATATGTTTTATAATATTTTGGTGGTGGAATTGGAGGACTCTATTCAGATTTTCAAACCGTTGTTCGCAAATTCTCCCGGTTGTGAAAAAAATTAAGTGATGAATTAATGTGATAACTTGTATGTATAATTCTTAAAAATAAACCCTCGCGGCAACTTGCCTCCTGTGATGTCTGAGGTTATAAAGGGTTTTTCAATAAGGACGCGTCGATGTTGAAATGGAATAAAACATGCTGTGTATGAGGTATTAACGAAATTATTTTTTCATTTGAAAGGCCCATGTATTCCATTATGTATTAGAATATAACATCGTTCAAATATCCGCCGCGGCTTCTCACGGTGGCACGGATCCGAGTGGTGAATTTTTTAATGACCCGCATTTTTGGATGAATGGCTATGTTAATAAGCAAAATTGCCGAATATGGGACGATACTAACCCACACAAGGTTACAGAAGTTACAGTTTGGTGCGGAATTTGGACCGGCGGCGTCATTGGGCCTTTCAAATAAAAAAATAATTGCGTTAATACCTCACACACAGCTTGTTTTATTCCATTTCAATATCAACCCTTTAGTTTTTAGCAGTCTATTTGAAAGTATCTTGTATCATTAATTTTTAATAATTAATGTATTCAACAATGACAATGTTCAATGTACAATGATCATTTCTGAAACTAGTGCACAATATCACGTTTGGAAATATTTTCAAATGGAAAATATGATTTTTCTTAGTTTTCACCTATTAAAATAAAATAGTATCTACTCAAAATCTCATTTCAATAAATTTATTAAAAGCTTCTATGTATTCGTCACACCAATAATTCATGGTTAAATTGTCAGACCTAGTTAAATTTTAACACCCTATAATATTTTATGGGCGTTGAAAATCATTATTTTTATTACTGAAATATAAACATAAAAAAATATCTTCCTAATAGCATTTTGCACGAACCTTTTTTTTTATAATCCTGTCTTAATGTTTCTACATTAGTACGAGTTTCGTGTTAATATTAGCGCTAATAGCACAATATAAACCTGCGCGCAGGCACGAATAAAATTAGATATGTTTTGTTGCTGAGTAATTACACACCAAAAAAATTCGTCAAATGAACCGTTTCGTGTATTAAATTACTCAACCAGAATAAATCTTTCCAAATGGAAACACGCAAAATATGCTACGCCGTTACGCCCCATATATCACCACTGCGCGGCGATGTGAATATTTTCCCGCACTGTCTTTATTCAAACTGGCGACGTATATAATACCCAGAGCGATTTCGATTTACATAATGTGTAGGTGTGCTTTTGTGGATAACGTACAACTCTATACCACCCCACACTATTGACGAAATGAAGAGCTTTACAGTGCGAAAAGCTATACATTACGATGATTAGAAAATGCTGTGAGGTACATATATTGAGCTGTCCATTGTGTCTCATTTGTAAGGTCCGAATGGGCCCTTATTGCCTGTCAGGCATTAACAAAAGAGCAAGTGGCTTATTGCTCGATGCTAGAGTGAGGGTGCTGATAATAGTAACGACATGATTCAAAGATGTATGGGCTTGAACTAGCATGATATTTATACTCAAATGGTCTACAGAAATTTTCAAGATAATTTCTGTTTAATATTATAATTGTAATAATGAAACTGAGAATTATAATCTTTTACAATGTTAGTTATAATAATAATAACCTTTGTTGACATGGTAGGTACAAACTATCTACAGCATTTATTTATTTAATCAAGCCTTTTTGGGGCGGTCGTGGCGCGGTGGTCTAAGGCGACGGTCTGAAGCCACAGCGTTCTGCCGTTACCGGTTCGAGTCCGGTATAAATGGACTCTTTTCCGTAAGAAATTTGGGTCCATTTATCCATGGGTGGTGTGTTTGTTTACAGTGTACGTTTACTTGTAATGTAAATAATATATATACTTGGTATATAAATAATATATATACTTGGTATATAAATAATATATATACTTGGTATATAAATAATAATATATAGTGGCTATCATTAGATCAAGGTAATTTAAAAATTAAAAAAGCCTCTTTATGTCGCTGTAGTGAAATTGTATAGAAATTTTAATAAATTAGAGAATGAATTGTAGTTATATGATTTATGTAACTTAAGGCGCTTTAGCATGGTTTAGCATTGCTAGTCGCCCCCGTGGCGTGCATCGCTCAAGTCTTGCGGTGGTGCGCGAGGAAGAACTGTGTGCAAATAGAACAAGAGACAATAAGCTCGGCTGGTACGAGCTTATTGTCTCCAGAGTGATAAACGAAAACAGCTTTAATAGAAGCATTTTGTTGTTGGCTCTGCTCTGAAACTTATTTTGTAAGAATTGAATACCATAAATCGTAGTTATAGAATGTAGAAGTGCTTTACTAATTTGTTGTTGGCCTTAAGCTTATTTTGTAAGAATTGTTATCGTTTCAGACACACTGTGTATATGAACAGATTATTTAATATATTAATAAAACACAATTACATTCTTAACAAAACAAAATATTTATTTATCGGTATATAGTGTTAGCAAGTTCAAATCAATTTTCTTTAAGATAACTCGTTTAGAAGAAAAAAAACGCTTGACTCTGGAAGACTTAAATTAATATAAAAATGTTTAATTTGAAATTGGTATTATGCATGTTTGCTGCTAATGAAAGCTATTCCTCATTGTGTAATTCGCAGTTTTTATTTATTACACTAGTCAAAAAATGTACTAAGAACGTAAATTTAGGTATCAATATAATATTGGTCCAAAGATATATTAGGAACTCAATTTAAAAAAAAACTCACACATTATCTTCACTGATATGGCTTGTAAAAGTTGAAGTTTAGAATATTTTGTTTTTATACTTGTCTTGTGGTATAAATTACAAATATATTGGAATGATGTTTTATTTTAATTTAAATCTTCCAGAGTCAAGCGTTTCTTCTTCTGAACAGATCAGCTCTTTTGGAGACATTAAATTATGTACAAGAAGATTTGATTGCGAATAAAAGCGAAATTAAAGCAAAAGGCTGAGTGCAGGTAATTAAATAATTAAATTAATGGAGCAGCGTAAAGGCGTCAAAAGAAGTAAGCCAGAGTAGTCAGGTCTAAACAAGCAAATCAGGAAACATACATAGAAAGACATACAATATTCAAACGTGTAAAGAGACCATAGATGCAAGTTGGGAAACGACCACCAAGAAATTGAGTCAGGACCAACAACAAATAAAACTCCTAGACAACCAAATGGAAATTGTCGAACCATTTCTATATTGGGGTCATCTTATTACCTTAGGCAAAACCAATCAATCAACAGTAGAAATCTAAAGGCCAATGAGATTAATTTGGGCTACATTTGGAACGTTAGGGCATGTACGGAAGTACTCCATTCCGTATTTTTCAGTCATGCCCTAACTTCCAAATGTAGCCCAAATTAATCTGATTCGCATTCTTCTAATAAATCTAATGGGTAAAGACCTAAATTGGCAAAGGCCTCGAAACTGCAACACTGACTGCATCAATTATTGAGAAGCTAGGAGTGTCACAAAGGGCAATGGAACGAGCCATGTTAGCCAAACGTTTGAGGGATCGGGTAAGGAACGACGAAATTCGTCTGTGTAGAAAAATCTCAGACGCACTCCAGCGCATTGTGAACCTCAAGTGGAGCTGGGTAGGGCATATTGCAAGACAAGACCCATCTAGATAGACTAAAAAAATATTGGGGATCAAGAACCAATAAAAGAAGCGTAGGACCAGGGACGGTCCCTGCGGGCTTGCATGGTGTTCGCCGCATGCGGGCAGCCAAAGTTAGGGGCGGCCAAATTGAGCTATCGAAGGAGTCCTAAACATATAATTTCCAATGAGATATCTTCATTATTTTCAAAGATATGGCTTGTAAAAGTTTTAATTTGTTTTATCACACATTCCTGTCAAAGTACCTAATGATGAATAGGTATGAATAGGATGCAATTTTAACACTTTTTGTGTTATTCTTGTCTAGAAATGTATGAAAATCTCAATCATAAAGACTTCAATGAGGTATCTTCATTATCTTCAAAGATATGGCTTGTGAAAGTTTGAATTTGTATTATCATACGTTTCTGCAAAAATACCTATTTATCATGATGCAATTTTAAGATTTTTTGTGTTATTCTTGTATAAAGATGTATGAAAAACTCAATTATAAAGACTCCAATGAGGTATCGTCATTATTTTCAAAGATATGACTTGTGAAAGTTTAAATTTATTTTATCACACATTCCTGTAAAAGTACGATGAATAGGTATGAATAGGATGCAATTTTAAGACTTTTGTGTTATTCTTGTCTAGAAATGTATGAAAATCTCAATCATAAAGACTCCAATGAGGTATCTTCATTGTCTTCAAAGATATGGCGTGTAAAAGCGGAAATTTGTATTTTCACACATTCTTGCAAAAATACCTATTTATCATGATGCAATTTTAAGATTTTTGGTGTTATTCTGATCTAAAAATGTATTAAAAACTCAATTATAAAGACTAGAATGAGTTATCTTCATTATCTTCAAAGATATGGCTTGTAACCGTTTGAATTTGTATTATCATACATTCCTGCAAAAATACCTATTCATCATGACGCAATTTTAAGATTTTTTGTGTTATTCTTGTCTAAAGATGTATTAAAAACTCAATTATAAAGATTCCAATCAGGTACCTTCATTATTTTTATTAAGATATTACTTGTGAAAGTTTAAATTTGTTTTATCACACATTCCTGTAAAGTACCTAATGATGAATAGGTATGAATATGATGCAATTTTAAGACTTTTTGTGTTATTTTTGTCTAGAAATGTATGAAAATCTTAATCATAAAGACTACAATGAGGTATCTTCATTGTCTTCAAAGATATGGTGTGTAAAAGTGGAATTTTGTATTTTCACACATTCTTGTAAAAATATCTATTCATCATGATGCAATTTTAAGATTTTTGTGTTATTCTCATCTATAAATGTATGAAAAACTCAATTATAAAGACTCTAATGAGTTATCTTCATTATTTTCAAAGATATGGCTTGAAAAAGTTTGAATTTGTTTTATCACACATTCCTGTAAAAGTACTTAATGATAAATAGGTATGAATATGATGTAATTTTAAGACTTTTTGTGTTATTCTTGTCTAGAAATGTATGAACATTTCAATCATAAAGACCCCAATAAGGTATCTTCAATGTCTTCAAAGATGTGGCGTGTAAAAGTGGAAATTTATATTTTTACACATTCTTGCAAAAATACCTATTCATCATGATTCAATTTTAAGATTGTTTTATGTTATTCTGATCTAAAAATATATGAGAAACTCAATTCTAAAGACTCCAATGAGATATCTTTATTATCTTCAAATATATGGCATGTAAAAGTTTGAATTTGTATTATCACACATTCATGCTAAACACCTATTCATCATGACGCAATTTTAAGATTTTTAATGTTATACGTATCTAAAAATGGAAGAAAAACTTAATTATAAAGACTCCAATGAGGAATCTTCATTATTTTCAAAGATATGACTTATTAAAGTTTAAATGTATTTTATCACACATTCCTGTAAAAGTACCTAGTGATGAATAGGTGTGAATAGGATGCAACTTTAAGACTTTTTGTGTTATTCTTGTCTAGAAATGTATGAAAATCTCAATCATAAAAACTACAATGAAGTATCTTCATTGTCTTCAAAGATATGGCGTGTAAAAGTGGAAATTCGTATTTTCACACATTCTTGCAAAAAAACCTATTCATCATGACGCAATTTTAAATATTTGTGTGTTATTCTTATCTAAAAATATATCAAACACTCAATTATAAAGACTCCAATAAGTTATCTTCATTATCTTCAAAGATATGGCTTGTAAAAGTTTGAATTTGTATTATCATACATTTCTGCAAAAATACCTATTCATCATGATGCAGTTTTAAGATTTTTTGTATTATTCTTGTATAAAGATATATGAAAAACTCAATTATAAAGACTCCAATGAGGTATCTTGATTATCTACAAAGATATAGTTTGTAAAAGTTGAAATTTGTATGATCACACATTCCTGTAGAAACACGTATTCATCAGGATGCAATTTTAAGGTTTTGTGTGTTATTCTGATCTAAAAATGTATGACAAACTCAGTTATAAAGACTGCAATGAGGTATCTTCATTATCTTCAAGGATATGGCTTCTAAAAGTTTGAATTTGTATTACCATACATTTCTGCAAAAATACTTATTCATTATGACGCAATTTTAAGATTTTGTGTGTTATTCTTATCTAAAAATGTATGAAAAACTCAATTATAAAGACTCCAATGAGGTATCTTCATTATTTTTAAAGATATGACTTGTGAAAGTTTAAATTTGTTTTATCATACATTCCTGTAAAAGTACCTAATGATTAATAGGTATGAATAGGATGAAATTATAAGACTTTTTGTCTTATTCTTGTCTAGAAATGTATGAAAATCTTAATCATAAAAATTCCAATGAGGTATCTTCATTGTTATCTTCATTGTCTTCAAAGCTATGGCGTGTAAAAGCGAAGATTTGTATCTTCACACATTCTTGCAAAAATACCTATTCATCATGATGCAATTTTAAATATTTGTGTGTTATTCTTATATAAAAATATAAGAAAAATTCAAATATAAAGACTGCAATGAGTTATCTTCATTATCTTCAAAGATATGGCTTGTAAAAGTTTGAATTTGTATTATCATAAATTCCTGCAAAAATACTTAATCATCATGATGCAATTTTAAGATTTGTTGTGTTATTCTTGTCCAAAAATTTATGAAAAACTCAATTATAAAGACTCCAATGAGGTATCTTCATTATTTTCAAGGATATGACTAGTGAAAGTTGAAATTTGCTTCTCACACATTCCTGCTAAAACATCTAATCATTATCATGCAATTTTAAGATTTTTGTATGTTGTTCTTGTCTATAAATGTGATAAACTAAATTATAAAGACTCCAATGATATATCTCTATCATCTTCAAAGATATGGCTTGTTAAATTTGAAATTTGTATTATCACACATTTTTGCAAAAACACCTATTCTTCATGACGCAATTTTAAGATTTTTTTGTGTTATTCTTATCTAAAAATGTATGAAAAACTCAATTATACAGACTCCAATAAGTTATCTTCATTATCTTCAAAGATATGGCTTGTAAAGTTTAAAATTTGTATTATCACACATTCATGCAAAAATACCTATTCATCATGATGGAATTTTAAGATTTTTTGATGTTATTCTTGTTTGAATATGGATGAAAAACTCAATGATAAAAACCCTAATGCGATATCTTTATTATCTTCAAAGATATGGCTTGTTTAATTTGAAATTGGTATTATCAATGTCTTCTGCTAATGAAAACTATTCCACAGTATGTAATTCGCAGTTTTTATTTATTACACTAGTCAAGAAATGTATTAAGAACTCAATTTTAAAAACTCTAAAGACCTTAGTGATATATCTTCATTGTCTTCAAAGATATGGCTCATTAAATTACAAATTTATATTTTCAGTCAAGGAAAACGGTTTCTCATTATGAATTACGTAAATTTATGATTTTTTTCAGCACACTGGTCCAAAGATATATTAGGAACTCAATTTTAAAAACTCAAATGAGATATCTTCATTATTTTCAATGATATGGCTTGTAAAAGTTGAAGTTTGTATTATCACACATTCCTCCTAAAAACAGGATTCATCATGATGCAATTTTAGAACTTTTTGTGTTATACTTGTCCAGAAATGCATGAAGATATAAATTACAAATATATATATATATATATATATATATATATATATATATATATATATCTTCATTATCTTCAAAGAAATGGCTTTTTAAATTTGAAATTATCAGTCTTTTCTGGCAAGGAAAACGGTTCCTCATTATCTAATTTTGGAATATTTTTTTGGTACAGTTGTTCAAAAATGTATTATGAATTCAATTTCAAAATAGCTAATGAGATATATTCATTTCCCTCAAAGATATGGCTTCTATAAGTTCAAATTTATATTGGCACATATTCTTGTTTAAGTTTAAGACCATCTTAGTAATAAGACAGTCTTAAAGCGTTGCACCAAAAAAAAATGGATCTTAAAACGATAAGACGGACTTACATTGTAAGACTAAGTAAGATCTACATATGTTTGGCGCAACAAAATAAAAATTAAGACGTGGTTATATATAAGACGAGCTTATATAAGACGAATTTTAAGATTCGTTGGAGAAACCAGGCGTAAACATCGAATTAAATTAGTAGCATTATTTGGTTTCTATAAAAAACTAAACATTTACATACTATTTCGATTCACTAATATTTCCTCGAACAGGATTATAATTAAAATTTTATAATTTGAATATTCTCTAATATCACGTTCTTATACAAACTTCCCCAAAAGGCCTGCAAGTGAAAATGCATGTTGAAACTTCGACCCACCGCAGCTGCAACTTCCCAACTAAATTACACAGGCAGTATAGTTCCCAAGTCGAATTTAATGGCCCTGTATAAAAAACGGCCCCCCCGTCCGTAAACCCAACCTCGCGCCATTCAATTTAATCATAATAAAGATGCAAATTCAATGATTAGCAAGATTTAGCACGGGCCCGCATAAATATTCATCCCACTCGCCGAAGGCCACGCTATAATATAATTCCAATCCGAAGATATGTTAATTATGGCTGGTTAATTAACGCACTGAATGAAATAGACACGACGATTACGCGCTTCTGCAGGGGCGGCAATTTGCACGCCCATTCTCGTTTAGTGGCGATCATTATTCGGCGCCTAATTACATTACGACTTCGCCATTAATTATTTTCCGTTTTAATTACGCTGTGCGCCGCGGCGTGGCGGGGACCGCCTGAAGAAAAGCGTATTAAAACGACGGGAATTGATTGTGCTCGAATGGTATTTCAGCTATGCAACATTAATGGCACGCTAATTAATTGGAAACGGCTAATTGGAAACTGCCTGCATGTAAACGGGTGGCTCACTTAAAGTAATATGTTTTTAGAAAATTTAACAATATATCAATTTATAATGTTTATGGTGGATTAATTGTATGTAGTTATGAAACTTAATTTGTAAGAATCGAAGGACAGAGTTTCTTCACTGTAACGCCCGGTTTATCCAACGAATATTAACTAGTTTAAGACTGTCTTTATAATAAGACAGTATTAAAGCGTTGCACCAAACAAAAATTGGATCTTAAAACGATAAGACGATCTTACATTGTAAGACTAAGTAAGATTCTACATATGTTTGGTGCAACAGAATAAAAATTTAAGACGTGGTTATATATATAAGACGAGTTTATATAAGACGAGCTTATACAAGACGAGCTTATACAAGACGAGCTTATACAAGACGAGCTTATACAAGGCGAGCTTATACAAGACGAGCTTATACAAGACGAGCTTATACAAGACGAGCTTATACAAGACGATCTTATACAAGATGAGCTTATACAAGACGAGCTTATACAAGACGAGCTTATACAAGACGAGCTTATACAAGACGAGCTTATACAAGACGATCTTATACAAGATGAGCTTATACAAGACGAGCTTATACAAGTCGAGCTTATACAAGACGAGCTTTAAGATTCTTTAGAGAAACCGATTTTCAATTCTAATAAAATAAGTTTTAGCCACCCACCTCAGTGACCGAGTGGTTAGAGGTCATCTGTCTCGTACTGAGCATTGGGGGAGAGGTAGAGTTCGAACCCCATCAGGGCACATTTTCGCGAATCACCTTCCACAGTTTTTTTTTTGTGAAGTTAAGTGATTAAACTCCTCCGAGCTTATCAGAGATGCAGAGGATAAAAAAAATATGGCAGCGAGAAAAACAAACATAATCGAGTGTTTTCGTAGAGAAATAGGCAAACCAAAACAGCGTACTGTCTCAACAATCGACGGCAATACAGCTCGCAGATTTTTAATAAATTATGTGTTGTCTGCTAACATAACGGGCTTGGATGAAAATTGTATAGTTGGATTCAGTACTATTTTACAGTCTCTTTCAAGTGATTATCACATTGATGTTGCAACATTTGATAACTATGCTAAAGCAACAGTAGATTTGTATATGTCCTTATATAATTGGTACTATATGTCGTCTTCAATCCATAACAATTATGTTAAATTTATTTCATTAATTCTTTCCTTAACTATCATTATCTGGTCCCAATGTTCCGTACAAAAGACCACTTCACAAAGCTTTTCCCCCCTTATCTTTTACACTCGCAATAGTTAATCATTACAGCGGTCGTTTTATGAATAAAACGCACCCGTCAACTGAATAAAAGTCTCGTCCGTTTTTTACATCAAAAACGTCGGGCGATAACGCAGTGAGGCAGTCCAGGGGGTTAAACACGGGTCTTATCAGTCTAGTAAACATGCCCTCGTGTGGCCTATACATAATTCAACGATGATAAGCCTTCGCCCTGGCCGTACAAGCAGGCGACCTTACTTTCACTAAACCTTCTCAGGGAACATCAATAAATATCACGTGCAAACATATAATTAATTTCGTGCTAGTCCGGTTTAATTCAATTATTTACGATATCTATAATATTAAATGACATTGGGAGACATTACTGAAACGATAAATAAACAAAGGGGGGCTCTGATTTAAACTACCATGTCATATAATTATGTACAGTAAGTGTCTAATAAAATTCATTAAAAATTCAAATCAATTTAATAAACAAAATGGCACTAAAAACATGATTTCAATCATGAAATTAAATATACCGTGTTACTCTTATTAACAATACTTTTTATAAATTGCATGTAAGAAGACTATACACTTGCAAATCACCAGTAGATTGGCAAGAGAGCATTATTATCAAATAGTCTACAGTGGGAACATAGGGAACACTATGTAACTTCTTTATTTCACGGTTGATGAAAAACGGTTAAATATTTTTTAATTCAGTATCAAATATAATATTTTGTGGCATATTTAAACATTTGTTTCCGGTTTGGCCGGAAGTGTATATAACTTTGGTTTCTAATAAGCCACGAAATAGATTATATAATACTTAATTTAAAAATATTTAACCGTTTCTTCGTCAATAGTGAAATAAAGAAGTTACAGAGTGTTCCCTCTTATTTGGATCACACCGTATACAACAAGTCTTTTATAACAATAAGAGTAGATGACAACGCATAGGGAGATGATAGAAATTATGAGAGGTGTGCGACATTTTATACACGCCATGTAGGCGTGTGTAGCATGGAGGGACAAGATTACAGCATTACGTCTCCCGGCGCATTCACCATTTTTTACTGTTATTACGTATTACTATTGCATAGCTTCGGCATCAGCGGTTCGATTCCTCAATTCGGTGAATAGTTTTTATAATTTTTTCCTTGTTTTTTCACTGTGACATTGGATATGCTTTACTCGGAAATGAAAAAAAAAATGTTATGTAACCTATATCATAATATATATCTCTGATCGCAGAAAAATATTCCCTTTCGGAATTCGGAATAAAACAACAGGGTTGTCATTTAAAATTGCCGATGATGTTATTCCAAATTCAAAAAAGGTCGAAAAAATGGAGACTATTAAAAATTGGCAATTTAAAATTAAAAATCGTCCGAGTGTCTGAGCAAGGTTTTATCGAATTAATTTCATACTTTAGGGACTATATATATATATATATATATATATATATATATATATATATATATATATATATATATATACTAGTGGCCCGTTGCAGTTGCAATTTTTGTTTGCTTGCGGATATCTCTGTGTTTCAGGGTAAATTGGAAGCCTTTCTGCAGAAAAAAACCAATCCATACCTAATGTTAACGTTAAGAAAACAGATTTATATAAATTAACAAGTATCTATTCATCTCAGGTTAATTTTGGACTTCTAGAGCTTTAAAGCAATATTTGTTTAAATTTCACTCAGTTAAATTACCTTCAGTGTAAAGATAGAGAAACAAACATATTTTGTCAGTTGGTTCCTTTCTACAGAAACGCGTGCAGAATGAATTGTATTGAGATTTCTTATTTGGTTCTAAATTATATACGTAACAGGCTTAAGTTTATTTTGATACGACACTGTTTATTTTATTTTTATTCACTATCGGCATTACCGATTAGGTAAAAAAAAAACCATCATCAATTATGATATTGCTATGCGGTATTATCTAATAATATACGCGGTTAATTAATTTGTTGTAATATTTTACACTGCAATATTCTCAATCATATTATTTGATGTTCCAATAGAACTTGATAACGAAGAGGGCTCGTTACCTGTTTCTATCGAAAATAAATTTTGAAAATTCATCTTTCAATTCAAATCAAATGACGTTAGTTTTACTTCTTGGTAATCTTGGGATTATTAACGATATTGATCACTTTTATAATTTATCGCTTTTAGAATTTATCATCTAATGGGTTTGTCTTTTGTTTTTGTGAAAAATTATACTGGGATTTTTTTTTCATTTGGTTCAAAAATTTCTATCCATCTATCTGCAGTTGAATATGATTGCACAATATTTATTTATTAGACAATTTTTACTTGCTTTCTACACTTCTTCCACTTTACCAACTAAACGGTACAGTTTTTATAATAATATTTTTGTGTCTTTCTCGTTAGGAGTGAAAGACCTACAAAATAAGACCAACACGACATTTTTCCTGCCATCTAGACTTAATTTTACCGATTTTTATCACTTATATAATTTATTATGTGACGAGTTTGTCTTTTATTTTAGTGAAAGAATATTGATTCGAAAGTGTCTATCCAGCAGGCTGAAGTTCATCTTAATTTGACACTTTTTATTTTATTTTTCTTCACTTCTTCGACTTCAGCGCTACAACAGTATACTTTTAAAAGCAATATTTTTGAGTATTTCTCTTTGTAAATCAAAGACCTACAAAATAAGACAAGAATCCACATTCTATGATGAAATAAAATTTGAAAAGTTTCAAAAATTGTCAGGGTCTGTAGCTTTATCGGTTGAATTTAAAACAATCTCGACGTTTTTTTCCGCCATTTAGACTATATTTCCAATCAAATGACATTTTGACATTTTGAACGGACGGACTATAGTTTTGGCATTTTTACCGATTTTTATCACTTATATATTATCATGTGACGGATTTATTTTTTGTTTCAGGGAAAAAATATTGTATTAGGATTTTTCATTTGGTTCAAAATTGTCTATCGAACAGGCCAAAGCTGATCTTGATTGGACAATTTTCATTTTATTTTTCTTCACTTCTTCGGCTTTACCGCCCAAATGGTACATTTTTATGACAATATTTCTGTGGTTTTCTTTTTGGAAATAAAGTACCTACAAAATGAGATCAAAAACCACTTGTACTAAGATTTTTTATTTCCTTCAAAATTGCCTATCCAATAGGCTGAAGTCGATTTCGATTTGACAGAATTTTTTTTTACTTCTTCGGCCTTAGCACCAATATGGTACATATTTTATAACAATATTTTTCTGTTTTCCTCTTTGGAAATGAAATATCTACTAAATAGTACCAAAAACCCCTGTCTATCATGAAATAAAATTTTCAAAGTTTCAAAAATGTGCCAAGCCCTATAGCTTTTCAGGTTCAATTTTAAACAATCTCGAAATGTTTCTCGCAATTTTCCAATTAAATGACATAAGCTTTAGGGCTATACTACTTCAGGGACGGCCCCAATTTTGAACGGACGGTAGGAATTTATGGCAATTTTACCCATTTTTATCACTTTTAAAATTAAATTTGTGACGGGTTTATCTTTTGTTTTAGGGAAAAATTGTACTAAGATTTGTCATTTCCTTCAAAATTGCCTATCCAATACGTTGAAGTCGATTTCGATTTGACAGAATTTATTTTATTTTTTACCACTTCTTCGGCCTTACCACCAAAATGGGACATATTTTATAACAATATTTTTCTGTTTTCCTCTTTGGAAATGAAATATCTACTAAATAGTACCAAAAACCCCTGTCTATCATGAAATAAAATTTTCAAAGTTTCAAAAATGTGCCAAATCCTATAGCTTTTCAGGTTCAATTTTAAACAATCTGGAAATTTTTCTCGCAATTTTCCAATTAAATGACATTAGCTTTAGGGCTATACTACTTCTGGGACGGCCCTAATTTTGAACAGACGGAAGGAATTTATGGCAATTTTACCCACTTTTAAAATTAAATTTGTGACAGGTTTATCTTTTGTTTTAGGGAAAAATTGTACTAAGATTTTTTATTTCCTTCAAAATAGCCTATCCAATAGGCTGAAGTTGATTTCGATTTGACAGAATTTATTTTATTTTTTTCCATTTCTTCGGCCTTACCACCAAAATGGTACATATTTTATAACAATATTTTTATGTTTTCCTCTTTGGAAATGAAATATCTACAAAATAGTATGAAAACCCACATTCTACCATGAAACAAAATTTTCAATGTATCAACAATTTGTCAAGCTCTGTAGCTTTTGAGGTTCCATTTGCAAGAATCTCGATATTTTTCCTACCATCTAGACTATATTTACAATCAAACGACATAAGTTTTAGGGTCATGCCACTTCTGGCACGGCCCCAATTTTGAACGGACGGAAGGACGTTTTTACCGATTTTTATCAATAAAGGAGATGAATAAAAGTACTATGTTTTTTACCACATATTTTAAAAAGTGGTAAAAAACATAGTAGTTTTATTCATCTCCTTTATTGAAAATGAATTACCACGTAGTAGACGCCAAAACCATTCAATTTCCGATTTCTATCAATTTTATATTTTATTATGTGACGGGTTTGCCTTTTGTTTTAGACAAGAAATGTATGAATATTTTTCATTTGGTTAAAAAATGTCTATACAATAGGGCAAAGCTAATCTTGATTGGACAATTTTCATTTAGTTTTTCTTCACTTCTTCGACTTTACCGCCAAAACGGACACTTTTTATGACAATATTTTTGTGCTTTTCTCTTTGGAAATGAAAAATCTATAAAATAAGACCAAAAACCACTTTCTATCATGAACTAAAGTTTCCAAAATTTGCCAAGTTCTGTAGCTTTACAGATTTAATTTGCAACAATCTCTACCATTTTTCCCGCCATCTAGACTATATTTCCAATCAGACGAAATAAGTTTCACGGCCATAGCACCTCTGGGACGGCCCCAATTTACAACGAACGAACCGTAGTTTTGGTATTTTTAATGATTTTTAATGATTTTTATCACTTTTATATTTTATCATGTGATGGGTTTATCTTTGGGTTTAGGGAAAACATTTATTAATATTTTTAATTTCGTTCAAAATTGATTATTTAACTGGCTAAAACTCATCTTGATTGAACAATTTTCATTTAATTTTTCTTCACTTCTTTGACTTTACCGCTAAAACGGTACGCTTCTTATAACAATATTTTTATGTTTTTCTCTTTGGAAATGAAACACCTATACTATAAGACTAAAACCCACTTTCTACCATGAAATGAAATTTTCTACATTTCAAAAATTTGCCAAGCCCTATAGCTTTGCAGGTTCAATTTGAAACAATCCTGACATTTTTCCCGCCATCTAAACTATATTTCGAATCAGACTACTTATGTTTTAGTGCAAGGCTATTTCTGGGACGGCCCAAATTTGGACGTAACGAAGGATAGTTTTGGCATTTTTACCGATTATTAGCGCTTTTATAAATTATGATGTGACAGGTTTGTCTTTTGTTTTAGAGAAGAAATTTATTAATATTTTTCATTTGGTTAAAAATTGTCTATCCAACAGGCCAAAGCTAATCTTGATTGGACAATTTTCATTTAGTTTTTCTTCACTTCTTGGACTTTACCGCCAAAACGGACACATTTTATGACACTATTTCTGTGCTTTTCTCTTTGGAAATAAAAAACCTATAAAATAAGACCAAAAAACCACTTTCTATAATGAACTAAATTTTCAAAGTTTCCAAAATTTGCCAAGCCCTATAGCTTTACAGATTCAATTTGTAACAATCTCGACCATTTTTCCCGCCATCTATATATATATATATATATATATATATATATATTTCCAATCAGACGACATAAGTATTACGGCCATAGCACCTTTGGGACGGATTCAATTTTAAACGGACGGACGGTAGTTTTGGTGTTTTTACCGATATTTATCACTTTTATATTTTATCATGTGATGGGTTTATCTTTGGGTTTAGGGAAAAAATTTATTAAGATTTTAAATTTCATTCAAAATTGTTTATGCAACTGGCTAAAACACATCTTGATTGAACAATTTTAATTTTATTTTTCTTCACTTCTTTGACTTTACCGCGAAAACGGTACGCTTCTTATAACAATATTTTTGTGTTTTTCTCTTTGGAAATGAAACACCTATACTATAAGACTAAAACCCACTTTCTACCATGAAATAAAATTTTCTACATTTAAAAAAATTGCCAGGCCCTATAGCTTGCAGGTTAAATTTGAAACAATCTCGACATTTTACCCGCCATATAGACTATATTTCGAATCAGACTACTTATGTTTTAGTGCAAGGCTATTTCTGGGACGGCCCAAATTTTGACGCAACGAAGGATAGTTTTGGCATTTTTACCGATTTTTAGCACTTTTAAAAATTATCATGTGACGGGTTTGTCTTTTGTTTTAGGGAAAAAATGTATAACAATTTTTCATTTGATTCAAAATTGTTTATCCAACTGGCTAAAACTCATCTTGATTAGACAATTTTTATTTAATTTTTCTTTACTTTTTCGACTTTACCGCCAAACCGGTACACTTTTTATAACAATATTTTGACGTTTTTATGTTTGGAAATGAAAGACCTACAACATAAGACCAAAAACAAGTTTCTAACATGAAATAAAAATATTTTCGAAGTTTCAAAAATTTGCCAAGCTTTGTCCCGCCATCTAGACTATTTTTTCAAATCAAGCGACATAATTTTCAGAGCAATGCCACAAAATTGAGGTAAATTTTGACGTAGTTTTGTGTCGTTGACTGAAATTACTTGAAATTTAGCATTTTTACTTTTTGCAGTTTTATCTGTAACTTTAGAGCAATTATAATTTAATTTTGATAAGGGCTGGTTCTACAATTGACATTTAACTGGAGAATAAGGTTATTCATGGAATAAGTTTGACATATTGGCGTTAATATCTCAAACTTATTCCACGAATAGCATTATTCTCCAGTTATCAATTGTAGAACCGGCCCTAAGTCAATTTAGGATTATCTATCCAATGAGCCCAAACTCTATTTTTTCAGGAAAAAATCATTTAGCTTGTGCACCTTTCTGACAGTACATGCCTACTGGTTGACATTTTCTGATTTTTCTTTGCCTTTTTAGCGCGCACAAACTGACAGTTGAATTTTTCCGCTACGATCAATTCCATGTTTCGCGCTTTCCCGGCTTTTCAGGTTTCCACAACTTTTCCCACCGAAGCCATAGTGCCCTGTCTAATTTTCCCGACGTCTAGAAGGATAACGCTTCCCACCAACACATTTCCCAACCCTGTACCACCCCCCTACCTCCCGCTAATCCAATGCTATAGAGGCCATTTTTTCTATAAATACATATTTTTAAATTTGTAGATATAGATATAGATATAGATATAGATATAGATATAGATATAGATATAGATATAGATATAGATATAGATATAGATATAGATATAGATATAGATATAGATATAGATATAGATATAGATATAGATATAGATATAGATATAGATATAGATATAGATATAGATATAGATATAGATATAGATATAGATATAGATATAGATATAGATATAGATATAGATATAGATATAGATATAGATATAGATATAGATATAGATATAGATATAGATATAGATATAGATATAGATATAGATATAGATATAGATATAGATATAGATATAGATATAGATATAGATATAGATATAGATATAGATATAGATATAGATATAGATATAGATATAGATATAGATATAGATATAGATATAGATATAGATATAGATATAGATATAGATATAGATATAGATATAGATATAGATATAGATATAGATATAGATATAGATATAGATATAGATATAGATATAGATATAGATATAGATATAGATATAGATATAGATATAGATATAGATATAGATATAGATATAGATATAGATATAGATATAGACATAGATATAGATATAGATATAGATATAGATATAGATATAGATATAGATATAGATATAGATATAGATATAGATATAGATATAGATATAGATATAGATATAGATATAGATATAGATATAGATATAGATATAGATATAGATATAGATATAGATATAGATATAGATATAGATATAGATATAGATATAGATATAGATATAGATATAGATATAGATATAGATATAGATATAGATATAGATATAGATATAGATATAAAATCATAAAATTTTTATTTATAGCTGAATAAAACTCTATAATAATAACTCTTCTAGTCATATAAAATCTTATATTAAACCATAATGAATATGTTACGACATCATTATTTTCCTCTTCGTCGAGAACAACAAATTCATTAGTAGCCCCTCCCGAACGTTAGTCGGCTGACGACATCATTAAACCCAGTCGCGCCCTTTTTTTTTGCCTTATTACTCTGGCGCACATACAGCAGCAGCACAAGGGCGGAAAATTCGATGCGGAGCGTGTCCCAGCCTCTGTTTTCGATAATAACGCGGGGAGCGCCCACATGTAACGATAAAGCCAGCATATGAAATCATTATAAAAAATGTCGGAATCAAGTATCGATTCGGCTCGGCAAGGGAGGTCAATGTTAATGAAGTTGATAGCACCAAAAGTCTACATAGAGATAGGTTTTAATAATGCCACTGCAAACACGTTTCTATTGAAACATAAATAACAAAGCACGAAGTTGTGTGACATAAGTTACGTGCTATTAAATATCAATTATGGTGCATATTATATAACGTCGTCTGTATGTGCTTTACTAACGAATTTGTGGCACTGGTGGGCTTAATTTTGTTTTAATACCAATGCATTAGTATGCACATGTTGGAGGATGTGGTGCATGTTAAATTTTCGAAATGGTGACATACATAAACCATGTTTTATATAACGCTGCATTCGTTTTAAACACTAATTGATTTGTGACATTACTAAGTAAAATAATTTCCGTTGTTATTTGTATGTCAGATTATGACACGATTGTATAATGTCGTGTATAACTTGTGATTTATATTGTTAGGTGTTGCATGAATTGTTGTCTAACTTATTTCATAGCATGTACCTCTGTTTATATATGAAGAGTACAAGGCAGAAAGGGGGAATGTCAGTGTAACTCTAGAAAATGTTTAGAGCACATTAATATACACAAACCCCAATAACAATTATTAATTTATAATAATTAATTTTATTATATTATATTTAATTTTAACAATTATTTTTGCACTAATATTCTTAAAAAAAACATATCGCTTACTGAAGTAATCATACTACTAATCTATCTGAAACAATCTACCGTTCTTTATATAAATTTTATCATTGTCCATATTACAAGAAAGTTTTAAATAAATCTTAGCAAAAGTTTGCATGCCACAAAACTTTTACCCATATACTTAAAGCTCGAAATCCGTCTGACAAATACACCTGTATACGTCCGCCTGTTGTGTTTGTGAATTCCAGAAGAATGCGTGGAAATGCTTGAAACTTGAAAGGGTGCATGTGACATTTCATTCTGCACATGACCGTATGAAATCGCATTAAGTTTAATTGCAGGGTGAAATGTGTGCCTTGATTTTTAATCTGTAAATGCAGTGTAGTGCTTTTCATTTAATTTTTCATTACATGGTATTTATAAAAAAAATATATATGTCCTTACTTTACCGTTGCAGTGTTTAGTGCTTTAGTAGTAGTAATTACTTTGTAAAATCATACATTTTCATATTTAAATAAATATGTAAACCCAGAGAGGGTAATAAGAAATTAAATATCCGGGGTGGACCAAAACTAACAAGCAACGCCTGTACCCAGAATGGACGACTGCAAACGGCGTCTGCTCAAACCAGAAGCAATGATTTCCAGACCGAAATATCTTCTGAAATTCTGATGTGAACTGGCCACAAAGGTCATGCGATTTAACGCCGTGCGATTTTTTTCTTTGGGTTTTGTGTAATTTCAGATCTAATAAGCGAATAAACCACAACAAATTCCTGAGCTCAAGGCTGAGATTCAACGCGTCATTATAAGATGAGATAGAGCCACATCTTTATCAAAATGTCTTCATCGAAAATTTGATGAAAACTGGAAGGGTTCCATACAGAATCGGAATGTGTGTACTTTATAATGCAATAAAAATATCGCCACTCGCTCAAAAAAATATACGTTATATTTGCACTCTTGTTGGGACATCCTTTATAAATCTCAATATAACACCCCTTATACAGTGCAGAAATTTTACAGAAATTATATTTTCCACATCTTACATTTTGTTCAATTCCACTATAATTAATTAATAAACCAACAGCAGCACAAAGCGCAATTGACTCGAAATTAAAAGAACCCGTCTTTGATCCTTGTTGTGTGCAAACAGGCTACTTCGCATGCGAAGTTTGAATAAATAAAATAAAATTTGCAACGGGAAATAGTCCCCCTGGGTGACCTAATGAGTAAATGAGTGGCACGGCAACAACTTGCTGCAGCGTTTTTGATGCAAAATTAGCGCAGCTCCGTTAATTGATTGCTAATAAATTAGTAGTGCGCTCCCCGGCCCCATGGGGTGGTGGCGGCGGTGGGGTTGTATTTCATGCTTTCACAAAACACAGCGTGCACGAGTTTGTAAACATGATTATTCGCGCAGCAGATGTTTGTTTGCGATGCAATTCTCGCTAAATTAAATTCCAAGCGGATTGGTTTTTAATTAAATGGACGGACATGGACAATAAATAGTAAATTGTAACTAGCCGGTGAATTTTTCATATATCAAACTTCACATACATATTGATATAGTAAATTGTAAATAGCCGGTGAATTTTTTATATATCTAACTTCACATATACCTATATTGATATAGTAAATAGTAAATAGCCGGTGATTTTTTTATATATCAAACTTCACATACATATTGATATAGTAAATTGTAAATAACCGGTGAATTTTTTATATATTAAACTTCACATACATATTGATATACAGTTTTTTTCTCTTCAAACTGGAACTCAATTGGTCTACTATTGTGACTTGAAAAAAAAATTACAACTGGAAATGAAGGAGATTAATCAAACCAATATGATTTTTACCACTTATTTTATTGTTTGAAACAACTAGTTTCGCATAAACTCTTAAGCATTTTAATTTTATGTTTAATGTTTTTTGTATTGCCGTTCAATTGTATATTGTTTATTTGTATCTGGTGTCTGTAATTTTGTATATAATCGCACACCTGCATTTATACCTTCAGTCATTGGCAAAACTTGAAAATGCATAAATGAACATGTGCGATTATATACAAAATTACAGACGAGACCATAAACAAATAAATAGTATACAATATATAAGTATACAAATAACAGCAATAAAAAAACATTAAAAATGACTAGAGCTTAGGCGAAACAAGTTGTTTCAAATAATAAAATAAGTGGTCAAAACATAGTAGTTTAATCTCCTTAATTTAAAAAGTATTACCACATAGTAGACGCCACAACCATTTAATTTCCACAATTGAAAGTATTTTATAAAATGTTTTCCTATATGATTGTGAAGAATAGTTCACAATAAATTTACTTTTATGATAAACAACAAGGACAAACAATGCGAAATTAAATAAGTAAATAATAATATTGTTGACCCAAATTTCACCATCATAGTTTTTCAGAGGTTTTCTGTGCAGTTTGAGAGGTTTTCTGTGAATACCGGGTGATTACACTCCTCTGAGCTTCTCCCTTTACAAGCGGAAAAGCGGACAGATAGCTATAAAGATTGAGTATTTGTAAGCGGTTTGGATAAAATGTCTCTCACTGTCTCTGCGATCATTATTCTCCAGTTGATGCATTCTTTATTGCTTGCAGTATATTTAATATCCGGGTAATGGTGGTATTTTTCAATTATTACAGACATTTTACATGGTTTCGACCAAATGGAAATTCTCAGTTCGAGCAGATTTTTCTGTTATTTGAACTTTGCACTACACTAGTATAACTAAGCCACTGGTGTGAAGTTAAACAATTCCGATAATTTAGGCCGCCGCGTGACCGCGCGGCGTGGTCTCTTCTTACGCTGGATTGTGACTAAACGGAGTGTGCAGCAAAAATTTTTTTTCCTACAATTGTTTATTCATGTCTTGGCAACAATAAATTAAGAAACAAACACATTTAAGATCATTTTGTTAGCTGTTATTGAATAATATTTGCAATAAAACAACATGTAAGTGAACTGTGTGGTAAAATGTCGATTAGAAATAAAATAATGAATTCAAATTTTCTGTAATAATTAGCACTATTATTTTTATTATTATTACTGTGTTGTTAGCAATAAATGCTGAACATTTTTAAAAAAATATTGTGGGCTAAAAGGGTCGAAAATGAATGATTAACATTTAAATTAATAGCGGGCATAGTTAATAAGAATTTTTTTTTATTATTATTTTTTAAATTTACAAATACAATAGTGTTTGTAAATTTAAAAAAATAATAATTAGTCTTAATTATTCCAGAAAACTCATTATTTTTTTCCTAATCGATTTTACAGATATTTTATTACGCTGTTTACATGTTTATGTTTGAAATTAATTTAAAAAAAATGTAAGGCCCGTAAAAATATAGGCAAATATTATTATTGTTAAATTTTAAACAAAATACGAAAGTTTAAAAAAAGCTCCTGAGTGTTACTTTATTAAAAATTGCAATTTCTTTTATTGTAAATATTATTCAATAACAGCTAATAAAATAAACTTAAATTTGTTTTTTCTTATTTTATGGTGACCAAGATATGAGTAGAAAAAAAAACAATTTTTTGCACACTCCGTCTAATCACAATGCACCGAGAAAAGAGACCCCGTCGCGAGAACTCACGCGGCGGTCAGAATTATCAGAAAAGTAAGATCCTTAAAAATATAGAAAAATATAACTGATAATTGTTGTTAAATTCTAAATAAAGTATGAAAGTTTAAAAAAAATCGTGGGCCGCTACTTTATTAAAAATTGCAATTTGTTTAATTGCAAATATTATTCAATAACTGCTAATAAAATTAAGTTAAATTTCTTTTTTCATATTTTATGGTTAGCAAGACATGAGTCAACAATTGTACAAAAAAAAACAATTTTTTGTACACCCCGTTTAGTCACAATGCACCGAGAAAAAAGTCCACGTCGCCCTAAGCCACGCCGCGACCAGAATTATCGGAAAAGTAAGGCCCATAAAAATATAGGAAAATATAACTGATAATTGTTGTTAAATTCTAAATAAAATATGGAAGTAAAATAAAAAAATCGTAGGCGGTACTTTATTAAAACTTGCAATTTGTTTTATTGCAAATATTATTCAATAACTGCTAATAAAATTAAGTTAAATTTGTTTTTTCATATTTTATGATTAGCAAGACATGAGTCAACAATTGTACAAAAAAAAACAATTTTTTGTACACCCCGTTTAGTCACAATGCACCGAGAAAAAAGACCACGTCGCGCAAAGCCACGCGGCGACCAGATTAATCGGAAAAGTAAGGCCCGTAAAAATATAGGAAAATATAACTGATAATTGTTGTTTAATTCTAAATAAAATATCAAAGTTTAAAAACAAAATCGTGGGCCGATAGTTTATTAAAAATCGCAATTTGTTTTATTGCAAATATTATTCAATAACAACTAATAAAATTAACTTAAATTTGTTATTTTATGGTTAGCAAGGCATGAGTCAACAATTGTACAAAAAAAACAATTTTTTGTACACCCCGTTTAGTCACAAGCAACGAGAAAAAAGACCCCGCTGCTCTAATCCACGCGGCAGCCGGAAATATCGAAATTGTTTAATTGTTTAACACACCGGTAACTAAGCCTAGGTAGTCGGTACTATTATTCGTTGACATCGAAGTACTGTGAAACTTAAAGAAACTGAAGTTATCAATATTTCAAGATATCAGTCTCTTCTACAATAATGCGTGATTGTTAATGTACTTTTAAGGTTTTTTGGGTATTTAATCAAACAAATAAAAATTATATAAACAGATTCCCTACTAAACATAGTTAATTTTCTGCCACCAGATAGAATGTTTGCCATATTAAGCAAGTATTTATGTTCTTGTATTTATCAGAACGCTCAGTCAATATAACAAACCACAAACAAATTGTGTAATCAATGGACACGATTGCAATTTCAAGATTTCCCAAACGCCCAGAGCAATTATCGGAGCTGGATTGTTTGCGAGTTCGGTGATCACATTGGTGATATCATGACAGTATTTTTAGTGATGTGTAGTACTGTTTTATATTTTATTTCACGCAGCAAACAAGTTTTTCAAAATGTTTGCTAGACAATCTTCGGAGTACCGCACCGCCCTTATTGTGAATATATATGAATTATTTTCATAATCTAAGAGATAATTTAAATATAAGTTAATATCACGCATTTTACATCATTTCTTAAATATAAATAAAAATACGTGCTTATTTCATTTTTATTTATATTTAATAAATGACGTAAAATGCGTGATATTAACTTATATTTAAAAACGTATTTTGTAATTTATGCGCTCTTCCTTACTAGCCGTTGCTTTTAGAACTTAATTTTATTTAAAATATAATTTAAAGGATAAATAAAACGATTTTTTACTTTGTTTTTTTATCACACTTCAGTTACACTTTGCAAACTAGTTTCGGCTAAGCTCTAGCCAATTTCGAGCTCCTGGAATATCACGTTTTTCTGACAGTTTTTTTTTTGCGGGAAAATAGCTGAAAACTTACAATGAGCCAATTGTCAGGCTTCAAATTTTCTACAACTTTGTAATGTGTATAATTTTTCTAGCTTTCTATTGGTATAAAATATTGAACATTATATTCTATTCATATTATTAAGTCATATGTGAAATTCATTGCCTATATAGCATTCTGATAATATTAATAAAATGTGTAAATTTGACTTATGTAGTCCACACCTCGGGTTGTCACTTTTTAAACTCAGTTTCATTGCAAAAATCTTTCTACAACTTTGTAATGTGTATCATTCTTCTAGCTTTCTATTGGTATACAATATTGAAGATTATATTCTATTCATATTATTAAGTCATATGTAAAATACATTGCCTATATAGCATTTTGATAATATTGATAAAATGTGTAAATTTGATTTATGTAGTCCACACCTCGGGCTGTCACTTTTTAAACTACGTTTCATTGCAAAAATCTTTCCTGATCATTTTATAAGCCCATTCTGAACTGAAATGATATTTTTCAATGAAAGTTTTAGTTTAAAACGTCGCAATTCGATCTGTGGCAAATTTAAATGTCAAGTTTTTGAGTAGGTAATGCCTTCTACATATTTTGTCGAGGTAGAATAAATAGCCTATGTTCTGTTTTTAAAGCCAAGTTGTACTATAAAAATTAATGACATATAACATCTTTTTGTTTTTTCTTATGCCGGCTCTTATTCGTTTTAATGGCATTGTGTAATATTTTAAATTTTTAATACCTGCGAAAAATCCTCATGGCTGATAGTCCTACAAAGATAATTTAATATCTTTGTAGGGCTATCAGTCATGAGGCTTTTTCGCCGGTAAAGAGAGAGAAGCTCAAATGATGTATAACATATAATATATATATATATATATATATATATATATATATATATATATATATATATATATATATATATATATATATATATATATATATATTAAGCATGGATTTAGCGCGACAAATATTAACGCGCCCGGCGCCTTCGCCATATATGCATTTTGTGTCGAATTTGCTGCTTTCCGACAATCGTCTATCCCTTTTTTTGTAAACAATTCTAAGTATTTAACAATAATAATGTTTATATCTCATAAATTTTTAATTAAATATATATTGGTTAAATAATCTGCATAATAATCCAATATTTAATTTTAGTTCATGTTCAAATTTGAAAAATAATTCATATATACAGGTGGAGTGTCCATAATTTTAGGACGTAGTATTATGGACCATTTTTAATAAAAAAAAGTTCAAATAACCATGTGACTAATTATTAAGGGTAACAGACTTACAGCTGTTGGATTGTTACGCACTATGAGATGACAAGTGTTGTAACTTCCAAACTTAATTTTGGTTTTTATTTTAGTTTTGATGATTCTTATGTATATTTTAACGTTCCTTGAATCCTTTTCTTGAGTTAACAATGCACTATGAGATGACAAGTGTCAAACTTAATTTTAGTTTTGATTTTTGTTTTGATGATTCTTATGTATATTTTAACGTTCCTTGAATCCTTTTCTTGAGTTTAGAATAATACAAATTATTATTTGAAACAGTCTGTATAAACATTCACATAATTGCCAATTTATCCTGATTAACACTCGTTAAAGTTAAGTCCTGGTTTCCTAGCAAACGGCCGTTTCTGACGTCATTTACACATTACAAGATACGTTTTGAGTACATGTAATTGAATAACTCACTAGATTCCAGAGTAATTCATGACTTTTTCCCAATACTTTGAAGTATACCGTTCTCTGGATTACCAGATTTATTTAAATATAAGTAAAAGAAATGTGTGACGTCAAAATGACGTGAAATACGGCCGCTTTTGTTTACACGGCTTCCTAGGAAACTAAGGCCTAACAAAAAAATATTAGGATACAATATGTAAAAGTAGTTATGTGAAAAATAATCTAGTTGGCGTGTATGTAGTTGCTACTTTATGTGCAATCGTCGAAAAAATCTAGCATCAAATTAAGAAATTAAAATAAATAAATAAAGGAATCAACATATGTGGAATATGATAAAACTAATCGACAATAGCAATAAATAAAAACTATACTTACTACCACTGCAAAAAATATATGCATTAACGAGAAGCTCTAGTTAATCCTCAAAGATCCAATTGCGATGCAATACCTGTAAAAAAAGAAAAAGATTTTAAATATTTAAGGATAATTTCTATCATATTTTCTATAAATATATAATACTAATGCCCGTATTCGCCAATATCCCATATATAAGTGCCATAAGCTATTGAATGTATAAAATCAAAATCTCATTATGACAGAAATGGTCAAAATAAACGTCAACACCTTGAATAGCGTTTGGAGCTTTGATCACACAATTTTTCAGTGTTTCCAATAGAGCGAATCTAAAGTAACTACATTCTCTAGATAATTTATTTATTGTTGCTATAATATACATACATACATACAAACATACATACAGACATACATACAAACATATATACAGACATACATACAGACATACATACAGACATAGATACAGACATACACACATACATACATACAGACATACATACAGACATACATACAGACATACATACAGACATACATACATACATACAGACATACATACAGACATACATACAGACATACATACAGACATACATACAGACATACATACAGACATACATACAGACATACATACAGACATACATACAGACATACATACAGACATACATACAGACATACATACAGACATACATACAGACATACATACAGACATATATACAGACATACATACTGACATACATACAGACATACATACAGACATACATAAAGACATACATACAGACATACATACAGACATACATACAGACATACATACAGACATATATACAGACATACATACAGACATACATACAGACATACATACAGACATACATACATACAGATATACAGACATACATACAGACATACATACAGACATACATACAGACATACATACAGACATACATACAGACATACATACAGACATACATACAGACATACATACAGACATACATACAGACATATATACAGACATACATACAGACATACATACAGACATACAGACATACATACATACAGACATACATACAGACATACATACAGACATACATACAGACATACATACAGACATACTTACAGACATACATACAGACATACATACAGACATACATACAGACATACATACAGACATACATACAGACATACATACAGACATACATACAGACATACATACAGACATACATACAGACATACATACAGACATACATACAGACATACATACAGACATACATACAGACATACATACAAACACACACATATTTTTTGTTGTTGTTAAACTGTTGAAATGTAAAAAATTTATTTTACTTTTTGTGTAATAATGATTATTCGAAGCATGTAGTATTACTAGTTGTAATGGAGCATGTTTGTGAATAAAAGATGTAATAAAAAATTTAAAAAAGACAACATACATACAGAAATCGCAAAAATCGGGTTTATTTCGACTATTTTAAGCATAACACGTAACGAAATTTGAATTTTTTTTTCTAAATTATTCACGACAGCAATAAATTCTATATAGTGTAGTTGTTTCCATGGAAAGTTATCTCATATTTCCAAAATCTTAGTTAGAAAACGTGAAGGCGCTTTAGTAAAACAATAGCTGCCTTGCCATCAGTGATGTATTCAGAAAGTAAAAAAAAGTAGAAAAAGTTGTAAATAACGAAAATGTTAAAAAAAATAGGTCATGTAATTCGTCATATATATAATAGGTCATGTAATAAAAAATAAGTCCTGTGGTGCCCACACCAGATATGTATTGATAATGTAAAGGATGGAAGATCGCTCATGCGACGGTTGTCCGAGTACTTCCAAATTATTCCATAATGTAAACGAACCATGAACAAATCTAACCAAAAATCGTTGAATTCACGTTCAAAACACAAACACAAACGAAATTCACACGTAAGAATTCAATTAATATTCACTAAAAACGGTCAAACCAAAAACGAAATATAAACAAAGCACAATATATAAGATGATAGTTGATTAAAATAGCACGCGGAGCTACAGATAATCTTTATTTATCTATAACAGATAAGAGTGGCATGCTTGCAGTCCACACCTCTATCCCATCGAACATATCTGGAATGAGTTGAGGCGACGTTTCGATCTCCAGAAGTAGCTCACGAGCTGAATGAGATATTATTGCAGGAGTGGGAGAACATTGGCCAAAACTTAATTGGTAGTATGCTTCGTCGACTATAAGCAGTCACCAATGCAAGAGGAGGAAATTCCTGTTATTCCTGATTAGTTTTTTTTTCATTAGTTTAGTTTCATGTCCCCGTAAGAATAAAAAGTGGAACTTGTTGTAAATGTTAATTTGTTCCCATTTCTGATTAAACCATAAAAACAGAAAAATATACTTTCTAATCCAATTTTGAATATAAAAAATACAGCCTATAAAATACAGTACAATAATATACAATTTGAAAAATTAGACTCCATCTAGACTATCAATATTTCAATATGACCTCAATCTTTTGATCTTTACTCTACTATGATGCAAAGAAAATAGATTACATTATGTTTATTACTATTATTATATATATATATATATTAGATATATATATATATATATATATATATTAGATATATATATATATATATATATATATATATATATATATATATATATATATATATATATGGCGTGGATAATTATTGCCAATGTAAGGCTGTAAACATGTAAATGTGAATACTCTAAAAATTTCACCCTCCGGTGGGAATCGATTCTTAGAGTATTCACATTTATATATATATATATATATATATATATATATATATGTTTGTATTACTCGCAAAATGTTTGTAAGATAAAAACTTCCTGTGGAATAATTACCTTACACATTAAAAAACAAAAAGCAAACAAGATTACACCGGGATTACAGCACTCATTAAGCCACACAAAACAGCGGTAAATATATAACGCTCAACCCTTTGAAGTACAGTTTTTTTTTCTCTCTCGAAGAAAACACGATTTAAACCTACAGCCGGGCTGCCAACTACCCAACTCCCGCAATAAAGTACGTATTGCAGCATACAAAGTGCCGCCCTTGCACTTGTTTTTTTTTAATCCCTTGCAACGTTTGTCCCCACCAGAAAGAAAAACTGACACCGGTGGTTTATTATTTGGGTGTCGACCGGGTGTTCCGCGCGACCGAGACGGCGGCATAACTTAGTGCATAACTTCTTAAACGAATTCATATATTACACGCGAAATCCTCGGGTGCGCGCAGGGCGGGACAATAAACGTCAGCGTTTGTTAAATACGACCACTCTGCGCGCACCCCCGTGCACGGCGGGCATGTGTGACATGAGTGAAATATATCCCTTATAATATGTTCACTGCAAATTAGTGCCGGCCGGAAGGAAATAAAGCTCGCCGTGTGCCCGGCTCGGACATGTATTAAAACGGCCCTCGTGTCATGTACCGTGCGTTTTACCTGTTTATTACAAGAATTATGATAATTTGAATTTATTTAGACCATTACTCTTTGGGGGTTGATTAACCATTAACTGGAATTGGATAGTGGTAGAAGTTTCTGATTTGTAGCGAATGTTGTTGCAATTTATTTAATTAGTCTTTGGGCTGTTAAGTTATACTGATGAATGGGGATTTTATATAAATAGGTTGTTACTAGGAATGATATATAATTACCGGATAATCATTACATTCGGCTGGATTTTAGTAAAATAATTAATGAAATAATGGCCTACATTTAAACTTATGGGTGGGATCTTGCCTATACTCGCCTATTTTTTCTGCTGCTGCTGTCTGCTTGGTGGTTTGTGTAATGTTTGCGCTAGTTTTATTAACCCTTACATGCATGTTTAAAAAAAAATGATATTAGATGTCAGATTTTGCTCAAATTTTCACGGGATCACCCCAGATCTCAGCCGATTTCTAAATTAGGTCGCGATTCATTAGACCGTTTTTACGGAATTGTATTTATTTGTGAATAATTTTATAAATCTATAAAGTGTAATTCTTGGGAAATATCGACATATTTGTGAAATATATGAAGAGTACAAGGCAGAAAGGAGGAATGTCAGTGTAACTCTAGAAAACCAAATGTTTAGAGCAAAAGTTAGTGAAGTTGCGAGACAATCGAAATTGTCTCGTATCCTACTGCAAATTATTTGAAATATTGAATTGGATGGTAGATCGAATGGAAAAATACATTTTTCGCGTTCTATTTGTCAAGGACAAATTGTATGAGAGGAGGATGTATGAATTTATTTCTTGAACAACTTTTGAGCTAAGAAATGGTCTTGTCTAAAATTATATCTATATATATTTATATATATATATATATATATATATATATATATATATATATATATATATATATATATATATATATACATATACATATACATATATATATATATATATATATATATATATATATATATATATATATATATATATATATATGTGTGTATGTGTGTGTGTGTGTGTGTGTGTGTGTGTGTGTGTGTGTGTGTGTGTGTGTGTGTGTGTGTGTGTGTGTGTGTGTGTGTGTGTGTGTGTGTGTGTGTGTGTGTGTGTGTGTGTGTGTGTGTGTGTGTGTGTGTGTGTGTGTGTGTGTGTGTGTGTGTGTGTGTGTGTGTGTGTGTGTGTGTGTGTGTGTGTGTGTGTATGTGTGTATGTGTGTAAATAAAGTTTTAGATAAGACAATTTCTTAGCTCAAAAGTTGTTCAAGAAATAAATTCTTATATCGTCCTCCCATACAATTTGTCCTTGACAAATAGAATGCGAAAAATGTATTTTTCCATTCGATCTACCATCCAATTCAATATTTCAAATAATTTGCAGTAGGATACAAGACAATAGATTGTCTCGCATCTTGACTAACTTTTGAGTGAGAAATTGTCTTGTCTAAAACGATCTTAAATGTGCTCTAAACATTTGGTTTTCTAGAGTATATATAAATCTTTGCAATCCCTTTCCTTTCGCCCAACGATGTTAGATTATTCTAAAACATTAATTTACTTTACTCTACTATTCATGCTAAATTTTGTGATCACAGCTAGTATTGTACATTAATCTCTCTAGAGCTGGACGATTTTTTATCTGTGTCCTTATTTCATTCAACCTCCGTATCTAGTCCATGATCTTTTTATTTGCTAATGTATGTTACCCATTCACTACTTTATGTGCCACAATAGAAGATTGATGCTTTCTCTGATTTGTTAGTTTTTAATGTAAATACCTGATTTCTCTTATTTATACCCGTCATTCTAAAGCAATATTAATTGAACCATAAATCAATCTCTCAACTACGCCTTAACTACAATAAACTTAAAACCTGTTTATATAAAAATATCTCGAAATATAACACATATAGATATTCCCAACGGACACATATTGAATTTTATATTACCCCGAATATATCCCATATAAAATATTTATATCATACTGTGCTGAATCCTTGCCATTCACGTGTGACAGGACTTTGCCGCCTGTTCGCGCGCATTAAAATTCCCAATATAATTTAAAACTTTTATGGTTTAATCCAATCGCATCCCATTTTCATTCCCGCCGCCGCGCGGAGAATTTATAGCTCGGACCGGTCAGCCCCGGAAATTTCGGTAAATATTTTAATAGATCGCGGGCCGCAGAGCAATTTATTTTCTTTCGCATTTAATCAGACGACCGCTTTATTATTCGCCGACAGCGCACACAATATATGGCCGTGCATTTAATTCGGAAATGTAGTTAGCTCGCCTTTTGTTTTACCAGGAGCTGTAGGTAGTAAATCACCACACGATAATTCGGAGGAATTCAAAGAAACAGAGGGAGGTAAAATATAGCGGTTTTCGGGGGCGGTTTTCTAAGAAACGTTATAACGTGGGATTCTTTTAAATTGCCCATTAGAGTTGGATTTGGGAGATAATCGTATGTCGTAAGTTATTCGGGAATAGTTTAGGAATGAATTATCACTATCTGTGTCATGGAATTGGTCTTATCTACAAGGTTATTTTAAAATGCGTGGTATATGTTGTGTTTTCCAAATACAAATACAATAATTTCACGTTCTTGACTGCATCAGGGTTCAATAAGAGCACAATTCAAACGTTTAGAGTTTTATTTCGATCAATTATTATAGTGATTACTAGGTGAAATTAACATCGGGCGACGGGGGATGTTTTTAATCGCGTTTTCCCTAACAATGAATGTTCGTTGAATTTCAGCATACCAGTTTCAATATTATTATAATTGTAGAAAGCTAAAAACCTTTTCCTTAACAATGAATTTCCGGTGAATTTTTTAAATTTCAGCATACAATTTTCAATATTATTATAATTGTAAAAAGCCAAAAACCTTTTCATTAAAAATGAATTTTCGGTGAATTTTTTAAATTTCAGCATACAATTTTCAATATTATTATAATTGTAAAAAGGCAGAAACCTTTTCCTTAACAATGAATTTTCGGTGATTTTTTTTAATTTCAGCATACAATTTTCAATATTATTATAATTGTAAAAAGCCAAAAACCTTTTCCTTAACATTGAATTTTCGGTGAAATTTTTAAATTTCAGCATACAATTTTCAATATTATTAAAATTTTAAAAAGGGAAAACCTTAAAATATAGATCGGAGTGAAGATATCCATTTTCTATAATTCCGGCGGCCGCGCGGGGTCGCAACGCGGATTATGATTCTCCAGTGGTGGAGCATTAAAAAAAATTGATTTTTGGTACAATTGTTTACACATGTCTTGGTAACCATAATATAAGAGTAAAAAAAAATTAAGTTGATTTAGTTAGTTGTTATTGAATAAAATTTGCAAGAAAACATTTTGTAATTTTTAGCAGCCTAGCCCACGAAGATTTTTTTCAAATTTTTCATGTTTTGTTTAGAATTTAATAGTAATCATTAAACATATTTTTTTAAAGATGCGCAGGCCTTAGTTTTTTTTTTAATTAATTTTGAACCTAAACTTGTTAGTATACGGCGTGCTAAAAAATCAATAAAATCGATTAGAACCTAAGGAATGTGTTTATATTTTCTGTAATGATTAACACTTACAAGGTCAGCATATGTTGGAATAAAAAATTAAAAAATTACGCCCTACTATTTTTTGGCGGCAGTGAAAGTCAAAATGATTCAATTTTCCATCCTAACCCACGGAGAATTTTTTCAAATTTTCACCATTTGTTGCTAACCCGATAGTGATTACAAAAAGAATTTTTTTAGATACGCGGGGATACACATTTTTTTTTTATATCGATTTTTAATTAATTAAACTATATAGCTTGATGGTTAATTACAGGTGCATTTGAATACAAACCTTTGTTTGAATAAAACCATATTGTTGCTAAAACATGGCTTTAGTGGTTTCTAAAAAGTCCTATTGTAAAAAATGATAGCAAGTATTTTTTAGAAGCTGTCAAAGTTGACCCGAAATCTATGGTTTCACTTTGTTGCTGAAGGAATTACGAATTATTTAGCAATATTATTTTTATTTAAATGATTGTATATTGTTTATAATACATTAGGTCAACATGGGGTAAAATCAAAAATCCAAAAATGACGCTCAATAAGTTTTTGACGGCGTCAAAGTCAAAATTATTTAATTTTCCATCCTAGCCCACGAAGAATTTTTTTTAAATTTTTGCACCATTTGTTGCTAACCCAATAGTGATTACAAAAAGATTTTTTTTAGATACGCGAGGATACATATTTTTTTTTATATCTATTTTTAATTAATTAAACCATATAGCTTGATGGTTAATTACAGGTGCATTTGAATACAAACCTTTGTTTGAATAAAACCATATTGTTGCTAAAACATGGCTTTAGTGGTTTCTAAAAAGTTCTATTGTAAAAAATGATAGCAAGTATTTTTTAGAAGCTGTCAAAGTTGACCCGAAATCTATGGTTTTACTTTATTGCTGAAGGAATTACGAATTATTTAGCAATACTATTTTTATTTAAATTATTGTATATTGTTTGTAATACATTAGGTCAACATGGGGTAAAATCAAAAATCCAAAAATGACGCTCAATAAGTTTTTGACGGCGGTCAAAGTCAAAATTATTTAATTTTCCATCCTAGCCCACGAAGAATTTTTTTTAAATTTTTGCACCATTTGTTGCTAACCCAATAGTGATTACAAAAAGATTTTTTTTAGATACGCGAGGATACATATTTTTTTTTATATCTATTTTTAATTAATTAAACCATATAGCTTGATGGTTAATTACAGGTGCATTTGAATACAAACCTTTGTTTGAATAAAACCATATTGTTGCTAAAACATGGCTTTAGTGGTTTCTAAAAAGTTCTATTGTAAAAAATGATAGCAAGTATTTTTTAGAAGCTGTCAAAGTTGACCCGAAATCTATGGTTTTACTTTATTGCTGAAGGAATTACGAATTATTTAGCAATACTATTTTTATTTAAATTATTGTATATTGTTTGTAATACATTAGGTCAACATGGGGTAAAATCAAAAATCCAAAAATGACGCTCAATAAGTTTTTGACGGCGGTCAAAGTCAAAATTATTTAATTTTCCATCCTAGCCCACGAAGAATTTTTTTTAAATTTTTGCACCATTTGTTGCTAACCCAATAGTGATTACAAAAAGATTTTTTTTAGATACGCGAGGATACATATTTTTTTTTATATCTATTTTTAATTAATTAAACCATATAGCTTGATGGTTAATTACAGGTGCATTTGAATACAAACCTTTGTTTGAATAAAACCATATTGTTGCTAAAACATGGCTTTAGTGGTTTCTAAAAAGTTCTATTGTAAAAAATGATAGCAAGTATTTTTTAGAAGCTGTCAAAGTTGACCCGAAATCTATGGTTTTACTTTATTGCTGAAGGAATTACGAATTATTTAGCAATACTATTTTTATTTAAATTATTGTATATTGTTTGTAATACATTAGGTCAACATGGGGTAAAATCAAAAATCTAAAAATTACGCTCAATAAGATTTTGACGGTGGTCAAAGTCAAAATTATTTAATTTTCCATCCTAGCCCACTGATAATTTTTTTCAAATTTTCACCATTTGTTGCTAACCCAATAGTGATTACAAAAAGAATTTCTTTAGATACGCGAGGATTCATATTTTTTTTTATATCGATTTTTAATTAATTAAACCATATAGCTTGATGGTTAATTACAGGGCATTTGAATACAAACCTTTGTTTGAATAAAACCATATTGTTGCTAAAACATGGCTTTAGTGGTTTCTAAAAAGTCCTATTGTAAAAAATGATAGCAAGTATTTTTTAGAAGCTGCCAAAGTTGACCCGAAATCTATGGTTTCACTTTGTTGCTGAAGGAATTACGAATTATTTAGCAATATTATTTTTATTTATATTATTGTATATTGTTTATAATACATTAGGTCAACATAGGGTAAAATCAAAAATCCAAAAATGACGCTCAATAAGTTTTTGACGGCGGTCAAAGTCAAAATTATTTAATTTTCCATCCTAGCCCACGAAGAATTTTTTTCATATTTTCACCATTTGTTGCTAACCCAATAGTGGTAGCCATATTTTAGCAACAATATGGTTTTATTCAAACAAAGGTTTGTATTCAAATGTACCTGTAATTAACCATCAAGCTATATGGTTTAATTAATTAAAAATCGATATAAAAAAATATATGTATCCTCGCGTATCTAAAAAAAATCTTTTTGTAATCACTATTGGGTTAGCAACAAATGGTGAAAATTTGAAAAACATTCTCCGTGGGTTAGGATGGAAAATTGAATCATTTTGACTTTCACTGCCGCCAAAAAATAGTAGGGCGTAATTTTTTAATTTTTTATTCCAACATATGCTGACCTTGTAAGTGTTAATCATTACAGAAAATATAAACACATTCCTTAGGTTCTAATCGATTTTATTGATTTTTTAGCACGCCGTATACTAACAAATTTAGGTTCAAAATTAATTAAAAAAAAACTTAGGCCTGCGCATCTTTAAAAAAATATGTTTAATGATTACTATTAAATTCTAAACAAAACATGAAAATTTTGAAAAAAATCTTCGTGGGCTAGGCTGCTAAAAATTACAAAATGTTTTCTTGCAAATTTTATTCAATAACAACTAACTAAATCAACTTAATTTTTTTTAACTCTTATATTATGGTTACCAAGACATGTGTAAACAATTTTACCAAAAATCAATTTTTTTTAATGCGCGACCGCCGGAATTATAGAAAATGGATATCTTTACTCCGGTAAAATATAGCTATTACTTAAAAAAAAACACTATATATTTTAATTATATAATGAATAAAACAAATTAAAAAACTTCCTCGATGGCTTGCGACCCGCACTTTTGAACTGAAAGCACTGACAGGTCGGTTGGCCTCAAAACATTGTCTTCGTTTTTATATTATAGAAATGATTTGAGACACTAAAAGGCTATTTACAATAAGTGTTTTAAAGTAGTGGTAAGCATGTATAAAAATACATATGTTCAGAATATGGTAGTAATGGTGTGAGATAATTAAGGTAGAGGTAATGTTCTGCGAAAGTTTTACCGTGCTGTTCTTCTAAATGAATTTCAATACATGTGTAAAATTTTGATTACCGCCACATTACCACTACCATGCTTATTGTGGATAAGCTAATAAAAATTAATAATTTGTGACTTAAATTAAATTAATTAATACTCTAAACATGAAGTCCTTCAAACAAATTTAAACTGGCTTCTATTATTTTATATTGTTTGTCTAGAATTGAAATTAATTGTCAATGATCAACCATCACTTCAAATAACGAAATTGCATTATGTCATTATTATAGTCCCGAATAATTCATATATATGGTTCTAATGAGCACGTAATATCCAGCGCTTTTAACAATTAAGTTGGATTTAATAAATGAAGGACAATTAGTTTCGTTATGAGATCGGCGAAGAGCGGCGCGCATTTTCCGCTCGAGTAATATGAGACCGAATAGGAATCACAATGTAAACTGCAAGATTGAAAATTCTGAATTTAATTTCGCTCCGGTTTATGTATAATGAAAATCCGGAATCTATGCATGGCGCACAACATGGCCATCAGTGGAATGGCGTTTCTTGCTGCTGCGTCGCATGCAAAAATCTACAGTGGGTAGATTGTGTCTTTTGCTGGAGTACTTTAGTAGTCCTTATAGTAATAATATAAGATTTTATTTTATTGAATTGTCTCGCTACTAATATTTAGTAATCAAATGATAATGACACATCATGGTAAAGGATGAATTTAAATATTACGCCATAATATATTCAATCAAGTAATAAGTAATTACAGTTACAGTAGTAACATTTAAATACTAAATTGAGATTTTAGAAACTTAGTAAAATTAATTCGCGCAGCCATAATTTATTTATTTATTTATTCATTAATATGTAAATAATGCATATAATGGAAAATATGAAGACTATGCTAACTAATGTCGCAGATAGGCTTAACAAACTAGAAGCTAGGAACACTGGGGATATTTCTAAAGTACATTAATAATGAAAAATACAGAATTACGAATTTCCACCTGAAATGTCAATGGCATCCTCAACAAGAAAGATGAACTAGAGGTGTTCCTAAATCTACAACACATTGATGTGTGCCTTATCTCTGAAACTCAGCTAACAAACCAGGCCTATGTCTAAGACTTCTATTAGGTGATGAGCTGACCAAGAACATTTTTATATGTTATACAAATTATAATAGACAAAATAATAAGACAAAAAGCATATGAGGAGACAAATAGACAAAATTTGAAATTGAAAGAAAGAGTTTTTGTTGCATTGTTGATGTTAACTTAATTATTATCTTTATTGTATCGTTTCTTAATACGAACATAATCCACATTTTCTGATATTTTTATCAAGGTACAGTCGATGGCCTCTTGTACATGTATATCTTGTATGAATGTATGTTACAATAAATATATCTTCTTCTTCTCATCAAAGTACATCAATGTTTAGTGGGTGTTCACTTATTTATGGCGGCGAGTATATGTTCCTATATTTTAAAATTGCACATATGTTGGTTTGAATGGCATACACGACAATATAAGTGTCTATAAAAAGCATCCAGTAAAACCAATATACTGGTAAATAATCAAACAAAAAAGTACTCCCGTGCAAATATGATTTTATTAGTAACATAAACAGAATTGCTGGTATTACACAATCCACAAATTCCGGAGCGTTCGAAATTACGACTATTATTGTCACCATATAACCAGATTCCATAGCAATGAGAGTGATTGAGGTGACATGTTCGTCACCCGCAGTAATAATCATATTTCAAGTTTAATATAGGTCAACCCCACATTCGGATTGTCTTCGGTTTCCTCGTAATACAGTTCATGATTGAACTATAATTACCATCAAAACCGTATATTCCGTGCCGGAAAATTGAATAAATAATTGCATTCTCGCATGAACCGCATGCACCTTAGTAGGCCACTATGCGGCCAGGTGTTTTATTCGCGCTCAAATCGCGATAAAGCCGCAGGACGGGGTAAACGAACTGCCGCCGCGCTAAGCCTATGCAAGCGTATTCAAATTTGTGTGCCCTCCCCCGGTTTCGCGTGTGCAAATCGGGACAGTCAGTGCACTTTAGGGATGTGTTAATAAATCAGGGCAGGAGCTCGCGTGTTAACAGGCCGTAACGTCGCCGCCGCCACCGTCTGTCTGCCGTCACAGCCCTGCGAAATACTACGGGCCGCCGCCGGTAAACAGGAACATCTGCATTGCTGTTGTTCTATAATCAGGTGGTACGGGGGTAATAAACTCGCTGATATTATCGCCGCAGGACGTTTATAGAGAAAACTTATATGCCAGAATTAATATGTCACATGTATGGTAAAAATATTTTAAATTATGAATACAATTAATATTATAAAAGTTACTACCCTTCGACATTCAATTTAGACGACTGTTGTTTCAAAATATTTATTTTCTACACACATTTTTTTTAAATAATTTTTTATAAACAACGATTTATATGTAACATCTAAAGCCTTTGGGGTGATTTTTGAGCACTTTGAATATAGCGATCAATAGTTGTTGACTATTATTACGAATGGTGTCGATTTTTTCCCCCTTTGCTTCGTAATTTCTGATAGTTCACTTCTATCAGAAATAGCGATAACCTTTCACGAAGCAAAGGACCAAAAATTGACACCATTCGCAATAAATAGTATGGTAGCTTGGTAGTAGTTATATGTTGACATTAGTTCTATCAGAAATAGCGATAAACCTTCACGAAGCAAAAGACCAAAAATTGACACCATTCGCAATAATAGTCTGGTAGCTTGGTAGTAGTTATATTTTGACATTAGTTCTATCAGAAATAGCGATAAACCTTCACGAACCAAAGGGCCAAAAATCGACACCATTCGCAATAATAGTCCGGTAGATAGGTAGTAGTTATATTTTGACATTAGTTCTATCAGAAATAGCGATAAACTTTCATGAAGCAAAGGACCAAAAATTGACACCATTCGCAATAAATAGTCTGGTAGCTTGGTAGTAGTTATATTTTGACATTAGTTCTATCAGAAATAGCGATAAACCTTCACGAAACAAAGGGCCAAAAATCGACACCATTAGCAATAATAGTCCGGTAGCATGGTAGTAGTTATATTTTGACATTAACTTTTGAGCGAATGCTATTAGTCCATCGCTATTCAACTATACGTTTTATTGCGTATAGCGATTACGATCGGTCAAAAATCATGCGATAACCCTTCATGAAGCAAAGGGCCAAAAATCGACACCATTCGCAATAATAGTCTGGTAGCATGCTAGTAGTTATATTTTGACATTAATTTTGAGCGAATGCTATTAGTCCATAGCTATGAAACTATACGTTTTATTGCGCATGGCGATTACGATCGGTCAAAAGTCATGATTTTCGAGCGATTGCTATGAATATAATGATTCATACACGTCAATGATGAATTGTGTCGATTATTAGCTCTTAACTTCGTGAATTGCTATCCCTGATAGCACCTAAGGCTAAGGCTTTTCTAGAAAACTAGGGGTGCGATTTTCGAGCAATAATTATTATCATGCGCTATAATCCGTACATGTTTCATAGCGATGGAATAATAGCTCAATAATTAATGTCAAAATATAACAACTAGCGTGTTATATTTTGACATTAAGAATAATTAATGTCAAAATATAACAAGCCAGTTGTTATATTTTGACATTAATTATTGAGCTATTAGTCCATCGCTATGAAACATCTACAGATTATAGCGCATGATAATAATTATTGCTCGAAAATCTCACCATATACATATTATAATAAATAATGGGGAATTATTTAATTACATAAATTTTAAACTATGTTTGTGATGTAAAGCTCAATAGAGCTATTATTCCATCGCTATGAAACATATACGGATTTTAACGCATAATAATAGTTATTGCTCGAAAATTACACCCCTAGTTTTCTAGAAAAGGGTTACCGAAAAAGCGACCATTTGAACATCACAAACATTGTATAAAATGTATCTAATTAAATAATTTCCCATTATTTATTATAATATGTATATGGTGCGATTTTCGAGCAATAACTGTTATCATGCGCCACAATCTGTACATGTTTCATAGCGATGGACTAATAGCTCAGTAATTAATGTCAAAATATAACATTATTTATTATAATATGTAGAATTTGATACTGGATTTGGGTGCGTTTATAATAAAATATTCAATTAAGGTATTTTATTTGGCACAATGTTCATACTCGGTGAAACAAAAATATAGCATTATTTTATATTTAGAACATACAATATGTAACATTTGAATCACCTTATGCTTCCACTAAAAATGCTATAACAAACATCCTATGTGCACCACACCGCAACCATTTCGCGTTTCAACGTTATGTTGGAGAACTTCAAAGTGTTCGGCCAAGACAAAGGGGGGCGGCTTCTTTAAAAATGAACATCAAAAGTTACACAAAGTAACACCGGGACGTTGCGGTCTTTTAATCTGCCTGGTGGTGGCCGGGTAAACCGCGCACGCTATCCCTCATTAAAAGCCGCAAATAATTAGGTTCATTAAGTGTTTCCCAAACGAATTTATCTCAAAACATGCGGTCGTTAGATCTGTTGATAAGTTGATTTATGTCGGTTATGATACAAATTTTATTTATGGCAGCTATAAATTTTGTACTTGGAAATTGGATTTATCGTCGAGGTAGCTAATTAGTGGCGGGTTTGTTAATTTATTTGCTGCAGTTATGTAATACGTCTATTCATAATTAGTTAAATAATTAATTTGTTTTATGGTTATTTTTATAATGTTACATAACTTTTTTTATTGAGCATATGTATTATGGCTTGAACACAAATAATAAAGCAAAATTTAAAAAAAACTATCATTATAGCCTTAGGGCTTTTCCGATGATCAAACTAACGTAACGTAAAATTTCGCGAATCACCTTTCAAGGGTTTTCTGTGTGAACTTAAGGAAAAACCGGTTGATTACACTCCTCTATGTAATCAAACGGGTTTTCCTTAACTTCACACAGAAAACCCTTGAAAGGTGATTCGCGAAATTTTACAACAACGGGATTTGAACTTTCTCCTCAATGCTCTATACGAGACGCACCGTGACTCTAATCCACTATACACTGAGCTGGGCAATCATTTTTGTAATTTTTGTAATTTTTGTAATTTTTGTAATTTTTGTAATTTTTGTAATTTTTGTAATTTTTGTAATTTTTGTAATTTTTGTAATTTTTGTAATTTTTGTAATTTTTGTAATTTTTGTAATTTTTGTAATTTTTGTAATTTTTGTAATTTTTGTAATTTTTGTAATTTTTGTAATTTTTGTAATTTTTGTAATTTTTGTAATTTTTGTAATTTTTGTAATTTTTGTAATTTTTGTAATTTTTGTAATTTTTGTAATTTTTGTAATTTTTGTAATTTTTGTAATTTTTGTAATTTTTGTAATTTTTGTAATTTTTGTAATTTTTGTAATTTTTGTAATTTTTGTAATTTTTGTAATTTTTGTAATTTTTGTAATTTTTGTAATTTTTGTAATTTTTGTAATTTTTGTAATTTTTGTAATTTTTGTAATTTTTGTAATTTTTGTAATTTTTGTAATTTTTGTAATTTTTGTAATTTTTGTAATTTTTGTAATTTTTGTAATTTTTGTAATTTTTGTAATTTTTGTAATTTTTGTAATTTTTGTAATTTTTGTAATTTTTGTAATTTTTGTAATTTTTGTAATTTTTGTAATTTTTGTAATTTTTGTAATTTTTGTAATTTTTGACTACATTTGATGATATTTGATGATAACTGACAATATTTGACAATATTTGACAATATTTGACAATATTTGACAATATTTGACCATATTTGACAATATTTGACAATATTTGACAATATTTGACAATATTTGACAATATTTGACAATATTTGACAATATTTGACAATATTTGACAATATTTGACAATATTTGACAATATTTGACAATATTTGACAATATTTGACAATATTTGACAATATTTGACAATATTTGACAATATTTGACAATATTTGACAATATTTGACAATATTTGACAATATTTGACAATATTTGACAATATTTGACAATATTTGACAATATTTGACAATATTTGACAATATTTGACAATATTTGACAATATTTGACAATATTTGACAATATTTGACAATATTTGACAATATTTGACAATATTTGACAATATTTGACAATATTTGACAATATTTGACAATATTTGACAATATTTGACAATATTTGACAATATTTGACAATATTTGACAATATTTGACAATATTTGTTTTATGTATTATTATGTAACAATTCATTGTTTCCTTTTCTCTGTAATTAGATTTAATGTCTGCTGAGAAATAAATAAATTTGACAATATTTAACAATATTAGACTATATTTGACAATAGTTGACGAATATTTCTCAATATTTGACGATATTTGAAGATATTTAACGGTATTTGACGATATTTGACTACATTAGACAATATTGGTCTTATTGTGCGTAATTAAATTTATATACAATAAAACTATTAGACAACCCAAGTTACATCAACTGTTTTTTGGGGGGTTAGCATTCCTGCAAATCAAATTGCCGGGAAAGTGACTTTAGCTGTGAAACGGTTTTATCCTGATTTTTTCTCTATTTGCGGACATATTTTGCTCAAATTTTAATGGGATCGCCCCAACTAGGTTTCCCAGCCGATTTGCAAGTATAGTCGCGATCCATTAAGCCGTTTTCCCGAAATTTTCTTCACAGACAAATTCATAGCCACACACACACACAGACACCTTTTTCTATCATTTTTGGCATTTTTTACGTTTTGAAATATTTGACCTGTTTTGACGTTTATGACATTTTAGAAATTCTGAAAATTGGACGGACAATATTAGACAATATTTGACGATATTTGACGATATTTGTCAATATTTGTCAATATTTGTCAATATTTGACAATATTTAACAATATATAACAATATTTAACAATATTTAAAAATATTTAAAAATATTTAAAAATATTTAAAAATATTTAAAAATATTAAAAAATATTTAACAATATTTAACAATATTTAACAATATTTAACAATATTTAATAATATTTGATTATATTTGATTATATTTGATGATATTCGACAATATTTTAATATTTCACGATATTTGACTATAAATGACGATATTTAACGATATTTGACTATATTTCACGATATTTGATGATATTTGACAATAATTAACGATATTTGACAATATTTGATTGTATTTGACAATATTTTACGAAATGGGACTATATTCGACAATATTTGACGATATTTGTCAATATTTGTCAATATTTGACAATATTTAACAATATTTGACAATATTTAACAATATTTGATTATATTTGATCATATTTGGTGACATTTGAGGATATTTGACAATTTTTGACGATATTTGACTATATTTGAGGATATTTGACTATATTTAAGGATATTTGACGATATTTGATGATATTTGACAATATTGAACTATATTAGATAATATTTGATTGTATTTAACAATATTTTACGATATTTGACTATATTCGATTATATTTGACGATATTTGACGATATTTGACGATATTTGACAATATTTGACTACGTTAGACAACATTCGTCTTTAATAGTATAATAATAATAATAATAAACTTTATTTCTCATCAATTGCAGCACAAATATATTTTCGTTTTATTTTCATTTAGATTCTTTTGTGCGTAATTAAATTTTTAACTATATATAAAATTAAACTATTTGACAACCCAAGTTACGCCAATTGTTTTTTTTTCTGCTTTGGCGTTCCTGGAAATCAAATTGGCGGGAAAGTGACGTTTGCTGTGAAACGGTTTTATCCTGATTTTTTCTCTATTTGAGGACATATTTTGCTGTAATTTTCACGGGATCGCCCCAACTCGGTTTCCCAGCCGATTTGCAAATATGGTCGCAATCAATTCAGCCGTTTTTCCTGTATTTGTTCACAGACAAATTCATTACCACACACATACTTTTCTTTGTGTCGTATTTGGCATTTTTGACGTTTTTAACATTTTGGAAATTCTACACATTGGACGGATAAGATTTGACAATATTTGACAATATTTAACAATATTTAACAATATTTAACAATATTTAACAATATTTAACAATATTTAACAATATTTAACAATATTTAACAATATTTAACAATATTTAACAATATTTAACAATATTTAACAATATTTAACAATATTTAACAATATTTAACAATATTTAACAATATTTAACAATATTTAACAATATTTAACAATATTTAACAATATTTAACAATATTTAACAATATTTAAAAATATTTAACAATATTTGATTATATTTGATGATATTCGACAATATTTGATAATATTTCGCAATATTTGACGATATTTAACGATAATTGACTATATATGACGATATTTAACGATATTTGACTATATTTCACGATATTTGATGATATTTGACAATATTTAACGATATTTGACAATATTTGATTGTATTTGACAATATTTTACGAAATTGGACTATATTCGACAATATTTGACGATATTTGGCAATATTTGGCGTTATTTGACGATATTTGACTATATTTGACTACATGAGACAATATTCGTCTTTAATAATATAATAATAATAACAATAATAAACTTTATTTCTCATAAATTGCAGCACAACTATATTTTTGTTTATTTTCATTTAGATTATTTTGTGATATTCGACAATATTTGATAATATTTTGCAATATTTCACGATATTTCACGATATTTGACTATATTTGACGATATTTAACGATATTTGACTATATTTCACGATATTTGATGATATTTGAAAATATTTAACGATATTTGACAATATTTGATTGTATTTGACAATATTTTACGAAATTCAACTATATTCGACAATATTTGACGATATTTGGCAATATTTGGCGATATTTGACGATATTTGACAATATTTGACTATATGAGACCATATTCGTCTTTAATAATATAATAATAATAACAATAATAAACTTTATTTCTCATAAATTGCAGCACAAATATATTTTTGTTTATTTTCATTTAGATTATTTTGTAATATTCGACAATATTTGATAATATTTTGCAATATTTGATGATATTTCACGATATTTGATTATATTTGACGATATTTAACGATATTTGACTATATTTCACGATATTTGACGATATTTGATGATATTTGACGATATTTGACAATATTTGATTGTATTTGACAATATTTTACGAAATTGGACTATATTCGACAATATTTGACGATATTTGGCAATATTTGGCGATATTTGACGATATTTGACAATATTTGACTATATGAGACAATATTCGTCTTTAATATTATAATAATAATAACAATAATAAACTTTATTTCTCATAAATTGCAGCACAAATATATTTTTGTTTATTTTCATTTAGATTATTTTGTGGGTAATTAAATTCCTTTTCTCTGTAATTAGATTTAATGTCTGCTGAGAAATAAATAAATTTGACAATATTTAACAATATTAGACTATATTTGACAATAGTTGACGAATATTTCTCAATATTTGATGATATTTGACGATATTTAACGGTATTTGACGATATTTGACTACATTAGACAATATTGGTCTTATTGTGCGTAATTAAATTTTTAACTATATATACAGTTAAACTATTAAACAACCCAAGTTACACCAACTGTTTTCTTTGCTGGGTTGGCGTTCCTGGAAATCAAATTGGCGGGAAAGTAACTTTTGTTGTGAAACGGTTTTACCCGGATTTTTTCTCTGTCTGTGGACGGATTTTGCTTAAATTTTCACGGGATCGCCCTAACTCGGTTTCCCAGCCGATTTGCAAATATGGTCGCAATCTATTTAGCCGTTTTCCCGGAATTTGATCACAGACACATTCATATCCACACACACACACACACACAGATGTATACACACTCACTCACCTAGACACACACACGCACAGACATTTTCCAAAAATAGTCCATTTCGACTAGAAAAATCATAAAAGGTGGAGAAAAGTCAAAATTAGCATTCGATTTTTTTAGCGAAAACCATACTTTCTTTATACAGCAATTCTGTATTCGAAAAGTAATAAAGTTAAAGGCTATTTTCCATGAAGGTGTTTATGGTGACAAAATTATAAATAATAATTAATAAATAAAATTATATTGGACGAAATTTATTTATTAAATAACTTTTACAGGGTCATTGCCTGCTTGTATTGATGTAAATTGATTTGATATGTTTATTTTGTTGATCCCTGTACTTTCGATTAATTGGTGCCTGAGTCTTCTAAATATTTCGCATTTAATCCATTTATTATCGATGTGAAATATATCCAAATTTGGCACAATGAGTGAGACCCTGTGAAATCATGACTTCACGCTGACTATTTGACGATATTCGACGATATTTGACGATATTTGACGATGTTTGACGATATTTGACGATGTTTGACGATGTTTGACGATATTTGACTATATTTGATGATATTTGACAATATATATCAAGGCAGACGTTAATATATATGTACCAGGAGTTCATCCCCGTTCACCGTGATCGGCACCCACTCTTCATTATAATAAAATCAAAACAAATAATTATACTTTTCACACTTGGTAGTACGTATTATTATTTGTGACCATGATTGGTCCTGCTTAATCCTTATTTATTAATTATTATTTTATTTATTACTTATTATTTTATTTCAGCCTAAACCCACATTTCTAATGGGCCTATAATTATCCTGATTATTATATAAAGAACTTATTTCTTTATTATATACAAAAAATAATTAATTAAATCAGATTTCGATGACAAATCTTTCATCTTATTATCATTCTAGAATTTGTGTTTTTACTTATGTAAAAGATTACTTTAGAAAGTATCCGAAGGTTTTATAAAACAAAAAAATATAGATAAAACTCAAATATATTTTATAGCCATATAAAGTATGTTAAATATACATGTGGAATAAAATTACTTTATTTCACTGTTATAGAATAAAATGCACTAAAAGTTTATCTTTATCATTAAATACAGTTTTTATCAGAAGCTGTATTCTATATCTTTATTTGATCAATGATCGCCTGTAACGTTACTGTTTTTGTTACAATTTGTAACCAGCCGATGTTCGGGTGTAAAGCCCGTATGACATTATCTAGTTTTCTATATTCGTTTTATATATAAGAATTGATATATTAAACTGTATAACTATTTCTAAATGGAAAATTAACATTGTATATTACGGTGTTGTTATTATTAAGTGAATTTATTAATTTATTATTATTCCGCCGCTATAATATTTTCTACATATGTGTATGACACTATGTAGTTTGTTTCTGCATTGAAAACGATATAAAAAACTAGATATGTCATACGGGCTTTATTCATAAATTAATTTTTTTATTGAATTATAGTGATAATCTGTAAAATCAACTTTATTTAATATTCTTTACAATCCACATGTTTATTAAAGCAAATTGATGTTTGCCGCTGCAACGGACTCAATAAATTTGTTAGTGACTTCATGGGGGGGGGCTGTTGTAATTAATTTATGGGTTTATCGAGTCGTTTCGCGAATGCAGCAGGCAGACATTGTGTATTTACGTTGCAATATTTCTTACACCATATTGCACCGTATATTACATAACCATGTGGTGGTTTATTATGACAATCTAATTTTGTGTATAAAATAGACCTCATAAATTAATATTAAACTGAAAGAAGCTTTGCAGCGAGCTATATAAAACGTAATAAATGTCTAATAATAAATTGAGGTAATGTAGAAAAACATGTTTTCTTGGAGCTGTAATTATATGAAATGTTATACAAATTTTTCAATTTTTCATCGGAAAGTCCACCGGTTGATAATAAAAATGTTACTGTCTCTTTCTCTCTCTAAGATAGGGCAAAACATTACTTAAGTTGCTTTCGTTTAATATTACTAGTCGCCCCACGGCATGCTGTATCGCTCCAAGTTTTGCGGACGAGCGCCGCTTGTAAGGTTAGAATTGTGCCCATCGGGAGCGGCTTGCACGATAAATAGAACAAGAGACAATTAGCCCGGAGCAGCACACAGTGATAAAAGGAAAACAGTTTTAGTAGTAGGTGGATACATAAAGGCAGCCAATGAAGATAGATTTTTTGTTTTGTTTCATAATTACTTGTTAATATAAATGATTTCTGAAAATTGCAACTTACCTATTTTTTTTCTACTAATTTGTTATAACGTTTTAATATATATATATCCGAAACACTGGAGTGCGTGAAAATTGATTGTTATTAAATTCTAAATCAAATCTATACCATTTGAGTTTTGAAAGGTCTGGGGAACATTTTGAAAAACCACAATTCGTATATATATATATATATATATATATATATATATATATATATATATATATATATATATATATATGTGTTGTTTTCAGCAAACAATATTATGGGAGCATTTTGATATAACTTTCTATGTGTCTCAATAGCTCTTTATATATTGCTATTTTCTCCACTATTATCTTTTAATTATCTCAACTTTTTTTGCATGAATGTGTTTGTACGAGAAACATAATCGCAAATCCTCAACACACTTCGCGCCCTCACGAAATCTTGAAAAGTATTTCATAATTCTATTACATGCTACTACCAGTAGTGTGCTGCAGATTGCTCTCTATAACTTTCATTGGCCCTCTTTTAATTATTTCCACCTTTTTGTATGAATGTGTTTGTAGAGAGAAACATAATCGCATATCCTCGACACACGCTCGCGAAATCTTGGAAGGGATTTAATAATTCTATTACATTCTACTATCAGTAGTCTACTGCAGATTCTATATAATTCACTAACGCGCTTCAATTGATGGATGAATAAGTAAGGGTTTCGTGGTGGTTGTTTGGTAAACTGCGCGAACGCGCACCGTCTTCACGACCACCATTATCACGTAAACCACGATCGATCCTGCTGCTGCTACTGCTTGTGTGCTGTGGGTGTAAATCAACGAGCGCACTCTGGCAGAATTTTTATAGTATGGGCGGTAAATATTAGTCGTTTATAAATAATGAACAATATATATAGCTGGTTGGTATTAAAGATGTTTATGCTACTGCGTAAAATTAACGGCCGGCATTTTTAATATTCTCCTAAAAATTGTTTTCAAAGCTGTTTATTACCATTTGTATCGTGAAACTGGCGAGATTTATTGCTTTTTTGTATGTGCTAAATATACGGCGCTCTTAAATAAATAGGATTAAATAGGTCTGTTTACTTACTAGGCTGTAAAAGTACTTTCATGTCTGATAAAAGTGGTATTTGATATTCAGTATCCTTATTTATACACTGATGGACAAAATTATGCCATATTCGTGATTCACTAAAATTTCTAAAAAAAATCTAAAATAAATTATTAAAGAAAGGACTTTATTTTACTAGTTGACTTAAAACCATTAAGTTGGATAAACAATATTCGGCAAAATAGTTAACGTTATCAATTATTATAAAATTTATATAAATTTATATGAATTTGAAAGCAGGTATAAAGATATTGATTGTTTAACCAATTTTATAGCAATATGAGCGTCAATTCTTGTGTTCCCTTGCAACCTTCTATCCATTGTACCAAGAAGATTTTGAATAATATCTTGAGGAATTGCATCCTATTTTTCTTGTGCTTCAATAGTGTATATAGAGTGACCCTAAAGTATAAATTCGATAAAACCTTTATTATATTTTTTATCTAAATCTGTTGGGCGTGCTATAAATAAATAAATAAATAAATGTATTTATTGCCCAACAAAATAATAAAATTCCAATTACAGGACATCAACAAGATATTACATACTAATATAATATAATAAACTATATACTAAATAATAGTTATGTAAAAATTCTTTTTAAATGTATTGTATATATTATTATATTTTAGTGGTATTAAAAAAAACTAAAAAATAAAAATATTCAAACATCTAATAGTGTCAAATCTGGAGACATAGTTATCAAGGTATGCACGTAATCGAGCCTGGTAATGAGGAAGTGAAAGATTAAGTAATCTACAGTCTCAAGAATATTAAAAAGGTACCGGGAAAATCAATACTTCGCAAACTAGATAGATAGATAGATATCACTTAAAGTTTCATTTAAAAAAAGTAAAAATTTCTGAATTACCGGAGTGCGTGAAAATTGATTGTTGTTAAATTCTAAATAAAATCAACATTTCCCAAACTTTAATTGAAATCATTAAAACATTTGTGAATATATTATTTTATAAAAAACATAAGTTTCACTGAAACCGAAAGTTCTTAATATTGCGACTGTAATATAGCCCTAAATTTAAATTAAAATAATTATGACTATGTAGTTATTATTCGATCAGACTTTTAAATTAATAGTATCATAGTTATAAATCCTTACAAATCAATATAAAACACGCTCAGTTTTATAATAATTTGTAAGGATTTATAAACATGATAGTATGAATTGAATAGTAATTATTTATAATCCTTACTATAAATATAAAATTATAAATATTCGTGTTGCTGTGGGTAGAGCTGTTCTGATTGAATATGCAATATTTGTAAAGTTACTGCACGCTTAAGCATATAATCTGTAATTTAACGTGAGTGTTACTTGCCCAGCTCAACAGTGTACAAGAGATCAAACTGTGAGATAGAACAGAGACTAAGACTACTGATTAGCAATGTAAATGGAAATGTAACGCCGAACGGATGCTCGGAATTGCAATTGAAGCGGTACAATATCGGCGCTAAGACCTTAACGAGAAATTGACAATTAGGGCCTGATGGGATTCGCATACATTTGAATCTGAATCGGTACAAGTTGTAGAACTTTATTAGAAAAAAAAACCAGAATAGCTGTAGTTATGAATATGATGAATTAGTTGTATTTTTTCATATCTTTACAAATTTATTTGAATTTTTTAAAGCTATATAACTTCACATTTCGCGACATACGTAAATTTTGGACGTATTTCTAACCTTTTTATGATTTATTCAGAATAATTTCATTCATCGAAAATTTTAAAGGATCTTAATAGTTGGACCCCGCTAACTAGGACTAGTCTGTTAATTTAATTCATCTTTACTTTTTTACTTTAAGACCGTTTTTCTTTAAAGTTTTCTTATGTAACCTATTTAAAATTTTGTATGGTTGGAAGCAGATTAAAAAACTCTCCCGAAAGAAAAAATATAGCTCGTCATTAAAAATAAATTGATGACGTTACAATTACAAACGAAAATAATAGGAGGACAAATGACAATTATAAACGATTCCAATAATAATTGAAAATGCATTCAGAAAAATTCAGTCCGTCTCTATTTTTATTTTTATTTCATTTAACATATTAAATTATTAATAACTTTTTTGGAAAAATTGGATAAATCAAAATAATGGCTGAACAAATTAAAATATTGAATGGACATACGATTGTAATTCATATTTAGATGAGTGTTAGATATGTAAATACATACATATCCATTGTTATTTTCGTTTATTTCTATCTCCTTTCTGTGGCGTGGACAATCGAAAAGTTTTGTTAGACAAACGTGGACAAATCGTGAACAAACGTGGACAAATTGTGAACAAACGTGAACAAATCGTGGACAAACGTGGACAAATAGTAGACAAACGTGGACAAATCATGAACAAACGTGGACAAATCGTGGACAAACGTGGACAAATCGTAGAGAAACGAATTAGACAATAATTTGTCAAAAAATCTTATTTGCGGTTTGCTAACTTCACACAGCTAATATTATTAGCAATCATGCAGCATAGTATATATTATAGAATTCTATTTATATCGATTTAAAGATTAATTTCTTAATTCTAAATTTAACTTGCTATTACGGTATGTATATTTGTCATGTATATAGTCTGCTAATATTTTCCAATTTTATAGACAAATACGACAATTTCCAATTTAACTTTATTTCCCGGCGCATGGTATCGGTAATAAATGCAATGATCGAGGTACCTATACAGCGCAAACACGCGATTTCGTGATTATCTTAGTGGCCCAATAATAAAAGGCACAATTTACTGCAGGGTTGAAAGCATGTAGTCATCAGGAGCGTATGAATTGGCGCTGCTCGTGCGTGCCTAATGATCAATCGCGGTGTAATCTCTTTGCGGAATTCAAAGGTAATCGAGCACAGAGGGTAAAGTGTAAGGTGGGATTAGTCGCGCGGATATTAATGGGCATCAACCAGATAATTACATTATTATCTATGAAAATTATAGGTTTGATATATGTACGATTTATAATAATTATATGGTATCAGATATTGATTGACAGACATGTGATTTTCAAAACACTCAACTACAGAGCTCGGCAAAGTTGAAGACTAGTTTTAATTTTCAAACATTTATAATCTCATTCGTTTGTCTACGATTTGTCGAACAAAAAGTTTCTTTTGGCAACCCTTTAAAAGAGTTGTAAATAAATATTTAACTTTTTTTTAAATTTATAAGCGAATATCCGTGAATAATTCCAGTTCAATTATTTATTACTAATTTTTAACGTGTTATAATTATGTATATCGACGTACGCAGTTACATTTTTATTTATGAATAAATTGATTTCATGCCTGTAAGTGCGCACGTCGATTTACATAAAAACCAAAACGCAAAATCTTCTCCCTTTTAAAACAATTCACTTTTGAATTGTTTTGAAAGGGAGAAGATTTTGCGCAATGAAAGTGGTGTAAGTCACTTTTGACTTACACCACTTTCATTCTCACAGGCTCAATTAAAAGTAGAAAAAATAAATCAAAGAGGAAAAGAAAAAAATTGAATTTTGTCGATTAAATCATGAATCGAAAAGACAGACAAATTCTTCGTACCATATAATCCGAATCCGCAATAAAAAATGGAAGTGTCCATTTAAGATTGTAAAGTTTTATGTATGACCTGTGTAAAACATCTATATAAATTAGATTTATGATATATTATATAGAAAAATGTAAACACACCCTTTATTTGGCATACATATTATACATACAAAATAAATCCAACTCATCATAATTATCCAAACAGTACAATATAACCCTCAAACTTGAGAACACAAACATATGTATGTAAGTATGAAACATGTCTTGGTTTTGTTGTAGAACGAAAATAGGAACAAATATAAAGTTCATACTATGTCCGTTCTAACACAAAGTCTAAATTACTTTCATACTTTCATCATGAAGATTGACCTCGTTCTGTGCAGAAACTTTTGTACGTAACCGTTTTAAATTGAAATGTAATAATATTTCATCCCGAATGATTTTATTGGCTTCGATTTGTTCCCCATTCCGCGCAGCTGCTATCAATAACCATGTGTGCGAACGAAAAAAAAAAAAGAAAAGTTATAAAATACGCAATCTGAAACGATGACTGGCGAGGGCGACCCGTGAAGAAAACAGACGTTCAAAATTTATGCCGATACATCACTTTTATACAGTAGCTTTGTTCCGACAAGAAGTGGTCCTAAATCCGAGCCACTGGAGGAAATGCGAAATGGCGTTATGTAGGGCCGTAAAATCGCGCCACGTGCGAAATACTTTAGTCATCGATTTTACGCATAAAAAATGGGGCTATGACTGATAAGATTTTTATAATTATGATAAATAAACGTAGAAATAATTACAGGATGTGACTCTATTCTCGATTCAAATGTTAAATGGACATTCAGAATAAGCGCAGTGGTGGTAATGTAGCAATGTTTTGCATGTCTATCAAAATCCAGACGTTCAGAATTGGGCAGTAATGGTGTGGGATAATTAAGGTAGAGGTAATTACCAATGTTCGGTACAGTTTTACCTTTTTGTTGTAACCTCATGAAATTAAATAGTATGCTAACAGATTCCCCACTAAATATTGTCAGTTTCTGCCACCAGAAGGTGCACCTTACAAATAGAGTAATTATATTTTAACCCAGAATTTTAATACGAACAAGAATGAGCGATTCAAGCCAGTGAATACTCCAGATTCAATCGCCTATTCTTGTTTGTATTAAAATCCTAGGTTAAAATATAATTATTACACTCATTATTTTTTTCTAAGGTGTACCTCAGATACAGAAATTTGTGTTATTATTAACTTTCGATATATGGCGTCAAGGAAATGCTACATTGAGAATCTAATAATACTGTACTGTCTCTTTTGGGTAGTTTCTGTATAAATAAATAAAATCTATACTTAACTATACTATAATAAACGATATAGTTATCATTTGAATATTATATGGTTTGTATCGTTTTTGTTACGTTTTATGCCGAAAATTGTCGAAATAAACCCGATTGTCTGTGTGTATGTATGTATGTATGTATGTATGTATGTATGTTTGTATGTATGTCTGTCTGTCTGTCTATCTGTGAACGAAAGTCCGGGAAAACAGCAAAACAGATTGCGACCAAATTTGACAAATATTTGCGGACACTACCTGGGAAATATGAGCAAAATCGGTCCACTAACAGCGAAGGAATCACGATCACCACGATGAGCGGCAGATAATTAGGCGCGGCCGCGGAAAATCTAATACTCAGGGCGGGAAATGCGGCACAATCTATCGTGACCAAATTTGGAAATCGGCTGAAAGCTTGCGCTCGGACGACCCTGAGAAAATTTGAGCAAAATCGGTCCACAAAAACATAAGATTTCTCAATAATAGCGATTATTCTATTGCGCATATGAAATAGAAAATATGAAAATGTGAAAAATGAAAATTTGAAAATGTGAAAAAAGAAAATTTGAAAATTTGAAAATTTGAAAATTTGAAAATTTGAAAATTTGAAAATTTGAAAATTTGAAAATTTAAAAATTAGAAAATACGAAAATGATTAAATGTATATATGTCAAAATTCTAAAATGTAAATATGTGTAAATTCTTTTGAAATTTAGACATATTTAAAATGTCAGAATGCCAAAACGTTAAAATGTCAGAATTTCAAAATGTTAAAATGACAAAGTGTGAGAATGACAAAATGTCAGAACGCCAAAGTTAAAAAGTCAAACTTCAAAATGTGAAAATGTCAGAATCTCAAAAGTATCAACTATTTAAAAAAAAAGTATAAAAAGTCAGAAAGTCAAAAAGAGGGGAAAAATTGCATTTAATTAACCCCCATTATTTTTAGTTATTTTATTTATAAAATTAATTTTAGTTTTTAAAAAAACATTATGAATTTTATATATTAACCCAAGTACTTTTAGTTAATGTTTTATTTCAAGCCACATGAAAAAAAAATTTCAACCCGCTTGAAAAAAAAAATTGCATAATAATCCATGTATTTTTCTATAAAATTTATAATTTTTTTTTTTTTCAAAAAAAAAATTATGTACTTTAATAACCCATGTATCATTAGTTATTATTTTATTTGTAAAATTTATAAATTATGAATTTTATATAATAACCCAGATGTTTTTAGTTATTATTTTATTTCAAGCCGTTTGAAAAAAAAAAATTAAACCTGCTTGAAAAAAAAATATGAATTTTGTATACATTATCTGTAATCCATGTATTTTTAGTTATTTTATGTAAAATTTATTTATTTACTTTGTTCATAACTAATTATGTACTTTAATAACCCATGTATTATTAGTTATTATTTTATTTGTAACCTTTTTTTCAAAAAAAATTACATATTTTGTATAATAAACTATGTATTTTTAGTTATTATTTTATTTATAAAATTTATAAAAATGTTAATTTTTGTTAAAAAAAATTATGAATAACCCATGTATTTTTGTTATTTTAAAATTTAGATTTTTTTTTATTAAAAAAAATAAGAAGTTTATATAGCAACCTAGGTATTTTTAATTATTTTATTTCAAGATGCTTGAAAACATATATATATATATATATATATATATATATATATATATATATATATATATATATATATATATTTAAATACGCATAAACGACTGAAAATTAAAATAAATATAAAAAGGACAACTATTGTCAAATATAGCGAAATAACATCAAATATAGTCAAATTTCGTCAAATATTGTCCAAAATCGTCAAATATGGTCAAATAATCTCAAATATCTTCCAGTATCGTCATATATCGTAAAATATAGTCAAATATAGTCAAATATAGACAAATATAGTCAAATATAGTTAAATATTGTCAAATTAGTCAAATATATTAAAATATCGTCAAATATCATCAAATATCGTCAAATATCATCAAATATCGTCAAATATCGTCAAATATCTTCAAATATTGTCAAACACTGTCAAATATTGTCAAAAATGTGAAAAAAGTAAAAAATAATGTAGTCAAATATAGTCAAATATAGTCAAATATACTCAAATATCATCAAATATAGTCAAATATAGTCAAATATCATCAAATAATTTCAAATACTGTCAAATATTGTCAAAAATGTGAAAAAAGTCAAAAATAATGTAGTCAAATATAGTCAAATATAGTTAAATATTGTCAAATATAGCCAAATATATTCAAATATCATCAAATATCGTCAAATATCGTCAAATATCTTCAAATATTGTCAAACACTGTCAAATATTGTCAAAAATGTGAAAAAAGTAAAAAATAATGTAGTCAAATATAGTCAAATATAGTCAAATATAGTCAAATATAGTCAAATATAGTCAAATATAGTCAAATATAGTCAAATATAGTCAAATATAGTCAAATATAGTCAAATATAGTCAAATATCATCAAATATTTTCAAATACTGTCAAATATTGTCAAAAATGTGAAAAAAGTCAAAAATAATGTAGTCAAATATAGTCAAATATTGTCAAATATAGTCAAATATAGTCAAATATAGTCAAATATAGTTAAATATTGTCAAATATAGCCAAATATATTCAAATATCATCAAATATCGTCAAATATCATCAAATATCTTCAAATATTGCCAAACACTGTCAAATATTGTCAAAAATGTGAAAAAAGTAAAAAATAATGTAGTCAAATATAGTCAAGTATAGTCAAATATCATCAAATATTTTCAAATACTGTCAAATATTGTGAAAAATGTGAAAAAAGTCAAAAATAATGTAGTCAAATATAGCCAAATATAGTCAAATATAGTCAAATATAGTCAAATATAGTCAAATATAGTCAAATATAGTCAAATATAGTCAAATATTGTCAAATATAGTCAACTATAGTCAAATATAGTCAAATATAGTCAAATATTGTCAAATATAGTCAAATATAGTCAAATATCATCAAATATTTGTCAAATATTTTCAAGTATAGTCAAATATAGTCAAATATCATCAAATATTTTCAAATACTGTCAAATATTGTAAAAAATGTGAAAAAAGACACAAATAATGTAGTCAAATATAGTCAAATATAATCAAATATAGTTAGATATTGTCAAATATATTCAAATATCGTCAAATATCGTCAAATATCATCAAATATCGTCAAATATCTTCAATTATTGTCAAACACTGTCAAATATTGTGAAATATTGTCAAATATTGTCAAATATTGTCAAATATTGTCAAATATTGTCAAATATTGTCAAATATTGTCAAAAATGTGAAAATAATGTAGTCAAATATAGTCAAATATTGTCAAATATAGTCAAATATAGTCAAATATAGTCAAATATAGTCAAATATAGTCAAATATAGTCAAATATAGTCAAATATCATCAAATATTTTCAAATATTTTCAAATATTTTCAAAAATGTGAAAATAGTCAAAAATAATGTAGTCAAATATAGTCAAATATTGTCAAATATTTTCAAATATAGTCAAATATCGTCAAATATCTGCAAATATTGTCAAATATCAACCAAACATATCGTCAAATATTGTGAAATATTGTCAAATGTTGTCATATATTGTCAAATATTGTCAAAAATGTGAAAAAAGTAAAAAATAATGTAGTTAAATATAATCAAATATAGTCAAATATCGTCAAATATTTTCAAATATACTCATATATCGTCAAATATCGGCAAATATCGGCAAATATCGGCAAATATCGGCAAATATCGGCAAATATCGGCAAATATCGGCAAATATCGGCAAATATGGGCAAATATCGTCAAATATCAACCAAAAATATCGTCAAATATCGTCAAAAATCGTCAAATATCGTCAAATATTGACAAATATTGTCAAATATTGTCAAATGTTGTCAAATGTTGTCAAATGTTGTCAAATGTTGTCAAATGTTGTCAAATGTTGTCAAATGTTGTCAAATGTTGTTAAATGTTGTCAAATGTTGTCAAATGTTGTCAAATGTTGTTAAATATTTTCAAATATTGTCATATACTCTCAAATATTGTCAAAAATGTGAAAAAAGTAAAAAATGCGAATAAAGTAAAAAAATAATGTAGTCAAATATAATCAAATATAGCCAAATATAGTCAAATATAGTCAAATATCATCAAACATTTTCAAATACTGTCAAATATTGTCAAAAATGTGAAAAAATTAAAAAATAATGTAGTCAAATATAGTCAAATATCGTAAAATATCGTCAAATATTGTCAAATATTTTCAAAAATGTAATTCGGAAAGTCGTGTGGTGTGGCTATTTGCTATAGAATTATCACAAAGTAGACGCTTATTTAATCCAATATTTAAAGAAATTTGTGTTTAACACGTTCCGTCGGGCTAAAAAACGTTCCATTAAAATGTTGTTGTGTACATACATAATTAGCGTCCGATTATCCCTTTGGATAATTGGTTGACGTCGTTAAGTAACAACAGTGCCGACTTAAGCTAATGATTCACCTCTGAAGAAGCTAGCGCATTTACTACCCTATTAGCGGACGGGCATTACGTTAACAACCATATTAGAAGAGTTTTACCCGAACCCATTATCGACCTTGAATTGGACCGATAATATAGGACACTGTACACACAGATCAGGACATAATCATTTATTCTACCTACAACATTCATTCCACATCGACTCTCCGAAGACATCACAACCAGCCAACATCGCCGAGCTACAGGAGCTAGCTCTCACTTTAAATAGTTTATACTTTAAACATTTTTAATGTACGAGTTTTCCTCAATCCTAAGGTGGTGGCAAAGTCGATCATTCGAAAGAATTTGTGAACTTAACTAACTCATTTTTCAAATGAAATCTATGTTACGCCAAACGTATCTCTAACATTGTCTATAGTAGAATCGCCCTTTATACTCACATATTTTTATTAGTAGGCATCAAATACTATCTGTACCTGCAACAAAAAAAAACAAAATATTAGTTTGACTGGTAATTGCTAACAAAAACTAGACAAACATTTCAGCAGTCGTCTTATAACCTTCAACCTTTAAAACTTCTTAATGATTCAACCATTTCAAATAAGAAATCACGAAACTCAGTCTGAACTTTATAACGAGGCTCGCTTTACATCGGTATCTTGCAATTTACTTAAATAGCACGTATAAATAATTTATATATCTGTTATAAACTTTGCATGTTGTTAACTTATTTCAGTTTTTTTTTTCTTGGCAAAATTATCATCCCGTTTTCCATTACAGCGCGCTGCTACAGTTTTATTGTGATCGCGTCGCACATTTTATAGTCCAATTTGTTCTGCATCTCGTGCGCAGTTTGTATGCGACAAAGCGAGTCGCGCTTGCAAAACAAAACGAGTTGCAGATCCGTTTTCACTCACAGTGCGAGAAGATACTTCGATAATTTGTCTTGTGCTGAAATATGATTGAATACCCGGCATGAATTATGCATTTCGCTGAAATGGTGTATAAGAATGGAAATTTTGCAGAGAGCGTTTCAATCTTTTTCCCAGGGAGATTAATAGTCGATGTCAAATGAATAAATACGAGTACAAATATGTATGTAGATTATTTTATTTGTTTCAATTTAAATGCTGGAATAATATAATGTGGTAGTTACTGTATCTATTGCAGTTTTGTAAATTGGTAATAAATCAAATATTTGACATTACAACTACGACCAACTGCATCTCTCGATACCAGGACCAAGAGGATGCCCCTCTGAATTCCTGCAGAGAGAATCACTTTTTTTTATTATTGATTATATTTAATTTATATTGTATTATTATTATTATTATTATTTATCTTCTCTACAATTGACTACTATAAAAAATTAAGCAATTTAAGTTTAAATTATGAACGGTATAGTAATTAATATTTTTCATTGTACAAAAAAAAACATTTTATATTACATTACATATTTGTTATTTCTAGCACATAAAATTCGTTACCTTCAAGTATAAAAAATAGGGGTCTTATCATGTCATGTATCGCATGAAAAGGGATGATTTGTAGCATTATCGGAAAATAATACAAGGTAAAATTGCGCGAGATACCGGCCGTACGTTTATATTTATGTCTAAGCGAATGGCCACGCCAGTATCAACATCGGGGCCGCAATAAAACTGACCTTAACATTCCTCCCCGAGGGTTTGTGATAAATAGGTTATAGATTTTTTCGGAGATCCGTGCAGCCCGCTATATATCATTCGAGATAAAGGGTGTTCTTCCGTGCGATGCTTGAAATACCACCTGGAGGACTGCGCGCACACTGGGGCATTACACAAGTTTTGTAGATAATGGAGACGCAATTTAAACTTTCAATTAGTTCGAGCATTGATTTTTAAACAGATAACGTCGGAAAATGTCTGTTGGTAATATTATATACATGTATATATATAGCTAAATCGTCACGCGTCGCAGTAATGGAATAAATCTTTTCGAAATTGAAAACCGTCGCGGCCAATAACTGCCTAACTAAATCCGCTTGGGCTCGTTGAGCATGCCTATCGCTTTAGCAGTGGAATATATGGGCGAACACTTTTCAGTATTCAGGGATCTCGTTCCGAATTCATATCATTTGCAACAACACGGATAATATTTAAATAACATAATAATTTTCTTTTTACTGGAACATGAGTACATTATACTCGTAATAATTATCATTGGGCTACTGAAAATCCTCATAATGTGCGGTAATATAAAATTATATTTTTCAATAAATTTATAGGTATGTAGGTTAATTCCGTCACTGGAATTATGTTATGTTCATTTTTACAAATTTTCAGGCATAATCGTTCATAATGACCATTTTGTTGGTTCATTTGAACTACAAAACATAATGGATGGAGCTGCAGGTGTGCAAATCTATTGTCTCTATATAGCAATATTGTTGTTACATTAATACTAGCTAAGCTACGATAAAATGCACTGATGCTATTTTCAACAGTAAGGTAGGAAAGTAGTAAGAAAAGAGTTAATAATTACAGGATCAAGAAAATTAAAAAAAATAATACTAGCTAAGCCACGATAAAATGTACAGATGCCATTTTCCAACTGTTCTGCCACCAAAACAGTATTCTTCTTAAAGTGTTAAATTGTAATAGTTAAAGGAGTTATTAATTACAGGATCGAGATAAATAAAAAAAATAGATAGGGTAATTCTTAACGTTCTATATTAAGGATTATCCTAACTAATTAAATTTTTTGAAATTATCTCGATCCTGTAATTAATATCTCCTTTAACTATTACAATTTAACACTTTAAGAAGAATACTGTCTTGGTGGCAGAACAGTTGGAAAATGGCATCTGTACATTTTAACGTGGCTTAGCTAGTATTTTTTTTTTAATTTTCTTGATCCTGTAATTATTAACTCCTTTAACTATTACAATTAATCGACGTTTGTCAAGTGGAAAACGCGTGATAAAAGTCCATAAAAATTTGGGCTTACAAAAGATTATCCCTCTCGTACTAATAATCAATAATGATAATAATCGCCTGTAACGTCCAATAAGAATTCTATAACGAAATTAAACCCGACCGTAATCACCACGCGGATAAATTCCCCCGGCGCCGCCACCAATAATCCTCCCTCTCAACTCGCTCCGTAAACAAAAGAATTCACATTATTTTTTGATGGATTACCACCGACCGCCGCAAGATTACCGCGTCACCCGAAACTCCACTGCAAATTTCATTACCACCATTTTGATAGTGAAAATACTGGATTACCACTCCAACGCCTCGCCCCCATCTCACAGCACATTAATTTTACACTTAATGAAACGATAAAAAATATCTATAAATTGTAGCGTTTTTAAGTGGCTTCGCGTGTCGCCCCTAACTGAAAGTAACGAGATTTAGAGGAGGTGGAAAAAAATAACGTGCACGACAAAAAGGTTGTTTTTTTGGGGGTGGGTGGTTGCGGTGGGACGTTGCACGTAGGAGACACATCCATTATGTCGGCGAATTAGTGTAATTCGTTGTTTTGTCCCGTTAGCGTCCGGTTCGAATTATCCGACGGCGGCATCTGAGTCGGGTGAACACATTAAATCCATTCAGATTAAAAAAGGGTATTTATCTGTGATGATAAAGTCTGCATATTGTTAGATAGATTAAGTTATTAAATCGCACATTTGTTTCGAAATATTAGGTATTATTCCAATTGAGTTGAATTTAAAATATTATATATAAGGTATAATATAAATATAATAAAAATTAACGTTAAATATGTGCTGGCTAATAGATTTCATATTTATAATATCTAACACTAAACGTTCCTGTTGATAGCGAAACAATAAACCTTCATACTTAATAAATAAATAACTGAACTGGACGTCTAATTCTGTGTTCAGCAGGTATGATATAAATATAATAAAAAACTAACGTTAAATATGTGCTGGCCAATAGATTTTATATCTATAATATCTAACACTAAACGTTTCCGATAATAGGATGCAATGCATTCCACATTATTCGCCGATTTAATCAGGTTATTTCGCACAATTTACTGCCGCCCTATGACTGCAATTTGTGCATATATGGCACGTACGACCGTATGCACGATTATATTACAATATGGAGCTAATAAAATAATGCACGCGTCGACAATATATCGTGATAAAAGGCAATAATGTCGAGACGATTACAAATTATTTAAATATTTAAATTGCAAGGTAATATATTTGGATATGTAATTGTTTTTTATATAATACTAATCTCAGGCTAAAACTCTTTTCAATCGAACACCAGCCATTGAAATGAGTTTTTGATCCTGTGATCACTAAATTATTTCCGCACGGCTTACAAAAGTTATTATCACAATCATACGATAGGTAATCGTTGTCGTAGTCGTAGTAGTCGTAGTCGTAGTCGTAGTCGTAGTCGTAGTCGTAGTCGTAGTCGTAGTCGTAGTCGTAGTCGTAGTCGTAGTCGTAGTCGTAGTCGTAGTCGTAGTCGTAGTCGTAGTCGTAGAAATCCCTAAAGCTCCGAAATATTGATGAATACCAATATGCCAAATCGTAACTTTCTTATAGTGTTTATATAATTGCGTGTGAATTCTACAAGTAATACTAAATATTCCATGCAGGCTAAAATCAAACAGCATGGATATTATTTTTTATATTCATTCAATTTCTGAAACGATGCAATCAAAGTTTCGTTCTTTGAAGTATTTCGTTTACTGCAGTTTGAAAACTAAGATTTGCAGGTGCTGCATGTGAAATAAATGCAATCGTCGGCGATCCGAATGGTTCAATAGGGGCTTTTATCCGAATAAAAGCTCTGATTAACTGTAACGTGCGCCGTAAAGAGTTTTATTGGAAGAACATTAAATAGAAATGATTTATGTAATAACATCTATGATTCCGAATGATGAGACAATATTAATACAGACTAATAATAGATGATTAATAATAATGTGATTTTTAAAGATGATTTAAATATGTATGTGTATGTCGATTAGTAGAATTATTTAGATGACTCGTATTAATATGTAAACCACTTTGCACATGGAAATTAAAATCAGGGGGTAATACCATTTCATATTAATAAAACATTCCATTTATTAATGGAAGAATAAAGGTACAAGTAACCCTCTAGGAGGAAAGTTAAACAACATCTGGCGGCACCACATCAATTAGCAATGCATACCCATATGGTAAGAACCCTCAACATGTTCATGCCATCAGGATCACCAAGTAGTGCTCTCTATGGAATAATATTCCAACAGAGTGCTTGAGGTATCAGCACAAAGCCAATTTTGTGAAACATATATAAATATTGTGTTTCGTTATTACCATATGGGTGTGCATTGCTAATTGATGCGGTGCCGCCAGATGGAGTTTAACTTTCCTCCTAGGGGGTTAGTTGTATATTTTTTGTAAAGGAAGAATGTATGCGGTATTTGTAGATCAGATAGCAGCACATGAGTCAGTTCTTAGGGGTAAACTAGTGGAGTGTATAGAAAGATTATGGATGTAAGTGGTCTCGGTGAGAAGGATGCATAAAGAGTCGTCGTGGGTAAAAACGACAATGAGTAGAGATGTTTCGAATAATGATTGAGGACGTAAGTATGGGATGCCCTGTAAGCCCTCTCCTGTTCAATTTGCACACAAGTGGGCTGGAGGAGGTATTAAGGCGATAGCGGGAGGAGTGGTTGTTAGAAGATCTATGGTATGGATCTTACCATATGCGGATGATGTAGTGCTTGTGGCTAAGAGATTGGAAGAGATATTGTAAAGGCACCTTCAACCGCCTCTATTAGTAGTGAATGTAGAAAAAAACAAAATGATGATGGTTAGAAATAATTGGATGATGGTAGGATTGCTACAGTGGAAGGATTAAAATAGAAGAGAACTATTGAGGGAGTGAATTGTTTTAAATATTTAGGCTTATGGTTTAACTGCAAAGGTGGGTTTAGAAAGCGACAATGAGTAGAGATGTTTCGAATAATGAAAGAGAACGTAAGCATGGGATGCCCTCTAAGCCCTCTCCTGTCCAAACACAAGTGGACTGGAGGAGGTGTTAAGGCGATGGCAAGCTAGAGGAGTGGTTGTTAGAAAACCTAAGGTATGGATCTTACCATATGCGGATGATGTAGTGCTTGTGGCTTACAGGTTGGAAGAGATGTTGGAAAGGCACCTTGAACCCCCTATATTAGTAGTGAATGTAGAAAAAAACCAAACTGATGATAGTTACAAATAAGAGTAGGATTGGTAAAGTAGAAAAATTGTAATAGAAGAGAACTATTGCGGGAGTGAATTGTTTTGAATATTTAGGCTATTGGTTTGACTGCAAAGGTGGCTTTAGGAAGCATTTGGAGTAGGTGCAAGTATAGGCGAGAATGGCTTGAGGTATAGCGAAGGGAAAAAGAGAGGTGGTGGGATGGTAACCTAGTAATAGCGTGTAGGATCTGGGATGCATTTGTGAAGCCACTATTGTATGATATGGAAGTGGGATATAATTCAAATGGAGAAAGGCTAGATTTTGGAGAGTCTACTAGGATTGAAAGATAGGCATTGATCTTTCAATTCTAGCAGACTCTCCATAATCTAGCCTTTCTCCATTTGGATTATATCCCACTTAGTCGGGTGTCGGTGTTACTGCAGGAAACGCATCGGTTGAGTATGTGGTGGCAGTTGTGTGGAAGGGTAGTGAATTTTGAGCAAATATTATAGGTGTTTGGGGGGTGGGGGGGTGTGGAAGAGGTATGGATAAGATGTAGGAGTGAGGCAGAAATGCTGAAGAAAGGATAGAGGAATGATATATGAAAGAGTGAGCATATTTGTGGTGTCGGTGGTGAAAGGCTGAGAGGATTGTGAAGTCTAGGAACTAATGCCAGTGAGGGGTGGTGAGTGGCATGAAAACCAGGTGAGAATGACTTACAGCTCATACAATCTCAGCTAAGTGGAGTAGGACATGCTGGGGTAACCCCCTAGGTAGGACGGAGCGGGTAGGATAAAGTATGTATGGCAATAGCGAGAAGTGATTCGGAAGATAATGGAAGGAAAATGTGGATGGGGCAAGGATACACCACGTGTGTATCAATTAAACCAATTAATTTATCTTCAGGGTTCAAGTTGAATCATTTCAATATATTATTCACACCATACTGGTTTGTATCTGTTTTATTCATTCACATGCAGTTTAAGTAATAATGAATAAGTCTGATGTGTACAGAAATTTATTCGCACCACACTGGTTTGTATCTGTTTTATTCATTTACATGTAGTTTAAATTAAAATGTATAAGTCTGATGTGTACAGAAATTTATTTACACCACACTGGTATGTATCTGTTTTATTCATTCACTTGTAGTTTAAATTAAAATGTATAAGTCTGATGTGTACAGAAATTTATTTACACCACACTGGTTTATATCTGTTTTATTCATTCACTTGTAGTTTAAATTAAAATGTATAAGTCTGATGTGTACAGAAATTTATTTACACCACACTGGTTTGTATCTGTTTTATTCATTTACATGTAGTTTAAATTAAAATGTATAAGTCTGATGTGTACAGAAATTTATTTACACCACACTGGTTTGTATCTGTTTTATTCATTTACATGTAGTTTAAATTAAAATGTATAAGTCCTGATGTGTACAGAAATGTATTTACACCACACTGGTTTGTATCTGTTTTATTCATTTACATGTAGTTTAAATTAAAATATATAAGTCTGATGTGTACAGAAATGTATTTACACCACACTGGTTTGTATCTGTTTTATTCCTTTACATGTAGTTTAAATTAAAATGTATAAGTCTAATGTGTTCAGAAATTTATTTACACCACACTGGTTTGTATCTGTTTTATTCATTTACATGTAGTTTAAATTAAAATGTATAAGTATGATGTGTACAGAAATTTATTTACACCACACTGGTTTGTATTTGTTTTATTCATTTACATGTAGTTTAAATTAAAATGTATAAGTCTGATGTGTACAGAAATTTATTTACACCACACTGGTTTGTATCTGTTTTATTCATTTACATGTAGTTTAAATTAAAATGTATAAGTCTGATGTGTACAGAAATTTATTTACACCACACTGGTTTGTATCTGTTTTATTCATTTACATGTAGTTTAAATTAAAATGTATAAGTCTGATGTGTACAGAAATTTATTCACACCACACTGGTTTGTATCTGCTTGTATTCATTTACATATGGTTTAAATAATAATGAATAAGTTTGATGTGTACAGAAATTTCATTGTAAAGCATCATAGATAATGAACGTAAATTTATTCCTATAAACCAATTAAACTCTATGTAATAGATGTTCGAAACGCTATGCTGATATTTTAGTTATTAACGATTACACACACGCATTACCACACACTTTATATCCATTATTGTAAATTGATCGGCGGTTAATGCTATTAATTTGAATGAAATTATTATGCAGGTTTTATTAACGGGTATAACAAATCTAATTATTTTGTCAAATCTGCCCGTTGTGACACCAGTTTATTTCCTATTTTGTGGCACTATTCAAATTTATACTGCAGCGAAAAGCTCTACAGCACTCGATATATGCACAATATTTTTTTTATACCTATAATCAAAATTTTCCAAAATTAATAAGTACAAAAATTAAACAAAATATGTTGCATAATGTGTTTATCGACCCAGCCTATAAAATCGGAATATCGAGATATGAGCGTAAAAGTTAAAAAATAAAAATAAATAGAAAGAAAAATACGTAGAGATTGAGACTTTTCATTTTCAATTGTCATTTTGTTATAAACATTGTGTAATTTTTTCAAATCAATTGTATAACGGATTCATGGTCAAAAATAATAATAATGAAATTTGTTCGAATAAGGTCCTGTTCTACAATTGATATTTAACCGGAGAATAAGGTTATTCGTGGAATAAGTTTGAGATATTAATGCCAATATGTCAAACTTATTCCAGGAATAACCTTATTCTCTATGTCAATTGTAGAACCGGCCCTTAGTAGCCGAAAAAAAAAATTCCAATTTCCTTCGGACATCCGATGTACTGATATGTTTTCCACTAACATCAGTAAAAAAATTAAACAAAACAGGTTGTATAATTTTTTTATCGACCCAGCCTCTAAAATCGGTATATCCAGATAGAGCGTAAAAGTTAAAAATTAAAAATAAATGGAAGAAAAAATATTTCAAGACAGAGACTTTACATTTTCCATTGTAATTTTGTAATAAATATTGTGTAATTTTTTCAAATCAATTGTGGCGGATTCATGGTCAAAAATAATAATAATAAAATATATTCGAGTTGATCGCCGAGAAAAAAATACTTATAATCAAAATTTTCCAATTTCCTTCGTACATCCGGTGCACTGATATGTTTTACACTAAGATCAGTACAAAAATTAAACAAAATATGTTGCATAATTTTTTTATCGACCTAGCCTCTAAAATTGGCAAATCGAGATAGGAGCGTAAAAGTTAAAAATCAAAAATAAATAGAAGGAAAAATATGTCAAGATAGAGACTTTCTATTTTTCATTATCATTTTGTTATAAACATTGTGTAATTTTTTCAAATCAATTGTATGACGGTTTCATGGTCAAAATTGAATATAATGTGAAAAACATATGAAACGTCAATTCATAACATACGTTTGTAATTAGAAAATTGGTAATAAATCCAATTAAAGGATAATAGAAATTGTTATTAGTTTATTGTATTAGCTACATAATCAGCTACAAAATGAGATACAATTAGTATATTTGTCTTAATTATTGAGGTCGTAATAGTGAAAAACGTATGAAGCGTCAGTTCATAACATACGTTTGTATTTTGAAAATTGGTAATAAATTCAATTAAAGGATAATAGAAATTGTCTTGATTTTTTGTATTAGCTATTTAATCAGCTACAAAATGAGATATAATTAGTATATTTGTCTCAATTATTCAGTTCGTAATAGTGAAAAACGTATAAAGCGTCAGTTCATAACATACGTTTGTGTTTTGAAAATTGGTAATAAAACCAATTAAAAGATAATAGAAATTGTCATTAGATTATTATATTAGCTACTTAATCAGCTACAAAATGAGATACAATTAGTAATTTAACTCAATTATTAAGTTCGTAATAGTGAAAAACGTATGAAGCGTCACTTCATAACATACGTTTGAAAATTGGTAATAAATCCAATTAAAAGATAATAGAAACTTTCATTAGTTTATTGAATTAGCTATTTAATCAGCTATAAAATCAGATACAATTATTATATATCTCTCAATTATTGAGTTTGTAATAGTCAAAAACGTATGAAGCTGTAGTTCATAACATACGTTGTTTGTAATTTGAAAATTGGTAATAAATCCAATTAAAAGTTAATAGAAATTGTTATTGGTTTGTTGTATTAGCTACTTAATCAGCTACAAAATGAGGTACAATTAGTATATTTGTCTCAATTATTAAGTTCGTAATAGTGAAAAACGTATGAAGCGCTTGTTCATAACATAAGTTTGTAATTTGAAAATTGGTAATAAATCCAATTAAAGGATAATAGAAATTGTTATTAGTTTGTTGAATCAGCTACTTAATCAGCTATAAAATGAGAAACAATTAGTATATTTGTCTTAATTATTGAGGTCGTAATAGTGAAAAACGTATGAAGCGTCAGTTCATAACATACGTTTGTATTTTGAAAATTGGTAATAAATTCAATTAAAGGATAATAGAAATTGTCGTTGGATTATTGAATTAGTTACTTAATTAGCTACAAAATGAGATAAAATGAGTATATTTGTCTCAATTATTGAGTTCGTAATAGTGAAAAACGTATGAAGCGCCAGTTCATAACATAAGTTTGTATTTTGAAAATTGGTAATAAACCCAATTAAAATATAATAGAAATTGTTTTTCGTTTATTGTATTAACTACTTAGTAAGCTATAAAATAAGATACAATTAGTATATTTGTCTCAATTATTGAGTTCGTAATAGTGAAAAACGTATGAAGCGTCAGTTCATAACATACGTTTGTGTTTTGAAAATTGGTAATAAAACCAATTAAAAGATAATAGAAATTGTCATTAGATTATTATATTAGCTACTTAATCAGCTACAAAATGAGATACAATTAGTATATTTGTCTCAATTATTGAGTTCGTAATAGTGAAAAACGTATGAAGCGCCAGTTCATAACATAAATTTGTATTTTGAATTTTCCAATTTTCTTCGGACATCCGATGCACTAATATGTTGCATTAAGATCAGTAAAAAGTTAAACAAAATATGTTGCATAATTTTTTTATCGACGCAGCTTCTAAAATCGGCATATCAAGATAGGAGCGTAAATGTTAAAAATAAAAAATAAATAGAAGGAAAAATAGGTCAAGATAGAGACTTTCCATTTTTCCATTGTCATTTTGTTATAAACATTGTGTAATTTTTTCAAATAAATTGTATGACGGATTCATGGTCAAAAATAATAATAATGAAATATGTTCGACTTGATCGCCGAAAAAAAATACTTATAATCATAATTTTCAAATTTCCTTCGGGCATCTAGTGCACTGATATGTTTTGCACTAAGATTGGTAAAAAAAATAAATAAAATATGTTGCATAATTTTTATATCGTCCCAGCCTCTAAAATCGGCATATCGAGATAGGAGCGTAAAAGTTAAAAATAAAAAATAAATAGAAGGAAAAATATGTCAAGATAGAGACTTTCCATTTTCTATTGCCATTTTGTTATAAACATTGTGTAATTTGTTCAAATCAATTGTATGACGGATTTTTGGTCAAAAATAATAATAATGAAATATGTTCGTCGTGATAGCCGAAAAAAAATACTTATAATCATAATTTTCAAATTTCCTTCGGGCATCTAGTGCACTGATATGTTTTGCACTAAGATTGGTAAAAAAATTAAATAAAATATGTTGCATAATTTTTATATCGTCCCAGCCTCTAAAATCGGCATATCGAGCGTGAAAGTTAAAAATAAAAAATAAATAGAAGGAAAAATATGTTAATATAGAGACTTTCAATTTTCCATTGTCATTTTATTATAAACATTGTGTAATTTTTTTAAATGAATTGTATGATGGATTCATGATCAAAAATAATAATTTACGTTAGAACATATATTATACAACAACACTAATAAAAAATATTAATAAAAATATATAACTATATATTATAGTCGGGAAGACATAAACAAAAGATTTCTCAAAATTTCGATTTTATTGGTCACCCCAATTGGTCAGTACCGACCCGCAGTGCGCGCAGTAAAAAGTTGAAAATAAAAAATAAAGGAAAAATTTGTCAAGATAGAGACTTTCCATTTTCCATTGTCATTTTGTTATAAACATTGTCTAATTTTTTCAAATCAATTGTATGACAGATTCATGATCAAAAATAATTTATCAAATTTGCCATAGGTTACCGGCCGCTGGGTTATAATACTATCACTCTAATATGCAATTTTAGCTTACTAAGTATTTAAATAGTAATTAGAATCTCCTTTTGCCACATAAAATATATTAAGGTCGTTTTATACAAGACAATTTCTTAACTCAAAAGTTAGTCAAGATGCGAGACAATCTAAATTATCTTGTGTCAACAGCAAATGATTTGAAATATTGAATTGGATGGTAGATCGAATGGAAAAATATATTGCGTTCTATTTGTTAAGGACAAATTGCATGGGAGGAGGATATATGAATCAATTTCTTGAACAACTTTTATGCTAAGAAATTGTCTTGTCTAAAACGACCTTAAATATTGTAAGCAATTTACATTATAACATTATTATAATAATATTAATATTTAGATATAACCCCATTTTCAAATATTAAGCTAAAAAATTGTTATTGCTTTGTTATATCTAGTTTGTAATCTTTGGATTGGAGTATTTAAATCTGTACTGCCAAAAGACTCGTTTGTCATATCAAGAAAATATACAAGAAATGTAGTATAGTTTACGTATCTACATAAATCCATGGGTCTGAACATAAATATTTATTTCTACAACGTTGATAGATTAGATAATCTATCAACGTTGTAGACAGTAAATAACAATTTTTTGTCGTCCAGTTATCAAGCATCCTGTATAGTGAAGTTTAAGCAAATATTGTAGGTGTTGGGGGAAGATTGGTGTGAGAAGTGTGGATATGATGTAGGAGTGAGGTAGAAAGAATGAAGAAAGGATACAGGATAGTTCTGGATATAGGAATGATGTATGAAAGGATGAAGAAAGGATACAGGAATGATGTATGAAAGGATGAAGAAAGGATACAGGAATGATGTATGAAAGGATGAAGAAAGGATACAGGAATGATGTATGAAAGGATGAAGAAAGGATACAGGAATGATGTATGAAAGAGTGAGTATATCTGTGTCGGTGGATGAAAGGCTGAGAGGATTGGGAAGTCTAGGAACTAATGCAACAATTATCAAGCACCCTGTATATCTATACAGGATGGACGACAAAAATATGGATATCATATACAGCTTTGAATTATAAGCTGATAATACGAAATAACTGTTTTCCGCACCAATATTCCCGATACCCTTATCAACAATACGGGATTGGACAAAAAGTACGAAAGGAAAATTATCATTTTTGATTGCCCTCCAATCCCATTAAAATAGCCACCATCTAGGGTGTGCATCCGACTGCGCTTATATCATCAATTTGGCAATGCAAGCCCCAGAACGTATAACTTTACAAAAGCTACTCAATTTGCGTCATCCCTAAACGACAAAAATAACACACAGCCTCATCATCTCCGCCCGACAACAATGAGTGATTTAAGGGAGATACTTTCCAGCCGCCCCAAGGCGCACCCGCCGCGACAAAACGTCGCCCTGAAAGCTCGGCGGCTCAATGAGAACCGGCCACAAAGCCGCAACAAAGGGCTGAACGTTATCATTTAAACACGCATAATAATAACAGCAACCGCGGTATTCTAATGTTAAAGAGCTTTGCGGGGTGGGGGAGGAGGGCGCTTGAAGATTTGCGCGCTGGAAAATGCCGCCGCCGCACCACACCTGAGGAGATCAAATCCGGGCGGTATAAATTATTAGCAGCGCAGTAAACTGGTGAAATATAGATTAGATTATTAGCTGCACCGCATGATAAAACGATGAAAGTGCAGCAGGGCGCGGGCGCTAATAGGGTATGCGGGAAATCGGATTAATTAAATTGTCGTAAACGTCGAGCACGGTTCAATATTAAAACGCCTCATTTATAAATGAGAACAATAGGGATACATATAGCAGGGATCATATAGCTAACATTAAAACTATTTTTACACGAAAATTGGTGAAAGAGAAGTACAAAATAAAAATTGTTGAATGCGTTGCCTGTCTCGTACTGAGCATTGGGGATCCTGAGTTCGATCCCCAGGGGGGCAAATTTTCGCGAATCACCTTTCACAGATGTACAGTGGGTTTTTGTGAAGTTAAGGTAACTACCGGGTGCTTAAACACTCCCTTGACCGGTGGGAGATTTTTTTTTAAAGTTTAGTGCGAATATGCCAAATAAATGTAAAAAATGTAAAATAATATTAATAATAATAAATGTAATTTAAAACTTTCTGAAAGAGGCAATATATATATATATATATATATATATATATATATATATATATATATATATATATATATATATATATATGTATTGTTTAATGGGAGATTTTTTTTTTAAGTTTAGTGCGAATATACCAAATAAATGTAAAAAATGTAAAATAATAATAATAATAAATGTAATTTAAAACTTTCTGAAAGAGGCTAAGGAAAAGCAGCGTCAAATAAAGATGTTTTAATGTCACTACTATACAATTTTAATAGCACAAACATTTACTCAGATTATGCAACAAGACGTAAACGTGGTATATTTACCCCAAAAAATGAACTGAATAAAAAATAATACCCTCGTTAAAAATTTATTGTTGGAATCCTTTTCTAATCGAGTCAACTTTCGAATTTCCATAAAACACGCCATTAATTCGCATTAAGTCGGCGCGCATAAAAATTCGTGAACGCACAAATGATTTGGGGCTTACCCGGGCGTAGGGCTCAAACAGCGGCGGAGCGATAATCCAGGGCAAATATGCAATTATTAAAAATTTCGAAGCGTTTTACATTTTAATTCACAACGGGGGCGATATGAAATTCAATTTGCACGCCCCCCCTCGAACCGGTTTCATTTCCTCTGTACACTACTTCGCGTATTCTTTCCGAAACGCGCGCGTATATGAAAAAGAGAGGCGAGAAAATGAAGAGATGTAGATAAGCTGCACGTTCCAGCTTTACAGGCGAGAAAACGAAAGTGTTATGAGGGGGCGGCTGGTATTATAAACCTGGTCACGCCAAAAATTGAAAGGCAATTTTCTAATCTGTTATGGGAGGGTTTTTAGTTTATTTTCTTATATAATAGCGAGTTAGTTTCCCAATTTATTTTGAAAGGGTGTTGCGTGCGTTTAATTTATTTGCGCTTTAAACGAAATTATAGTTAGTGCATGCAATAATGCAGTTAAACAGCATAATTAAATGGGGAAAATATGCACGTACAAAGTTGTACACAATAATTACTTTTATTATTTAAGATTGTAAATAAATTATAAAATAAAAATGTGTTAATTTTTATTTATGACATAAATATTGTAATATGTTATTTTAAGTTTGATCAATAATTACATTGGGCATAAGCAAGCAGCAGAAACAGCAGCATACCTATATGCGAAGAGGTATAGTGAGTCACCAACAGTATATGACACATAATAACAATAGCCAATAAAATAAGAAAAAATAACAATTAAAAGAGTGAGAGAACCAAAAACAGTATTGCGTGGTGCTTTAATTTCTACTTGTTATTAAAACTTTTTTTTAATAAAATTTCTGATTTATGGACCATAAAAACAACTAAGCAGAAACTTTCTATAAATTAAAGTATAGATCAATATATAAGTGTGAACCCACCTTTTAGCAATCTACATATCTAGATTTCGATCTTATTAATCTCATCAGTGTAGCTCAGCTAGTAAGGATGAATTCGCACAATATCTCGAGTGGTTATATACAAAAATAGTACAACTAACCACCTAGGAGGAAAGTTAAAAGCCATCTGGCGGCACCACATCAATTAGCAATGCACACCCATATGGTAATAACCGTCAACATGCTCATGCCATCAGGATTGCCGGGTAGTTCCCTAGAGGGAATAATATTCCAACAGATATTTATGTTTTATAAGATTAGTACAACTAACCTCCTAGGAGGAAAGTAAAACTCCATATGGCGGTACTACATCAATTAGCAATATTTTTCGTCTAAGGAATTAAAAACTTAAAAAAGTTATATACAAGTCTGATATCTCAAGCACTTTGTTGGAATATTATTCCATAGAAGACACTACCCAGTGATCCTGATCGCATGAACATGTTGACGGTTATTATCATATGGATGTGCATTGATAATTGATGTGGTGCCGCCAGATGGCGTTTAACTTTCCTCCTAGGGGGTTAGTTGTAGTAGTTTTATTAAAATATAGATAATTCCGATTTAGTTAGTGCGCTAACTTTTTTGTAACTCAGTGTATTTGGTTTACAGTTTGATTTGTCAGGTTTATACAGAACTGCACCGTCATCCTCTATCCATATAAAATATAAACCCTAGTCAACCATTACGTTTATTTAATGCCTTAATGCACGTAAGCCCCATCCCACCATAACCCGAATGCAAATCCCACGCCATTTCTCATGTGATTTTTGAATCGCAGTTATGCGCCCGCAACCGGCGATTGTTAATATAAATACCGGAAACGATGCGACACGGAGATAGGGGCGGTGATCGCGTGCGCCGCCCCCTATCGCGATGTCCCAGTTTTCAGCGCGTCCGGAATGTCAACGCCGCGCCACCAAGATGGGCAACGGGGTTCGTAAAGCCGGGTGGATAAAAAACCGGACGGTTTATCGCTATCCATGTTCACTTTTACACAGGGCTGGTCTTTTAGTTTTTCTGCACGAATCAATACCCGCCACCGGACATATAAAATCCCTTCTACATAAGTGCACCGCGTTCCACCCTATTTATTTACTGACAAAAACCGTGCGGCTGTGAAAAAAAAAATCCGCCACTGGAAACGGCGGAAAGAACAACAAAAAGGTGAACCGCACGCGTGGATAATAACCCGCACATGTTGTAATGGCGTGCTAATGATTATTCACTCGCTCGCGTTTTATCCCTGGAATTGTAAAAAAGGCGCAATTCTCCCTTGAGCGTGTAACGAAGTGCGAGGGACTATTCAACTTTCAACGCGTTTTAAAGGGTTTGAAAGCGGCGCGTGTTAATAATATAGTGGTGTGGAGAATGGCCATTTTTCCATCTTTTTTTTCCACTTGAAATGAAAGTTTAAATTTTAATTTTCTCATCTCGACAAGAGTTTGTACTATCAAGTTTAACAGTTTTGAAGAATAATAAAAGACGTTTATTGCATGTAATATAAACCTGAAAAATTAAGTTTTATACGAATTTAATGTAGTTGAGTATACGTATGGGACATGTAGCTGCCATAAAGCCACTATAATAGTAAAATTATAAGAATTTAAATCCATACGCGAAATGATTTATGGACTTTCGTCAGGTTTACAGGTGGAAGGGTAATTTAAAAACATTGCGCTGAAAACGATAGTCCATTCAGAAATTTTAAAGTAAATTATGTTTATGGAAATGTTTGGTATCATAAAGTTTGCGGCCCAGAAGGGCCTTCTATAACTTATCTCAAACCATAAAGGAGCTTAAATATAATATAAATCCATCAATAATACATCATTGGATGACATCCAAATGGATGACATTTGTTCGGATAAACATCAGTATTCTCTTCATTCCATCATTTCTATACCTTACACGATCAGTAATACTGCCAATATTATAAAATAGTGAACATTTTAAACATTTTATCGTACAGTAATACTGTCATTATTCTAAAATATTGACAGTAATATTGATCGTGTAAGGTGCCTTTTATACACTTGTATGTTCAATAATTGGCAGGGCAATCTATATTCTTAACAGACAAAATAATATATCTGTTATAAAGCCTTTTTTGACTATTAATCTTATTGGATAGATTTAACATTGTTCTTTAAAAAAAACAGACCTTTATTTGGCATATCAGCCCAACTCTTCCCTTTAAAAATTCCAGCCGTAAAAAAAACAATACTTTCACAGAAAGAACTAAAAAAAATAAAAAAAAGAAGATTATTCTTATACAACAATGCTTTTTGTGAAATAAAAACCAAATCTCTCCAAATCTATAATCCCCACGTTAACCACGCCCAAACTATCTCAACATTTTACAGTCCCACATAACCATCAACCCGATTATCGCTCCACAAGCCAGATAACCCACGATTGCTTGCCTGCTCGTTCTTGCCCATTACATTATGGCTGCTTAAAATTTCATTCGGTCCGTGTGTCGGGGGGCTCTATAATCCGACAACGCTGACCGTAATGCGAGATGACTTGTGCGCTTTGGGTCTTGAGGGCTGAGTTCGGTTCCCTCCACGCGGGGATGACTGTGAGGGCTCGTCGAGTTCGGCGGAAAACGCTGGCATGGATGGGGGGAGGGCGGATCCGTAAGGTCAGCAGTCGCTAATCGATATGCCGCCGTTTGCCACCCCCTCATTTACATGCACACTCTCGGCGGATGAACGAAAACAAAAAAATAAACAACAAAATACGACGAAACACATGCGCCGAGCCGGGTCGACAACTTCGTAATTAACGCAGAAAAATGATGTTTAATTAATGTGAACTTTGGTATTACAATGCACGGGGTTTGTTATGTTTTTTTTTTTCGTGGATTTTTTTAGTTAACTAACAGAAAATATTCTGTTTTTTTTATAGCAAAAAGAGAATAATGAAGATTATTGCATTTTTAATGATTTGTGTTAGTTTAAATTAAACTATTAAACTATTCCAAGAAGAGTGTCGACCTATGGAAAAACTATGCGAGCAAAGGTGGGGCGGGTGGGTGCTCCCTACCAACCAAACTATGCCCGTCCACCATTTCAAACGACTTGAACTATGCATTACACTATTATCCGTTATTTTCTATGATTAAATTAATGTCATTTATTAGTTTAAGACTAATTAAAAAAATAGTGTGAAAAATAATGTAATGCATAGTTCAAGTCGTTTGAAATAGTGGACGGGCATAGTTTGGTTGGTAGGGGCCGCCCGCCCACCCCACCTTCGCTCGCATACTTTTTTCAATGGATACAGACGTTTTATATTGTTTAAACTATTCCAAGAAGAGTGTCATCCTATGGGAAAACTATGCGAGCAAAGGTGGGGTGGGCGGGTGGTCCCTACCAACCAAACTATGCCCGTCCACTATTTCAAACGACTTGAACTATGCACTGCACTATTATCCGTTATTTTCTATGATTAAATTAATGTCATTTATTAGTTTAAGACTAATTAAAAAAAATAGTGTGAAAATAATGTAATGCATAGTTCAAGTCGTTTGAAATAGTGGACGGGCATAGTTTTGTTGGTAGGGTCCGCCCGTCCACCCCACCGTCGCTCGCATACTTTTTTCAATGGATACAGACGTTTTATATTGTTTAAACTATTCCAAGAAGAGTGTCATCCTATGGAAAAACTATGCGAGCAAAGGTTGGGTGGGCGGGTGTCCCCTACCAACCAAACAATGCCCGTGCACCATTTCAAACGACTTGAACTATGCACTACACTATCATCCGTTATTTTCTATGATTAAATTAAAGTCATTTATTAGTTTGAGACTAATTATAAAAAATAGTATGAAAAATAATGTAATGCATGTTCAAGTCGTTTGAAATTGTGGACGGGCATAGTTTGGTTGGTAGGGGCCGCCCGCCCACCCCACCTTCGCTCGCATACTTTTTTCAATGGATACAGACGTTTTATATTGTTTAAACTATTCCAAGAAGAGTGTCATCCTATGGAAAAACTATGCGAGCAAAGGTGGGGTGGGCGGGTGTCCCCTACCAACCAAACTATGCCCGTCCACTATTTCAAACGACTTGAACTATGCATTACACTATTATCCGTTATTTTCTATGAATAAATTAATGTCATTTATTAGTTTAAGACTAATTAAAAAAATAGTGTGAAAAATAATGTAATGCATAGTTCAAGTCGTTTGAAATAGTGGACGGGCATAGTTTGGTTGGTAACTATTAGTTTAGTTTTAGTTTTAAATTTTATATTAACATTACGAACATTAAAAAAAAGAATACAGACCACATTCAAACAAACAGATAAATTAGACGTTAAAATTTTATATTAAGGATATTAAAAACTTCAAAAAGAATGCCACGAACATTCTAAAACATTTCTACGTCTTCTAAGGCGTTTTTGAAGATTTTGTATTATTTTGTTATTTTGAGTATGCATTAAATAGCATGAGGGGCAATATATAACTTTGACGGACCCCACGTTTTATTTATAGTTCTTTTGTTTCCTCTCTTTCAAACTTCAGAATTGCTTTCTGATTCCAGTAAAGGCTCTGTGTGATGCGAATGTCCTTCTCGACTAGGCCCAACTCTTTAAGATCTTTAATCAGCTCTTCATACCTCACCTTGTCGAATGCTTTATGATAGTCTATGAAACATATATTGTCGCAAATAAGTATATTTGTCATATGTGGTAATTGCGCTCCCGTTCACCCCACCGGGCGTATCATGCTCGAGTTATGCATAAATAGCCGTGCTCCAGGCAGAAACTCTCTCTCTCTCTCTTGCTTCTTCGTCTGCCTGGCCGAGTATAGTAACTCGGCCATAGCGATGCCCGGCTAAGTCTAGTTTAGATTATTGTCTTAGTAATTAAGGCACATGTTGCGGGTAGATACAATTTTATATTAATAAATACAACGATACCTCAAGCTCTTATGGTCCATTCACAATAAGCGTGGTAGGGGTAACGCTGCGGTAAGCGAAATTGCACACATGTATAAAAATGCGGGCGTTTACAGCAGCGCCGTAAAACTATGACAGAACATTGATAATTATCACTACCATAATTATCGCATAGGATTATTCTGAATGTCTGATTTTTTTATAGTCATACCTTACCACTACCTCGCTTATTGTTAATGGCCCATTAGAGTCTACACCCCCCTATCTGCGACATATTGGTGAAGGCGCCGGGTAACCTCTATTTGGTTATCTAAGCATTTTTGTACGAGGATCGATGTGAAGTGCGAAAAGTGCCTCAAGAGTTTGGTTTCCAGGCCGTTACGGAATCCGAATTGTACGTAACTGTTTTCCATTTCACATCTTCTATATGTTCTGTTTTTGATGATATTCAGGAACACATTCAAGGTATGATTCATTAGGCTGATGAGTCGGAAATCATCGCATGATCTCGCATTGGCTTTTTTCGGAATTGGAATGAAGACTTCAGCCATTCTGTTGAGATTTTCCCAGAGTTTTAGATTCTATTAAACAGGTTTACGAGGATGTCGATATTTCCTTCGTCGATTAGTTTTAGTATTTCCGCGTAAATTTCATCGGGTCCCCTGGCTTTGCTTATGTATTATTTAGTACAACTAATAATAGTTTAAAATCGTGATTGTTAACAAGAAAAAATTAATACATTTAAAACGAGTATTTTTAACTTTCTATGTGATTTAGAAGTGTACCACCTTCACGAATATCTAGTGTGAATGTCAGGTGATTAATGTATTCTATTGTATTATTTATCCACTTGTGTCTCTAGGTCATCTATTTTTTAATGTATTAAATGTAATTTTACTAGTATTTAATTTCTAGATGTATATAGTGTAATTTTTATATTGGCTTTGATTTATAAAAAAAATATTTAAAAAAAGGTAATTTTTTTTTTAATATTTCGCTTGCTCTCTAGTGCATCAATTTTTAATGTATTAAATGTATTTTAGTTTTTATGTTAATTCTCAGATGTATGTAGTAGTAATTTTAATGTATTACTTTTATTTTATCTATATATATATTTTTCTCTTTGACTTATGTATTGCTGTTCTTGTAAACACAAAAAACACATACATGAACAAATCTATCTATCTATCTAAGGCGATACTAATTAACTGCCTACAAAAACGGTACTTAATACAAGTGAATGTCTATGTACGTGTAAAGATATTAAATATTATCTAATGCTTAGAAGATACTATTATCGTTTCTTATTTTGTAATTAAATTATTTAAAGCATCACAACAAGCATTCTATTTATACTAATAAATTTGTACATATCACCTTTTAGACAATCCTGGCATTAAAGTTACAGCATGTAATAACAGGGAATTGACATGAATAGCCATGTTATTTTCTGCTCGTAAACAGGAATAATGCAATAGACATTTACATTCGCTGGCAATTAGTTATGTATGGGCCATTGTTCTCCGGTTGGCTTATTGCAATCTTGATTACGTGATTATAATTGATTGTAATGAGAATGCTAATGTAATTTATTGTTATGTTGAGGACAAAGCAATAATTGTATTTAGTGTAGTAAGAATATAATGGTAGTTACATAAAAAACAGTTAATATTTTTTTTTAGTGTAGGGTAGCTAACATAAATAAAATCATTGCTTTTGTTTCGTGTAAAATCATTTATATATCATATACTTTGAAATGATGTACAATTTTTGAGCCAATTTTTAACGTGATCATTTAAACAGACCTGTCAAGATTTAAAAAAATAATAATTAGAGCACAATCATACATTTGTGCTCTAATTATTATAACGTAATTTGACAATATTTGACAATATTTGACAATATTTGACAATATTTGACAATATTTGACAATATTTGACAATATTTGACAATATTTGACAATATTTGACAATATTTGACAATATTTGACAATATTTGACAATATTTGACAATATTTGACAATATTTGACAATATTTGACAATATTTGACGCTATTTGACGATATTTGACGATATTTAACCTTTATTGGACAATATTTTACGATATTTGACAATATTTGACGATATTTGACAATATTTGACAATATTTGACAATGTTTGACAATGTTTGACTGTATTTGACTATATTTGACTATATTTGACTATATTTGACTATATTTGACTATATTTGACTATATTTGACTATATTTGACTATATTTCACTATATATAACTATATTTGACTATATTTCACTATATTTCACTATATTTCACTATATTTCACTATATTTCACTATATTTCACTATATTTCACTATATTTCACTATATTTCACTATATTTCACTATATTTCACTATATTTCACTATATTTCACTATATTTGACTATATTTGACTATATTTGACTATATTTTACTATATTTTACTATATTTTACTATATTTGACTATATTTGACTATATTTGACTATATTTGACTATAATTCGTCCAATATTTGTATATTTGGCGATATTTAACAATATTTGACTACCTTAGACAATATTTGTCTTTTTGTTTCATTTTCATTTAGATACTTTTGTGCGTAATACATTTTTAACTATATATAAAATTAAATTATTAGACAACCCAAGTGTTACACCAACTGTTTTTTTTTGTGGAGTTGGCGTTCCTGGAAATCAAATTGGCGGAAAAGTGAGATTTGCTGTGCAACGGTTTTATCCTGATTTTTTTTCTATTTGTGGACCGATTTTGCTCAAATTTTCACGGAATAGCCCCAACTCGGTTTCCCAGCCGATTTAAAAATATGGTCGCGATCCATTCAGCCATTTTCCCGGAGTTTTGTTCACAGAAAAGTTCATATCTACATACACACACACACACATTTACAAAAATAGTCAAGTCATGAAACGTGGAGAATATTCAAAATTATCAAATCGATTTTTTTTAAACAGCAGTTCTGTATTCGGAAAGTAAAGAAAGAAATCGCCCACATCCCAAAAGGTAGTTAGTATCTGCGAATTTTGATTTATTTGAAATATTTTTCAAGATTTATTGATCCATGTACTATAGCTGTGAAAAATTCAATTTTTGGTTCAAGGGGCTTTGAATTTACAACTCGCACTTGTACCTCGCAACTTGCATATACTGAATTTTGGATTCTTTCTTTTTTGTAAGCCGCTAGAAACAAACATTGAGAATTTTCCACAATACATGGATCAATAACTCTTGAAAATTATTAATATTTAAAATAAATAAAAATACATGGGTTATTATAGAAAAGTCTTAATATTTTTTATTCAAGCGGCTTGAAAAAAAAAATGCAATAATATAATAACTAAAAATACTAGTAAATATGAACTTTTATTTGAAAAAAAAAAGAAAATGTCAAGCCGCTTGAAAAAAATAAATATGAATTTTGTATAATAACCTATGTATTTTTAGTTATTATTTTATTTATAAATTTTTTTTTTCAAAAAAAATTATGAATTTGTTACAATAACCCATATATTTTGAGTTATTATTTTATATAATTTTTTTTTTCAACTGGCTTGATCAAACATTTTTTAAGCGGTTTGAAATAAAATAATAACTAAAAATACATGGGTTGTTGTACAAAATTCATATTTTTCATGAGTTAATATACAAAATACATAATTTAAAAAATAATAATTTAGTTATTATTTTATTTATAATTTAAAAAAAAAAATGATGAATTTTGTATAATAACCCATATATCTTGAGTTATTATTTTATTGCAAGTTTTTTTTCAACGGGCTTGAACACATTTTATTCAAGCGGCTTGAAATAAAATAATATTTGAAAATACATGGGTTATTATACAAATTAAACATTTTTTTTGAAAAGAAAAAAAATTAATACATTTTATAACTAAAATATAACTAAAAATACATGGGTCAAAATATTATTTTTCTATAAACCATGTATTTTTTATATTTATTTAATTTAATTTTTCAAGTCGCTTGAAAAAGAAAAAAAAAATGCAATAAAATAATAACTAAAAATACATGGGTACTATATTATAAAAAATTTATATATTTGTATTTCAAGCGGCTTGAAATAAAGTATCAAATAATATACAAAATTAAAAAAAAAATTTAAGCGGCTTGATTTTTTTTAAATTATTTATTTTGTATTTTTAGTTTTATTTCATTTTATTTCATTTTTTTTTTCAAAAAAAATTTGAATTTTTGATAATGCATGTATTTTTAGTTATTATTTTATTTATAAAATGCATACATTTTTTTCTTTAAAAAAAAATTATCAATTTTTTATAATAACCCATGTATTTTTAGTTATTTTATTTATAAAATGCATACATTTCTTTCTTTTAAAAAAAAATTATGAATTTTGTATAATAACCCATATATTTTGAGTTATTATTTTATTTCAAACCACTTGAATAAAGTGTGTTCAAGCCCGTTGAAAAAAAAAAACTTGCAATAAAATAATAACTCAAGATATATGGGTTATTATACAAAATTCATAATTTTTTTTTTAAATATTATAAATTTTATAAATAAAATAACTAAAAATACATGAGTTATAGAGTTATACTATTTCTCCCCCTTTTTTTTACTTTTTTGTCTATTTCATCAATTTTTTGTGCCGTTTTCTCGGAATTTGGTTCATAGACAGACAAACAGACAGACATACATACATACATACATACACAGAGACATCGCATAAATCGGGTTTATTTCGACAATTTTGGGCATAAAAACATAACGAAATTTGAAAAACTAATTTTCTAAATTACCACAATCTTAGTTTAAAAACGTGAAGGCGTTTTCGGTAAAACAATATCTTCCTTTATATAGTGATGTATTCGGAAAGTAAAAACAGTAAAAAATCTTGTTTATACAGTAATGAGTCTATTAAAAATAATTTTAAAATAACGTTATCTGAAGGTGAGTTTATTCTAACATAATATAATCAATAATAAATCAAATACAAAATAAAGAGTTAATTCCAGCGGATTATTTTCTATGATGAATTTAGTTTTGTCTTTGTCACAATAAAATATTGTTTATTGTAACAAAAGACAAAACTAAATTCACTTAGAATTTAGTTCTGTTTTTATCACAAACCGATTTTGCTCGGAATTTTCACGGAATCGCCCCAACTCGATTTCCCAGCCGATTTGCAAATATGATCGCGATCCATTCAACCATTTTCCCGAAATTTTGTACACAGAAAATTTTATATCTACACACACACACACGCACATAGATTTTCCAAAAATAGTCGACTAGAAAAGTCATGAAACGTGGAGAAAAGTTAGCAAATCGATTTTTTGTGAAAATTATACCTTATACAGCAGTTCTGTATTCGGAAAGTAAAGAAAGAAATCACCGACATGGCCAAAGCAAAAAAGTTAGAATACCTAAAACAGAACTAAATTCTAGGTGAATATTCTTATTTTTGATAACATAGATAATTATCACCATTACGTTACTCGATCACTTGTAATTACTTATTTTAATTTAATTTATTTAACTAGTTTTGAAGTGTAATTGTAAATTTTTTGTTTGTCCAATTCGCACGCTATATGTATCGTCACTTCTGTATCTCATTTTTATTCAAGCCGTTTGCAGTTTAAAAAGATTATTATTACTATTATTAATAATAATAATAATCTTTATTAACGGCAAACGCCTTGAATAAAGATTATTATTACTATTATTAATAATAATAATATTCTTTCTTAACGGCAAACGCCTTGAATAAAAATGAGATACAGAAGTGACGATATATGTATTGTCACTTCTGTATCTCATTTTTATTCAAGGCGTTTACTGTTAATAAAGATTATTATTACTATTATTATTATTTACAGTAATAATAATAATATCCATACTATTCCTTATTTTCACTATTTAATTCTGTCTGATTATTATTTTATGTCATCATAAACGCACCTTTAACTTAGATAAATATTATTAATAAAGGCACTTGTATTTTTTTTCGTTTTGCATCACAAACATACAAATATATACACAGTTGCAGAATTATTTAGAGTATGCTGTCCGTATTGATTTTTAAATTAGACCGACAAGGCTAGAGTCTATACTTTATTCAAGCAAGATTGATTGCAATACGTTATGACGACAGTGGAACTAAATAGGGAATGAGACTTGTGATTATATCTCCATTCGTACCACAGTACGTTTTATCCCATCAATTATTTTCTATAAATAAAAATGTGTTTAATTAATAATTTCATTGACTATTTTAAATTCATAATATAGTTTTTTTCTGCAACCAATAAAACTTGTGTCATACGTTTTTATTTTAAATAATATGAAAATATGAAATCTGTAAATTATTATTATATGGTTGTTACTCAAATATCATTTACATACAAATGATATTTGAGTAACAACCATATAATAATAATTTACAGATTTCATATTTTAAATTTAAATTTTCTAAGGCGGAAAGGCCACTGGCCAATAGCCTAATAAACATTGTTTTCTCTCTCTCTATTATATGGGTGGAAAATAATATATAAAAACCAGCCCAGTGGTTAGAGTTCCTCTGGTATTGGGGAGCGAGACTTCAAAGGCCTATGTGGGCGAAATTTAGCGAATTATCTTTCACACTTTCTCCGAGTTTTTTTTTGTGAACTTAAGGTAAATAATGGGTGATTACAGTACTCGTGTACTATCGGTCTAATTTAAACATCAATACGGACAGCATACTCTAAATAATTCTGCAACTGTATACATAGCAAAAAACATCCGAAGTGCTTGAAATTCTCTATAACTTTATTCAATTTAAATCAACCTTCTATCTTTAAAAAGAAAAATTGACTGTCGAAAAACCGTGGAAATGTTCAAAAATCACATTTTAACTCAATTTTTTCCATTTTTCGATGGTAAAATATAACGGAAAACATACAATACCAATAGTCGGGCTTGAAATTCTCTATGACTTTTTACTATCACAAATTTTAGTTTATTACGAATGGATAGGAATAATTCATAAGAATATAAGCGTACAATATTTATTTAACTAATAAATCCAAGAATTAACGTTATAAATTATAAATAAATATAGATTTTCTTATGCTGGATATCGATTTAATGCAATGCTTGAACAAAAAATAGAATAAATATTAGAAAATATAAAGATAGGGAAGATTAAATTCATAATAATGTAAGCGTACAATATTCATATAAATAATAAATCCAAGAAGCAACTTTATAAATCATAAATAAATATAAATTTTCTTATGCTGGATTTCGATTTAATGCAATGCTTGAACAAAAAATAGAATAAATATTAGAAAATATAAAGAAAAGGAAGATTAAACAAATTGAAATCCCCTTATTTCTTATTTCATCAATTCTCTAAAGAGACAATTGGAAGTAGTGAGGGGCTTCTTCATTTTACAAATATACACAAACATTTAAGTTATAACCAATCAATTTCAATTGATGTGTTATTCCCTAAACAATCCTATCCTATGTACTTTATGATTCAATAAGAAGATATCAATCTAAACACTTCAAACTGTGTTCAAATCATGCGTTAATATATATATATATATATATATATATATATATATATATATATATAGAGAGAGAGAGAGAGAGAGAGAGAGAGATAGATGTTGTAAACTTCCTATTGTAATGTATATATAGCTGGTATATAGTTTGCATTAAACTTTTCGGCTGTAGGCACAATGCATTGTTGTAGTTTTATTTTTACGTTTATACAATAACAGCATGACGTGTGGCTTTAACAAATCAAAATTAAACGTAATTCAACGCATTTTAGATTTTATAAACGTTTGGCTGGAACTGAAAATGTCTGTCATAAAATCGATTTGCACAAACAAGTCCATTATAATTTTAATGGATGCATTCAGCGCCTCCGTATTTGAATTTCAGTGCGAAGTGCGCATTCATTTTGTATTCTGATCGATTCCAGCAGCATGTGCTAGAATGCATACGAAATGACAAGGGTAAGATATACTTATTATATAAACTAGAAGGTCGCTACAAATGTTATCAGCATGAGTTCAAAATATTAAATGTTTTCTGCTACCTTTGTAATAATGTACATAGAATAAATAAAAGTAAAATGTAAACCTGCTTCCAATCTTTTTTGAAATACCAAATTTTGCATGTGGCTATTATCATTGTATTATTTGATTACGATTAATTTTCCATGTAAAAAAAACAGCTTTTATTAGGCATAACCTAAATCACCCCTACAACAATACCATCAAATAAAATCAAATGCGAATATTTTTTTTATTTATATCTAAATTAAATTAGCTTCGTTTGTCATATTTATACGTATATGTACTTATATTTGTTATTATATTTCATTGTTATATGATAAGTTTTTTTAAATTTATTTATATATTATTTATGAATTGCAATGTAACTAGGATTACCTCTTGAGCAATAAAGATATTATTATTATCCCACATAACTTACTCTTGATTAGTTTTCGGTGAAAATTGCGTTTATCCCGATATTTGTGAATATTTAAGTCTTAATCAATATTCTTTAATCTTGATAGATATTATTATTATCTCCCATTATTTACTCTTGATTAGTTTTTGGTGAAAATTGCGCTTATCCCGATATTTGTGAATATTTAGGCCTTAATCAATATTTTTTATTCTTGATAGATATTATTATTATCTCCCATTATTTACTCTTGATTAGTTTTTGGTGAAAATTGCGCTTATCCCGATATTTGTGAATATTTAGGCCTTAATCAATATTTTTTATTCTTGATAGATATTATTATTATCTCACATTACTTACTCTTGATTCGTTTTTGGTGAAAATTGCGCTTATCCCGATATTTGTGAATATTTAGGCCTTAATCAATATTCTTTATTCTTGATAGATATTATTATTATCTCACATAACTTACTCTTGATTCGTTTTTGGTGAAAATTGCGCTTATCCCGATATTTGTGAATATTTAGGCCTTAATGAATATTCTTTATTCTTGATAGATGTTATTATTATCTCACATAACTTACTCTTGATTAGTTTTTGGTGAATATTGCGCTTATCCCGATATTTGTGAATATTTAGGCCTTAATCAATATTTTTTATTCTTGATAGATATTATTATTATCTCACATAACTTACTCTTGATTCGTTTTTGGTGAAAATTGCGCTTATCCCGATATTTGTGAATATTTAGGCCTTAATGAATATTCTTTATTCTTGATAGATGTTATTATTATCTCACATAACTTACTCTTGATTAGTTTTTGGTGAATATTGCGTTTATCCCGATATTTGTGAATATTTAGGCCTTAATCAATATTCTTTATTCTTGATAGATATTATTATTATCTCACATTACTTACTCTTGATTAGTTTTTGGTGAAAATTGCGCTTATCCCGATATTTGTGAATATTTAGGCCTTAATCAATATTCTTTATTCTTGATAGATATTATTATTATCTCACATTACTTACTCTTGATTAGTTTTTGGTGAAAATTGCGCTTATCCCGATATTTGTGAATATTTAGGCCTTAATCAATATTCTTTATTCTTGATAGATATTATTATTATCTCACATTACTTACTCTTGATTAGTTTTTGGTGAAAATTACGCTTATCCCGATATTTGTGAATATTTAGGCCTTAATCAATATTCTTTATTCTTGATAGATATTATTATTATCTCACATTACTTACTCTTGATTAGTTTTTGGTGAAAATTACGCTTATCCCGATATTTGTGAATATTTAGGCCTTAATCAATATTCTTTATTCTTGATAGATATTATTATTATCTCACATTACTTACTCTTGATTAGTTTTTGGTGAAAATTGCGCTTATCCCGATATTTGTGAATATTTAGGCCTTAATCACTATTCTTTATTCTTGATAGATATTATTATTATCTCACATAACTTACTCTTGATTAGTTTTTGGTGAAAATTGCGCTTATCCCGATATTTGTGAATATTTAGGCCCTAATCAACATTCTTTATTCTTGATAGATATTATTATTATCTCACATAACTTATTCTTGATTAGTTTTTGGTAAAAATTGCGCTTATCCCAATATTTGTGAATATTTAGGCCTTAATCAATATTATTTATTCTTGATAGATATTATTATTATCTCACATAACTTCCTCTTGATTCGTTTTTGGTGAAAATTGCGCTTATCCTGATATTTGTGAATATTTAGGCCTTAATCAATATTCTTTATTCTTGATGTATGAACATAACAGATAATATCATTTATGGTGAATGCGCCGGGTATTAATTATAACAATTCTAATACAGCCCGCACAAATTAATTATAGTAATAGTTACTGTATTTGTTACAATTTGTAATCGACTACTATATGTATATAGATGTTAGGACTTGCTAAGAAATTATATTATAACACAACTGTGGGTTTAGATTAAAAATTCTAGTTCAATTGTCTATATGTTTTGCAATTTTAAGCTGGACTGAGTTTATTTATCATACTTATTTTACCTCCATAAATTTCAACAAACATCTACCTGTTTTAGCATATCGACCCACCAGATTTTCCGCCTTATAAATCATCCTCTGTTGAATGTAAATATAATATTTTAAAATCAACAACTTCCGACGTTTTTGCTCTCCCATAATTCATATTAAATTTATATTCCAATGAACTTCTTTATAACAGGATACAAATTAAGGACAGGCAAATTGGCAAAAGGGGAGCAACCGGGAATTTGTTACCGACTGTGTATACCTGCCAAATGCTGAGTTATAATTAGTTTTTTAATTAAAAATATTTTCAAAAAGAAGTATGTAATACGGCCATTGATGGCTGTGGATAATTAAGAAATTCTCGCCGACAAAATTAAATGTTAGTAATTATAATGCAGGTAAATTTAAAATGGATGATTGATGACAGTTTTTACATATCTTTAAACAATTGATGAAATGTGAAATAAAGGGATTTCGATTTGTTTAATCTTCCTTTTCTTTATATTTTCTAATATCTATTCTATTTTTTGTTCAAACATCCCATTAAATCGAAATCCAGCATATTTATGATTTATAAAGTTGCTTCTTGAATTTATTATTTATATAAATATTATACGCTTTCATTCTTATGAATTTAATCTTCCCTTTCTTTATATTTTTTAATATGTATTCTATTCTTTGTTCCAGAATTGCATTCATTCGAAATCCAGCATGAGAAAATCTATATTTATTTATTACTTATAACGTTACTTCTAGGATGTATTATTTATATAAATATTGTACGCCTACATTCTTATAAATTATTCCTATAAATTTGTAATAAACCAAAATTTCTGATATTAAAAAATTATGTAGCTTAAGTTTTCTGCTCAAGATTGATTTGATTGTAGAACAAACATTATTTAAGACTTCTTAAATGGTACCTATACTCTATTTATTTTTGGAAGTTACGACATTTGTATATATATATATATATATATATATATATATATAAAACATAAATAAAATTTTGTATTTAAATTCTGAGTTCACGCATATATGAAACTGTAAGTAATACAACTTTTGAACAGTACTTAAACTACACAAATGATTGAGAGTATGAAGTTTATTCTGAATTGAACAGATATCTGTTTTAAAATTCACACAGAATCTTAAATCTTAATTAAGTAATCTCGTAAGTGGTCGCGAAGTCAAAGTTCTATTCTCATCCCACAGTCAATTAATGAATTTATATAATTATACTAAATTTTATTGGAGCAATTTGAACACATCGAGCACGAAAGCAATTAGTAAACTAAGTACATTCCACAAACACATTTATAAAATTCCCGATTCATGTCATGAGAGATTGAGTTGTAAATCAATTAGCAACCTAAAAAAAAACGGCGATCAAACACAAGCCCCGCTAGTTCCCATTCCGGAGCGTGTTCCCATTTGTGTTGTTTTAAATGTCGGGCTACTCCGGTTGCAATAAAACTCATCTGTCCGCGTTCATTTTTCACGAGAATAAATCACCCGTTTAAATCACCACCAAAGCCGGTGACACATTAATTGGTTTTCGATCAAAAGATATCGACGGTTCGTTTCGAAAATTTCCATTCTGCCCCAGCTCCGAGCTTAATTTAGCAGCGCGGCGTAGATGCATTAATCAAGTCGCGATCTTTTTATATCACGTTGCCTTTTGAGCGGGGGGCAATTAACATTTTAAGAGGGCTCTAATGAGTATTTTAAGGTCATGGCGGTGTATGAAAGTTTAATGTTCGCGGCCGGTGTGGAGGCAGTAATTGGATTATAAATGAACTCTGGGTATGCCACCATATGATATGATTACTAATCAGAAATAGAGAGGGATAGAGATGAGATACAATATTTATTAAAACGAAGAGGTTCCGAAAAAAAAAACTTTGTGCTATCAGCCCTGAGGCTTTTTCACCGGTCAATTCTCTCTAGACATAAGAATTTTTTTAATTTTTTTTTTCTACCGGTTGAAAAAAATAAACATTTTATTTTCTTATTTAGAAAGGTAGTACCTACGAAGTAGCATAGGATAATTGTAAAATATTTTGTTTGTAGGACAGCTGTTTAAAAAAAAACTGTTCATTTCTAACAAAATTGTTTGTAGGACAGCTGTTTAAAAAAAACTGTTAATTTCTAACGAAATTGTGATGATGAAATGATGAAAGAATAACGAATACAAAAAATAATAAATGAAGGGGATATGAGTTGTCATGTAGGACCCTCTTCTGAAATTCCTTGCTGATGGTGTACATAGTTTAGCTCTCTATGTACACTATCAGCAAGAAATTTCAGAAGAGGGTCCTACATGACAACTTATATCCCCTTCATTTTTTTTTTATTCGTTATTCTTTCATAACGTTCACAAAACAATCATATAATATATTAAAGGGTTACACATTGGCACTCCGAAAAAGAGGTATACATTTAAAAAATAAAATTGACTATATAATATATTTTTTATTTTACACATATACGTGTAAAATTAAAAATATATTATATAGTCAATTTTATTTTTTAAATGTATATCTCGTTTTCCGAGTGCCAAGGTGTAACCCCTTAATATATTTCAAGCCGCAGTTATTTTTTATACGCTATACAAGCCATAAATAAAACAGCCTTCATATTCTACACCTAATATTTCACACACCGTGAACACAATCGAAATTTACACATGACCAGATGCAGTAAAACAAATCTAAACATATGTTTTACAACATCCGATGCCCCCCTTTTGTTGCATAGTTTACGACAATTACATGCTGGATATAAAACTGTCCCGACATAGCTGGAATTCATTTTTAATTTTAAATCAACTCCTGAATAAGATCCCGTGCAGATAATCGCGTGAATTATGCAGACCGTCCTGAAACAACTGGCTAATTAAATTTCTTTCCACCGGCCACGAAAAAGTTTCTGCTACCAAAACCAACTCACACAATTAAAAATGGCATCCGCAAACTGACAACTATTGCTGTTTGAGGGGACCATCCGTAAGTCAATTACACCCACTTCCACTTTACGGATCTCTTTGTTGTAGGCCCGAATTAATGTTATTTATTATGGGCAACAGGGGTGGAGTGCGGCTTAGTTTTTCCACTTTCCGGGCGGATAATTGAATTCCGGCCGCTCACGTAGGTTTAGGGACATGAAGATTTGTGCGAGATCATCCCGGCGTGTAATTATCACACCACCGCGAATATGGGTGTTTCAGGTAGTTTTCAATTTCACCGGGGAAATATTCAACGGACTGTTTGCGGAGAAGCGAAATTGGATGTGTCAAAGGCACGGCTTGTGATCGCCGACAACATTTTATGCAAACGAATTTCAAAAGCTACAGTGACCTACATATAAAATAATTCAAAATATGTATAAACGGGCATAAAGTTAAGAGACATTTTCAATGAGTGCGGTTTGGGCAAAAAAGTGTTTCACATGTGTATAAGATATATGTGCCACGGCAATATTACTAATATGCATTATGCAATATTCTCGGTAAATCTTAAAATATGTAGGACCGGATGGGAGAGATTGTACACAGGGATAACAATGAAATATCTTGATTATCTTCAAAGATATGGCTTGTGAAAGTTTAAGTTTGTTTTATCACACATTCCTATAAAAATACATGATGTAATATTAAGATTTTTTGTGTTATTCTAGTCTACAAATGTATGGAAAACTAAATTATAAAGACTCCAATGAGGTATCTTCATTGTTTTCAAATATATGGCGTGTAAAATTAAAAATTTGTATTTTCACACATTCTTGCAAAAATACCTATTCATCATGATGTAATTTTAAGAGTTTTTGTGTTATTCTTATCTAAAAATATATGAAAAACTCAATTATAAAGACTCCAATGAGATATTTTCATTGTCTTCAAAGATATGACTTGTGAAATTTTTTTTATCACAACTTTCCTGCAAAAATACCTATTCATCATGATACAATTTTGAGATTTTTTGTATTATTCTTGTCTATAAATGTATAAAAATCTCAATCATAAAAGCTCCAATGAGGTATCTTAATTATCTTCAAAGATATAAGATAAGATATATAATGCAATTTTAAGATTTCTGTATGTTATCTTGTCTAAAAAATGTATGAAAACTCAATTATAAAAACTTCGATGAGGTATCTTCATTATCTTCAAAGATATGACTTGTTGAAATTTGTTTTTCACACATTCCTGCTAAAATACCTATTCATTATGATGCAATTTTGAGATTTTTTGTATTATTCTTGCCTAGAAATGTATGAGCATCTCAATAATAAAAGCTCCAATGAGGTATCTTAATTATCTTCAAAGATATAGCTTGTAAAAGTTAAAATTAGTATTATCGCACATTCCTGCAAAAATACGTATTCATCATAATACAATTTTAAGATTTTTGTGTGTTATCTTGTCTAAAAATGTATGAAAAACTCAATTATAAAAACTCCGATGAGGTATCTTCATTATCTTCAAAGATATGACTTGTTAATGTTGAAATTGGTTTTTCACACATTCCTGCTAAAATACCTATTCATTACGATGCAATTTTAAGATTTTTGTGTGTTATTCTTGTTTATAAATGTATGAAAAATTAAATTATGAAGACTCCAATGAGATATCTTTATTATTTTCAAAGATATGGCTTGCAAAAGTTGATATTTGTATTATCACACATTCCTGAAAAATACCTATTTATGATGACACAATTTTAAGATATTTTATGTTAATCTTGTTTGAATATACATGTAAAACTCAATTATAAATACCCCAATGAGATATCTTTATTATATTCATAAAATGGCTTGTTTAATTTAGTATTATCAATGTTTTCTGCTAATAAAAACTATTCCTCATTACGTAATACGCAGTTTTTATTTATTACACTAGTCAAGAAATGTATTAAGAATTTTAAAAAGTCTAACGACCTTAGTGATTGTCTTTAAAGATATGGTTTATTAAAATTCAAATTTATATTATCAGTCTTTTCTGCTAAGGAAAACGATTTCTCATTATGCATTATGTAAATTTAGGATCTTTTTGGTACACTGGTCCAAAGATATATTAGGAACTCAATTTTAAAAACTCAAATGAGATATCTTCATTATCTTCAATGATATGGTTTGTAAAAGTTGAAGTTTGTATTAACACACATTCCTCCTAAAAATAGGATTCATCATGATGCAATTTTAGATTTCTTTTGTGTTATACCATAGGTTAATATTAATTTCGGATTATGCTTCTTTGATATACCGATTTTTTAAGCTCCAAAAATGACTTGCAGTTATACAGAGGCAATTAATCTGGTGTTATACTTCTTTGATATACCGATTTTTTTATGGAGGTGGATTATGCCAAATTAGCTGCACGAAACAAACAAGTGTAGACATTTACAGCGTTTCACTAATTAAAACTTTTATTCTAAAACTCTTTTTCTTACAAAGCCATAATTACCAACCTCATAGTGAATAACTTCAGAGTGCACACTTTAACACCCTTAGAAATATACCTCAAACACAGTCTACCTGTGTAATTATATCGGAATACAATGGTGGCGTTTATTTAATCGTCTCATAAAAAGCAATACCATTATAAGTATATTTATTATTCACTTGCATTGATTCCTGTCGGTTAATCACTTGTTAAACTGAACGTTATTGAAACTAAAAGGCTTTTTAATGATCATCACGTTTTAATACACAATCCAAATACTCGAATTATAAGTAACTTCACCTTTCAAGCGAAATTCGTATATAATTGAGTTATAAAAGTTTAGTAACAGGGAAATTACGTTTCTAGCACTTAAATGTTTTAAGGGCGATTTCAAGCTAAGCTATTATTTTTATTGATTCATTTTTAACACACACGCTTGATACTAAAATAAACTGTAATTATTATAAACAGTTATAAATATATTATCGATTAATATCCTAAAGAAGATGTGACGATTAAAGAAGCAATAGAGTTCTTTTTTATTAGTCTTTTTTGTAATAAAAAAGAACTCTATTGCTTCTTTGTCAGGATGAAGATAAATGGAAGCACTGGTTAAATGAACACGGAGAACGTATAGTGAAGGAAGGATGTAAGATAGTGAACAAAGGTTGGATGTGGTTTTTAGATGAGGATGGAAGAGGATTGAGTGTAATGAGGTCAATAAAGCAACTAAAAGAACTAAAATGTGCTATATAACAAACAATAGGGGTAGTCTTTCCTTTTGTTTCGTGGGAGAGAAAGAACGAATAAATAATTTATGTAAATATGAATATCAAATTCAAATTTAATTTAATTTTTGTTTTGTTTTGTTTTTCTGTAATGGAATAAATGGAGGGTTATTTTATTATATTATTTTGCTGTAAGGATACTAAAAGATGTATAATTTTTGTTTATTTTTAAATTTATGCCATACTGTGTAGAGGATTGTTAATGCCAATAAAGGTTTATTATATAGAGTATACGTATAATTGTATGGTTGTAATAGGGATGTTTTGGTTTTGCAAAAAAAAAATTCTGTTCCTATTTCAGCTTATGCTCCTTGTACATATTTGCCAATTCGCTTTCGGATATGTATATATATATATATATATATATATATATATATATATATATATATATATTTGACAGTTCTTTTGCTGCCAGCTTTTATGTTTCTAGAAAGCTAGCAGAAGATGAACTGGTGAATAAGTACAAGGAGTAAGTAATATATAAGCAAAAAAAGTTAGATGATAATATCACTTACTCCGGACTAGAGAAGGGTGTTAGCCATGAATTACTAGTAGTAAACCCTTTTATTATCATAAAAACACAATACAGAAACAAAAACTCCATTATTACCATTTAACACTTATATACTTATTACCCTTCAAAGAGTTCAAATGTGGTAGAAATATGCGCGATACAATTATGATTGATAAGACGCTTTCGATTAGCATGGTTTATCATTGCTAGTCGCCCTTTTGGCGTGTAGTATCGCTCAGGTCTTGAGGTCGTGCGCCGCCGGTTGTAAGGGCCGAGGTAGAATTATGCGCATCGGAAGTGGCAAATAGAACAAGAGACAATAAGCCCGTACCAGCCCACAGTGATAAACGAACGGCACTATAGTAATAGACAAACCGTGCGAATGGGAGGAGAAATTCAAAGGAATAGAAATAGAAAATATAACTTTATAACTTACTACTACAACGTAGAAAAGTTCTGTGGAATAAAAAGGGTTTCTTTAAAATAATCTATATATGATACCATATACTATCCGATGTTAGGCCGTCATCTAAATCACCCACTCACGACCTATCTCAACGAGTTCATTGAAAGTAGAACTATGTCGGCGAACTAAACTGTCGTAAATCAACCAGCGCCCCTGTGTTATCGAAATTTATGCGACTCGATTCACCGAACTTTAATATCGGAACTTATTTCATTAAAAATTTCCCGCGCAATACGGTATTTTTCTAGCACACTTATAAAATATCTGGACTGTTATAGGCATTCACTGAATGCGGTTTAACACTCCGCAGCTATAATCGGGAATGATTTTTAATTAAATCACTTTAGAGATTTTTTTACGATTACCAAGAGACAGAGATGCTGGGATTTCACAAATAACGAGGGTTGTTGAATTCAATGGGCAAACATGCCTTTTAAAGCTCTTATTTACAGAGTTTGTATGGCATTATAAAGTAATCCTCTCTGCATGTTTGTTGTAGGTTATAACGAGAAAGCTAGCTGTTTTTAATATTTCTATATTTGTAAGGATAATTACGATTTTTCATAATTGGTCAAAAAATGATTTTATATAAAAATGTCAAATTTTTGCCATGCTGTGTTAACTAGCATTAGTTTTGTCTGGAGAAGCAAGGGAAGTTCAACCAGAAGTATTTAGGAAGTTTATTTAGGATACCATTTCATAGAACTGACTATGGTAAAAATAAACCAGTGACAAGAATGCTGTACATGGCAAACACTCTACAATCTAGCAACAACCTTAATTTCTTTATTGAAAATTTAAAATTATTCGAAAATGGTCTGAAATCTATAAACCTGTCGCATCTTTCAATTTATTGTTACGAGCTAAATTTGTATATTATCGAAATTTAGTTATTTCTATTTCTATTTGTATATACAATTATTCGAAACTAATCTGAAATCTATAAACCTGTTGCATGTTTTAATTTATTTTTATAACAGAATTTGTATATTATCGAAATTAATTTCTATTTCTATTTTTATTTAAAATTATTCGAAAATGCTTTGAAATCTATAATCCTGCCGCATCTTTCAATTTACTATTAGAGCTGAATTGGTATATTATCGAAATTTATTTATTTCTATTTCTGTTTTTATTTAAAATTATTCAAAAATTGTCTGAAATCTATAAACCTGTCGCATTTAATTTATTGTTAGAGCTGAATTTGTATATTATCGAAATTTATTTATTTCTAAATTTTCCCATTTGTTTGCCTAGTTTTCGATTATCCGTGCGACCCGGACCTGGAACGCGCGATTAATATGGGTATCCGTTACCGCGGTTGGAATTATTTTTCATCATGCTAAAGCCCATTCATCATTTAAATTTATATATAATGTTATATTTTGGAAATTGTACATAATACAAGTTTCCAAGAAAATTCACAGTTGTGACGAGTTATGCGTTCTTTTATCGTTACACCACGAGTATCTCCAATGCAAACCGTTCGTGGTAGCTAAAACCCATATAGGAAAGTAGCAAGAGTATCGCGATATAATGGATATACTCGGTTACCATGAACATAATAAAATAATAAGCTACCAATGTGAATGCAAAGTTACCAAATGTAACTGTATTTAATTTCGACCAAGAATTTGATGACCAACATCGCTACCTGAAGTTCTTTTGACAATTTATACATACTATGTATATGTATGTTAGAAATTGAATGGTTTTTCCGTGTACTACGTTATAATTCATTTTCAATAAAGGAGTTGTTTTATTCATCTCCTTTATTGTATATGTATGTTGTTTATATGCAATATGTATGTTGTTAATATTCAATATGTATATTGTTAATATGCAATATGTATATTGTTAATATGCAATATGTATATTGTTAATATGCAATATGTATATTGTTAATATGCAATATGTATATTGTTAATATGCAATATGTATGTCTGTCCCATATACAACGGCTGGAACCACAATTAAAAATTCAGAACAACAATTTTTGTTTATTTTTTGCACGTTAATCCTACGAGAATAAGTTATTCCTATAGAGATATTAATAATTCTCGGTTATAAGGTTTTAAAACTACTTACTTGAAATATTGATCTATAAACATGGCCGGTCTTACCTGAAACAAAACAAATATTTTAGATATAAAACGCTCATAATTTTAATAAATAAATAAATCATCATTTATTAATTATTAGGTTAAATAAATTGAAATTATACAAATAAATATAGATGTGTGCTTTTTAAACACAGGAACCCCATAATTGATAAATGTGTCATGATTATAAATAAATACATGTATTTATTGCCCAACCGAGTTAACAACCCTCCAATTACAAGACAATAAAGTATTACAGCCCAGCTCAGTGGCTGAGTGGTTAGAGACGTCGTTCGTATCATATGGAGCATAGGGGTGCCCTATCGGGGATCGAATTTTCGCAAAATCACCTTTCTCAGTTTTTCAGAGGTTTTCTGTGAAGTTACGGCAAATATATAAATATATAAAGTAGTTTTTGTTTTTAATATTACACATTAACATTCAAATAGTTATTAATATAATATAACAATGAAGCTACTACTTAGCGATTAGCGATGCATTACAGAATTAAACACAAAAAGTACAATTTATTAGCAGAAAATCTCGAAATTTTCGTGTTTTTTTTCTTCAGTTTTTTGCTTATATCTTCTAAACCAGGGGGGTTTCGAGGAATATTCTGTATACAAAGTTGTAGAGCATTCAATTTTAAATTCAATTTTCATTGGTCATCGTTCTTTTTATACATCACAGAACCATACAAAACGTACAATTTATTAGCAGAAAATCTCGAAATTGTCGGATTTTTTTTTCTTCAGTTTTTTGTTTATATCTTCTAAACCATGGGGTTTTCGAGGAAAATTCTGTATGAAAGTTGTAGAGCATTAAATTTTAAATTCAATTTTCATTGGTCAACGTTCTTTTTATACATCACAGAATTATACAAAAATTTAATTCACATTGAAGCTTTTTGTCAAGAAAATGGAATTAAAAAAAAAACTTCAAACTTTATAGGGCTATCAGCCGTGAGGCTTTTTCGGCGGTCAAGCTCAGAGGAGTTTAATCACCCGGTATTTACCATAACTTCACAGAAAACCTCTGAAAAATTGTGAAAGGTGATTCGCGAAAATTCACTCCCCACTGGGGATCGAACTCAGGCCCGCAATGCTCAGTACGAACGGACGACGTTGAAATTTTAAATTCTCGAAAAACGAAAAACGCCAGAATTTTACCAGATTTATTAAAATGGAATGGACCGCAAGGGTAGAAACGACTAATTTCCTTGATCAGAGGATATAAACGCCCATACTCGACGTTGTGTCGTTATTTTGTGATGCCTTCCCTCACAATATCTTTACCTGATGGGTGCTCCCAAATTATACTCCCAAATTTCATCATCAGATGTTTCTTACAAAAAGTCAGAGAACCAAAACTGGGAAAACAACTAAATTCGACGTCGCTTGTAGGGATGAACTGGAGGGAGGGCAGTGGGTTAGAGGGGTATAGCTTGTATGTATAATATACATGCATGTGTCGAAAGAAAAAATAAAAGTTTAGAAACAAAAACATGATTTTTTTTTCGTATTTTTAAGTTGAGAAATGTTTCCCATCTTTGAATTGCTGTCTGTCTGTAAGTATTGGATAAAAATATAACGTTGACTAATGAAAATTGAAGAAAATTTAATACTGTACAACTTTGTATATAACAATTTAAAAAAAATAAAGTTAAAAAGCAGAAACATGCATTTTTCTTGTATTTTTTCACAAGTTGAGAAATGTTCCCCACCTTTGAACTGCTGTATCTCGGTAAGTATTGGATAAAAATAAAGTTGACTAATGAAAATTGAAGGAAATTTAATGCTTTACAACTTTGTATATAAAAATTAAAAAAAATAAAGTTAAGAAGCAGAAACATGTATTTTCTCGTATTTTTCACAAGTTGAGAAATGTTCTCCATCTTTGTATTGCTGTATCTCGGTAAGTATTGGATAAAAAATAAAGTTGACTAATGAAAATTGAAGAAAATTTAATGCTCTACAACTTAGTATATAAAAATTAAAAAATAAAAGTTAAGAAGCAGAAACATGCATTTTTCTCGTATTTATTAAAAGTTGAGATATTGTCCCCATTTTTGAACTGCTGTATCACGGTAACTATTGGATAAAAAAATAACGTTGACTAATAAAAATTAAAGGAACTTTAATGCTCTACAATTTTATGTATAAAAATAAAAAATAAAGGTTAAGAAGCAGAAACTTGCATTTTTCTCGTATTTTTCACAAGTTGAAAAATGTTCTCCATCTTTGTATTGCTGTATCTTGGTAAGTATTGGATAAAAAATAACGTTGACTAATCAAAATTGAAGGAAATTTAATTCTCCACAACCTTGTATATAAAAATTGAAAAATTAAAGTTAAGAAGCAGAAACATGCATTTTTCTCGTATTTTTTACAAGTTGAGAAATTGTCCCCATTTTTAAACTGCTGTATCTCGGTAACTATCGGATAAAAAAATAACGTTGACTAATAAAAAGTAAAGGAACTTTAATGCTCTACAATTTTATGTATAAAAATAAAAAATAAAGGTTAAGAAGCTGAAACTTGCATTTTTCTCGTATTTTCACAAGTTGAAAAATGTTCTTCATCTTTGTATTGCTGTATCTCGGTAAGTATTGGATAAAAAATAACGTTGACTAATGAAAATTGAAGGAAATTTAATGCTCTACAACTGTGTATATAAAAATAAAAAAAGTAAAGTTAAGAAGCAGATACATGCATTTTTCTTGTATTTTTCACAAGTTGAGAAATTGTCCCTATCTTTGAACTGCTGTCTGTATCTTGATAAATATTGCATAAAAAATAACGTTGACTAATGAAAATTGAAGGAAATTTAATGCTTTACAACTTTGTATATAAAAATAAAAAATAAAAGTCACAAAGCAGAAACATGCATTTTTCTCGTATTTTTCACAAGTTCCCCAACTGTTGTATCTCGGCAAGTATTGGATAAAAAAATAATGTCGACTAATGAAAATTGAAGGAAATATAATGCTCTACAACTTTGTATATGAAAATTAAAAAATAAAAGTTAAGAACCAGAAATTCCAATCTTTCAACTGCTGTATCTCGGTAACTATTGGATAAAAATATAATGTTGACTAATGAAAATTGAAGGAAATTTAATGCTCTACAATTTTGCATATAAAAATAAAAATAAAGGTTATGAAGCAGAAACATACATTTTTCTCGTATTATAATTGAGAAATGTTCCCAATCTTTGGACTGCTGTATCTCGGTAAGTATTGCATAAAAAAATAACATTGACTAATGAAAATTAAAAGAAATTTAATGCTCTATAACTTTGTATATAAACATTTTCCTAGGAAACCCCATGGTTTAGAGGATACAAGCAAAACACTAAAGAAGATCCGAAAAATGAGAGTATTTTGCCCCTCCCCAAGTTTCTACAGGTCTCTCGAGGTTGAAAATCAGATTCACAGAGTCACACCAACCTCGAAGAATTTCCCAAAGTTTCATTAACTTGGAATTTGTCCAAGTAACCCCCCATTTTTTTTGGACTTATTGTTAAGAGACAATCTCAGAGGAGTATTTACCTTGACTTTACATAAACACGAAACATATTTAACAAGTATACTGAGAAATTTATATTTGTTTACATTTTTGTATGTATGGAAGGTATTATCAGCCCCTAAAAAAATCGGGCCCTAGAAATTTGTCTCATTTGTCTATGCTATGATCCGATCCTGAGAATAAGAATATATAAAAATCACCAAATGTCTGCCTACCGTACAAAACATGGCCCCGCAAATGATAAATATGTCATGCTTGTATATAAATCGTTTATAAAATATTAATAAAAAAAAACTTCTATATTTAGAAGGCTATCATAAGCCGTGAGGCTTCTTCGTCGGTCAAGGGAGAAGCTCAGAGGAGTTTAATCACCCGATATTTACCTTAACTTTACAGAAAACCTCTGAAAAACTGTGAAAGGAGATTAGCAAAAATTCGCATCGATCGAACTTAGACTCCCCAATGCTCAGTAAGAGACCCACGAAAATATTAATATTTTCCAAATAATTCATTATTTCTAACTAAAGCGCGACACCTCCACCCGACGTAGGTATATTTTAAACAGAGTATATTGTAACAAACGCCACCCCTGACAGCGTAATTGGGTACACACCAAATTTAATTAAAAGTTTACGTTAATTATACTCATTCGCAATTAATGGATGATTAATTTCGCTCCAAATACAACCATATACCGGAAACAATTTTACACGCCACATTTGAATTAGAAATCCTATACCGAAATAATTCTACAACTATACGAACGTCAATTATAATAACACTAGATCGTCAGACGGGGGATGATTTTTGATTATAATAACGACGTAATCATAGTTTCAATCAATTGAATTGAATAATTAAGTCTTTATTTCACGTTAGTAAATAAGTAAACATGGTCATAACAGCAAAATGATTGCAATAGTATTCCGATAGTTAGTCGCAACTAGACTGTTATAATTACCAACTGATATCAATACACGAGATGAGTTTCTAACTATACGAACGTCAATGATTGTACCGTGTTCTTGTAACTTCACCACCCTCACAACCGCTTTTTAATGCAATTCACGTGCTTGTAATTATTTACAGACAGGAAGGGGTGAAATGACCAGTCGGAAATGCGAGGATACCCCAAGGACTAACTGTTTAATTTGGGTGGATAGGCCTTTAGAATAAACGCTTTTCATAATATTATTGGCTATTTCAGGGTTGAAATAATATATCAGTTAGTTTCTCTGATTATATATTATAAATATTATATATATATATATATGTATATATATATATATATATAAATATATAATATTTATAATATATAATCAGAGAAACTGACTGATAAATTATTTCAACCCTGAAATAGCCTATATATATATATATATATATATATATATATATATATATGAATGAATTACCATGGCTTAATAAGGGATATCAATGTAAAGATTATAATGGACATATAGGAACAAATCAAAAGATGGGAAATACATACTACAACTGTTTGAGAACAATAGTAACGGTGTAGTAATAAAACAAGCGATCAAAATAACAATTGAGAAAGTCAAACACGTACAAAATTCAAAATATTGAAGTCTTCTGCATCCTTTCCGCCAAAGGTATGAAGGAGATCATGGGAGAGTATTTTAAATATCCATAACAACCATGTACATATTATGGATATTTTGAAACTTTAAGGCACCTTACACGATCAATATTACTGTCAATAGTTTAGAGTAATAACAGTATTACTGTACGATAATATGTTTAAAATGTTTATAATTCTAAAATATTTCAAGTTTTACTTATTGTGTAAGGTATAGTAATGATGTAATGAAGAGAATACTGATGTTTATCCGGATAATTGATTAGATGGTAAATATAAAAGGAGGATTGAAGTAAATACTGACAGTGCTAGGATTGACAGTATTATTAACCGTGTAAGGTGCCTTTATGGCATCAAAAAGGCATCTTACACGGTCAATAATACTGTCAATATTTTAGAATAATGACAGTATTACTATACGATACATGTTTAAAATTATCATTATTCTAAAATATTTACAGTATTACTGATCTCTCAAATACATTTAAAACCAATATTTTATTTTCACTTTTAACCATAATATTTATATATTATCTCGTTTTACGTTTATAATAACACTAGATCGTCAGACGGGGGATGATTTTTAATTATAATAACGACATAATCATAGTTTCAATCAATTGAATTAAATAATTAAGTCTTTATTTCACGATAGTAAATAATTAAACATGTTCATAACAGCAATAGTATTCCGATAGTTGGTCGCAACTAGACTGTTATAATTACCAACTGATATCAATACACGAGATGAGTTTCTAACGTGTACAAATTAATTAATCTCAAAGATCGCCCGAGTAACTAGGCCACAACTTAGTTTGCATAGTACCTACCACCCGCTGTCATGTCAATACAGCCCGAGTTTAAGGGCAAGAAACAGAAACCGTATTTTCAACCATGTCAAATCCGATAGCATGAATAAACATTCAATCCTAATTGGAGTATAAAGACTTCAAAAGCTGCGCTGTTTATAATTTTAATGCGCATATCATTCCGAATCCTGTAATTTGGAAATGTATCGCGTTAACAGTGAATATCTAAACAACGCAAGACAGCAGGCTAGGTGGAATATAAATAATGTTGAATTCAACCTACTTTATAATTTAGTGTATACGAAATATCTGGAGCGGCGTTGTGCTAAGGAATGCAAGAAATACAAATTGCTTGTGGCTTTAATATTCTCGGAATTTTCATTCTGTTATGTGAATATTATGATATGTACATTAATTTAATTTAATTTCTGTATAAAATTCAAGAATATTTATAATGTAGTGGCAGATGTTGTTTTTCTTCACATTGGAGGGGACTTTACTTTTATTTATGTATTTCTTTTTATACATTTCAATTTATAATACATTTTACACACATTTCAAATGATTATTATTATTATTATATATATATATATATATATATATATATATATATATATCAGCAATATTTTAAATTCAATTAACGAATGTATGCACAAACGCACACGTTTTGATGATTATAATCCTTTACAAACAATTTATAAATAACGTTAAAATATAGAAATACTGGTATATTTTCCAATTAGAGCTTGTATTTCCATTTGTTAGTTGTATTTTTGCAACTTTGTTTGCCAAAACATATTTTTTAATATAAAAATATAATTATTAAAAAAAAACATGGATTGTTAATTAACAAACCATGTTTTTGTGACATGAAAATTATCAACTGTAAATTTCCATCTCAATATTATCAATTAAAAAAAACGTGACAAAAACATGGTTTGTTAATTAATAATGCATATTTTTTTAATTTTATCAAATATATTGTGCGATGGAAAAAAACTGCTAGTAGACCACTCTGTATATAGGAAGCTTTATTTTAATGAAAATTTAGTAGTTATAATATTTGTTTTTGTATAGTACTCTATTGCGCTCTTTAAGGTGAATCTTCGAAAATCTCGTTCGAGGATTCGAGCTGAAAATCTATTCGAAAAACGCGTTGTGAGACTATCGAAACTGCTGCTACTTCTTTTGCAGAGTGTATAAACCCAGGAAAAACTGGAGGGGTACGCACCGAGAAATAAAGTTATTTCGAAATAATGAAGCATTTTGTGAAAATTGCGCGGATGTCTATAAACTATACTACTGTACTTAAGCATTATCAGATTGTATTTATCACAGCTTGAAATATGAAACTGCAATCTCTTAGAGGAATTTCTGTTGAATTTTGATTACAAATCGGAGTAAATATATACTTTTCTGATGCAAATATTGACTACTTTTGCATATTTTTTACAACTATTTCGAGAAACTTTTCGTCCTAACAAAGTATCAAATAATCCATTGATTGGAGAAATATCCAAACATATTTCCAGAAAATTATAAAATATTGACTAGAAAAGACCGCGCGATTAGGTCAAAATTGAACCGTATTTTTTCCAAAATTCGCCTTAAAATAAAATATTACATGGTTTGTTAGTTATAAATTTTCATGTCACGACCATTCATCAAGCCTACCCACCATCAATACTCCTGACATATACAAACAACAACTACAATGATCGGAAATTGGTAGTGCACCGTCCGTTGATTGCGGAATTAATAAATTTAGCTACATAAAAAAACTAGCGCGTACGCTTATTTCCGCTAAATAAATCACGAGCAAAAGCAAAATCAGAGCACACACACTCGGACTCATCAGTTCTATTCATCCGGTGTTTTGTGGCTATTTTTGCAGCAACGCTGGCTATTCGATTGGCACGGGATTATATTTCCCACTGTATATTGCAATGCACGCGGTCAATGATTTCGTGCAGATGCAAATCCATGAGTTGAATGCATATCTATTGGGGTGTAAATATGGAGTTCGTGTTTGCGTGTCTTCCAAGGGCTTTTCAATTCATCTCCGTGTTCAATGTAAACACAATTTGGTTGTAGCATCGGAATTATTGATATGATACTTCCTATACTCAATATAGCACGTAAAACGTGTGGATAGATATTGAATATCAAATCAATTTCGAGACCATTGGATGATAAATAATGTTCGTTTTTCAGCTGAATTATGCATTACATGAAAACAGGATAACTGTAATTTGCGATTCAAATGTCAACGGTTTTCGTCCAACTTAGCTGATCTTTGTTATTGTCTGACGAGCTGATTAAATAAAAATTACACGGTTTTAATCACAAGGACAGTAATGCGTGGTAGTTAATAAACTTTTAATATATAACTAGACACAACTTGTAGTCCAGTCAATAAATATATTGTACAGTGCATAAAATATGCGAGACTTCAGAACTTTGTTATCAGATCTTACTAGGTAAACATACGTCCGTAATAAGTCCTCGCCCGTGGTAGGTAAGCGTAAGGTGGAAGAGGGAGGAGAAGAAAAACATTTTTAGGTTTTTCGATTTTATCTCGGAAACGGTGGACTCTAGAAAAATATGTTCTGAGTATAAATGAAAGCTAATTCAATTTCCTATAAATTGCTCTTATCCATATTTGTGGAACTTCCAACGATTATATATTTATATATATATATATATATATATATATATATATATATATATATATATATATCTAGCTAGGAAGTTGTGAGTGAATATCAGCCTGACTTTAAAAGTTTTTTTTAATAAAACTAAGACATAATAATAATGTATACAAATGTAATACAGATTTAAAAAAAACATGTTTCGTGCAAGCAGATAGACTATAGCCTTGTTGGCGAAGGGCTCATCCTTCTGCTTGGTTTACAAAACTTGCTTCCATTATCTTGGATGGTTAGTTAGATGGTGAATTGTTACATCCTTTCACTTTTTATGTGCTTTTTGCATTCTCTTTTAAATTTTTTTATGTCCTTGATTTCTTTTTTTGTTCATTTGTATATCACTCGAATTTTACCCAGCCATTGCATTCTCATCGTAAAGTAATAATAGGTATTAGGGAAGAAATGTTATAATATATCTTAAATTTTGTTCAGTAGAGAAATCGGTAATAAATAACTATTATTACTATTATTATCATTATTATTATTATATATATTTTTATAACTTTTTAGCCACTATATTATTTTTGATGTTGATAGTTGATAGTAGCGAAATCGGCAATAAAGAATTATTATTACTATCATTATTATTAGTTATCGTTGAAAAGTGACAGTGTATGCGGTGTTTGTGGATTTGAAAGCGGCGTATGACTCAGTTCCTAGGGAGAAACTGGTGGAATGTATGGATAGATTGGGTATGGAAGTGGAAGGAGTGGAGTGGGTGAGAAGTATATATACAGAGACGTGGGCAAAATCGAGAGTGAATGGAGAAGTGTCTGAGAAGTTTAGGGTGAATGTGGGTGTAAGGCAAGGATGCCCCCTCCTGTTCAATCTATACACAAGCGAGTTGGAGGCGGTGCTGAGGAGAGGACAGGCTGGAGGGGTCGTGGTGGGGAGAACCAAGGTGTGGATGCTGGCATATGCGGATGACATAGTATTAGTAGCCATAAGAGCTGAAATGGAAGGGAAGGATGATTGAGAGAGTGAATGTCTTTAAATATTTGGGTTTCTGGTTTTACAGTGGAGGAGGATTTAGGGTGCATGTGGAAAGTATGCAAGCGAAAGCGAGAATGGCTTGGGGAACAGCGAGAAGGAAATGGGAGAGGTTGTGGGGCGGTAACCTCGTAATGGCGTACACGATCTGGGATGCGTGTGTAAAACCTATTCTGTTGTATGGAGTGGAAGTGTGGGGATTGCGTGAGTGGGATGTGATAGAGAGAGAGCAAGGTGTGCTCCTGAAGAGTCTGCTGGGTCTCGAAAGGTCGACACCGAGAGCAGTACTGTTGCAGGAGACGAATCGTATGAGTATGTGGTGGGAGTCGTGTGTAAGGGTTGTGAAGTTTGAAGAAATATTGCAGGAATTGGGTAAGGAAAGACTGGTGCGGCAGGTATGGATGAGGTGTAAGAGTAGGACGGAGAGTGGTTGAAGAAAGGACAGAGGAAGGATGTATAAAAGAGTGGGTATGTCTGAGGTGTGGGTAGAGGAGAAGCTGAGAGAAATGGGAAGCCTAGGAACTGAGGTAAGAGAGAGATTGAGAGATATTGAGTGGCAAGAACGGCAGACTAGAATGAATGAGGGCTCTTACAACCCTGGCTACGTAGAGTCGCAAGTGAGTGGGAGACTCCCGAGTTACTTAGCCAGGGGTGAGTGGAGCAGGGAAGACAAGGTATGCATGGCAAGAGCGAGGTGTGGGTCAGACGAGAGAGGGAGGAAAGTGTGGATGGGTTTAGGGTACACCGCGTGTGCGCTGTGTAGTAAGGGAAGCGACACGTGGTGGCACCTTAGCGAAGAATGTGAGGGTGTGAAAGCAGAGTGGGTGGGAGACTGCAGAAAGCTTAATGAATGGTTATGCGAGGATGGGAAAGGCGTGAAAATCTGCAGGAGGCTGACGTGGGAGAGGAAAGTGGCAAGGGCAAAGGGAGCGGTGATAGATGGGGGTAATTAGTAATTTTTGGCGGAGTAGTACTTTTATTTATATTGTATTTTTATGTTTATTTTTGTATATTTTTGTTGAGGTTTGTGATGTGGAGGGGCACTGAGGGAAATGCCAATAAAGGTTGAAAATCGTATGCTAGTTGGTGATTAAAAACATACGTTATTTGGTTAACTAGCACATACAAGTTAATAAACTAAACCACGAATACCGGCACCCTTGTTTGATTCATCTACGCCCCACAAAATTAACGTCGCGGAAGAAATTTCCCATATATCAATTCCCCTTAAATTGACATGTTTTAGTATCTTCTATGAAGCTCGAGCCTTCCATGAACTGATGGTCTTACTGTTAATCGTACTACTTTACTTGATATGTCGTTGCCACTGTATTACACGTTCCAATTCACATTACAGGGGGCTGCCACATTCGATACGGAAGCTTATTGTAAACGCGTCTTTTCACATTATGGTGAATGCGCCGGGTTCAATATTCTAAAGATGTCAATTATACAGCTAGTTGCATTAAAACAACATTTATTTTTTAAGTATTGGATTGCAATGGTGTCTACTGTAATAATTAAGAGTAATGTACATAAATAAATTATAATAATACATAGTTGATGACTGAGATAATCATTAGATTAAGGTCAAAAATAGAAAAAAAAAAGAAAAAAAGAAATGAATTATTACATACCCATGGATTAATAAAATAAATTCCGAACGGAAAAGAGTCTATTAATACCGGACTCGAACCTGTGACGGCATGAACGCAGTGGTTTCAGACCGTCGCTTGAATGAATTATTGGGGTGGTCGTGGGGCAGTGGTCTAGCCCCACGACCGCCCCAATAATTCATTTTAAAGCATAAATAAAACGATTTTTTTAATTTGTTTTTTATCATACTTCAGTTACACTTTGCAACTAGTTTCGTCTAAGCTCAAGCCATTTTCGAGCTCCTCCTCCGTTTTATTTATTTATGTTTTTATTATCGTTCATATATTTAAAATGTAAATTTCAAAGAAGATTTTCTTTAAGCGGTTTAACGAAAAGTTTTGCAACAGGCATACTTATTAAAACGCATTTAATTCAGCTACTTTAATGAGCTCTATAAAACGTTGCTTAAATTAAATATTTGTTCATTAATTTTCAGTCAGTTAAAGAGTTGTATAATTTATAGTTTTTTGCACCCTCCACTTTTGCAATTAATAAGTACCGGATAATAAAGAAAAAAACTGCGAACATTAAAGAAACAAGTTGCTACCGGAAACTTGGGCATCCTCAAGATTGCTTACTTTCCAGTTGAGTCGGATGCAGTGTGGCCTCCAAGAAGTTGAGCGAAATTGATCGAAGTTGTGAACGGAAAGCGCCTGGGGCCTGTACGAAATACTGTAATTAATTATAGTCGAACAAATTAAAATTTAATTTCACTTCACGAAAACAATGCACCGCTGCCTACCGCCTTGAACTAGGGGGGTAGAAAAATACAATTTTCTCGCGATTGCCGTTACTCTTAATAAATTAGTGGAAAGCTCGAGGCCTGAGCCCGCCGCTTATTCCGCACAAAGAATCGGCCGCTTTCATAAATGAAAATAAATGCTTGCTACTCAACCGAAAGGTAAAGGGATTCCCTCCCCGCCACGCAATCTAGCTACTGATTAGGATTTATGTAAGGTATTAAATGTCATCGTGGCTTAAAAAAGGTTACGAAGGTGGAGACATATTACTTTAGGATGAGAATGTAATGGCTGAGCAAAATTCGAGTGATATACAAATGGTCAGGCTGATATTCACTTACAAATCCCAAGAAATTTAATATAAGCCAACAATAACAATATTGATAATATAATAAAGGTAAAACTGTATCTAAAATCCTTGGATTTATAATCAGAGCATCTAAATATTTAAGCACAGCAAGTGCCAATGTCTTCAACGCATTTGCTGTGCTTAAATATTTATTATTTAATTAATTATTTTTCTTATGTTATTAGTAAACTAAACAACAATTGCTCAGTAATAGACAGACGGCGCCTCTAACTACTGGGTCACTGAGGGATGGGTGATATAAGTTTTTGATGTAATATTAATTTTATATTATAAAAATATATTTTTTAATTTTTAAATTAAACCACCCGGTCTTTATCTTATCTTCACAGAAAACTTCTGAATAATTGTGAAAATTCGGCCCGATGGGGTTTGAACTCGCGCTTTCAAATGTTCAGTACGAGCCGGATGGCGTATCTAACCACTAGGCCAATGGGCTGGGTTTAATTCAATGTAATTATAAAAATAATTCAAGTCTTTTCCACAAATCACAGATATTCCACATCACATAAAATTATAAATCTCTTGGCCACTGTCAAAAAAAAACATACAACACTAAATTTTGTTTAATGAAGCAACAACCAACTTGATTGATCTACCGATTCATTTTTTATAATTTAGTAAAGATTGATTTAGATTACAGTATTGTAACCAAATCATTTAGCCACTGTAAAAAAAACTTCAATGACTTACCGATTCATGTTTTATAATTTTGTTAAGATTACGGTAATGTAAACAAACGTAACGCGAAATAAAAGTTTTTTTATATTACATATATAAGTGTGAAACCACCTCTTAGCAATCTACATATCTAGATTGATGTGGTGCCACCAGATGGCGTTTAACTTTCCTCCTAGGGGGTTAGTTGTATCATTTTTTATATTCTTGATTATAGGACATATCATAAATTAGGCTAAATTGGGGAACTCACGTAATATTAATCTTAATTCGATGTAAAGTCTTCATAAAAACACAACATCAAGAATCGTGATGGTGGAATTACATTAAAGGTGACATAATAATGACTAACGAGAATTTTATACATATATTCAAGTACACTGGATGCCATAAATTCTGGATTGTCATAAAATATAATTTAGGTAGACTGAGTCGGAAGCAATAACGGAAACTGCACAATTAGATAACGGAATTGGAAATGCGAGGAATTATGATAAATGTCGAAATATTCCTGGAAGCAGCAAGCAGCCCGGCGTGCACGAAATTTGTCGATTTAATGAGCCGACGGCATGTTTATATTCAATATTGTCCTCTGGCGCTACACAGCAGAGCCATTAGAGACGCGCCCAGTTTTCCGTTACGAGCCGGAAAATCTCAAGCGCAAATTATCCCCGCTAACAGTCTTAATTATTTTCAAGACGATATTAATTGAGAGTACTTTCCGGCGACAATTTGAATTTAGTATGGAACAGCTACCGATATTAATTAAATATGGAACAGTGTTATCATTCACGTTTCAAATGGACAATTAAAAAAAATAAACGTTTTGTTCCCACAGCACACTATCTTTTTTATGAACTAGCATGTTGATATAGAAAAAATATTGCAATAAGAAAAAATGTCTATCTCGCGGAGGTTAGTGGAAAAAAAATAGTGTAAGAATTGAAATCAAAAATAAAAAATGTCTATCGCGGAGGTTAGTGAAAAAAAAATAGTGTAAGAATCGAAATAAATTGCGGAAAACTAGTAAAAAAAATTGTAATTGTTTCCACCCCAGTTTATTTTTTATGAACTAGCATATTGTTATAAACAAAATATTAAAAAATGGCTAGGAATAGTCTACATTTTGACAAATAAACCATCTCTCTAGCATTTGAATTAGAGATAGACAGGAGTCGAAACAAGGGAAAGATGAAATTTCATCATTTTCGCAGAAAAAATGTCTATTGCGAAGGTTAGTGAAAAAAGTAATAATAATGTAAGAATCGAAATCAATTGCGAAAAACTTCGAAAATATATATATATATATATATATATATATATATGTATGCTAGTTCATCAAAATAAACTGGGGTGGAAACAATTATAATTTTTTTTTCGAAGTTTTTCGCAATTGATTTCGATATATATATATATATATATATATATATATATATATATATATATATATATATATTAAAAAATGAGGAAAATTCCATGTCGTAGTAAATTGTTTCGAACATATACACTTCCATACATGGCGAGACGGTGAACGGATATTTCGAAATCTTCTCGAGAACTTTTTCTTCCATTTCAAAATCCATAAACAAAGAATATCTGCTTGTTCTTCATTGTTGAATTGCATTTTTGAAATAATCAATAGTCATTTCTTCTTATTTCTACAGCGCAAAAATGGTAAGAGGTAGAGAAGAGCGTCTTTACTTCTATTTGTAGGGCCAGAAATATATTTTGACATATAAACCATCTCTCTAGCATTTGAAATCGAGACGCTACAGAGTTGAATCTAGGAAAAAACACGAAATTTCATATATAAGTGTGAACCCACCTCTTAGCAATCTACATATCTAGATTTCGATCTTATTAGATCTCGTCAGTGTAGCTCAGCTAGTGAGGATGAATTCACACAAAATCTCGAGTGGTTATATACAAAAACAGTAGAACTTACTTGCTAATTGATGTGGTACCGCCAGATGGCGTTTAACTTCCCTCTACGAGGGTAAGTTCTACTGTTTTTTTACGAAATTTCATCATATTCTCATTTTCTCACCGCTACAACGCGAAAACGGTAAAAGCTAGAGAAAAGTTTCTAGGCTAAATTTGTAAGGGTAGAAATAGCCTATATTTTCACATATAAACTATGTCTCTAGCAGTAGAAATAATGACGCTACAGAGTTGAAACTGGGCAAAAACATGAAATTTCATCATATTCACATTTTCTGAGCGCTATAGTGAGAAAATGGCAAGAGCTAGAGAAACGCATCTATTATCTATATGTGGGGCTAGGAATACTCTACATTTTCACAAATAAACCATCTCTCTAGCATTTGAATTAGAGATCGACAGAGTCGAAACAGAGGAATAACATGGAATTTCATCATATTCACATTTTTTCTGTCTTACAGCTCGAACAGGGTGAGACCTCGAACGAAACGTCTAGACTTAATCTGTAGGGCTAGAAATAGTCTACATTTTCACATATTAGCCATCTATCTAGCATTTGAAACAGAGATAATATGGAATTGAAACAGGGGAAAAACATGAAATTTCAATATTTTCACATTTTCTCAACGCTACTACGCAAATAGCGCAAGAGGTAGCTGAAAACGTCTACACTCAATCTGTAGGGCTACAAATACTTTACATTTTCAAATGTAAACTATTTCTCTAGCATTTGAAATAGTGACGCTACAGAGTTGAAATAGGGGAAAAACATAAAATTTCACCATATTCAAATTTTCCCAGCACTACAGCGCTTAAACAGTAAAGGATAGAGGAAAGTGTTTAGACGCAATCTGTAGGGCTAGAAATACCCTACATTTTCTCATATAAACCATCTCTCTAGCTTTTGAAATAGAAACGCTACAGAGTTGAAACAGAGGAAAACATGAAATTTCAACATATGCACATTTTCTCAGCGCTACAGCGCGAAAACGTTACGAGGTACAGGAACGCGTCTAGACTCAATCTGTAGGGCTACAAATGCTCTACATTTTCAAATGTAAACAATTTCTCTAGCATTTGAAATAGTGACGCTATAGAGTTGATACTGGGGAAAAACATGTAATTTCATCATATTTACATTTTCTCACCGCTACAACGCGAAAATGGCAAGAGATAGAGAAAAACTTCTATCGTCAATCTGTAGGGCTAGGAATACTCTACATTTATACATATAAATCATCTCAAATGTAAATAAATCATCTCTTTGGCATTTTAAACAGAGACGCTACAGAGTTGAAACTGGGGAAGAACATAAAATTCCACCATGTTCATATTTTCTGCGCGCTACAGCTCAAAAACAGTAAGGGCTAGAGGAAAGTATCCAGAAACAATCTGTAGGGCTAGAAATACCCTACATTTTCTCATATAAACCATCTCTCTAGCATTTGAAATAGAAACGCTACAGAGTTGAAACCGAGGAAAACATGAAATTTCAACATATGCACATTTTCTCAGCGCTACAGTGCGAAAACGGTACGAGGTAGAGGAACGCGTCTAGACTCAATCTGTAGGGCTACAAATGCTCTACATTTTCAAATGTAAACAATTTCTCTAGCATTTGAAATAGTGACGCTATAGAGTTGATACTGGGGAAAAACATGTAATTTCATCATATTTACATTTTCTCACCGCTACAACGCGAAAATGGCAAGAGATAGAGAAAAACTTCTATCGTCAATCTGTAGGGCTAGGAATACTCTACATTTATACATATAAATCATCTCAAATGTAAACCATTTCTCTAGCATTTGAAATAGTGTCGCTATAGAGTTGAAACTGGGGAAAAATATACATATAAATCATCTCTCTAGAGTTTGAAATAGAGAGACACTACAAAGTTGGAACTGGGGAAAAACCAGAAATTTCAACATATTCACATTTCCTCCGCGCCACAGCGCGAAAACAGTAAGGGCTAATGGAAAGCGTCTAAACTCAATCTGTAGGGCTAGAAATATCCTACATTTTCACATATAAACCATCTCTCTAGCATTTGAAATAGAGACGTTACAGAGTTGAAACAAGAGAAAAACATGAAATTTTACAATATTACAATTTTCTCAGCGCTAAAGCGCAAAAATAGCAAAGTCTATAAAATAGCGTCTGTCGTCAATCTGTAGGGCTAGGAATACTCTGCATTTTCACATATAAATCATCTCTTTGGCATTTTAAACAGAGACGCTACAGAGTTGAAACTGGGGAAGAACATAAAATTCCACCATGTTCATATTTTCTGCGCGCTACAGCTCAAAAACAGTAAGGGCTAGAGGAAAGTATCCAGAAACAATCTGTAGGGCTAGAAATACCCTACATTTTCTCATATAAACCATCTCTCTAGCATTTGAAATAGAAACGCTACAGAGTTGAAACCGAGGAAAACATGAAATTTCAACATATGCACATTTTCTCAGCGCTACAGTGCGAAAACGGTACGAGGTAGAGGAACGCGTCTAGACTCAATCTGTAGGGCTACAAATGCTCTACATTTTCAAATGTAAACCATTTCTCTAGCATTTGAAATAGTGACGCTATAGAGTTGAATCTGGGGAAAAACATGTAATTTCATCATATTTACATTTTCTCACCGCTACAACGCGAAAATGGCAAGAGCTAGAGAAAAACTTCTATCGTCAATCTGTAGGGATAGGAATACTCTACATTTATACATATAAATCATCTCTCTAGAGTTTGAAATAGGAGACACTACAAAGTTGGAACTGTGGGAAAACAAGAAATTTCAACATATTCACATTTCCTCAGCGCCACAACGCGAAAACAGTAAGGGCTAATGGAAAGCGTCTAAACTCAATCTGTAGGGCTAGAAATATCCTACATTTTCACATATAAACCATCTCTCTAGCATTTGAAATAGAGATGCTACAGATTTGAAACAAGAGAAAAACATGAAATTTCACCATATTCAAATGTTCTTAGCGCTAAAGCGTAAAAACGGTAATGTCTAGAGGATAGAGTCTATCATCAATCTGTAGGGCTAGGAATACTCTGCATTTTCACATATAAATCATCTCTTTGGCATTTTAAATAGAGACGCTACAGAGTTGAAACTGGGGAAGAACATAAAATTCCACCATATTCAAATTTTCTCAGCGCTACAGCGCTAAAACAGTAAGGACTAGAGGAAAGTGTCTAGGCGTAATGTGTAGGGCTATAAATACCCTAAATTTTCTCATATAAACCATCTCTCTAGCTTTTTAAATAGAAACGCTACAGAGTTGAAACAGAGGAAAACATGAAATTTCAACATATGCACATATTCTCAGCGCTACAGTGCGAAAACGGTACGAGGTAGAGGAACGCGTCTAGACTCAATCTGTAGGGCTACAAATGCTCTACATTTTCAAATGTAAACCATTTCTCTAGCATTTGAAATAGTGACGCTATAGAGTTGAATCTGGGGAAAAACATGTAATTTCATCATATTTACATTTTCTCACCGCTACAACGCGAAAATGGCAAGAGCTAGAGAAAAACTTCTATCGTCAATCTGTAGGGATAGGAATACTCTACATTTATACATATAAATCATCTCTCTAGAGTTTGAAATAGAGAGACACTACAAAGTTGGAACTGGGGAAAACCAGAAATTTCAACATATTCACATTTCCTCAGCGCAACAGCACGAAAACAGTAAGGCCTAATGGAAAGCGTCTAAACTCAATCTGTAGGGCTAGAAATATCCTACATTTTCACATATAAACCAACCCTCTAGCATTTGAAATAGAGATGCTACAGATTTGAAACAAGAGAAAAACATGAAATTTCACCATATTCAAATTTTCTTAGCGCTAAAGCGCAAAAACGGTAAGGTCTAGAGGATAGAGTCTATCGTCAATCTGTAGGGCTAGGAATACTCTGCATTTTCACATATAAATCATCTCTTTGGCATTCTAAATAGAGACGCTACAGAGTTGAAACTGGAGAAGAACATAAAATTCCACCATATTCAAATTTTCTCAGCGCTACAGCGCTAAAACAGTAAGGGCTAGAGGAAAGTGTCTAGGCGCAATGTGTAGGGCTAGAAATACCCTAAATTTTCTCATATAAACCATCTCTCTAGCTTTTGAAATATAAACGCTACAGGATTGAAACAGAGGCAAACATGAACATTCAACATATGCACATTTTCTCAGCACTACAGCGCCAAAACCGTAAGTGAGCTAGAGGATAGCGTCTATCGTCAATCTGTAGGGCTAGAAATATTCTATATTTTCACAAATAAAACATCTCTTTTGGAATTTAATTAAAATTTAAATAAAGAGACGCTACAGAGTTGAAACTGGGGAAAATATGAAATTCCAACATATTCACAGTTTCTCCGCGCTACAGCTCAAAAACAGTAAGGGCTAGAGGAAAGTGTGCAGAACCAATCTGTAGGGCTAGAAATACCCTACATTTTCTCATATAAACCATCTCTCTAGCATTTGAAATAGAAACGCTACAGAGTCGAAACAGAGGAAAACATTAAATTTCAACATATGCACATTTTCTCAGCGCTACAGCGCGAAAACAGTACGAGGTAGAGGAACGCATCTAGACTCAATCTGCAAAGCTAGAAATACTCTACATTTTCGCATATAAACCATCTCTCTAGCTTTTTAAATAGGAACGCTACAGAGTTGAAACAGAGGAAAACATGAAATTTCATCATATTCACATTTTCTCACCGCTACAACGCGTAAATGGTAAAAACTAGAGAAAAGCATGTATCGTCAATCTGTAGGGCTAGAAATACTCTACATTTTCACAAACAAATCATCTGTCTAGCATTTGAAATACAGACTCGACAGAGTCGAAACAGGTTAAAGCATGAAATTTCATCATATTCACATTTTTTTAGCGCTACAGCGCAGAAATGGTAAGAGAAAAGCGTCTATCATCACTCTGTAGGTCTAGGAATGCTCTACATTTCCACATATAAACCATCACTCTATCATCTGAAGTAGAGATGCTACAGTGTTGAATCAGAGGAAGAACATGAAATTTCATCATATCCACATTTTTTTCAGCACTGCACCGCGAAAACACTTTGTAAAAATAGTTTTCCTATTTGTCGCAACTCGCTTTATATCTCGTGTTGTAGTTCCTTTTTTTATAATTAACTTCACCAATGCAGCGCCACATGTTTATTGTGATCTTCCTCTGTTTCTTTTAATGCTGGTTTTTCTTATATTGGCCATATTTTTATTAGGCTTATATCGTCGTTTCTTATTCTGCTTAATCGGGTTACTCCTTGTTAAGCACCTACGATTCATTACCACAGGTTAGCATCGGTCTGTTCATCATCATTTTCTAGATCTCTTTGTTTCGTATAAAGGTATTCATTGCTTGATTTATATTTGGTATGGCTAAATTTGTAGGGGTAGAAATAGCCTATATTTTCACATATAAACCATCTCTCTAGCATTAGAAATAATTACGCTACAGAGTAAAAACATGAAATTTCATAATATTAACATTTTCTGAGTGCTATAGTGCGGAAATGGCAAGAGCTAGAGAAACGCGGCTATCATCAATATGTGGGGCTAGGAATACTCTACATTTTCACAAATGAACCATCTATCTAGCATTTGAATTAAAGATCGACAGGGGTCGAAACAAGAGAAATCATGGAATTTCATTATTTTCACATTTTCTCAAAGCTACAATGCGAAAAGCGTAAGACCTCGAGAGAAACGTCTAAATCTGTAGGACTAGAAATATTCTACATTATATATTTGGTATGTTTTTGTTTCCTCTCATTAATGCCCTTATCATGCCTTTCTATTATCGCCCATTTTGATCATGTGTCGTAACTACAATATCATTAGTACATACTAGGACAGATATTGATATATTTCATCAAACATTTTGTATATATAAAAAGATTGTAAGCAATGTAGAGTTAAGTTAATTTAAGTACAATGTATGTATGTCTGATGTATTGTATGTACCATATTATATTTTTTTTCTTATTTTGTATGTCGTTCTGTAAATGGATGTAAATCTGTAGAGCAATAAATCTATTATTATTATTATTATTATTATATATTATATATATTTTTTATTTTTTTATTATATTATTATTTATTATTACTTGTTTATTAAGTATGTAAATCATGACACACCTTCTCCATTTATATTGATATTTAGTATGTCTGTCTGATTGTATGGCATTTATCATTACAATATGTTCTGAATATATTTTATAATGTAATTTATAATACTTAGTTTCGTGTTTCATTGCATACATTCCTTTCTTTGCTATTAAAAAAAGACCTTTATTTTGGTATAACCCCTCAAAAATGCTCAACAACATCAAGAACAACAAGAAAATACTAATTTCTTTCCTATTATATATTACAATCTTTCCCACACAAAAAAATATTCATGGTTTATTATTGTAAAATTTATTCAAACGTAAAGTTTCGGTGCTGTTAAATAGCCAAAGTGTAACATATATTAAAGTAACATATATCTTTAAAGTAGTAATTACAGTTAGTACCGATATAAAATACGTGTGTGAAGTCAAAACGTAAATAATCCAAGTTAAAAGCGAAATCAAACCAACAATAAACCAGGAATTATGCAGCGTTAACCCTCGCATCTGGTTTACGAGCAATTAAAATTTAACTTGACTTAAATAGTTCACTGCGGGCCAGCGCAATTTGCACTTTATGCAATAATTTACGATCTCGCCCTCTCCCCCCGACTGGAAGCAGGAAGAATATGGATATTTCGCGCTCTATTTAAACGGGGGGTGGGTCCGCGACCCTTGCGAAAGCGGTGGTTGCGGTTTCCGGTAAACGCACAATTATGCAGCGACCGGAGATAACTGGAAGTGCCCTCACTTAGAACTTATTTTTTCCCACGAATAACTCTTGACTAATTTACATTTCTCTAATTTTGGCTACTTCAGATCAAAATGGGTTAATTAAATGCGGATTAATGGAGTGTTTCCAGCTTGTTAACAAATTGAATTTATTTTAGCCTAAAGTCCTGGTTTCCTAGCAAGCGGTGTCGATAAAAACGGCCGTTTTTGATATCTTACATATTACTTAATCTGGTAATCCAGAGAGCGGTATACTTCAAAGTATTGGGAAATTGTCATGAATTACACTGGAATTTGTTGATAGATATTTAATTATATGTACTTAAAACGTTTTTAAGTACATCTAATTGAATATCTCACCAAATTCCAGTGCAATTCATGACATTTTCCCAATACTTACAGCGTACTGTTTAAAATAATATAATAATTGATTTTTTTTAGCTTAGTCTAGCCTACACCGAAAGGTAAAAGGCAAATAGATAGCATTTGTATGCTGCATCTACATATATAGCTAATTCACATACTGTAAGTCGTTAATTAACACATTTTGTAAATTATAATTTAATTTTAATTTTTAACTTATGTATACATATTTTGTAGCCGAGCTCTGATGAAGTAGCAAAAAGCAAAAAGGAAGTAAAGTGTACTTCAAGTAAAATAGCGTTTTATTGCTGCACTACCTTAATAAGAGAGAAATATATATATATATATATATATATATATATATATATATATATATATATACGGTGTAGGCTAGACTAAGCTACAAAAAAAATCAATTATTATATTATTTTAAACAGTACGCTGTCATTTGAGCCTATTAGGCTAAAATAAATTGAATTTTCATTATTATAACAATAATCATCATCATTAATTCTCAAAAGAAAGTTATATACTTATATACAGTTGACATGTTTTAAGTATTATATATGAATAAAATTATTGAATTACTAATAGACAATCATGTGTGTCCACTCATGTTAAAACTCACGCCATGCAGGATTATTGAGCACACAACACATGGTAGAAAAATAACATTTTTCTAAAGCATTATTTCACCAACAATGCACTTTCAAAGGCGTCACACTTAAGCGCTCCATTTTCGTAACAAAAACTCTCATTCACAACGTAAAATGCGCGTAAGTGGTTCGATGGCGAGAAAAAAAAATATATAGCATGCTCCGTTTTTATCTTTTATCGAGCCGAAACTCGAACGGAACTTCATAAAACGGGGAGTATTTCACACGCAATTGATGGAGGATTTAATTATGCAATGGCTAAGGCATGATAAGGAGGTTCTTCTGCATAAAGCAGTCATTGTTTTAATAATCATATTGATAGGTTATGTAGGAGAAGAACATTGTTATATCCATGGATAAAACAATTAAAGCGTAGTTCGTAGGAGACAATAATCCACCTTCGTTTGCATAGTTTTTATCTTTTTTATGATAACAGTATTATAATTGTTATTTTCAATTGTTTATCCAGATTTATCCATAAATGAAAACTATGCGAACGCAGGTGGGGTGGGCGGGTGGTTCCCTATGACTTGACTACGCTCTTCATTGTTTTATCCATGGACATAACAATGTTCTTCTCCTACATAACATATGAATCTAAGTATGCTCTGCTTCATACGATATTAATAGAACTAAATAAACAAATATTTCTTGTTGGCCTAACAACTAGAATCATTGCCATGAGAAAATTCTTATCAGTATACAGTATCCTGCATGACATCTGCCATGATGACAAATTCTTACTTCTGGCGCCACATAAAGCAACTCGTTTTTATGCAGATGAAATTCATACTGAAGAGCAATTATGAGAAAGTATTTTGAAAGCAGCCATACAAATCCAAAATCGGGATAACTCACTGTTGAAGGACTTTTTGACCAAAGCTGCAAATAATGGTTTGTTGTGCAAAACAAAACATAATTGGAAGCTTTGTTGGTAATTAGTTTCGTTTAAATTCCTACAGGGTTGCGATATAAATATATTTTGTAGTGGTAACTTGAACTACGAGGCATATCCAGAAAGTAAGAGTACTGAGGCTCTCACGGTCGGAGGGATTTTATTTTCATCATGTTGGCCACACGGCAGTGTAGTCTGACTCCTCCCCTTTGCACCGAGACCGGTTCGAGGTCAGTACGTTGAGAACTGTTGACACGACAACAAGTTTCGTGAATAATGTCAATCCTATCTCCCGCCAAGTGCGAAATACGCGGCGTCATCCGTTATCTCGTTTGGAAGGGAAAACCTCCATTTGAGATTTATAATGAGGTGAAAACTGCATATGGTGATAAAGCTATGAATCGTACGAATGTGTACAAGTGGTGTCGCGAGTTTAAAAACGGTCGTACGTCTGTGCATGATGATCAGAGGAGCGGAAGACCTTCAATTGTGACTGACGAAATTGTGGAAAAAATTGAAAATGCGCTCCGTGACGATCGCAGATTGACTGTGGATGAACTTTCTGCGATGTTTCCGCAAATCTCCAGATCTCTACTACACGAAACAATCACAGAAACCCTCGGATATCGGAAACTGTCCGCGAGGTGGGTCCCAAAACAACTGACAGACCAGCACAAGTTGAATCGAGTGGAGGCCGGGCAAGAGTTTTTGAGGCGCTGGAAACTCCATGGAGATGAATTTCTCCGCTCCATCGTAACTGGAGATGAAACTTGGGTAGCACACCACACGCCCGAAACCAAAAGACAGTCTCAACAGTGGCGTCACACCTCTTCACCCTCCGCCAAAAAGTTCAAAATCACAATTTCAGCCAAGAAAGTCATGACATCCGTGTTTTGGGACTGGCAAGGCATAATTTAAATCGAATATCTGCCTCAAGGGGAGACCATCAACTCTGCAAGATACTGTGAGACCTTAAAAAAATTGCGGAGGGCGATTCAGAACAAGAGGAGAGGCATGCTGACAAAAGGAGTCTGCCTGCTGCACGACAATGCCAGACCACACACGGCCAACGCCACGAAGGAACTGCTCGCCTCGTTTAAATGGGATGTCCTGAACCATCCCGCGCATTCCCCTGATCTAGCACCTTCAGATTACTATCTCTTTACCTCCCTGAAGCTGCACATGTGTGGAAAAAGGTTTTTAACCGACGAGGAGGTAAAGGAGGAGTTGGAGAAGTGGACGAAGGAGTTGGCGGGAAACTACTTCGAGGAAGGCATCAAAAAATTGATACCTCGCTACACCACCTGCATAGAGAGGAATGGCGACTATGTCGAAAAATAGCTTTTATTATGTACTAAAGTTTCACGTAATTTTTTTGTTTAAATAAAAAATTTTAACACCTACAAAAATTCAGTACACTTACTTTCTGGATATGCCTCGTATTTTGATCCAGAATTTAATAAGGAATTCAAATTTTCAAACGATTTTATTATAACCATACTAACTTAATAGTTACAGCCATTCAGATGTGCAACCAACAATATTTGGACATTAATAAAATTCTCTCTGTTAAAAAAACGTCCATAGAATTGCGTTTTAAATAATTTTGAATATTAATTTAGACTAATATCATCTAGAATTATATATGGAATTAAAGTTTTCACACCGTGATATGGTAACTAGTCTAGCTTGATAGTTACAGCAGCTTAAATGTACAGAAGGAAAAAGTTGGTAATTAGTTGCGTTAAAATTCCTACAGGGTTGCGATATAAATATTTTTTGTCGTGGCAACTTTTCAAATGATTTTATTGTAAATGTACCAACTTAATAGTTACAGCCATTCAAATGTGCAATCAACAAAATTTGAACATCAATAAAATTCTCTGTATTAAAAAACGTCCATAGGTTTGCGTTGTAAATAATGTTAAATGTCAATTTAGACTAATATCATCTAGAATTATATACGGAATTAAAATTTTCAAACCGTGATATGGTAACTAGTCTAGCTTGATAGTTACAGCAGCTTGATTGTACAGAAGGAAAGAGTTGGTAATTAGTTTCGTTTAAATTTCTACAGGGTTGCGATATAAATATTTTGTGTAGTGGTAACTTGAACTGTTTTTATCTCGAATTTAATAAGGAATTCAAATTTTCAAACGATTATATTGTAACTATACGAACTTGATAGTTACAGCCATTCTAATGTGCAACCAACAATATTTGGACATCAAACAAATTCTCTCTGTTAAAAAACGATTGCGTTTTACATAATTTTGAATATCAATTTACACTAATATGATCTAGAATTAAATCAGGAATAAAAATTTTCTAATCCTGATTTGGTAACTACTCTAGTTTAATAGTTACAGCAGCTTGAATGCACAGAAGGAAAAAGTTGGTAAATTCTTAGAGGGTTGCGATATAAATACTTTGTGTAGTGGTAACTTGAACTGTTTTCATCCAAAATTTAATAAGGAATTCAAATTTTCAAACAATATTATTGTAGCTCTACTAACAATCTCTATTTGTGTATTTGTGATTACTTTGTTTTTTTGGCCATTTGACGTGGCTAGCTACTATTGTGTAAGAAGTTTGCATATTTTAAATAGTATCTAGCTTATTTTAAAAATAGCATTTATAAGCCCGCTAAAATAAGAATTAATCATATATAACTGTAATTTGTATCGTCAAACGTAGTTTAGTTAACTAATCGAGCAGCAGATGTTTAGCGAGTATTTTAACTGAACACCAAACGGGCATTAATGTATTAACATCACAACACACATAATAAAATATCTCTTACTAACCATATTGGAAGCTGGAGATATTGAGTCTTCAAAAGAATATTACCTGAAACAAAAAAATTAATTAGAAATTGAGTTGTAATTGAGTAATATGCTACTGTATCGTATATACTGAGCATGTGTACAGGAAATGCATCTCGCACTATCAGATGACAATTATATGTACATAAATTTATCTCTAAAACTGTATTCGAAGTTACGAAATTTGTTATCTCAATGTACGATATACTTGTTCTAAAATTTGCGGAATATGCTGCAGGTATCCGATTAAATTTTTCAGTTATTAATGTTTCCCTACGAATACGTTCCGAACGTGTGGTGTTAGACGTTCGGAACGTATTCGTAGGGAAACATTAATAACTGAAAAATTTAATTTGTGTACTGTAAGTGACCAAATTCACATACAGTTTGTACGACTTGTTATTAGGTTTAGTAGTACATATTTGATTACGTAAAATTGATGTAGAAAAACAATAATACATTACATAGACGATAAATTGTAGGATTTCTGATTCACATGCCAGAGCTATGTTCCATTATATTAGTAACTATATAAAAAAAACTCACATCGAACTGGAATAATATATCATCTAAAATTGAGACTGTCAACACAGACATGGCTGGGTCAAGTAAACATTAGACTCAATTTTTCGACCGCCCATCAATCATATTAGTCAATAATTTTGCAAAAACAAGGTGACTGCGTAAAAAAATATATTATATAATAATATTTCAAAAATAGTAAATTATAAAGGCACCTTACAAGGTCAATAACACTGTCAATACTAGTACTGTCAATATTTGCTTCAATTCTCCTTTTATATTTATCAAGTAATCAATTATCCAGGTAAAAATCAGTATTCTCTTCATTACATCATTAATATACCTTACACGATGAGTAATACTGGCAATATTTTAAAATAATGAACATTTTAAACTTATTATCGTACAGTAATACTGTCATTATTCTAAAATATTGACAGTAATATTGATCGTGTAAGGTGTCTTATAGGGTTGTTCATAGAATAACGTGGAGATTTTATATAGCATACATTATGAATTATATTAACTCGTTTATCATTTAATGTTGCGGCATAATTATTCATATTTTGTATATTTAATTTACTACCCTAAAAACTTGTTAACTATATGCAACCATATTCCCCATTTTTGTAAATCTCCTGAAACTTCCCTTAGTGGGACAGTCTTGCTACACACGTCGGTCTGTGTAGAGGCTCAAATATATTATCTCAAGATAAGTGATTAGTTTTACTCTTCCATATCCACTGCAGCTATTAACAGAGAAGCCTAGGGAACACAGCGTTTACCTTTGGCATAAAATAAGTACAAACATTTAATTTCATGATAATTTGTTTGTTTGAGAATCGGACAATAAAACAACAATTTACATGTATTGTCCGTTTGAGCACATACCAAATTTTGACCGTCAGGGCCATCGGTAGGTCAGCAACGCAAACACCATGACGTTGACAGACGATGGATATCTAGATCAGGGATTAGCAGCCCTCAAAGATTTTACATTTTGACTTTTTAAACTTCCAATATTTTCCGCATCCGTTGAACATCTAGGTGATGATTAATCAATGGTTATAATGAGTACACAAAAATAATAATTGTGCTGCACATACTATAATGTGGAAAATTTAATTAAATTTGATAAATAAACATAACTGTTATTTAATGGTCTTGGTTATGCGGTACAATAACTTTTAAAATAAATATATCACATGCCATTAACAATATGACTCGTATAATGAAACCATACAAAACATTTCTGTTACTATATATATATATATATATATATATATATATATATATATATATATATATATATATCTATATATATATTTATAATTTATAATAGAATAAAGCAATATAATTTTAATTCGATTTTAAAATAATCGTCCACTTGGGATATTTATAGCCTGCCATGAATTAAAAATGCGATAGACAGTTGGGAGGAATTTTATCGGAATTACACGTTTACATAATTGAAATGAAAAGTACTGCAAAGAGTTATTATACATAAATACCCGGCTATTTATAATGCATACACATAAATATATGTTTATTGCCATGACCCATCGTACGCGAGTTATATATAGAAATGTTATTGAACGATTGAATTGATCGGAGTATTTTTGCGTGATGGAAGACACTTGTGAATGTAATAATATTATTGATCTTCATTTATTGTGTTTGTATAATTATTAATAAGGTACAACTGAAAATATATGTGTTGTGTGTTCGATATTACCTTGTAGAGGTTTAAATTAATGCATAGGTGTAGCTATTAAGAGAAATAATGAACAATACGAAACAAAACAAAAATCAAGCTCGGTTTTATAAAGGCTAGATAACTATAATCCGTGATTATATTGTTAGATATTGCATAAATTGTTTTTAACTTTTCATTTCATATCGTCAGGTACCTCTGTTTATATATGGCAACGTCGCATTATGTGTCAAAGTTGGCAAAGTAAGGACACACTGATTAGTGTTTGTAATAAAAGTTAATTAACATTACCATCAGGTACACTGGTTAGTGTTATGGTAATTTTCTACCTGCGGCGGGTCTACAGCTACTTAAAACATTAATAAAATAAATAACATTATGTTTTCTTAATACATAATAACTTGCATAACATTACCATCAGGTACACTAATTAATGTTTGTAATAAAAGTTAGTAATTTTAATAGTTTACGGCACGATTGTAGAAAACAGATAACTCTCGAAGAAAGACCTTTACAAATAAAGGTCTTTTTTTATTTTTTTGAGCGGTATGCCAAAGCATACCGCTCAAAAAATACACACCTCCCCCTATACACAATGCTCATACATCTAGAGCAAAAACAAATAAAAAATACATAACAATAAAAATAAAACACTCCGCACGATACAAATTAAAAGAATTAGAGATAACTCTCGAGTTAATTTGACATCCGTGATTCTAGGATGTCAAATTAACTCGAGAGTTATCTGCTTTATACCATCGTGCCTTAAACTATTAAAATAACTAACTTTTATTACAAACATTAATTAGTGTACCTGATGGTAATGTTATGCAAGTTATTATGTATTAAGAAAACATAATGTTATTTATTTTATTAATGTTTTAAGTAGCTGTAGACCCGCCGCAGGTAGAAAATTACCACGTGCGATGCACATTATCGCATCTAGACTTTATTTTTTCATGAACTGACTTTAACAATACAAAATGTAGAAGCATATTTCAAGTAATTAAAGTATATTACTATTAACTGAAGGCAGAGACTTTCAAAAAGCTTCCGGAGGAAGGAAAGGAGAAGGTGCGGCAGAGTATTAACAAGGTGTGGAGAGAAGTGCCGGAAAAGTGGCGTGTGGGGGTGGTGGTCCTGGTGCACAAAACAGGAGAGGCCTCGGACGTAAAAAACTAAAGGGTGATCACCATTATGAGTGCCGGTTATAAATTGATGATGACTATCGTGAAAAATAGAATGGATAGGGAAGTGGAACAAAAAGGGCTGCTGCCGGAATGTCAGGGTGGGTTCAGAAGGGGAAGAGGGACGAGGGAGCAGATTTTCACGCTGGCGAGAATGGTGGAGGAGGCGCAGGAATGCAAAGGGAGAGTGTATGCGGTGATTGTGGATTTAAAGCTGCGTATGACTCAATTCCTAGGGGGAAACTGGTGGAATGTATGGATACATTGGGTATGGAAGAGGAAGGAGTGGAGTGGGTGAGAAGGATGTATAAAGAGTCATGGGCGAAAGCAAGAGTGAATGGAGAAATATCTGAGAAATTTAGGGTGAATGTGGGAGTAAGGCAGGGGTGCCCGCTGAGCGCGCTCCTGTTTAATCTGTACACGAGTGAGTTGGGGGAGGTGCTGAGGAATGGACAGGCAGGAGGCGTCGTGGTGGGTAGATCCAAAGTGTGGATGTTGGCGTATGCACATGACGTGGTGCTGGTGGCCAAGAGAGTGGAAGAGATGCAAGAGATGTTGGATAGAATGGGTAGGTACCTGGATAAGAGGGGGCTAGTGGTGAATGTGGAAAAGACCATATGGATGTTGTTTAGGAATAGCGGCAGGAGGGGTAAAGACGAAGGGCTGAAATGGAAGGAAAGGCTGATTGATAGAGTGAATGGCTTTAAATATTTGGGCTTTTGGTTTGACTGTGGAGGAGGGCTTAGGATGCATGTGGAGTGTATGCAGGCGAAAGCAAGAATGGCTTAGGGGATTGCGTGCAGAAAATGGGGGAGTTTGTGGGGTGGTAACCTCGTAATGGCGTGCAAGATCTGGGATGCGTGTGTAAAACCTATATTGTTGTATGGAGTGGAAGTGTAGGGATTGCATTAATGGGAGGTAATAGAAAGGGAGCAAGGTTGGTTTCTGAAGAATCTGCTGGGGCTCGAAAGGTCGACACCGAGGGCAGTGCCGTTGCAGGAGACAAGTCGTATGAGTATGTGGTGGGAGTCGTGTGTGAGTGTTATGAAGTTTGAAGAAAGATTGCAGGATTTGGGCGAGGAAAGACTGGTACGGGAGGTATGGATGAGGTGTAAGAGTAGAACAGAGAATAGATGGAGGAAGGATAGAGAAAGGATGTATGAAAGAGTGGGTATGTCTGAGGTGTAGGAAGAGGAGAAGCTGAGAGAAAGGGGTAGCCTAGGAACTATGATAAAGGAGAGATTGAGGGATATTCAGTGGCAAGAAAGGCAAGTGCAAAAGGGAAAGGATGTGCTTTTTACTATTAACTACTATGATTCGGGAATTGATTAGTATATATTTTGAAAATATTACTTTGCCACAACTTAAGAAATGTACAAAAGAATTGATGCGTGTCGCCTCATAAGCAACACATTGTAACATACAATCATGATGGGGGTTTACCGGTTTCTTAAAGATAGTTTTAGACAAGACAATTTCTTGACTCAAAAGTTAGTCAAGATACGAGATAATCTAAATTGTCTTGTATCATACAGCAAATTATTTGAAGTATTGAATTGGATGGTAGATCGAGTGGAAAAATATAACGCGTTCTATTTGTCAAGAACAAATTGTCTGGGAGGAGGATATATGAATTAATTTCTTGAACAACTTTTGAGCTAAGAAATTGTCTTATCTAAAACGACTTTAAGACATATTTCTTATAAATATTAATATTATATTTACAGAGATTTAACTTATTATTGATTCCTCCTACTTATGCTATAATAGCGCTGACAAGTCTGCAACAGTATCTAAATCGTTAGATTGAATAAAACTTATTATTATATTATTTACCTTTATTGGCATTTCCCTCACTCCCCTCCACATCACAAACCTCAACAAAAATATACAAAAATAAAAATACAAATATAAATAAAAGTGCTACTCCCTAAAAAATTACAAATTACCCTCATCTATCGCCGCTCCCTTGCCCTTGCCACTTTCCTCTCCCACGTCAGCCTGCTGCAGATTTTCACGGCTTCCCCATCCTCGCATAACCATTCATTCAGCTTTGTGCAGTCTCCCACCCACTCTGCTTTCACACCCTCACATTCTTCGCTAAGGTGCCACCACGAGTCGCTTCCCTTACTACACAGCGCACACGCGGTGTACCCTAGACCCATCCACACTTTCCTCCCTCTCTCGTCTGACCCACACCTCGCTCTTGCCATGCATACCTTGTCCTCCCTGCTCCACTCACCCCTGGCTAAGTAACTCGGGAGTCTCCCACTCACTTGCCACTCTACGTAGCCAGGGTTGTAAGAGCTCTCATTCATTCTAGTCTGCCGTTCTTGCCACTCAATATCTCTCAATCTCTCTCTTACCTCAGTTCCTAGGCTTCCCATTTCTCTCAGCTTCTCCTCTACCCACACCTCAGACATACCCACTCTTTCATACATCCTTCCTCTATCCTTTCTCCAACCACTCTCCGTCCTACTCTTAAACCTCATCCATACCTCCCGCACCAGTCTTTCCTCACCCAATTCCTGCAATCTTTCTTCAAACTTCACAACCCTTACACACGACTCCCACCACATACTCATACGATTCGTCTCCTGCAACAGCACTGCTCTCGGTGTCGACCTTTCGAGACCCAGCAGACTCTTCAGGAACACACCTTGCTCTCTCTCTATCACATCCCACTCACGCAATCCCCACACTTCCACTCCATGCAACAGAATAGGTTTTACACACGCATCCCAGATCTTGCACGCCATTACGAGATTACCGCCCCACAACCTCTCCCATTTCCTTCTCGCTATTCCCCAAGCCATTCTCGCTTTCGCTTGCATACTTTCCACATGCACCCTAAATCCTCCTCCACTGTCAAACCAGAAACCCAAATATTTAAAGACATTCACTCTCTCAATCATCCTTCCCTTCCATTTCAGCTCTTCGACTCTACCCCTTCTACCCCTATTCCTAAACATCGCCCATTTAGTCTTCTCCACATTCACTACTAGCCCTCTCCTATCCATGTACGTTCCCATTCTTTCCAACATCTCTTGCATCTCTTCCACTCTCTTGGCTACTAATTCTATGTCATCCGCATATGCCAGCATCCACACCTTGGTTCTCCCCACCACGACCCCTCCAGCATGTCCTCTCGCCTCCAACTCGCTTGTGTATAGATTGAACAGGAGGGGGCTTAGCGGGCACCCTTGCCTTACACCCACATTCACCCTAAACTTCTCAGACACTTCTCCATTCACTCTCGATTTTGCCCACGTCTCTTTATATATACTTCTCACCCACTCCACACTTTCATCTTCCATCCCCAATCTATCCATACACTCCACGAGCTTTCCTCTAGGAACTGAATCATACGCTGCTTTCAAATCCACAAACACCGCATACACTCTCCCTTTGCACTCCAACGCTTCCTCCACCATTCTCGCAAGCGTGAAAATCTGCTCCCTCGTCCCTCTTCCCTTTCTGAAACCCCTCTGCCATTCCGGCAGCAGCCCTTTCCTATCCACTTCCCTCGCTAGTCTATTTTTCACATCTATGTATTAGTTTTAATTAAAATACTGCTATTGTCCTGTAATTAGACTATGTCTGTTGGATAATAAATTTATTATTTATTATTATTATTGTAGGTATGGCATCAATTATTCCCCAATTGCTGCCTCAACAGTTTCCTTTTTCCCTTTTTCTTGTCTAATAATGTGGGAAATTATGAATATAATTCGTTTAAACTTTTCAATTGAAATCATTACAGTCCACTTCAATCAATATTTCATTCAACACTTACAGCGTGCTGTTCAATTGCGCTTGTTTCCCGCCTGAAATCGATTGTACATCATAAATGTATCATCGTATATCTCTAACGCTACGGAGTGTTCAAAACGATATAAAGAACAAAGAAATATTTCTGCGCTGTGCCAAAGCACCCTTATTTATTTCTTCTCGGGCGATATTAATTCTATCCAGACGCTCCAGCCAGTCTCCCTGACTTTCAACGTCAAACGACATATTCATATTTCACGGTTGTCTGCACTCCCGCTCCAATTATAACCGGAAATGTTACGTTTAAGACGATTAGAAGATATTACGAACATTCATTAAGACATTTTACTAATATTTAACGTAATATATGGTATATCTACAATATGTATTTTAAAATAAATTAATCCATAATATATTGGATTGTTAAGGCGTCTACTTTGTGATAATTAATTTTAAAGGATAAATAAAACGATTTTTTACTTTGTTTTTTTATCATACTTCAGTTACGCTTTGCAACTAGTTTCGGCTAAGCTCTAGCCATTTTCGAGCTCCTCAGATGACTCGAAAATGGCTAGAGCTTAGCCGAAACTAGTTGCAAAGTGTAACTGAAGTGTGATAAAAAACAAAGTAAAACATCGTTTTATTTATCCGTTAATTCATAATATTTTTTTCACGCTTCAATTTTATGAATTATGTTACATTACTATTTTATTACGATTTTCTTTATCTTTAATGACTAATGAAATTATACATATATTATATGTATGATTTCATTATACACTACAGATAAAGATCGTAATGTAATATAATTAATAAAATTAAAAAGTGTGAAGGTCACATATTATTTGTAATATTAGGAAAATGTGATATATTAATTAGTTTTGTCGCTAAAAACTTACTCTTTGAGAACATATATAAATGAAAATAATTTCTAGATTTATCGGGATTGAGGGAGATGAGCGAGAGTAAAATAATTAAGGAAGTGTACTGTTGGAAGTCACAGAGATGACGTTTCAGAAGAGTAGATTATGAGGACGCCGGACTCTAGTTTAATGGAAACGATGAGAAAAGAAGGCCAATGAGGTTATATTACAGTAATAGTAATAAAATTAATAATAAAAATTTCTAAGCAAATCACTAACAGCAAGGAAAATTTCGGATGATGAACTGAAAATGCAACAAACAGCTACAACATTGTCGCCGCGTATTAAAGCTTAATGTTAATATATATATATATATATATATATATATATATATATATATATATATATATATATATATATATTTATTATTATTATTTTATATCTTTTACTATCTGTAATTAAGCAATGTACACATGTTAACACAAAATAGGCAGAAAGACTCCCAAGGAGGTGGATAGCCCAATAAAGATGGTTTATATATAAATATATATATATATATATATATATATATATATATATATATATATATATATAAACCATCTTTATTGGGCTATCCACCTTGGGAGTCTTTATGCCTATTTTGTGTTTACATGTGTAAATTGCTTAATTACAGATAGTAAAAGATATAAAAAGATAATAAAAAAACTATTACCATTATTATTCATTCCAACCTCCACGTTCACCTGTCTATATTTATGTAAATATATGTTCATTTTTATTTTCTTTGATTTTAGGTGAGTCTAGACATCACTCTCACCCCTGAGAGAAGGTTCACAGATTGTCGATTGCCCACTGTGTTTACAAGGTAATATTTCCACGTACGCGCTGCTATGCCGGCGCGAAATCAATAACCAACCAAGAGTTTCACTGCATGAAAATAAGAAACTCTCGACTGGGCCACGGCGCGTCCGCTTTAAAAAAAGCGGCATTAAGGGAGCGGATCTGAATTAATATCAAATATATCCAGACATGATTGATTCGTATGCGGGGAATATGCTAATCATTTGCACCGGAAATAATCATTCAAGATAAAAATGCGAGCGATGCAGTAAAATATTTCGTGATGTATAATATATTATGTACATAATAGTTAATGTTTCAAACTCAGTCACAATAAATATCTGAAAGACAGAATGCAATTGAATAATTATATACATAATTAGGTGAAATTGATAATATTGCTCTATTGTTATAACTATGAAATATATGTTGCCGTGAATTATAGAGATTTCATTAAAAACATTAAGGTACAATTTATGGTTGATAACTGAATTTATTCATTTATATACTTGTAGTTTTATTAAATGCGTTGCCATAATTGACTTATAAAAGTTAAAAATGAAGTAACGTTTATGTTTGTTTGTACCTATAATGTTTATGCAAGATTGCAATATATTTTATGACGAATTTTACTGATTACGACTGCGACGCCGCATAATTTAACTTTATCGGACAAACAGCGGACTGTTACAAAGCGGCGCATAAAAACTTTATGTCTGACATTAGCATATTTTTAATATTTATGCTTTTTTAACTTAACAGATCAGATTTTATCTGTGTCATTCTATATACCTTTACTTTGTTATATGCTTTATTATTTCGTTATATTCCTCGAATTATTCCCCTGCAATGTATTCGTGTACAGAAATTTAATAAAATTTATAATTGTAACTGAGCTTTCTCTCTAGAGTACAGTTGCACTACGTTATATATAAACCACTAGAGATTTTGTGAATTCATCCTCACTAGATGAGCTAGTGGTGAGATATAATAAGACCGAAATCTACGCCTGGTTTCTCCAAGAAATCTTAAAACTCGTCTTATATAAGCTCGTCTTATATAAGCTCGTCTTATAGAAGCTCGTCTTATAGAAGCTCGTCTTATAGATGTCCATCTTATAGAAGCTCGTCTTATAGAGTAACTACATTCTTTAGATAATTTATTTATTGTTGCTATAACAACGAACACTTGTGCGTTCAATAGCTATTGATAGATTTATAGAACGTTGGTGAATACGGGTGTTAAACTAGTAGATTCGTAGGAGAAACCGGGCGTAGATATGTAGATTGCTAACAATTATATCTTATATATCTGATGAAATTTTGATATTACTTTTTATAGAGATTTTTTAGACGCTTCTATCTATAGGTACAAATGTTTTGTGTCGTTAAACGTATCTATTGGTCTGCTCTTAAGGTACAATAAATAATATAACCGAATACTATATGAAAAGAAACGAGGCCAGGAACGGCCAGCACATGTGCTAGTTCGTCTTTAATAATTGAACATTGCTGGTAATTAGAAATAGATTATAGTGTACAAAAATCTTTCTAGCAATTAAAATTGTGGAATTTAGACCACGCCTACTATGTAATAGTACAATTAAATTTTCACAGAGAATAGTACAATTAATAACGACATAAACTACGGTTTGTTGTAATTTTTATTTGAATTTTCAATTCATATTACTTATGATATATGCCCGTATTCATAAAGGTTTCATAAAATTTATAGATTCCAACTACGATTTTTTTTCTTAAACTTTCAAAATATTGTTTACAATCATCAGACATATTTTCGAATAGGGCGCTGGCCCTTAGTTTTTTTCTATCTATCTAAGTCCCAGCGCCCGATTCGAAAATATATCTGATGAACGTTGTTAAATTCTAAACACTATTTTCAAAGTTTTATATGAAAAAACTTAAAATATTCACCAAAAATTAATTTTTGGGGGCAACAATTCAAATTGTACCTAGTGCATGAATATATGTGTTTTGAACTATTTTGGAAATTTTTATAACATTTGCTATTTTATTACACGAGTTATGGCGGTTTTACACAAATGATATTTGAAAATTTTAAATTGCAATTTAAAAAATTCACCAAAAATTCATTTTTGGGGGCAACTATTTTAATTTTGGCTATTGCATGAATATATGTGTTTTGAACTATTTTGGCAACTTTTATAACATTTGCTATTTTATTACACGAGTTATGGCGCTTTACACAAATAATATTTGAAAATTATAAAGTTCAACTTACAAAATTCACCAAAAATTCTTTTTTGGGGGCAACAATTTCAATTTTACCTAGTGCATGTATATATGTGTTTTGAACTATTTTGGAAAATTTTATAACATTTGCTATTTTATTACACGAGTTATGGCGATTTGAAACAAATAATACTTGAAAATTATAAATTTTAACTTAAATAATTCATCAAAAATTCATTTTTGGGTGCAACTATTTCAGTTTTGACTAATGTATGAATATATGTACTTTGAACTATTCTGGTCATTTTCATAACATTTGCTATTTTATTACACGAGTTATAGCGGTTTTACACAAATAATGTTTGAAAATTATAAATTTCAACTTACAAAATTCACCAAAAATTCTTTTTTGGGGGCAACAGCTTCAATTTTACCTAGTGCATGAATATATGTGTTTAGGCCATTTTTATGACATTTGTTATTTTATTACACGAGTTATGGCGGTTTCACACAAATATTGGTTGAAAATTGTAAATTGCAACTTCACCATTCACCAAAAATTCACCAAAAATTCATTTTTGGGGGCAACTATTTCAATATTGGTATTTTGAACTATTCTGGTCATTTTTATAACATTTGCTATTTTATTACACGAGTTATAGCGGTTTTACAAAAATAATGTTTGAAAATTATGAATTTCAAATTAAAAAATTAAAAGATTCACCAAACATTCATTTTTGGCTAATGCATGAATATATGTGTTTAGAACTATTTTTATTACACGAGTTATGACGGTTTTACACAAATAATATTTGAAAATTATAAATTTCAACTTAAAAAATTCACCAACAATTCTTTTTTGGGGGCAACTATTTCAATTTTGGGTAATGCATGAATATATGTGTTTTGAACTATTTTGGCAATTTTTATAACATTTGCTATTTTATTACATGAGTTATAGCGGTTTTACACAAATAATGTTTGAAAATTGTAAATTGCAACTTAAAAAATTCACCAAAAATTTATTTTTGGGGGCAACTATTTTAATTTTGGCTAATGCATGAATATATGTGTACTATTTTGGAAACTTTCATAATATTTGCTATTTTATTACACGAGTTATGGCGGTTTTACACAAATAATATCTGAAAATTATAAATTTCAACTTACAAAATTCACCAAAAATTCTTTTTTGGGGGCAACAATTTCAATTTTACCTAGTGCATGAATATATGTGTTTTGAACTATTTTGGCAAATTTTATAACATTTGCTATTTTATTACACGAGTTATGGCGATTTGAAACAAATAATACTTGAAATTATAAATTTTAACTTAAATAATTCACCAAAAATTCATTGTTGGGTGCAACTATTTCAGTTTTGGATAATGCATGAATATATGTACTTTGAACTATTCTGGTCATTTTCATAACAATTGCTATTTTATTACACGAGTTATAGCGGTTTTACACAAATAATGTTTGAATATTATGAATTTCAAATTAAAAAATTAAAAAATTCACCAAACATTCATTTTTGGGGGCAACTATTTCAATTTTGGCTAATGCATGATTATATGTGTTTTGAACTATTTTTATTACACGAGTTATGGCAGTTTTACACAAATAATATTTGAAAATTATAAATTTCAACTTAAAAATTCACCAAAAATTCATTCTTGGGGGCAACTATTTCAATTTTGGTTAATGGATGAATATATGTGTTTTGAACTATTTTGGCCATTTTTATAACATTTGTTATTTTATTACACGAGTTATGGCGATTTGAAACAAATAATACTTGAAAATTATAAATTTCAACTTAAAAAATTCACCAAAAATTCATATTTGGGAGCAACTATTTCAACTTTGGCTAATGCATGAATATATGTGTTTTGAACTATTCTGGTCATTTTTATAACATTTGATATTTTATTACACGAGTTATGGCGATTTGAAACAAATAATACTTGAAAATTATAAATTTCAACTTAAAAAATTCACCAATAATTCATTTTTGGGGGCAACTATTTCAATTTTGGCTAATGTATGAGAATATATATCTTGGACTATTCTGGTCATTTTTATAACATTTGTTATTTTATTACACGAGTTATAGCGGTTACACTCAAATAGTGTTTGAAAATTATAAATTTCAAATTAAAAAATTCACCAAACATTCATTTTTGAGGGCAACTATTTCAATTTTGGCTAGTGCATGAATATATGTATTTTAAACTATTTTGGCAATTTTTATAATATTTGCTATTTTATTACACGAGTTATGGCAATTTGAAACAACTAATACTTGAAAATTATAAATTTCAACTTAAAAAATTCACCAAAACTTCATTTTTGGGAGCAACTATTTCAACTTTGGCTAATGCATGAATATATGTGTTTTGAACTATTCTGGTCATTTTTATAACATTTCATATTTTATTGCACGAGTTATGGCAATTTGAAACAAATAATACTTGAAAATTATAAATTTCAACTTAAAAAATTCACCAAAAATTCATTTTTGGGAGCAACTATGTCAACTTTGGCTAATGGATGAATATATGTGTTTTGAACTATTCTGGTGATTTTTATAACATTTGATATTTTATTACACGAGTTATGGCGATTTGAAACAGATAATACTAGAAAATTATAAATTTCAACTTAAAAAATTCACCAAAAATTTATTTTTAGGGGCAACTATTTCAACTTTGGTTAATGGATGAATATATGTGTTTTGAACTATTTTGGCCATTTTTATATCATTTGTTATTTTATTACACGAGTTATGGCGATTTGAAACAAATAATATTTGAAAATTATAAATTTCAACTTAAAAAATTCACCAAAAATTCATTTTTGGGATCAACTATTTCAACTTTGGCTAATGCATGAATATATGTGTTTTGAACTATTCTGGTCATTTTTATAACATTTGATATTTTATTGCACGAGTTATGGCAATTTGAAACAAATAATACTTGAAAATTATAAATTTCAACTTAAAAAATTCACTAATAATTCATTTTTGGGGGCAACTATTTCAATTTTGGCTAATGTATGAGAATATATATCTTGGACTATTCTGGTCATTTTTATAACATTTGTTATTTTATTACACGAGTTATGGCGATTTGAAACAAATAATACTTGAAAATTATAAATTTCAACTTAAAAAACTCACCAAAAATTTATTTTTAGGGGCAACTATTTCAACTTTGGTTAATGGATGAATATATGTGTTTTGAACTATTTTGGCCATTTTTATAACATTTGTTATTTTATTACACGAGTTATGGCGATTTGAAACAAATAATACTTGAAAATTATAAATTTCAACTTAAAAAATTCACCAAAAATTCATTTTTGGGGGCAACTATTTCAACTTTGGTTAATGGATGAATATATGTATTTTGAACTATTTTGGCCATTTTTATAAAATTTTCTATTTTATTACACGAGTTATGGCGGTTTTACACAAATAATATTTGAAAGTTATAAATTTCAACTTAAAAAATTCAGCAAAAATTCATTCTTGGGGGCAACTATTTCAATTTTGGTTAATATATGAATACATGTATTATAACTTATAATATAGAATATTTTGAAACCACTAAAGTGATGTCTTATAAACAAAATTGTTAAATATATTTTAAAAAAAACTAAGACCCAGCGCCCTATTCGAAAATATGTCTGATGAATGTTGTTAAATTCTAAAAAATATTTTGAAAGTTTCAAAAAAAATTGTGGATGGAACTTTGATAAAAATTGCAATTTGTTTTGTTGCAAATATTATTTAATGACAAGCCTTATAAAAAAATACTTGTTGTCAACTTTTTTAACTGTTCTTTTGAAACCACTAAAGTGATGTCTTATAAACAAAATTATTAAATAAAAGCATTGGTGTATGGGCACATACATTTGTTATAAATAGAAAATTATTTTACAAATATTTTACTAACATGTTTTTTATTTTAAAAATATTTTAAAAAAACCAAGGCGTCCTATTTGAAAATATGTTTGATGATTGTTGTTAAGTTCTAAACAATATTTTGAAAGTTTAAAAATAATCGTGGGCGGAACTTTAATAAAAATTGCAATTTTTGTTGTTGCAAATATTATTGAATGACAGCTTATAAAAAAATACTTGCTGTCAACTTTTTTAACTGTTCTTTTTGAAACCACTAAAGTGATGTCTTATAAACCAAATTGTTATATAAAAGCATTGGTGTATGTATGTATGTATGTACACATTTGTTATAAATAAAAAATGATTTTACAAATATTTTACTAAAATGGTTTTTTTTTTATATTTAAAAAAAATTAAGGCCCAGCGCCCTATTCGAAAATATGTCTGATTTTTGTTAAATTCTAAACAATATTTTGAAAAAATCGTGGGCGGAACATAAATTGCAATTTGTTGTGTTGCACATATTATTCATTCATTCATTATGTAAACAATTGTAAAAAAAAATTATTTTTTTGAACACTCCGTAACAATGCACCGAAAAAAAGTTCACACCAACTCATGGCCGCCCGGAATTATAAGAATAGTTTAACTTCACACCAATGGAATGTGGAAGGTATGTTAAAAAATGTGGAGTTTAGTTTAGGTTGTAATTAGTATATATTTTGCGATATAAAATTGTGTTATTATTTTGTATTTTACATTTGTTTGGATGTATTGTTTTAACATTGCTAAATAAAAGTAAAATATTTAAAAATTCAAGTAGTAGAAGTAAATGTGTTGGAATCTAAATGATTGCAACGTCGTCGAAGAAAATATCTCAATTAATACTACCCTCATCCTCAATAACTGTAAAACGGAATTCCATGATGTAGATATAACAAATTAAATCCGCCCGAGCAACTTCTTTTTCTCTCTTTTCTCTCGTAACAGCGGACTCGAATACTTTTGTAACTAATATTGACATTACTATGCGCCCAGTCCCATCGATTTCCATTGTGTACAATTCCCTGAACAACTCGTAACGCAGATTCTTCCTTTTATATCTGCTCTTACACTGCCCTCCATCCTGATTTAAGCGGCCGCGGATGGGACGCGTTAACATATATCCGCTGACTCTGGCAAATGTCCTCCATGTAAATGTGTTTTCCTCGTCGGAGAAAATGTATTTACATTTAACAAAAAAAAAGCGCGACCGTGTTTGGGCGTTGCAATTAAATTTGCATCGCACGGAAAGCAATAATTGCCTGCGCTGCACTTTGGAAATTGAGTTTGTGTATTTTATTTGATTTATATCGAGTGACGAGGATATTTTTACTTTCCGAATACATCACTGATGTAAAGGAGGGTATTATTTCAAATGGGTGTGGTTTTTACAGATTTTATTTATACTCATGATTTTTATTTATTTTAACAACAGTTGGGTTGTTATGAGCTTAACTGGAGCGTATTTAATATACAAGTATGAATCCACCTCTTAGCAATCTACATATTTAGATTTCGATCTTATTAAAATCTCATCAGTGTAGTTTAGCTAGTGAGGATGAATTGAAATGTGGTGTCGCCAGAAGGCGTTAAACATTCATCCTAGAAAGCTTTATATTTCCCATTACATAAAACCCATATATAACTTCAATATAATAAACGCTCCTAGTATCTGCTCAAGTAAAGTAATATATGCTGAAAGTTTTAATTACTGTTTTAGCACAAATATGTTAACAGATTTATCGCCATAAAATTATGTAATCCGACTACCCCATAAACTATTTCCTTGCAAACGTTACCGATCCGACTACTCTGCATATTCGACCGATTTTTTTCGCTGTGCACTGCGCCTGGAGCAAGTAACTCATTTGCATTTGCTGCACGTGTAATGAATTCGTACTGCTAATGTAGTTTCGGTTTAATTGTTATGAAATAGCGTACCATATATTAAAGTGTTGTTCCTAATCACAATAGAAAATAATGTTAATAGTTTATACTAAGTATTTGGAATATTTCGTATATCTACGAAATGTATCAAATACGACACCACACGTTTATATATTTTCGTCTACAAAATGAGACTAAAAAACGACTTTCTATCAAAAAAGTTTCAAAAATTTGTCGATCTCGACATTTACAAAATTAAGAAATATATCAGATGTAAGACTAGCAGATAAAGTTAGAAATACTGAAATAAGAGAACGACAAAGAGGGGACGCAGTAAAAAAGAGAATAGGTGAAATGCACTTAGATTAAGCACAAAACAGAACACCAAATTCGAGGTTAATGAAGAAAGTGTGGAAAATGAGGAATAGAAACAAGAAAACAAAATTCAAAATTCTTCCTCTATCGTCTAATTTTGGCTAAAATTAGACGATAGAGGGAGCATTTTGAAGAAAAATTAACTTCACTAGAATAGTGCAAGAGAACTGTGACAAAAAGGGCTATGTGGAAAATGAAAATAAAACAATAACTTAAAAAACTCGTCACTGGAAAATTCCGGTAAAAGAGAAAATGATTATAACTAAATCAATAATTGTTATGTCAGCAGACGTTATAAATCCCATCAATAGGATTTATAACGTCTGCTGACGTTGTCCGATTCTTAATGTAACATAATTGCTAGTATACTACTGTGGATGTTGGCCTTTTTATATTGTGTACGTGTAAGTACAATTATAAATAATGGAAATTCATTGTCAATGCTCTGATTGTTAGATAACGTATGATTTTTTTTAATCCGATTATTTTTAGTGTTGGTAATCTAGTGATTGATTCAAAACTCTTCACCTACTACTATACTTGCACACTATATAAACATTTCATACATGTAATCTATTAATGTAGTTTCAATTTATCGATAATAAGACAATGGTGTAAGATTTTTTATATAACAGATCTATTTTTAGCGCAGATAACCTTATGGACAGTAGTAAATTAATAACTAATTTCGTACTGCACCGCGCAACTAACCTTATTGACAGTAGATAATTTATAACTAATTTCGTACTGCACTCACACAGTCTGAGTAGTGAAAACTCCGCATGTGACGTTTGAATAATTACAGTAGTTATGCTTTATCTATTATAAGAGCGAACGTACACGTTTTTTTTCTTTGACGAGATCTATTTGCAGCGACATTAAAAAATATAGACTAACCTTATAATTGATTAGTGATTTCCGTTCCATATCGACACCAGCAGCATAACACATACACATTACACAGTTCATAATCTTTAAATTGTTAATTGAAGAACTTTAAGTCACTTTATAGGTATCACAAAGATCACTACGCGCACACACCGGCCGGCAACTCACGTGAAACTGGCGCTGCGCTTGCGGCTTATGCGGCTCGCAAGTCACCGGGCTGAGTCATTTAGGTAAAAAATTATAACATTTAATATAAACGCATTTAGAATAAGATATCGTGTTACTAGCAAAAGTACCTATTCATTATAATGCAATATTAATATTTTCGTGTGTTATTCTCATGTAAAAATGTAAGAACAACTCAATTATTATCACACATTCCTGCAAAAATACCTGTTCATCATAAAGCAATTTTAAGATTTTTTTGTGTTATTCTTGTCTAAAAATATATGAAAAACTAAATTATAAAGAATCCAATTAGTTATCTTTCTTATCTTTAAAGATATGGTTTGTAAAAGTTGAAATTTGTATTATCACACATTCCTGCAAAAATACCTATTTATCATAAAGCAATTTTAAGATTTTTTATGTTATTCTTGTTTAAATATGTGTGAAAAACTCAATTATAAAGACCGCAATGGGATATCTTTATTATCTTCAAAGATATGGCTTGTGAAATTTGAAATTTGTTTTATCATACATTCCTGTAAAAATACCTATTCATAATGATGCATTTTTAAGATTGTTTGTCTTATTCTTGTCTAAAAATGTATGAAAAACTCAATTATAAAGACTCCAATAAGTTATCTTCAGTATCTTTAAAGATATGGCTTGTAAAAGTAGAAATTCATATGATCACACATTCCTGCAAAAATACCTATTCATCATGATGCGATTTCAAGATTTTTTGTCTTATTCTTGTCCAAAAATGTATGAAACACTCAATTATAAAGACTCCCATTATCTTTCTTATCTTTAAAGATATGGCTTGTAAAAGTTGAAATATGTATTATCACACATTCCTGCAAAAATACCTATTCGTCATAAAGCAGTTTTAAGATTTTTTAGGTTATTCTTGTTAAATATTTATGAAAAATTATAATTTTAAATTGATTATAAAGACTCAATTCAGATATCTTCAAAGATATGGCTTGCAAAAGTTGAAACATGTATGATCACGCATTCCTGCAAAAAACACTTATTTATCACGATGCAATTTTAAGATTTTTTGTGTTATTCTTATCCAAAAATGTATGAAAAACTCAATTATAAAGACTTCAATGAGTTTTCATCATTATCTTTAAAGGTAAGGCTTGCAAATCTAGAAATTTGCATGACCACACACATTTCTGCAAAAATACCTATTCATAATGATGCAACTGTTAAGATTTTTTTGTTATTCTAGTCTAAAAATGTATGAAAAACTCAATTATAAAGACTCCAATTAGAATCTTCATTGTCTTTAAAGATATAGCTTTTAAAAGTTGAAATTTGTATTATTTATTTATTTATTTATTTAACCTCTTCAAGGTGCCTATAAGCAGTACAAAAACTGGTGCCCAGGACCTACACTTTACCGAAAATAATAATCAAATTATAAAGAAAAATAAATTACAATTAAGTTAAAATAAAATAACAGAGAAAACGTAAATGAAAAAATATATACAGAATCAGTAGATCATAAAATAAATCAGAATAAGAATAACCTAAAAGAGATTATCACACAATCCTGCAAAAATACCTATTCATCATAAAGCAATTTTAAGATTTTCTGTGTTATTCTTGTCTAAAAATTTATGGAAAACTCAATTATAAAGACCGCAATGAAATATCTTTATTATCATAAAAGATATGGTTTGCAAATATTGAAACCGTTTAGAACTAACGGGGATACTGGATGGGCTCGAATGGAGGCAGATGACTGGGAAGGGAAGAAGACGTTCTGTGGACACGGAGGATGTTCGATTTTGGACTATGTGGTGGTCAAAGGTATCGGAAGGGAGGAGTTGGAGTACTTCAAGGTGGAAAATGTGGAGGTGTCGGACCATGTGCCGGTGGAAGTGGTCTTGAGAAGAACAAAAGGTTTGAAGAGGGAGGAAAAAAAGGGACAGCAAGGGTTTGGATGGAGCGAAGTAGAAATTGCGGTGTATGAGAAAAACCTAACGGGCGTAAAGTGGGAGGAGGTGCAGTCGATGTTACAATTGGAGAGAGTGATGGCGGTTGTATTGGTGGTGAGGAAGAATAGTGGACGCCAGAGGGAATGTTGGTTCGACGAGGAGTGTAAGATAAAGAAGACGAGGTGGCGGAGGGAAATGGCGAATTGGAAATACGGCAGATGTACAGTCGAAAGGGTTAATCAGGCAAAAAGGGAGTTCGAGAGTACGTGCGAGAGGAAAAAAATAGAGGAGTTGCAGAAAGTGGAAAAGAGGTTGAGGGAGTGTGTCGTGGAGAAACGGATGTGAGAGATCTTAAAGGGAAGGGCGAATCAGGGTAAAGTGAACATAGAGCTAGCAGAGTGGGAGAGGAGTTGTAAACAGATGGCAGGGTCTGAGGTGGAGCTGGGCAGTTCGAGTGCGAGACAGGTGGTACGAAAGGAGGCGTTTTCGCGGAAAGAGGTGGAAGTGGCCCTGGCACAGTTAAAACTAGCAAATGCAGCGGGGGAAGATGGGCTGAAGGCAGAGGCTTTCAAAAAGTTACCGGAGGAAGGAAGGGATAAAGTGCGGCAGAGTATTAACAAGGTGTGGAGTGGAGAGGAGGAAGTGCCGGAAAAGTGGCGTGTGGGGGTGGTGGTCCCGGTGCACAGTAGGAGAGGCCTCGGACGTAAAAAACTATAGGGGGATCACCATTATGAGTGCCGGTTATAAATTGATGATGACTATGGTGAAAAATAGAATGGATAGGGAAGTGGAACACAAAGGGCTGCTGCCGGAATGCCAGGGTGGGTTCAGAAGGGGAAGAGGGACGAGGGAGCAGATTTTCACGCTGGCGAGAATGGTGGAGGAAGCGCTGGAATGCAAAGGGAGCGTGTATGCGGTGATTGTGGATTTAAAGCTGCGTATGACTCAGTTGCTAGGGGGAAACTGGTGGAATATATGGATAGATTGGGTATGGAAGAGGAAGGAGTGGAGTGGGTGAGAAGGGTGTATAAAGAGTCATGGGCGAAAGCAAGAGTGAATGGAGAAATATCTGAGAAATTTAGGGTGAATGTGGGTGTACGCCAGGTGTGCCCGCTGATCCCCCTCCTGTTTAATCTGTACACGAGCGAGTTGGAAGAGGTGCTGAGGAGAGGACATGCAGGAGGGGTCGTGGTGGGTAGATCCAAAGTGTGGATGTTGGCGTATGCAGATGACGTGGTGCTGGTGGCCAAGAGAGTGGAAGAGATGCAAGAAATGTTGGATAGAATGGGTAGATACCTGGATAAGAGGGGGCTAGTGGTGAATGTGGAAAAGACCAAATTGATGTTGTTTAGAAATAGGGGCAGGAGGGGTAAGGACGAAGGGCTGAAATGGAAGGAAAGGCTGATTGAGAGAGTGAATGGCTTTAAATATTTGGGCTTTTGGGTTGACTGTGGAGGAGGGCTTAGGATGCATGTGGAGTGTGTGCAGGCGAAAGCAAGAATGGCTTGGGGGATTGCGTGCAGAAAATGGGGGAGTTTGTGGGGTGGTAACCTCGTAATGGCGTACAAGATATGGGATGCGTGTGTAAAGTGTAAAACCTATATTGTTGTATGGAGTGAAAGTGTGGGGATTGCGTGAATGGGAGTTAATAGAAAGGGAGCAAGGTTGGTTTCTGAAGAATCTGCTAGGGCTCGAAAGGTCGACACCGAGGGCAGTGCTGTTGCAGGAGACAAATCGTATGAGTATGTGGTGGGAGTCGTGTGTGAGGGTTGTGAAGTTTGAGGAAAGATTGCAGGATTTGGGCGAGGAAAGACTGGTACGGGAGGTATGGATGAGGTGTAAGAGTAGAACAGAGAGTAGATGGAGGAAGAATAGAGAAAGGATGTATGAAAGAGTGGATATGTCTGAGGTGTGGGTAGAGGAGACGCCGAGAGAAAGAGGTAGCCTAAGAACTGAGATAAGGGAGAGATTGAGGGATAATGAGTAGCAAGAAAAGCAAGTGAGAATGGCTGAGAGCTCATACAACCCTGGGTACGTAGAGCGGCCAGTGCAGGGGAAACTCCCGAGGTACTTAGCCAGGGGAGAGTGGAGCAGAGAGGACAAAGTATGCATGGCAAGAGCGAGGTGTGTTTCAGAAGAGCGAGGAAGAAAAGTGTGGATGGGGCTGGGGTACACCGCGTGTGCGCTGTGTAGGAAGGGGAGTGACACGTGGTGGCACCTTAGCAAAGAATGTGAGGGAGTGAAAGAAGAGTGGGCTGGAGAGTGCAGAAAGCTGAACGAATGGTTAGGAGAGGATGGGAAAGGCGTGAAAATCTGCAGGAGGCTGACGTGGGAAAGGAAATTGGCGAGAGCAGAGGGGGTTTATTTTAATGGATAGAAAAATGTATTTTATGTTAATTTGTATTCTTTTTTTTTGTGTCTTTTTTGATTTCTTTCTGTGAAAGTACGGTTTGGAAATGTGTGTAAAAGGGAAGGGTTGGGCTGATATGCCAAATAAAGGTCTTTTTTTTTTATTGAAATTTGTATGACCACACATTTCTGCAAAATCACATATTCATAATGGTGCAATTTTTTATGTTATTCTTGTCTAAAAATGTATGAAAAACTCAATTATAAAAACTTCAATGAGATATCTTCATTATCTTCAAAGACATTGCTTGTAAAACTACAAATTTGTATGATCACACATTTCTGAAAAAACACCTATACATCTTGATGCAATTTTATGATTTTTTGTGTTATTCTTGTCTAAAAATATATGAAAAACTCAATTATAAAGACTCCAATGAGTTATCTTCATTATCATTAAAGATATGGCTTGTAAAAATTGAAATTTGTATTATGACACAGTCTTGCAAAAATACCTATTCATCATAAAATAATTTTAAGATTTTTTATGTTATTCTTGTCTAAAAATATATGGAAAACTCAATTATAAAGACCGCAATGAAATATCTTCATTATCTTCAAAGATATGGTTTGTAAAATTAGAAATTTGTATTATCACAGATTCCTGCAAAAATACCTATTCATCATAAAACAATTTTAAGATTTTTTATGTTATTCTTGTCTAAAAATGTATGGAAAACTCAATTATAAAGACCGCAATAATATATCTTCATTATCTTCAAAGATATGACTTGCAAAAGTTGAAACTTGTATGATCACACTTTTCTGCAAGAACACCTATTCATTATGATGCAATTTTAAGATGTTTTGTGTTATTCTTGTCTAAAAATGTATGAAAAACTCAATTATAAAGACTCCAATGAGTTATCTTCATTATCTTTAAAGATATGGCTTGTAAAAATTGAAATTTGTATTATAAGACATTCCTGCTGAAATACCTATTCATTATAAAGCAATTTTAAGATTTTGTTTGTTATCTTGTTTAAATATGTATGAAAAACTCAATTGTAAAACCGCAATGAGATATCTTCATTATCTTCAAAGATATGGTTTGTAAAAGTAGAGATTTGTATTATCACACATTTCTGCAAAAAGCGTAAAGCGAAGGGGAAACAAGCTCATTAAAAAAGCAGGGTTTATCTGGCCCGGACGGTAGCATCCTGTAAGTGCACCGCGCTGGGTTAGGAGGAAGCCGCTGTCAATTTCAAAAACGCTAATGAGATATCTTCATTGCTGTCAAGGATATGGCTTCTATAAGTTAAATTTCATATTGTCAATATGAAATTCAACTTATAGAAGCCATATCCTTGAAAACAATGAAGATATCTCATTAGTGTTCATCATGATGCAATTTAATTTTTTTATGTAATTCATGTCCAAAATTGTATAAAGAACTTAATTATAAGCCTAGGTTATAAAAGATCCTACTCAGTATTACTCAGTATGAATGTTTTGCAAATTAAAAAATATTTGCAAAACTTTCATACTAATTTCATGAAACATGTTTATGATTTTTATACTACATTTTTGGGGATATTACCTCAACCAACATTGCAAATTTGTCTTTTTAAATCTGAAATATTAATCTATTATGATTTTTAATCACAAAACAAAACAAGTAATTGAATTGTCTGGAATACAACTCAAATTATGACATTACTAATTATGTTTTTTTTTCTAAAATTTAAAAACGTCCAGTTTTATTTTAAAAAATGCTTTGTTTTGCCAATAAAAACAAATAAAACATCCTACAGTCTCTTTAAATATTACCTTATACGTGATTTTCAAAGTAATGATATACAAATAGCGCCGTCGCAAATAAAAACAAATAAAGCGCAGACAATATATCATCCTTCCAGCAAGCACAGAAGCTACAGAAAATACATCCCTATAATTCGAACGGGCTTCCGTTTTATATCAATACGTTCTTTACGACTAATATTCACGCGTGGGCGTAATATGAATTTATTTTTACGACTTAAGTGTATGGAAGGCAAAAAAATAAATAAATATTGATTATAAAAAGTTTTATTTTTTGTAAATGCACTCTGCGGAGTTCCGTTTAATAACCCCGTGAGTGTTGGTCAATATTTAGGGTGAAAATAAATCCACATTAAGAATTTATGAAAATATATGTTACTTTAACGCGAAAACTTATTGACTACTGAAGTTTATGAAATAGTCATCATTTAAGGGTTCGCGAGATATTCGGGTACATTTTTAGTGTCTATAAATATTATAGAATTGAAATAAAACATTTATATAGGCCTATAATAAATAAATAATTTTTTCCTTATTTAAAAAAAAAAACTTTATAAATTATCAAGGCTTTTCCGCCGTCTAAGGAAAAAAGCTCAGAGTAAGAAATATATTTATATAACTCTAATTAAAATATATATATATAATATATATATATATATATATATATATATATATATATATATATATATTTATATATTTATCTATCTTTTATAACAAAAATCTAAAATTAGTTAATGAGGAACCGTTTTCCTTGTCAGAAAAGACTGATAATACAAATTTCAAATTTAATAAGCCATTTCTTTGAAGATAATGAAGATATATCATTAGGGTCTTTGTAATTTAGATCTTTATAAATTTCTGGACATGTATAACACAAGATATTCTAAAATTGCATCATGATTGTTAGCAGGAATGTGTAATAATACAAACTTCAACTTTTAAAAGCCATATCGCTGAAGATAATGAAGATATCTTATATGAGTTTTTAAAATTGAGTTTTTCATACATATTGAAACAAGAATAACATACAAACTCTTAAAATTGCTTTATGATGTATAGGTATTTTTGCAGGAATGTGTGATAATACAAATTTGTTATAATATTATTCCAATTGTGGTGATCTTGATGACATGAGTATGTTGACGGATATTACCATATGGGTGTGCATTGTTAATTGCCATAGTGTCGCCAGATGGTGTTCAATTTTCTCTTTGTAGAGAAAGATGCATTACTTTAAAAAATAAAGTGTATACAGACATAGAAATGACTGAAACTAAACACTAATTCACCATTTGATGTCTTTGTTAAAATAAACGAATCACTCACTGTCTTAAAAAAAAAGTTGTCTGTATCATTTCGAAAGACTTTTAATTTACTTGCACTCCAAATACTCCCCTAAAACAATAATATTTACTCTAAAAGTCCCCGCGCCGTAACAAATAGAGCAATCAAAATCAATCCACACCAAGATGTTATCCGTTCTAATTTTAAATCGGGCGTCAACGGAAGACGCGTGAAAGGGGGGGCCCAAACTGGCGGCACAAATAAAACGTCGACAAGGGAATAATGGCGATCAAAAGTCCTCAAGATAAAACTGTGCGCCAGCTCCCCCGCGGGCCCTGGAAAACTTCTCCATCCGTGCCCGATGGATAAACATGACCTAGACGCGCGATGCTCGCGAAGAAAAAAAGCGTTTGAATTTATCCCCTATTTATTATTCCTATTTATGTGCGTTGCCCAAATTCCCCGGATGGACGTTCGGAGCGCTGGAATCGCTGAATTTTTCATACGTACGTTTCAGCGGGAGCGCATACAAATTTGCCGGGCGAATCGGTGCTGCGAAATAATGAGGGAGAGCCTCTAAAAACATACACACACAACACGGGAGTGCAGGCTTAAAATAAATGCGAGATAATTTAGTCGAGATTAATTAGCGTGCGGAAGGAAAACATTGCGTGCAGCATAAATAATTTAGTAGATAATCGTGTGTATGTTTCAAACTGCGGAAGCATCGCATTATTTTTGGAGATAAACAGAGATGTTGGGAGATTATGTGAAATACGTGTTTATTATGCAGAAAATAGAGAGGGTTGTTTATATTGATGTAATGTAGATTTAAAAATTTGGAATTAAAACTCACTGTTTCATTATATTTCATATGTAATAATATACTCGCTGCTATAAATAAATGAACATCCAGTAAAGGCTGATGTTTTTAAATGAAATTTTTAGAAAACGTATATTTTATTAGCAGTATTTTAAAACTCCAGCAGTATACGCCCGCGCTGAAAATTGGACTTTTTATTTCTTGCAGATATGGCAGTAATCTTCAACCAGTATTACTACCATATCTGCAATAAATAGAAAATCAAATTTTTCAGCAAGATAGTGCGGCGCCGTATACTGATATGGAGTTCTAAATCTATCATCATGATGCAATTTTAAGATTTTTTGTGTTATTCTTCTTTATAAATGTATGAAAAACTCAATTATAGAGACCCCAAGAGATATATTTATTATCTTAAAAGATATGGCTTGTTTAATTTGAAATTTGTATTATCACTGTTTTCAGCTAATGAAAACTATTCCTCATTATGTAATTCGTGATTTTTATTTATTACACTAGTTAGAAAATGTATTAAGAACTCATTTCTTTTCAGTATTTTAAAACTCCATAGCAGTATATAGCCGCGCACTATCTTGCTGGAAAATTAGATTTTCTATTTCTTGCAGATATGGCAACAATCTTCAACCAGTATTAGTGCCATATCTGCAAGAAATAGAAAATCCAATTTTCAGCAAGATAGTACGCGCCCGTATACTGATATGGAGTTTTAAACCTATCATCATAATGCAATTTTAAGATTTTTTGTGTTATTCTTCTCTATAAATGTATGAAAAACTCAATTATAAAGACCCCAATGAGATATATTTATTATCTTCAAAGATATGGCTTGTTTAAATGAAATTTGTATTATCACAGTTTTCTGCTAATGAAAACTATTCCTCATTATGTAATTCGCGGTTTTTATTTATTACACTAGTAAGGAAATTTATTAAGAACTCAATTTTTTCAATATTTTAAAACTCCATAGCAGTATACAGCCGCGCACTATCTTCCTGGAAAATTAGATTTTCTATTTCTTGCAGATATGGCAACAATCTTCAACCAGTATTACTGCCATATCTGCAAGAAATAGAAAATCCAATTTTCAGCAAGATAGTACGCGGCCGTATACTAATATGGAGTTTTAAATCTATCATCATGATGCAATTTTAAGATTTTTTCTGTTATTCTTCTTTATAAATGTATGAAAAACTCAATTATAGAGACCCCAATGAGATATATTTATTATCTTCAAAGATATGGCTTATTTAATATGAAATTTGTATTATCACTGTTTTCTGCTAATGAAAACTATTCCTCATTATATAATTCGCGGTTTTTATTTATTACACTAGTTAGGAAATGTATTAAGAACTCAATTTTTTCAGTATTTTAAAACTCCATAGCAGTATACGGCCGCGCACTATCTTACCGAAAAATTGGATTTTCTATTTCTTGCAGATATGGCAGTAATCTTCAACCAGTATTATTGCCATATCTGCAAGAAATAAAAAATCCAATTTTTCAGCAAAATAGTGCGCGGCCGTATATGGCAGTAATATTGATTGAAACACGTTATTAATGTACCGTTTTGCATTTAATGTTCCCTGAACAGCCATTATGTATATATTATTTCTAATAATAGTAAATAAAATAAATTTCATTTCAGTTGCGATTTTGTTAGAAAAGTGTGTCTTGTAATTCAATCGGGCTTCAAGCTAACCATCCGTATTGCCCATAGACGGCTTTCAGACCGATTGAAAGCCCTAAATTGCTTTTATGTAACCCCAGCTGACTCCATCACGTAACCTGTGATTAGAACTAAGACATGCTATTTTTTATTACAGCCAACCAGAATTATTTGATGTTACTATATGAAATATAAGTTTTATATAAAATACACTCATTTTATATAAAACTTATATTTACTTACATGTGTAAGGTTATTTTATTATGTTCATGAAAACAATAGGTAATTATTTACTAATTACGTTGATTGAAGTATATAATATATAATATTATAAATACTTCAATCAGCGCTAATTGTCAGTGAAATATATACACTTTATTGTATATATATTATCAATTGCCTTTTACCTTTCGGTGTAGGCTAGTACATTAACATTATTAACATTATAGTTTACAATTACTGTTGTTTATACATTTGTAAATTCTTTCCACTCCTTTCTGTTCTTCACTTTATTGTACAGTATAATAACAATAGCCTGTAGGAAATAAAAATTATGACCATTGCAATTTCAAAACTTCGACAAAACAATTTCTTGTCTCAAAAGTTAGTCAAGATGTGAGATAATCTAAATTGTCTCGTATCATACAGCAAATTATTTGAAATATTGAATTGGAAAATATTATACGACGAATAATAATCTTTCTACCTAATAAAATATTTTTTTATTTATTTATAATATTTATTAAACTTGTTATCACTATTCAAACACAAGGACATACACAAATACACAAGGGAAGTGGTAAGCAGAAACGAAAAATCTATAATAGATTACGTTTTAATAGAACAAGGAAAAAGGAGCAAAATAATAGATACAAGGGTAAAGAGAAGCTACGAAATTGGAAGTGACCACTATCTAGTTGTGACGACAATTAAGGAAGACTGTTAAGACAGTGACAGAAGAATATAGCGACCAAATATAGCAATAAACTACAACAAGATAAGATCATACAAACTTAGAGAAAAAGAAACAGCAATACAATATATGGAGATAATGGAGACGAAGATAGAAGTGACCAACGATAGAGAAGAAGTAGAGGAGATGTGGAATAACCTAAAGAAAAATATGTTTGAGACAGCAAAAGAGACATGTGGTATGAAGACAAGCACAAACAAGAAACAAAAGACATCCTGGTGGTCGAAGAACATACGAGAGAAAACAAAAGTAAAGAAAAAAGCATGGCAAAGATACCTAAACGACAAAAATAGTGAAAACTACAAAAAATACGGAGACAAGAGAAAAATAGTAAAAAACGAGGTTAGAATAGCAAAAACCAAGGAATGGCAAAAGTTCGGGGAGACAATGGAAAAAAAAACGCAAGAGAAAACCAAAAGCTACTTTATAAAACCCTAAAAGATTGCAGGAAAGAAAAAGTAGAAGAAATGAGATACATACAAGACAAACAAGGAAGAATGCTGAAGGAAAATGAAGAAATATTAGAAAGATGGAAAGAATATTTTGAAGAATTACTAACCCCAAATAACGACAAAGAACAAAAGACAAGGATTAGAGACAATAACAACACATAAGCAGATACAGAGAGTATCAATGAACAAGAACAACTAGATATAATAAGGGAATTAAAAATAGGAAAAGCACCAGGACAAGACCAGATTGCAGCGGAAATGATCAAGCACCTGGGCCAGGTAGGTAAAGAAAAACTACGGAAACTACTAAACAACATATGGAGCACAAATATCGTACCAAAAGACTGGCAAACAGCACTAATCGTACCGATACACAAGAAAGGAGATAAGACGAAATGCTCAAATTATAGAGGTATAACACTAATAAGTATAGGGATGAAAATATTAGAAAAGACAATAAACAAGAGAATAATAGCAAGAATAGAACAGACACTAGAAGAATCGCAATGAGGTTTTAGGAAAGAAAGATCCACACAGGACAACATCTTCACAATAAAACAAATTACAGAAAAAAGAACTACAAATAATAAAAACACATATTTAGGATTCATAGACCTAGAAAAAGCGTTCGACATCCCTAGAAATAAATTATGGAAAATCCTGGAAGAGAGAGGTGTAGAAAGAACGACAGTCGAATTAATACAAAACATATATAACAACAACACCCATGCAGTAATACACAAGGGACAAACATCAAGAACATTTAAGACAACCACTGGACTAATACGAGGAGGCGGGCTCAGTCCTACGTTATTTAACATATACATGGAGGAAATAATGAAGAACATGAAACCAGAAATCAAAAACGCAAATATAGGTTACAAAAACATGTTAGTGGTAAAAATATCGCTCATGATGTCGTAGTGATAGCAGAAAATGAAGTTAATCTGTAGCACAACCTGAGTGTATGGAATAGGCATCTAGAAAAGTATAATATGAAAATGAATTATAAGAAAACAAAAGGGATGATAATAGGAAACCGGAAAGAACAAATAAATATAAAGATAGAACAACACAAAATAGAGCAAGTAGAACAATTCAAATACCTAGGAGTAGCACTGACAGAAGACGGAAAAATGGAAGGTGAATTTAGTAACAGAATAAACAACACAGTTAAAACATACCACGCATTGAGCAATATACTGATTCACAAAAAAGAGATCAGCAGAAGGACAAAAATATATATTGACCTATACTGACATATGAGAGCGAGACGTGGAAACTTACGAAGAGGGACAAAAGTAGAATACGGGCAATGGAAATGAAATATCTTAGAGACGTAAAACAAGTTACGAGAAGAGACAGAATAAGAAATGATGAGATCAGAGAAGAATTGGGAATTGAAGCTATAGAAAAGCATATAGAAAAGAAACAACTAAACTGGTGGGGACATTTAATTAGGATGAACAAAAATAATCAAACAAAACAGGTATGGGAAGCAAGAACTGGAAATAAAAGAAGAAGAGGTAGACCAAGAAAAGAGTGGGACAACAGAATAGTTAAACAACCAAGCGAACTGGCGAAGAACAGAAAAGACTTTCCACTCTTTTCTTTACAAATGTATAAGCAACAACAATAATTGTAAAGTATAATGTTAAGTAATGTAAATGTAATAGCCTACACCGAAAGGTAAAAGACTAAAGATTATATATAGATAAATATATATATATATATATATATATATATATATATATATATATATGTGTGTTAACAATAGCCTATAGGAAATAAAAATGATGGCCATTGCAATTTCAAAACTTCATTTATAGAAAATCTTATAAATGTGTTCGAGACTTTATTAAGAACAACTATTAATAAATTGGAGTTGTTGGCATATCGCTGATTAATAATAATAATAATAATAATAAACTTTATTTCTCATAGATTGTAGCACAATAATAAAATACATTTAATACAGATACAATAAAGGAAACAGGTCAATATAAAAACATAAGTACCACTACAAGCCCAGCATGAACGAATAGTAGTCTTCCTTGTCTTATTATCCATGAAGTCATCTTATTCAAATTATCGAAATGTCTTGTTATAAAAAGACATTAATAAGACAACAAGAAATAAAAAGTAGTAAGTAAATAGTAAGTAAAGCAAGAAATTATAATGATTTTATTCCGTAGAAAGATTAATCGGAGTGAAGTTATCCATTTTCTATAATTCCGGCGGCCGCGCGGGGTCGCAACGCGGATTATGATTCTCCAGTAGTGGAGCATTAAAAAAAATTGATTTTTGGTACAATTGTTTACACATGTCTTGGTAACCATAATATAAAAGTAAAAAAAATTAAGTTGATTTAGTTAGTTGTTATTGAATAAAATTTGCAAGAAAACATTTTGTAATTTTTAGCAGCTTAACCCACGAAGATTTTTTTCAAAATTTTCACCATTTGTTGCTAACCCAATAGTGATTACAAAAATAATTTTTTTAGATATGCGCGGATACATATTTTTTTTTATATCGATTTTTAATTAATTAAACCATATAGCTTGATGGTTAATTACAGGTGCATTTGAATACAAACCTTTGTTTTAATTAAACCATATTGTTGCTAAAACATGGCTTAAGTTATTTCTAAAAAGTCCTATTGTAAAAAATGATAGCAAGTATTTTTTAGAAGCTGCCAAAGTTGACCCGAGATCCATGGTTTCACTTTGTTGCTGAAGGAATTACGAATTATTTAGCAATATTATTTGTATTTAAATTATTGTATATTGTTTATAATACATTAGGTCAACATGGGATAAAATCAAAAATCATTTTTTACAATAGGACTTTTTAGAAATCACTAAAGCCATGTTTTAGCAACAATATGGTTTGATTCAAAGGTTTGTATTCAAATGCACCTGTAATTAACCATCAAGCTATATGGTTTAATTAATTAAAAATCGATATAAAAAAATATGTATCCGCGCATATCTAAAAAAATTCTTTTTGTAATCACTATTGGGTTAGCAATAAATGGTGAAAATTTGAAAAAAAATCTTCGTGGGCTAGGATGGAAAATTAAATAATTTTGACATTGACCACCGTCAAAAACTTATTGAGCGTCATTTTTGGATATTTTTTTTAACCCATGTTGACCTAATGTATTAGAAACAATATACAATAATTTAAATAAAAATAATATTGCTAAATAATTCGTAATTCCTTCAGCAACAAAGTGAAATCATAAATTTCGGGTCAACTTTGGCAGCTTCTAAAAAATACTTGCTATCATTTTTTACAATAGGACTTTTTAGAACTCACTAAAGCCATGTTTTAGCAACAATATGGTTTGATTCAAACAAAGGTTTGTATTCAAATGCACCTGTAATTAACCATCAAGCTATATGGTTTAATTAATTAAAAATCGATATAAAAAAAATATGTATCCGCACATATCTAAAAAAAATCTTTTTGTAATCACTATTGGGTTAGCAACAAATGGTGAAAATTTGAAAAAAATTCTTCGTGGGCTAGGATGGAAAATTGAATCATTTTGACTTTCACTGCCGCCAAAAAATAGTAGGGCGTAATTTTTTAATTTTGTATTCCAACATATTCTGACCTTGTAAGTGTTAATCATTACAGAAAATATAAACACATTCCTTAGGTTCTAATCGATTTTATTGATTTTTTAGCACGCCGTATACTAACAAGTTTAGGTTCAAAATTAATTTAAAAAAAAACTAAGGCCCGCGCATCTTTAAAAAAATATGTTTAATGATTACTATTAAATTCTAAACAAAACATGAAAAGTTTGAAAAAAATCTTCGTGGGCTAAGCTGCTAAAAATTACAAAATGTTTTCTTGCAAATTTTATTCAATAACAACTAACTAAATCAACTTAATTTTTTTTTACTCTTATATTATGGTTACCAAGACATGAGTAAACAATTGTACCAAAAATCATTTTTTTTTAATGCTCCACAACTGGAGAATCATAATCCGCGTTGCGACCCCGCGCGGCCACCGGAATTATAGAAAATGGATAACTTCACTCCGGTGAAAGATTATTACTCGTCGTATAATATTTTCTAGTTTACACTAGGTACTTTGTGACTCTGTTAGAACTAAATGTTAACGACAACATTATATTTAGTTCTAACAGTATCACAAAGTACCTAGTGTAAACTAGAAAATATTATACGACGAATAATAATTTCAACCTAATAAAATAATTATAATTTCTTGTTATTTACTTACTATTTACTTACTACTTTTTATTTCTTGTTGTCTTATTAATGTCTTGTTATAACAAGACATTTTTAAAATTTGATGATCTCATGTATAATAATCAGCGGGATGCCAACAACTCCAATTAACAACTCTTAATGAAGTCTCGAAGCACAAAAAGATAATTCGTTCGTCTGCGGCGAACTTCCGTCCTTTCTGCTTGAAAGTCATGAGGGAACTATTACCGCTTTCCAACTGCTTTAAGTTTAAGAACTTTTCGAATAGTTGAGCTTTTTATCTGTTATTTTACACTCGCGGAAGTTTCTCGGATTGTTCATTCTTGACTATGAATTCTATTCACATATCAGCTACTATAAATAACAATACTCACAAAAACGTTAGTAGTAAATGTGAATTGTATGTAAAATTTGTAATTTGGAACGCTAAAACGAATCGATTTACTAATCATATTAGTACCGAATAATTTGAACACGTACATAAATTTACGTAGTTACTTTTATTATAGGATGTTGTAAAATGTTTTGTGCGGCACATCAATGCGGAATCAATAAATATTAGCTATAAAATTTTGCAATTGAAGCATTTAATTTTATTTGTAGCACAATAACATAAACTGAATTTTTTTCTATTGTTTGTTAATTATAAATATAAATATATATATATATATATATATATATATATATATATATATATATATATATATATCTATATATATATGAGCCTATGAGAATGAAAGAGGGGTAAGTCACATTTGAATTGTTTTGAAAAGAAGAAGATTATGAGTTGTGTATTTATGTAAATCGACGTGAAATTACAGACTTCAAGTCAATTTATACATAAATAAAAACGTAACTGTGTACGTTGATTTACATAAATATATATATATATATATATATATATATATATATATATATATATATATATATATACCTATTTATATATATATATTTATATTTTATCTATTTGCTTTTCAGTGTAGGCTATTACATTTACATTACTTAACATTATACTTTACTATTGTTGTTGTTTATACATTTGTAAATTCTTTCTGTTCTTCGCTAGTTCTCTTGCTTGTGAAACTGTCTTTCCTTTCTTGAATATTATTTCCTCTATTCTGTTGTCCCACTCTTTTCTTGGTCTACCTCTTCTTTTTTTATTTCCAGTTCTTGCTTCCCATACCTGTTTTGTTTGATTCTTTTTGTCCATCCTAATTAAATGTCCCCACCAGTATAGTTGTCTCTTTTCTATATACTTTTCTATAGCTTCAATTTCCAATTCTTCTTCAAAGTTGAATGCAAATTTGTACTACTGTGCAGTTAGTGTAAATCTGTAGCAAAATGTTTAAATTGCTCAACATTTATTATAGAATTTGTAGTAAATCTGTAGTAAAATGTTTAAATTGGTCATCTCTGATGTCATCATTACTTATTCTATCTCTTCCCGTAACTTGTTTTACTCCTCTGAGATATTTCATTTCCATTGCATGTATTCTACTTTTGTCCCTCTTCGTTAGTTTCCACGTCTCGCTCCCATATGTCAGTATAGGTATATATATGCTTTTGTATATATTTATTTGTGTCCTTCTGCTGATCTCTTTTTAGTCATATAATAAATATTCCAATAATTAATGAACTAGAATTCATTCGTAATTACTAAAAATATTCAGGTTAATTACACACTAAATTAATAGATAATGAATTTGTATTTAGGTCAGAAAAGTTTGAAACTGCTCCTTAAATATTTATTTAAAATTAATTACGTCTAAACCACACTCATCTATTTTTAACATATTAAATCTGCCTTTGATGCTGCTAATATTGTACAAACTGAAACATATATTAACTAGGATTCAAGTAAATTACACTTGACGTAAATATCCTGCCCCATATGACAGTTAACATGTTTTTTGTGAGACATAAATTTACTGCTGGCGACAACCCAAGGCAGTCGCAGCATTAAATTATAGTGCTCTGTGGGAATAATGAGATATTTCATTAGCACCCGATTGTTTATTACCCCTACATTGTATGACTAATAAAATTATTATCACTACACCGTGATTATAAAATGACCCATTTACTTTTCAGTGCGTTGTAGGGAAACATACATATGGCCTGTGAAAATAATAATAAAAATATATCTGTTCTAAATATATAGTAAATGAGCAACAACAAAATCTGATGACTGAAAAAAGTTTACAATACAGGTGTACTGTTTAAAATATCGCTAAAAATAAATGCTTTGCTAGAAGACTGTCAGGTTCTGAATGGTGATTATTTTAACATATTTTACATTGTAAATTTTGTAAATTATGTTAATTACCAGTTTCCATGTTGATTAACTCTGCATAGTAAGTTAACACCACATTTATCTTTATTACTATGTTCAATTAATTATAAGCACATTGTACTATTGTAGATTATCCTGATGAAGCTCGAAATTAAACGAGCAAAATATTGATATATTATAAAAGTTTCACTGCCCTCGCTGTTTTCCAAAAAAATAACTTATACATAACTAACTCGGCGAAATATATATATATATATATATATATATATATAAATATATATATATATATATAAATATATATATATATATATATATATATATATATATATGTTATGAGTTTTGTAAATTGCTCGATCACGTCTATTTTTAATTTCTAAGTGTCATTTTTTTGACCATTTTTTAATGAACTATAATACCATCGACATTTTTTTTTAAATGACAACCCAATTTTTTTGTTGCTGATTCGAAAAGAGATTATTTTTCTGCGATTAGCGATGTATATAATAGGTCATAGTGATATAGGTCACATAAGGAAAATTGCGGGAAAAATCGTTTCCAATTTCAGAGTGGAGAAACATATAGTGAAGATATGCTACAGGCCGCATTAAGTAAAGAAAATTCTTATTGATAATGAAAGATTAAGAAACCATAAACTATACAAATGCGATTAAAATGCCATTTCTATAAATAAACGTGTCGAGTTTTTATCCGGCCCGCCCCGGATACGGCTTAACCAGAAATCCTTCTACCGCATTCGTAGACAAATAGTAAAATAAGAAAATGCATATATTCCTAAACCCCATCGTAGCACAACATTTATTTGCCACGTCGCATATTTTATTTCGCTGGTAATCCCGTTGCAGCCCTTACTGAGCCGCAAATTCACCGCAGTCTACCGCGCCGCTTTTACGCACCCCTATAATTATAATAATAATACTAGTACTTTATTTCAACATCCAACGAGCCATTGGAGAAGTTCAGGCTGTCAAGACATAGAATTATCTACCACTAACCTAACCTAACTCAGAGTTTGGACAATAAACAAAAATGTCTAATATTGCTAGTCGCAGTTTGCTGACTAAGAAGGTGTTAAAACGAGAAAGAACAGTCCAGACAAGCTTAGGAGTGATATTGATTCCAAAAGACTCTATTACAAATAGCAATCTTCAAATTTTAGATTTCTTTATATGTATTATTATGTAACAATTCTCTGTTTCCTTTTCTCTGTAACTAGATTAATGTCTGTTGAGAAAATAAATAAATAAATAAATAAATTACAGAACTACTGCTTCTTTAGATAGGTTCGCGTTGATAAAGATCTATATAAAAATAGTATAACACCAATGTTATTTGATTTAATTTCATCGATTTAACTTACCAAACATATATAAGTGTGAATCCACCTCTTAGCAATCTACATATCTACATTTCGATCTTATTATATATCATCAGTGTAGCTGCGCTAGTGAGGATGAATTCACACAATATCTCGAGTGGTTATATACAAAAATGATACATTATTGCATTATACATTGTGTATATATTTCCCTCAATTTCTTCCTGTCTTGTGTTAATTGTTAGTCTAAATTAAATTTTGTTAAGGATATATGTTTGGGATTTCTGTCTAACCTATTATCGCTTGTACTCTTACTATACTGCCCAATTACACCACTTCAAAGCCGTGCCCTACAAATATTTTGGGATCGTCATCGTTGAGACAACGGAATTTGCAATAGTGTCGATAAAGCCGGGCTTAAAGCGCCTGGAAAACAGGATTATCTGATGGGATTGTCGCGATTGAAACTGCCCCCGGAACCGGCGCTTGGTATAATACATTGTCGATGCAAATGGGGCGGGCACTTAAAATGCAAATTTGAGTGGTTTAGTCAAATGTTATTAATTTTACTGGCACGGTGTCATCGCCAGCACCGCGCCTAATTGTACAGTAAAAAAATTAACGTCGCTAATAGAAAATTATTGTATCAAAGTTGAATGCAAATTTGTACTACTGTGCAGTTAGTGGAAATCTGTAGTAAAATGTTTAAATTACTCAACATTTATTATAGAATTTGTAGTAAAACTGTAGTAAAATGTTTAAATTGCTCAACATGTATTATAGAATTTGTAGTAAAACTGTAGTAAAATGTTTAAATTGCTCAACATTTATTATAGAATTTGTAGTAAATCTCTAGTAAAATGTTTAAATTGCTCAACATTTATTATAGAATTTGTAGTAAATCTCTAGTAAAATGTTTAAATTGCTCAACATTTATTATAGAATTTGTAGTAAATCTGTAGTAAAATGTTTAAATTGCTCAAAATTTATTATAGCATTTTTGGTAATATAGTTGAATACACATTTATCCTATAAATATTGGATTATTAAGGCGTCTACTTTGTGATAATTCATTATAAAGGATAAATAAAACGATTTTTTACTTGTTTTTTTTATCACACTTCAGTTACACATTGCAACTAGTTTCGGCTAAGCTCTAGCCATTTTCGAGCTCCTCCAATGGCTAGAGCTTAGCCGAAACTAGTTGCAAAGTGTAACTGAAGTGTGATAAAAAATAAAGTAAAAAATCATTATATTTATCCTTATTTATCCTATGTCTATCTACAATCGTACGTTGGAGAGTTGGGTACGTTGGAGAGTTGACAGGTGTATAGACAGCTCCGATATTTTACCGAAATATAGCGGCGTATCGAGTTGAAATATACACGACAGGTGAAAACAGCGACAAGAAACAGTGATACACAAGGAAAGTTAAAAAGTCGAGAGAAAGAGCGGTAAGTGAAAGTAAATAAAATAGAGGGTAGAGGTTATTTGCACGAGGGGTCGACCCGTAAATAACCTCTGGCGCCGATAAAGGTGAGGAGTATATTGGGCGGCATATAGCGACGACAACAAAGGCAAGAATAGCAAATAAAAATAGCGCCAGGGCCAATGAATAAAAATAAAAGAGGTAGAGAAACGGATAGCGAGGACAAATACATACAAAATCAGAAAGAAACCGTTAGAAAAAACAAAAAAATACTGAGATCACCAGTATCACAAAGAAGATTAGAAGAAACAGAAAAAATTGCAACGGTGAAACGAACATTGACAAAGATACAATGGTAGAACTAAAACAAATGATTATAGAACTAATGAGGAAGATGGAAGAAAACATGTCACAAATAAAACAGGAAATAAAAGAGATGAAGACCGAAATGAACAATAAGGTAGAAACATGGAAAGAAGAAAAGAGAACATTGGAAGTCAGAATAGAAAATCTAGAAAATAAAGCAGAAATTGAAGAGAAGAGAAGAAGAAAAAATAACATAGCAATAAGAGGTCTAGACAAGATAGATAACATAGAAGAGGTACGATCACTCATCAAAGAGAAACTGGAAGTGGAGACAGGGGTTAGCAAAATACAAAAAATAAACACAGGCCCAGAACGAAACATAATAATAGTGGAGATCCCAAGCTGGGAAGAAAAACAAAAAATAATGAAAGCAAAATATAAACTGAGAAATACAACGATATATATAGACGATGATCTAACGGAAGAGGAGAGAAAAATACAAAGAGAAATAAAAAACATAGCAAAATTGGAAAAAGAAAAAGGAAAACACGTAAAAATAGGATATAGAAAGATAACAGTAGACAATGAAATATACATATGGGATAAAAAGGAGAAAGGAGTCGTAGCTAAAGATAATGGGGTGAAAGTAACCAATCCAAAAAACTACTAGTCAAAGAGAAAACGGACGGAAGCAAAAATACAAAGAATACAGCGAGGAAAGAGACAACGAACATAAGAAAGAAGAACAAACACATAATAAATGAAAACAAAGAAAAGAGTACAGTAAAAAAAAGAAAAATATGGAAAATTGGGACTTGGAATATCAGGAATATAAATGGTAAGGAAAAAGAGCTGGAAGAAGAATTTGAGAAAGCTGAACTAGACTTCTTAGTGGTAACAGAAACAAAAAAGAAGGGGAAGGGAGAGTACAAACTGGACAAGGAACATATATTCATATATAGCGGTGTAGATAACAATCGGAGAGCCGCAGCAGGGGTAGGATGTATAGTGCATAAAAAACTGAAATCGAATATATATAAATGGGATGCAATTACGGAGAGGATTTTGTCTATCGAAGTTAGAGATCAAAGAAAAGGCTACCATAAAACTATCATAGCAGTGTATGGACCAAACGAAGATGATACTGCGTGCAACAAAGAAAAATTCTGGGAGAAGCTCAACGAAACAATAGAAAAAGCCAAAGGAGAAGTGTACGTGGCGGGAGACTTCAACAGCAGAATTGGCAACGAAGTAAAAGATAATAACGCGATGACAGGAAGATATGGAGAAGGCGTACTTAACGAAAATGGTAAGAAAATGCTAGATTATTGTAGAATGAACAATCTAGTAATAACGAATACACTATTCAAACACAAGGATATACACAAATACACCAGGGAAGTGATAAGCAGGAACGAAAAATCTATAATAGACTATGTACTAGCAGAAGAAGGGAAAAGGAGCAAAATAATAGACACAAGAGTAAAGAGAAGTTACGAAATTGGAAGTGATCACTATCTAGTAGAGACGAAAATAAAGGAAGACTACCAAGATAGCGATAAAAAAAGCAGAGACCAAATATAGCAATAAACTACAACAAGATAAGAACATACAAACTAAGGGAAAAAGAAATAGCAAAACTCTATAAAGAGAAAATAGAGGAGAAATTAGTAAAGGACATCTATAGACAAGAAGTAGAGGAAATGTGGAATAAATTAAATAAAAATATACTGGAGACAGCACAAGAGACATGTGGGACAAAGCAAAACACAAACAAGAAGCAGCAGACAGCATGGTGGTCGCAGGACATAAGAGAGAAAATAAAGGAAAAGAAAAAAGCATGGCAAAGATACCTAAATGACCAAAATAGTAAAAACTACGAAGAATACAGTTTAAAGAGGAAAATAGTAAAAGATAAGGTCAGAATAGCAAAGAGCAGGGAATGGGAAAAGTTCGGAGAGACAATGGAGAAAAATGCAAAGGAAAACCAAAAATTATTCTAAAAAACACTAAAACTAAACAGAAAAGAAAAAGGACAAGAAGTAACTTATATACAAGACAATCAAGGAATATTGCTGAAGGACAACGAAAAAATGCTGGAAAGATGGAAAGAATATTTTGAAGACTTACTATCACAAAATGGTGGAAACGAACAGAAGACAAGAGACCAGAACGACTCGGAAGAAGATATAGAGATGATCAATGGAAAAGAAATACTAGAGATAATCAGGGAAATGAAAATAGGGAAATCACCAGGACAAGACCAGATCACAACGGAAATGATTAAACATATGGGACCTGTAGGTAATGAAATACTACTAAAATTAATAAACGAAATATGGAGGACGAATAAAATACCCAGAGATTGGCAAGTATCGTTAATCGTACCGATACACAAGAAAGGCGATAAGACAAAATGTTCAAACTATAGGGGTATAACACTCATAAGCATAGGTATGAAGATCTTAGAAAAAACAATTAACAAAAGAATACTAGCAAATATAGAGCAGACGCTAGAAGAATCGCAATGTGGATTTAGGAAAGGAAGATCCACACATGACAACATTTTCACGATAAAACAAATAACCGAAAAAATAATTGCAAATAATAAAAACACATACCTAGGATTCAACGACCTGGAAAAAGCATTCGACATGATACCAAGAAATAAATTATGGAACATCCTGGAAGAGAGAGGTGTAGAAAGAAAGACAGTCGAATTAATACAAAACATATACAACAACAACACCAATGCAATAATACACAAGGGACAAACATCAAGAACATTTCAGACAACCACTGGACTAAGACAAGGAGGCGGGGTCAGTCCTACATTATTTAACATATACATGGATGAAATGATTAAGAGCATGAAACCAGAAACCAAAAAAAGCAAACATAGGGTACAAAAACATGCAAGTTGTAAAAATATCGGAAGGAGCATTCGCTGATGATGTCGTAGTGAAGTTAATCTGCAGCACAACCTTAGTGTATGGAACAGACACCTAGAAAAGTATAACATAAAAATGAACTATAACAAAACAAAAGTGATAGTAATAGGAAACCGGAAAGAACAAATATATATAATGATAGAACAACACACAATAGAACAAGTAGAAGAATTCAAATACCTGGGAGTTGCACTGACAGAAGACGGAAAAATGGAAGGCGAACTTAGTAACAGAATAAACAACACAGCTAAAACATACCACGCATTGAGCAATATACTGATTAACAAGAAAGAGATCAGCAGAAGGACAAAAATAAATATATATAAAAGCATATATAGACCTATACTGACATATGGAAGCGAGACGTGGAAGCTAACGAAGAGGGACAAAAGTAGAATACAGGCAATGGAAATGAAATATCTCAGAGGAGTAAAACAAGTTACGAGAAAAGACAGAATAAGAAATTATGACATCAGAGAAGAACTGGGAATTGAAGCTGTAGATAAGTATATAGAAAAGAAACAACTAAACTGGTGGGGTCATTTAATTAGGATGGACAAAAAGAATCAAACAAAACAGGTATGTTAAGCAAGAACTGAAAATAAAAGAAGAAGAGGTAGACCAAGAAAAGAGTGGGACAACATAATAGAGGACATAATAATCAAGAAAGGAAAAACAGTCAAGCAAGCAAGAGAACTGGCGAAGAACAGAAAGGAGTGGAAAGAATTTACAAATGTATAAACAACAGTAATTGTAAACTATAATGTTAATAATGTTAATGTAATAGCCTACACCGAAAGGTAAAAGGCAATTGATAATATATATATATATATATATATATATATCTACAAGATTTGAACAAAAATGTTATAAGTTGTATTTTTGATTGCACTAAATTACAGCTAATTTTTGGTTTATAATTAACTCCAAAATGTGTGCAATGTAGTTCATCTAAATGTTATAAATATCAATGCAACTTCAATCAAGTTCGTACTGATGAGCTGCCTTGGCATAATATGCAAATTAAACAACAATGTATAAAGACAAAAATATATAACATTGTTCTGTTAATGCGACCTTTCAGGGCAAAACCAGAGGGGAAGCACGGGGGTTAATACATTTTTGCAAATTAAAATATTTTATTAGGTCTCATTTTAAGACGATCTAATTTTAATACCCACTGATTTTAAATCGGAAAATTGCAGTTTGTAAACATTTTACTTTTCCCGGTTGATTTCCACCGAAAACTGTATGTCCGTCGACTGTCTTTAAGAAACTTTTTCTCATTTTAAGACGACCATATCTAATTTTAAGACCATCTCTGGAAAATATGTGTCCGTCGTCTGCCTTTATAAACTTTTTCCATGTTTTCGGATAAAGTGGATATTTTCAAACCACATTTTGTATGTGGCACCAACAACTAATCAAGACGGAGATAATCGTCTTCTTTTGATTCAGGTCATTTTAACACGATCTCATCTAATTTTAAGATCTCTGGACAATGTCTGTCCGTCGTCTGCCTTTAATAAATTTTTTCCATGTTTTCGGTAAAAGTGGACATTTTCAAACCAAATTTTGCATGTGGTACCAAAAACAAAAGAAGACGATTATCTCCGCCTTGATTAGTTTTTGGTGCCTTATACAAAATTTGGTTTGAAAATATCCATTTTTCCGAAAACATGGAAAAAGTTTATTAAAGGCAGACGACGGACAGACATTGTCCAGAGATGGTCTTAAGATTAGATGAGATCGTGTTAAAATGACCAAAAACAAAAGAAGACAATTATCTCCGTCTTGATTAGTTTTTAGTGGGATTGTTTGAAAATATCCACTTTATCTGAAAACATGGAAAAAGTTTATTAAATGCAGACGACAGACAGACATTTTCCAGAGATGGTCTTAAGATTAAATGAGATCGTTTTAAAATGAGAAAAAAAATATTAAAGGCAGACGACGGACAGACATTTTCCAGCGATGGTCTTAAAATTAGATGAGATCGTCTTAAAATGAGAAAAAGCTTATTAAAGACAGTTGACCTACACGTAGTTTTCAGTAGAAATCGACCGGGAAAAGTAAAATGTTTACCAACTGCAATTTTCCGATCTTAAATCAGTGGATGGCTAATAAGTTTCAGAAATTATTATGAAACATATTCCATGAATGAGCAGGACGCTACACAAACCGTAAATATTTGCAGGTGTGGATAGAGCTAAATTAAATGGGAATTATTATTAAAATAAATATCATATAACCGAATGCGAGTAGTCCATACTATTTAGTGCAAATTGACAAAGATTCTCTTTGTTTTCCGGATCTCGTTACGTTCATAAAGTGCACGATTGTAGTTTCATTCTTGTTACTCGCATTGCATGGGCAAATATACGGAAGTACAGCGGAAATGTCTTGCTTCCACCTACTTTCTATATAAATGTTGACTGACAACAAACATTAATTCCTGGCTGAAAAAATAAAAATCACCCTATTTTCTTATTACATTGGTCCTATTATTTTTTAATATTAGTAAAAAAATATGCAGAATACATACAGAATACATCTTTATTAAATGGAAAACCACCGATTCGAATGTATATTTTTGAAAAATTGAAATTGTACCATCCAAGAAATATTCCCCGAACAAAGAGAGAAATCCAAATTGTTTTTATTTTTATTTAAGTTTTTTTTGTATATGTATAAGAATAAAAAGATTATAATAATAATAATTGTTGTAAAACATATATAATTGTGAATTCACCTATTAGCAATCTACATATCTAAATTTCGATCTTATTAAATCTCATCAGTGTAACTCAGCTAGTGAGGACGAATTCACACAATATCTTGAGTGGTTCTATACAAAAATGATACAACTAACCCCCTAGGAGGAAAGTTAAACGCCATCTGGCGGCACCACATCAATTAGCAATGCACACCCATATGATAATAAACGTCAACATACTCATGCCATCAGGATCACAGTGACCTATATGGAATAATATTCCAACAGAGTGTCCGGTGATCCTGATGGCATTAGCATGTTGACGATTATTACCATATGGATGTGCATTGCTAATTGATGTGGCGCCGCCAGATGGCGTTTAACTTTCCTCCTAGGGGGTTAGTTGTATCATAATTGTTGTGGTTATATTGTACCAAATATTGCACTCTTTTATAACTAGACATTTGTAAGCCAATTATGTTGTCAGAATATTGAAGTTTGACCCAATCAGCCTTCTATTTAGTGCTAATTGTGCAACTTAAAACGTAAAAATATCGATACATTTCTGTTAAATTTTTTTTAATACTCTAAATAATAAAGAAGATTTTTGTACAATTTCAAAAAAAAAATTCTATCTTTATAGGGCTATCAGCCGTGAGGCTTTTCCTCCGCTCAAGGGAGAAGCTCAGAGGAGTTTAATCATCCGGTATTTACCTAAGCTTCACAGAAAACCTCTGACAAACTGTGAAAGGTGATTCGCGAAAATTCGCCCCGCTGGGGATCGAACTCAGGCTCCCCAATGCTCAGACGGACGACGCCTCTAACCACTCGGCCACTGAGCTGGGTGTACAATTTCATAATCATAGATTTTTTTTTTAAATTGAAAAATCACCGTAGGCAAACTCCCAGACGATTTTCACCAAAAACTACTCAAGATCAACTACTTTTTCCAAAAACATGGCGGAAAAAGTTTTCACAGACTGACAGATGACGGAAAAACATTTTTTGGAGATGATTTTAAGATGATCAATGGAACTAATGACGAGAAATTCTATGGCTTTGTATGCTTGGAGTGCTTTTTACATTAAAACTCATAACACACAGACCCATTCGTAATGCAAATTGTGAAAGCAGCTCAATCACTTTAATTCTTTCAGTAACTCCTACTGATAAATTGCGCCCACTTCATCATCTGTCCAACGCACCGCCCCCCGCCCCCTACTTTCGCAGCCGCTGAAGTTGATAGAGCGCGAAACTACAACCCAACTGTCAAATAAAATAATTCCCGCGATCTTTCGCATACAGCCGCCCGCCCACTAGTTTCGCGAACTCCGCCGGCGGGGTTAATATTGAACGATTTGCAAGCTCGGTATGAAATATTAAGTGGATCAATGTTGGAGCTCTCGCAGCGAGCAGGGCGGCCTTAATGTGGCGTCTCAAGTTCTATGTTGGAAGTGGATAGAGTCACGATAGCGACGTGTTTTATCTTGCTAAAATGATTTACCGACGTGGCTGGAATCGTGAATAGTTGCGCGGGGGATGGGATGGGAGCGAATAACAATTGTATAGTGGGAAAATTAAAATATACGCGTAGAAATTTAATTGTCACAGTTTACATGATGGGTAAGAATAAAAATAACTATTAAGGGTCGGTTCTACAAATTAGCTAGAGAATAAGGCTATTCATAAACATATTGGCGTTAATATTTCAAACTTATTCCACGAATAGCCTTATTCTCCAGTTAAATGTCAATTGTAAATTGTTCTTAAAAAGGCAATATGAATGTGTTTAAAACAGTTAATGTTAATATAAACAAAATTGTGGGGAAATAGCTGCATGAATCGGGACCAAATTTTGAAATTGGCTGTGAAAATGCGCTCGAACGATCTCGCGAGAATTTCAGCAAAATCTTACAACTAACATGACAGTAATTTCAATCTGAAGTTATCACGACACTTACAATATATCTCATACAGAAATCAGGCTTTATACATGACATTTTTTTCAAAAATATACAGTCAATTCAGATTAAGTGTGTTTTTGATATCGAGAATAGTTATAGACACAAACAAATTCTCAATTAAAACAACGTTTAGAGATTTTCACAAAAATCCCGTGAAGATTTAAAAATTATATTTTTATTACAAACATTTTACGTTTTTAAAACAATCCTTTAATTATTATGATAATTTATGATACATTCTAATCATCATTGATGAAACTACAAATGTACTAGTCAATATAATATCGGATATAGATTCTGTCTTACGGCACTTGGTGGTACAAAATATTGTTTTTTGACTAAATTCACAGTATGTCCATCGTCTGTCTTTAATACATTTTTTCTCATTTTAAAACGATCTCATCTAATTATTTTAAGACCATCTCTGATATATATATATATATATATATATATATATATATATATATATATATATATATATCCGTCGTAAAAAGCCTCTATATCTACGTATATTTATTTTTTATTTATATTTCATTTATTGTTTTCGATTTTTAAATCTAACGTTCATAACTCGATTTTATTGGGTGTGTGATAATAAAGGTATGCAACTTGGTTTCTTTATGTGATTCTTATTCACAATATTATAAAAGAGCCGAAAGGAAATTGAAAAATTTTGATTTTAACCATATTTGTTTGGGAAACAAACATCGAAACTATTTTATTTCTCATTTTAAGACGATCTCATATAATTTTAAGACCATCTCTGGAAAATGGCTGTCCGTCGTCTGTCTTTAATAAACTTGTTCTCATTTTAAAACGATCTCATCTAATTATTTTAAGACCATCTCTGGAAAATATAAATCCGTCGTCTGCCTTTAATAAACTTTATCCATGTTTTCGGAAAAAGATATTCTCAAACTTTTGCATTTGGCACCAAAAGAAAAGAAGACGATTAGCTCCGTCTTGATTTGTTTATATATTCCTATTATTTTTTAACATTAGAAGGAAAATATGCAGAATACATTATTATTAAATGGAAAACCACTGATTCGAATGTATATGATTGAAAAATTGACACAGCTAAATTGTACCATCCAAGAAATGGTTACCGAACGAACTTGGTGGTACATATTGTTTTTTGAATAAATTCACAATAATGAAGAATTTATAAGTAAGCCATCGATATAGTAATTACATATTTTATCGATATTATTTACATTTGTCGCCAACTACACGCGTTTCTCTATCTATAGTGTGGAGTTTCGATCACTCATTCCACTCCTGACACCTAAATCGATACAACTCGTGGAAACGGCATAACAGAGATTGACAGAACAAATACATTCTCCATTCTGGATATTACAAGAGCTTCCACCTCACCTCACGCCCAGCAAAAAAAAGCGTTATAACGGCGCTTCCACCGCCGCCAAAGCTGCGGCGGCGGCGGTTTGAGTGGGGCAAAAAATATCTGCCGCCTAGGCCCATAATGCTGCCCTGATGCTGCTGTACGGCCGTGCGAAAGGAAATTAATTAACTCCAGTTGCGGGGGATTTCCGCTCATATTTATTCCCGCTGCGGTCGTCCGGATTGGCGCGCGTTTAATTAATTTTTAATTGGAAATCGGAAAATCAGCGTTTAAAAGGCTGCGGTGCGATACCCCGGGCGAGTGATTGAATGTGTATTATGTTTGAATAAATATCCGGGAAATAGATGTGGTGTCGAATCGAATTCCCTGTACAATTAAATTGTTGCGGAATATACATTTTGTTGGGAATTTCAGAAATAATGTTCTATACATATTTCTTTTCACTTGCACCGGATTTCTGCGTAATTTTCATGTTATTTCATCATATTTATATTTTCAGCAGTAAACCTTATTTGGTTTTAGTAATTTGATACATCATTAATGTATTAATGTAAATGTATGGTATGTACTCAATATTGTTATTATATTCGTGTCAATTAAATCTCTATGCTATCACCAAGTTACGTTTATATTAATGTTTTTTACTTTCCGAATACATCACTGATGTAAAGGAAGGTATTGTTTTACCGAAAACGTGTTCACGTTTTCAAACTAAGATTGTGGAAATATGCGATAACTTTCCGGGAAAAAAATTGCACCAGAAGGTATTGTTGCCGTGTACCATTTAGCAAAAAAAATCATGTTCTTTACGTTTTATGCCAAAAATAGTCGAAATAAACCCGATTTTTGCGATGTCTGTGTGGTATGTATGTCTGTCAGTCAGTCTGTCTGTCAGTCAGTCTGTCTGTCAGTCAGTCTGTCTGTCAGTCTGTCTGTCAGTCAGTCTGTCTGTCAGTCAGTCTGTTTGTCTGTCTGTGAACAAAATTCCGGGAAAACGACACAACAGATTGCGACACAATTTGGCAAATATCTGCGGACACTATCCAGGACGATCCAGTGAAAATTTGAGCACAATCGGTTCACTAACAGCGAAGGAATCACAATCAACACGACGCGCATGAAGACTATTGAAAGATGTTTTATGCTATTCTTGTTTAAATATGTATGAAAAACTCAATTATAAAGACCGCAATGAGATATCTTCATTATCTTCAAAGATATGGCGTGTGAAAATTTACATTTGTTTTATCACACATCCCTGCAATCATCATGATGCAATTTTAAGACTTTTAGTGTGATTCTAGTCTATAAATGTATGGAAAACTAAATTATAAAGACTCCAATAAGGTATTTTCATTGTTTTCAAAAATATGGCTTGGAAAAGTGGAAATCTGTATTTTCACATATTCCTGCAAAAATACCTATTCATCATGATGCAATTTTAAGATTTTTTGTGTTATACTTATCTAAAAATGTATGACAAACTCAATTATAAAGACGAATATTATATCGATATTGATTTTCAAAAAAAATACACATTATTATAACAATATGACAATTGAAAATAAAAAGTCTCTGTATCTACTTATTTTTATTTTTATTTTTTTTCTATTTTTTAATTTAACGCTCGTACTCGATTTTATTGGGTGTGTGATAATAAAGGTATGCAACTTGGTTTCTTTAATTTTTTTACTGATTGTTGTTCACAATATTATAAAAGTGTACTAGATACCGAAAGGAATTTTTTTATTCTAACCATTTTTGTTTGGGATATCAAAATAAACTCGAAACTATTATATTTATTTTTGAACCTGTTTCAATATCGATATTAATTTGAAAGAAATATACAATGTTTATAACAGTATGACAATTTAAAATAAAAAGTCTACGTATTTTTCTTTCTAAATTCTACGCCCATTTTCGATATACCGATTTTAGAGACTGGACCGATAAATAAAATATAAAACATATTTGTTTCATTTTTTTACTGATATTTTTAACTTTTACTCCCATAATTCGATATTTCTATTTTAGAGGCTGGGCCGATAAATAAGTTATGTAGCATATTTTGTTTAATTTTTTTTTACTGATAATAATTCAAAACTTATCAGTGTACAATATGCCGGAAGAAAGTTGGCAAATTTTGACGATAACTATTTTTTTTAAGTCGAAAGTATTTCATTATTATTTTTTCACCTGTTCCAATATCGATATTGATTTGAAAAAAATACACAATGTTTATAACAGTATGATAATTCAAAATAAAAAGTTTCTATATCTACGTATTTTTCTTTCTATTTTATTTTTTATTTTTAACTTTTACTCCCATATCTCGATATTTCCATTTTAGAGGCTGGGCCGATAAATAAGTTATGTAGCATATTTTGTTTAATTTTTTTTTACTGATCACAATTCAAAACTTATCAGTGTACAATATGCCGGAAGAAAGTTGGCAAATTTTGACGATAACTATTTTTTTTAAGTCGAAAGTATTTCATTATTATTTTTTCACCTGTTCCAATATCGATATTGATTTGAAAAAAATACACAATGTTTATAACAGTATGATAATTCAAAATAAAAAGTTTCTATATCTACGTATTTTTCTTTCTATTTTATTTTTTATTTTTAACTTTTACTCCCATATCTCGATATTTCCATTTTAGAGGCTGGGCCGATAAATAAGTTATGCAACATATTTTGTTTAATTTTTTTTTACTGATCATAGTTCAAAACTTATCAGTGTACCATATGCCGGAAGAAAGTTGGAAAATTTTGACGATAACTATTTTTTTTTAAGTCGAAAGTATTTCATTATTCTTTTTTTACCTATTCCAATATCGATATTGATTTGAAAAAAAATACACAATGTTTATAACAGTATGATAATTCAAAATAAAAAGTTTCTATATCTACGTATATTTCTTTCTATTTTATTTTTTATTTTTAAATTTTACTCCCATATCTCGATATTTCCATTTTAGAAGCTGGGCCGATAAATAAATTATGCAACATATTTTGTTTAATTGTTTTACTGGTCCTAGTTCAAAACTTATCAGTGTACTAGATGTCGGAAGGAAATTGGAAAATTTTGATTATATTTTTTTTTTCGGGGCGATAACATCGAAATTATTTATTTTTTTAACCTGTTTCAAATCGATATTGATTTCAAAAAATTACACTATGTTTATAATAATATGCCAATTGAAAATAAAAAGTTTCAATACCTATTATTTTTCCTAAGTATTTTTCTTTCTATATTTTTTAATTTTTACTTTTGCGCTCATATCTATATCTATATCTATATATTCACATTTTAGAGGCTGGAACGATAAATAAATTATGAAACATATTTTGTTAATTTTTTTTACTGATCCTAGTTCAAAACCTATTAGTGTACCAGATGTCTGAAGGAAATTGGAAAATTTTGATTATAACTATTTTTTTTTGGACTTCAAAGTCGTAAGTATTTAATTATTATTTTTTTCCGCCTGTTTCAATATCGATATTGATTTGCAAAAATTACATAATGTTTATAACAATATGACAATTCAAAATAAAAAGTCTCTATACCTTGGTATTTTTCTTTCTATTTTTTTAGATTCTTTTACATTTTTTTTTTTGGGCGACAAAATCAATTTCAGTATTTCATTATTATTTTTACCACATTTTTCAATATCGATATTGATTTGCAAAAATTACATAATATTTATAACGATATGACAATTGATAATAAAAAGTCTCTATACATACTTTTTTCCTATTTTTAAAAAAACTTCAATATTTCTATATTCTCATTTTAGAAGCTATATTCCTATTTTAGAGGCTGGGCCGATAATTAAATGATGCAATAGATTTTGTTGAGTTTTTTTACTGATACTAGTTCAAAACTTATCAGTGAACCAGATGTCCGAAGAAAATTGGAAAATTTTGATTATAACTATTTTTTTGGACGACATAATCGAAATTATTTTGTTTACTATGCTTTTTCCAGTCGTTTCTATATCACTATTGATTTCAAAAAATTACACAATGATTATAATAATATCACAATTGAAAATAAAAAGTTTCTATACCTAAGTTTATTTCTTTCTATTTTTTTAAAATTTTTACTTTTTCGCTCATATCTCTATATTTCCATTTTAGAGGCTAGGCCGATAAATAAACGATGCAACATATTTTGTTTAATTTTTTTACTGATTCTTTTTCAAACCTTATCAGTGTACCAGATGCCCGAAGAAAATTGGAAATTTTTGATTATAACTATTTTTTCGGGGGCGACAAAATCAATTTTAATATTTCATTATTATTATTTTTCCACCTGTTTCAATATCGATATTGATATGTAAAAAATAGATAATGTTTATAACAATATGACGATTTAAAATCAGGAGACTTTATATATATATGTATTTTTATTTCCACTTTTTTAATTTTTTTACTTTTACGATCATATCTCTATATTGCCAATTTAGAAGCTGGGACGATTAATAAATTATGTAACATATTTTGAGTAATTTTTTTACTGATGCTAGTTCAGAATTTATCAGTGTACCAGATGTCTGAAGGAAATTGAAAAATTTTGATAATAACTATTTTTTTGGGCGACATAAACGAAATTATTTTTTTTATTATGCTTTTTTCACCAGTTTCAATTTCACTATTGATTTCAAAAAATTACACAATTTTTATAATAATAATATTACAATTGAAAATAAAAGGCTTCTATACCTAAGTATTTTTCTTTCTATTTTTTTTTTTTTAATTTTTACTTTTACGCTCATATCTCAATATTCCCATTTTAGAGGCTGGGCGATAAATAAATTATGCAACATATTTTGTTTAATTTTTTTACGGATTCTAGTTCAAAACTTATCAATGTACCAGGTGTCCTAAGAAAATTGGAAAATTTTGATTGTAATATTTTTTTTATTTGGGCGACAAAATCGATTTCAGTATTTCATTAGTATTATTTTTCCACCTGTTTCAATATCGATATTGATTTGCAAAAATTACATAATATTTATAACGATATGACAATTGAAAAAAAAAATTACACAATGTTTATAATAATATGACAATTCAAAATGTCTCTATATCTATTTATTTTATTTTATTTTTTTTTTACTTTTACGCTCATATCTCTATCCATCCGCTGGGACGATAAATAAATTATGCAACATATTTTTTGTTATTTTTTTTACTGATCCTAGTTCAAAAATTATCAGTGTACCAGATGTCCGAAAGAAATTGGAAAATTTTGATTATAACTATTTTTTTTTCGGCGACAAATTCGAAAGTATTACATTATTTTTTTTTCCACCTGTTTCAATATCGATATTGATTTCAAAAAATTATACAATGTTTATAATAATATGACAATGAAAAATCAAAAGTCTCCATATCTATAACTATATTTTTTTATCGCCCCAGAATCTAAAATGGGAATATTGAGATTAGTTAAAGTTAAAAACTTAAAAAAAAATAGAAAGAAAAATACGTAGATAAAGAAACTTTTAATTCTTAATTTTTATACTGTTGAATAAGATTGTGTAATTTTTTCAAATCAATATCGATATTAAAACAGTTGTAAAAATAAAATAATTAAATACTTTTCGCCCAAAAAAAATAGTTATAATCAAAATTTTCCAATTTCCTTCCAGCATCTGGTACAATGTTATTTTATGAACTAGTATCAGTAACAAAATGAAACAAAATATCTTGGATTAAGGTTTTATCGGCTCTACAATGAGAATATATTTCGATATTCTCATTTAGCCTCTAAATGAGAATATCGAGATATATTCTCAGAGCGTAAACATTTAAAAAAATGCGTAGTTATAGAGACTTTTTATTTTCAATTCTCATAGTGTTATAAACATTGTGTCATTTTTTCAAATCAATATGTATATTGAAAATGATGAAAAAAAATCAAATTCTTTCGCCCAAAAAAAATATTTATAAGCAACATTTTCCAATTTTCTTCGGGCATCTCGTACACTGATATGAAATGAACTTAAAATCTATAAGTGAATTCATCTCTTAGCAATCTACATTTCTAGATATCGATCTGTTAGATCTCATCAGTGTAGCTCAGCTAGTGAGGATGAATCCACACAATATCTCTAGTGATTATATACAAGTGCATTGTTAATGTGGTGTCGCCAGATGGCGTTAAACTTACTCTATAGAGGGAAAAAATCGTTTTATTTATCATTTAAAATGAATTATCACAAAGTAGACGCCTTAATGAGCCATAGTTTGAGATACACCCCTCCGCCATAGGTTGTAGGATGGCGTAAGGGTGTAGCTCAAACTATGTATATTCTCTGTTTGAGCTACCCCCCTCCGCCATCCTACAACCTACTTTGTTACAAGTGTTTCCCTATCTCATTATATCGGCTAAAATAATTGATTTGCAATTAAAATACTGGAAAAGTGTATACTATTTCGTATGTTAATAAAAAAAAATATACTTTGTATATCGTTTCTATACATTTCTGATACCGCAAATTGTGAAACAGTATTATTCAGCAGCCTTAAGCAACATTGATTTTCATCTGAAATCAATATAATCAATTTCTGTATGGTCAACAATTATAGTCTATAATTAATGCGAAATTGTATGTATTATCATATTTAATGATAAGGAGATTTGATTGATTCAATATATTTGTTTGTAAACAGATAAATAATTACTTTAGATACGGATTTTTTGCTATAAATATTCAATTCGTATTCCATCGATATAAATATTATTGATATTGTTGAGTAAATAAGGCAGCTACGATGTTCAACATCATTACCATGTCCATATGGTTAATGGTCTTAAAGACTACGTACTCAAAATGTAAGTAAATATTGATAATATCATAGATTTTGTAAGGTTTTTATTTTGTAATTTTAATTAGTTTATTCGAGTTATATATTTAATTCGTACATTTCTCTGAGCTTCTCCCTATCCAACGAAAAATCCCTCGGGGTGATAGCTTCGTCGATAATTATTCGTTTTGAGAGTTCTCTACTAGAAATCATCCCATGTATAATTTTAAAACGAGGAAGGGGATCATCATACTAGCACGACAGAGCACCTGATTTGATCCCCATAAGCTGAAGTATATATATATATATATATATATATATATATATATATATATATATATATATATATATATATATGTATGTATGTATATTTAGCTGAAGTCCCCAATATCAATATGTAGTTATATATAAATATATTTTATGTTTTTTTTTATTATAATTAAAAATTTATTTGTATATTTGTTTGTAAAAAAAATGGGGGAATAAACTTATCATATTCAAACCCAAAACTATTAACGATATTAACTTGAACTTCACAGAAAACATCAGAAAAACTGTGAAAGGTGATTCGCGAAAATTCGCCCCGATTGGGCTTGAACTCATGCTCCCCAATGGTCACTACGAGACAAACTGCGCCTGTAACCGCTAGGCTACTGAGCTAGGCTCTATAGAGAGAAACTCAGAGGAATGTAATCAACCTGTATTAACTTTAACTTCGCAGAAAACCTCTGAAAACTGTGAGAAAGGTGATTCGCGAAAATTCGCCTCTATTGAGCTTGAACTCATGCTCCTCAATGGTCACTACGACACAAACTGCGCCTGTAACCGCTAGGCTACTGAGCTAGGCTCTATAGGGAGAAACTCAGAGGAGTGTAATCACCCTATATTAACTTTAACTTCGCAGAAAACCTCTGAAAACTGTGAGAAAGGTGATTCGCGAAAATTCGCCTCTATTGAGGTTGAACTCATGCTCCCCAATGGTCACTACGAGACAAACTGCGCCTGTAACCGCTAGGCTACTGAGCTAGGCTCTATAGGGAGTAACTCAGACGAGTGTAATTACCCTGTATTAACTATAACTTCACATAAAACCTTTTTAAAACTATGACAGGTAATTCGCGAAAATTCTCCCAGATTGGGCTTGAACTCATGCTTTCCAATAGTCAGTACGAGACAAACTGCGCCTGTAACCGCTATGCTACTGAACTAGATTAATCGTCTGTATTATGTTCATTTCGTAATGTTATTTCGTTGTCATATCTATCGGTAGTGCATTAAAATCTATTACTTGCAAACAACATATATTATTAAAAGTCTTACCACTTGCGGTTGGTTATATCCATAAATGTATCGGTGATATAATTTGTTCATTACCTGCAAAAAAAGGAAAATATACATTAGATATATTTAACAAGGAGCTAAAGTATAAAGTAAATTAACGTTTGGTTTGGTAGCTTATTCAAAAATATTTAAGATATAAAGAAAAATCGACAGATATCCCTTAACATACATAATTTAGGTATACAAAATGTCAGCGTGTTTTTGAAAGTGTGCAATTGCATTTTTATACCTAAATTATGTATGTTAAGGCATATCTGTCGATTTCTCTTTCTATCTTAAATGTTTTTGAATAAACTACCAAACCTAACGTTCATTCTAAACTATAGGAGTACAGTACAGTAAAGTATAGATATATATATATATATATATATATATATATATATATATATATATATATATTATCGTTCACCAGTATACCTGGCAGTAGCCTAAGCTGAAAATGGAAAGAAACTTAACTTCTAGGTTTTGTAGAGTATGCGCAGAAGTATATTGGATGAATGATGAATGAGGATAATAATAGAAAATATAGATTTTGTAGTTAAAGTGTAGATAAATATCATCATCAACTATCGGTTGCGTCTTTAACACCTTCCTATTATCCATTATAGCCCACTACTGTGGGATAGATTGGCCGTATTCTTACGTTGCTTGGATGTAAAGTAACAGGGAAAGTACTATGTTACCGACAGGACCAACGGCTTAAAGTGTCTTCGAAGCACCGGGGAGCGCAGATGTTCCAACTATGATATATTCTCTTGTTAGTTTGAACTTGATCATTCATTATTTCTCATATTTCATATTTCAAATATAGAAACAGGTAGTAACTTTTTGGTTAGATTTTAAGTGACTTTCCCATTTTATAACTGTTTCTAGTCAGGTAGACAGTTTGCAATATAATCAGAAGTGATCAATAAGTGCGTTGTTTGGACTTATTTTGGAATATAACGGAAAATAATAATAAAACTTATTTATATTATCATTCTATTTATTAACTACGACAGTCTAATTAACTTTATTGTAGCTATTTCAATTGATTCAACTTTAAAACCGAAATCGAGTAGACTACTAGAAAATGAAGTAAATGCAACATTGGAATGTATGCGAAATATTTTGTATGATGGATTACCCGAATACAACATACCAACATTTGAACCTTTAGTCATAAAGGAGACACATATAGGTCTTTCTAATATCGGGGTGTAGGTACGTATATGATTATTTTCACTCCCAATTAAACTATTACTATTGTAGAGGTTATTTGGATTTCAAGGACACCTACATACATGGTTTAACGAAATGGAAGGTGTCAGAGTTAAAAATATCACCAGATATAGATGGTGGTTTGGGATTATCCATAAAATCTACAGTCATGTACCCTAATCTGGTAATATTTACCGATTACGATATGAATACTACTGTTGCGATTATATCACTTTGGGGCAGTGGTTCAATATCTATTAATTTGAGTTACTTGCAATTCGAAATTGATGCAAAAATACAACTTGGAGATAAACCTATAGAACGTATTAAAATACTACCACATGTGGATGACTTTAGCGTAAGTTTGTATTTATAAGAGCGAATTTACCAATTAGCAATCTACATATCTAGATTTCGATCAGTGTAGCTATGAGAATGAATTCACAAAATCCCAAGTGGTTTATGTACAAATTATTACAACTTTCTCTGTCTAGAGAAAGTTTCATGCCATCTGGCGGTAACCACCTTATTCAACAATGCTGGCGTTAAACATTCTCTATAAAGAGATACTTACATTGTACCAGATTCGCCAAAAAAACTTGTTATAGTTTCTTGACGGTGCTATGTTCAGCTCGTAAAATGACCAATCATGTCTTGAATAAAAGACATGTGCAGGACGTGATTGGACTTGAAACTAGAATCTTATGCAAGTTTCTTGACGAATCTAGTACATTGTAGTAATTTTATGTGAAATCAAATAGAATTTTTTATTCTGTCCCGTTTTGGGATTAGGAAATGATGGTAAACCTAAACATATGAATATCCATTCTATAGTTTTAGTTATATTGAATGAAAATAATTCTGCTATACGAAATTGATGGTTTAGAGCATAGGTTCTCAAACTGGGGTACATGTACCACTGGTGGTACATTAAGTTGTTCCAGGGGATGAAATTTCATATGCAGAGCTTCATTGTCAAAAATGTAAATTAAATCTAAATCACAACGATGCAAGGCGGTTGTTCGTTCCATCTACTGCCACTTTTATTTTTCTTCTTTGAACAAACCCATAATCTTTGATATTTATTAAGTGCAAATTACAAAATATCTTCATGGGGGTACATCATTTTTAACAGTTTATTTAAGTGGTACAACGTTTCTAAAGTTTGAAAACCCCTGATTTAGAGGATTAGATAACAAGTATTTATTTTTTAGATTAATTTTTCTGGTATCCTGGACGATCAGGATGAAAGCAACGCGTTATCCGAGTTATTGACTGTAATGGTTCATAATTGGATAAATGATAAGGCAGAACAAATAAGTGAAGTGCTAGAACAAATTATTAAAGCGTTGGTTAATAAGAACAGCGAATATTTTGAATACAATGATAAATATATTGATATAAAAAATATAATAGAAATAATTTTAAAGCATTGTGTGTGAATAAATATTTGTCAGAGAATTGTTTCATATTCTATGATAAAGACAACCGGTTTTGAAAGAAAAACACTTATAGATAAATAATTACATTACCCAAACAAAGATACATATCTTCCTAAAACATACATCTATAAAACTGTAACTTTTCAACAAATTTGCTGCATGCGGCAGAACTAGATAGTATTTCATCTACTAGGCAGGCTAGACTAGAACATAGATGGAAGATGATTTTTAAATGTGTAGTAACTATGCTACTGTAGTTACTACACATTTAAAAATCATCTTCCAAGTAATAACTAAATTGATATATTTCATCAAGCATTTTTTTTATATAGAAAAATTGTAAGCACTGTAGAGTTAAGTTTAGGTAGGCTTTAAAATATTATTGTCTGATGCACTACGTTACATTTTCTTCTTATTTTGTATGTTGTTTTGTAAATGGATGTAATTCTTTAGAGAAATAAATCTATTATTATTATTAATTCACATTTCTGCAATCTTCAACTCACTCTGCTTTTACTCCCTCAGATTCTTTGCTACCACATGTCGCTCCCCTTACTACACAGCGCACTCGTGGTGTACCCTAGCCCCATCCATATCTCTCTTCTGACCCACACCTGGCTCTTACCATGCACACTTTGTCATCCATGCTCTATGGGTACTCTACTTTAAATTCACGCAGAATTTTAGTATTTAACGCATTTCCTTATAAAAAAGGTACAACTAATCCCCTAGGAGGAAGGTTAAACGTCATCTGTTGGCAATACATCAATTAGCAATGCACACTCATGTGGTAATAACCGTAAACATGCTCATGCCATCAGGATCACCGGGTAGTGCTCTCTATGAAATAATATTCCAACATATTGCTTGAGATATCCGCACAAGGCCAATCGTATAAAACATATATAAGTGTGAACCCACCTCTTAGCAATCTACATATCTATGTTTCGATCTTATTAGATCTCATCAGTGTAGCTCAGCTAGAGAGGATATGTAGATTGCTAAGTGGTGGGTTTACACTTATATATGCATTTCCTTATATTTTACATATAAAATAGTTCAAAATGACATCAATCTGTAAATCATATTATCTCATAGTATAGATATATCATATTATAGTATAGAGCATGAACTAACCGCTCACATTGTTATCCGTTACTTTCTATAATTCAATTAATTTCATTTATTAATTTACGTCTCGTTCATAAAAGAATTGTAAGAAACAATGTAGTGCATAGTTCAAGTGATTTGAAATAGTGGACGGGCATAGTTTGGTTGGTATGGACCGCCCGCCCACCCCACCTTCGCTCGCATACTTTTTTCAATGGATACAGACGTTTTATATTGTTTAAACTATTCCAAGAAGAGTGTTATCCTATGGAATAAACCATGCAAACAAAGGCGGGGTGGGCGGGCGGCCCCCACCAACCAAACTATGCCCGTCCACTATTTCAAATGACTTGAACTATGCACTACATTATTTATCCATAATTTTCTATGATTAAATTAATGTCATTTATTAATTGAAGACTAATTAAAAAATATATGTGAAAAATAATGTAATGCATAGTTCAAGTCGTTTTTAATAGTGGACGGGCATAGTTTGGTTGGTAGGGGCCGCCCGCCCACCCCACCATTGTTCGCATAGTTTCTCCATAGGATAAAACTTTTCTTGGAATAGTTTAAACAATATAAAACGTCTGTATCCATTGAAAAAAGTATGCGAGCGAAGGTGGGGTGGGCGGGCGTTCCATACCAACTAAACTATGCCCGTCCACTATCTCAAACGACTTGAACTATGCATTACATTATTTTTCACATATATCTTTTTAATTAGTCTTAAATTAATAAATGACATTAATTTAATCATAGAAAATAACGGATAATAGTGTAGTGCATAGTTTAAGTCGATTGAAATTGTGTACGGGCATAGTTTGATTGGTAGGGGCCACCAGCCCACCCCACCTTTGTTCGCATAGTTTTTCCATAGGATAACACTCTTCTTGGAATAGTTTAAACAATATACAACGTCTGTATCCATTGATAAAACTATGCGAGCGAAGGTTGGGTGGGCGGGAGGCCCCTACCAACCAAACTATGCCCGTCCACTATTCCAAATGACTTGAACTATGCACTACACTGTTATCCATTACTTTCTAGGATTCAATTAATTTAATTTTTTAATTTAAGATTTAATTACAAAAATATATTTGAAAAATAATGTAATGCATAGTTCAAGTCGTTGAAATAGTGGATGGGCATAGTTTGTTTGTCTTCCGTCAACACTACTGATATAAAATAACATAAATGGCAACGTATTCATCTACTACTTTTCTGACCTTATATACAGTAAATATCTTTTAATTCCTCTGAAAAAGCCCGCATTGCTGTTATTTTCAGTTGAAGGAACAATAAAGCGCATCCGGAAAACGAATTTATTTACTTGTCGCATGAGTAATTGTCGCCATTAACTGGAGAAAAATGGTACCCGCTTCATGTCATCTTAGCCCCTGCAAAAACTTGTCTCAGCTGCTGACCCAGGGGATCGACAAATGTGTTACATCGTTAATCATTTCATTTATAAATAAAGCCAGTGTGCAACTAAATTTATCACAGAGATGACATATAACTGCGCTATAATATAATTGATGCGTAATGCTGCAGTTAATTAATTCAATTACTAAAAAATGCAATTTATCGTGTGTTGTAGTATGTGGTAATTAGTACATTGTGTGAAATAATTATCCCCATTTATTCTATTTGTAACTCATTGTGTTTATGTAATGCACATTATGCATCATTTCGTCTGATTTTATGAACTACATTCTATTATATTCAGCATACTACGAACAGTTTATTCCACAAACGTCCAATGTGCCCCAAACCGGAATCGGCACACGACCGTTCGATGATATTTTAATAAAAATTCCATATTGGAAAACCTTGCACATGTCATAAATAGACATGGTAATTCAGTCCCGCTTTCGCCTGTAACGAGAAATATGTAGATGGCAACGTCAACGTCTGCGCCGTTTTCATTCCGTCATTCTGAACATGAAAATATGCGCAAATATCTAGAAAGAGAGGCATTATATATTGCGATCGATACATTTTAGAACTTTTCGAATTTCATTTAAGCATGATCCTCCCCCGAACTTGAGATTTCGTTGTAACACGAAATTACTTCGATCTCTACGCTGCATTGCTCCCCTTCTGAATTGGTTGGGAGTCGATAAATATTATCGAGGTTGAAAATTGTGTTTTATACGTAAAATGTTATGGTTATTGTTACTGTGGGGGGTTTCTATCTACATCTACTTTTTAAAACGAAAATAAAGTTATAAATGTACCCCTTCAGGAAGCTTTTATATATAACAAGCCGAATTTATCTGAGATTCCGAAAATCAACATACATAAACTTAGCAATAAAATGGAATGTTTATCATTGTAAACGGGACAATTAAATATAATATCCAAATTTTAGTACAATAAATGTTTTTTTTTAAATTTATTATAAGTGGTTAGTGGGATGTTATTAAAAAAATAATAAAAAACATAATGAGACAAAAAGGTTCTAAGGAAACTGATAAGACAACTTGAAGTGTAATGAGGAAATTAAATTGAAAAAAAAAAACATAATAATAATAATAATTTAAAAAAATTAAATTAAAAAATAATAATAAATAAAAATATATAGAAATTATTTATAAAAATGGTATGAATATAAAAAAAAATTGAATTGAGAATTAAAAATTAAATTTACAGCGACCTATGTATGAAATAATACAGAAATGTTAAATTCCATGTGTAGGAATAAACATACTTTTTTCTACTATTAATTTGCTAACAAATTTAAGGACCAAGAGTCCTAAATATGAGATAATACAGAAATGTTGATTCCATATGTAGGAATATACATACTTTTTTCTCCTATATACAACTTGAAGTGTAATGTGGAAATTAAATTAATGAAAAAAAAACATAATAATAATAGTAATTAAAAATAATTAAATTAAAAAAATAATAATATATAATAATATATAGAAATAATTTATAAAAATGGTAGGAATATCAAAAAATATAATTTTTGAATTGAGAATTAAAAATAAAATTTACAGCTACCTATATATGAAGTAATACAGAAATATTGATTCCATATGTAGGAATATACATACTTTTTTCTGCTATTGATTTGCTAACAAATTTAAGGACCAAGAGTCATCCTCGGATGTATCCTTAGCTTTTTTATTCTCTAGGGTACCATTTTCCTGTGCACTAATCAAACAATCCTCTCTTTTTTCATACAATCCACACTATACTAGCTCATGAGGTTTAGTTCAATCCGCGCCCAAAAATAAATTTAATCAATAATAAATATAAATTAGGAATGTCCTTATAACCTTGCGGACAGGTAATTACTTATTTAAATGATGGGTCATGCGATATTTTAATTGCAGTAAATATAGATTTACATTTCTTTGCTCGTGCCAAGAAAACACCGCAGTGTATATTTATTATGAATTATTACTGAAAATTATATATTCCGGGGACCATTCATAATGGAAGGATGGATTCGCGTGACACATATGCTACTACATCATGCATTAAATTGCTGTAGAATCGTACTTAAATGATGGGGGGCATACATAATTAAAATAACACTTATGGGGTTTCTTCAGAAATTACAGGCTGTTGACATACAGTATAGAGAGAATTTAATATAATGTGTTAGTATATGTTATAACTATTCACCTTTCTGTTTCTTCATCTACTTTAGTAACAACACCAGTGGTAGAAATTAAGTTTGTACAATTAAGGAATTACAGCATAATAAAATACATAATTAAAATAACACTTAAGGGGTTTCTTCAGAAATTACAGACTATTTATTGACTTGCACTATAAAGAGAAACGAGCGAACGAGTGTGCACGTGCAAGTGTGAAAACATAGTTTTTAGTGAGTAGTAGCGAACTGAAAATTTCGGTTTTTGGTGATATATATTTCCGTCCTGTGAGTGGGAAGGTGAAGTGTCGGAGAATTGAAAAACGCGAGTAAGTTGGTAGTTAGTTGAAGCAAAATAAATATAAAGACAATTTAATATAGTGTGTTAGTATATGTTATAACTATGTATCTTTTTTTTTTCTTCATCTGCTTTAGTAACAACACCAGTGGTAGAAATTAAGTTTGTACAATTAAGGAATTACAGCATCCACCTTATAATCCCAACCTCGCAAACTGTGATTATTATGTCTTCTCAAAACTAAGAAAACACCTAAGAGGGTGTCGCTGTTTATCTAATGAGACATAATTAGTTAATTTGACTCAACTTAATAGTTGGCAATTGAGAAAAAACATAAGGAGCGCGAGTTTGAATGCAACGTGTGCACTCTAAAAATGGTAATAAATCCTATTAATGGATAATGCTAATTTTAATCAGATTATTGAATTGGCTACTTAATCAGCAACAAAATGAGACATAACTTGTTAACTTGACTCAATTATTAAGTTAGCAATTAATAAAAAAAACGCAAGAGGTGCGAGTATATATGCAACACTCGCACTCTAAAAATTGTAATAAATCCAATTAATGGATAATGCTAATTTTGATTAATTGATTGAATTGGCTATTTAATCAGCTACAAAATGAGATATAATTAGTTAATTTGACTCAATTATTAGGTTGGCAATTGAGAAAAATGTAAGGGGCACGAGTTTGAATGCAACGTGTGCACTTTAAAAATGGTAATAAATTCAATTAATGGATAATGCTCTTTGTGATTGGATGATTGAATTGGATACTTATTAATCAGCTACCAAATGAGACACAACTAGTTAATTTGACTCAAATATTAAGTTGGCAATTGATAAAAAACGCAAGAGGCGCGAGTTTATATGAAAAGATCGCACTCTAAAAAATGGTAATAAATACAATTAATGGTTAATGCTAATTGTAATTATATGATTGAATTGGCTACTTAATCAGCTACAAAATGAGATATAACTACTTAACTTGACTCCATTATTAAGTTAGCAATTGATAAAAAAACGCAAGAGGCGCGAGTTTATATGCAACGCTCGCACTCTAAAAATTGTAATAAATCCAATTAATGGATAATGCTCTTTGTGATTGGATGATTGAATTGGATACTTAATCAGCTACAAAATGAGATATAATTACTTAACTTGACTCAATGATTAAGTTGGCAATTGATAAAGAAAACGCAAGAGACGCGAGTTAATATGCAACGCTCGCACTCTAAAAATTGTAATAAATCCAATTAATGGATAATGCTCTTTGTGATTGGATGATTGAATTGGATACTTAATCAGCTACAAAATGAGACACAACTAGTTAACTTGACTCAAATATTAAGTTGGCAATTGATAAAAAACGCAAGAGGCGCGAGTTTATATGCAACGTTCGCACTCTAATAATTGTAATAAATCCAATTAATGGATAATGCTAATTTTGATTAATTGATTGAATTGGCTATTTAATTAGCTACAAAATGAGATATAATTAGTTAATTTGACTCAATTATTAGGTTGGCAATTGAGAAAAATGTAAGGGGCACGAGTTTGAATGCAACGTGTGCACTATAAAAATGGTAATAAATCCAATCAATGGATAATGCTCTTTGTGATTGGATGATTGAATTGGATACTTAATCAGCTACAAAATGAGATACAACTAGTTAATTTGACTCAAATATTAAGTTGGCAATTGATAAAAAATGCAAGAGGCGCGAGTTTATATGCAACGTTCGCACTCTTAAAAATGGCAATAAATACAAATAATGGTTAATGCTAATTGTAATTATATGATTGAATTGGCTACTTAATCAGCTACAAAATGAGATATAATTACTTAACTTGACTCAATTATAAAGTTGGCAATTGATAAAAAAACGCAAGAGGCGCGAGTTTATATGCAACGCTCGCACTCTAAAAATTGTAATAAATGCAATTAATGGATAATGTTAATTTTGATTAATTGATTGAATTGGCTATTTAATCAGCTACAAAATGAGATATAATAAGTTAATTTGACTCATTTATTAGGTTGGCAATTGAGAAAACTGTAAGGGGCACGAGTTTGAATGCAACGTGTGCACTTTAAAAATGGTAATAAATCCAATTAATGGATAATGTTCTTTGTGATTGGATGATTGAATTGGATACTTAATCAGCTACAAAATGAGACACAACTAGATAACTTGACTCAAATATTAAGTTGGCAATTGATAAAAAACGCGCGAGTTTATATGAAACGATCGCACTCTAAAAAATGGTAATAAATACAATTAATGGTTAATGCTAATTGTAATTATATGATTGAATTGGCTACTTAATCAGCTACAAAATGAGATATAATTACTTAACTTGACTCAATTATTAAGTTGGCAATTGATAAAAAAAACGCAAGAGGCGCGAGTTTATCTGCAACGCTCGTACTCTAAAAATTATAATAAATCCAATTAATGGATAATGCAAATTTTGATTAATTTATTGAATTGGATATTTAATCAGCTACAAAATGAGATACAATTAGTTAATTTGACTCAATTATTAGGTTGACAATTGAGGAAAATGTAAGAGGTACGAGTTTGAATGCAACGTGTGCACTTTAAAAATGGTAATAAATCCAATTAATGGATAATGCTCTTTGTGATTGTAAGATTGAATTGGATACTTAATCAGCTACAAAATGAGATACAACTAGTTAATTTGACTCAAATATTAAGTTGGCAATTGATAAAAAACGCAAGAGGCGCGAGTTTATATGAAACGATCGCACTCTAAAAAATGGTAATAAATACAATTAATGGTTAATGCTTATTGTAATTATATGATTGAATTGGCTACTTAATCAGCTACAAAATGAGATATAATTACTTAACTTGACTCAATTATTAAGTTGGCAATTGATAAAAAAAACGCAAGAGGCGCGAGTTTATATGCAACGCTCGCACTCTAAAAATTGTAATAAATCCAATTAATGGATAATGCTAATTTTGATTAATTGATTGAATTGGTTATTTAATCAGCTACAAAATGAGATATAATTAGTTAATTTGACTCAATTATTAGGATGGCAATTGAGAAAAATGTAAGGGGCACGAGTTCGAATGCAACGTGTGCACTTTAAAAATGGTAATAAATCCAATTAATGGATAATGCTCTTTGTGATTGGATGATTGAATTGGATACTTAATCAGCTACAAAATGAGATACAATTAATTAACTTGACTCAAATATTAAGTTGGCAATTGATAAAAAATGCAAGAGGCGCGAGTTTATATGCAACGTTCGCACTCTAAAAAATGGTAATAAATACAATTAATGGTTAATGCTAATTGTAATTATATGATTGAATTGGCTACTTAATCAGCTACAAAATGAGTTATAATTACTTAACTTGACTCAATTATTAAGTTGGCAATTGATACAAAAACGCAAGAGGCGCGAGTTAATATGCAACGCTCGCACTCTAAAAATTGTAATAAATCCAATTAATGGATAATGCTAATTTTGATTAATTTATTGAATTGGCTATTTAATTTGCTACAAAATGAGATATAATTAGTTAATTTGACTCAATTATTAGGTTGGCAATTGAGAAAAATGTAAGGGGCACGAGTTTGAATGCAACGTGTGAACTTTAAAAATGGTAATAAATCCAATTAATGAATAATGCTCTTTGTGATTGGATGGTTGAATTGGATACTTAATCAGCTACAAAATGAGACACAACTAGTTAACTTGACTCAAATATTAAGTTGGCAATTCATAAAAAACGCAAGAGGCGCGAGTTTATATGAAACGATTGCACTCTAAAAAATGGTAATAAATACAATTAATGGTTAATGCTAATTGTAATTATATGATTGAATTGGCTACTTAATCAGCTACAAAATAAGATATAATTAATTAACTTGACTCAATTATTAAGTTGACAATTGATAAAAAAAACAGAAGGGCTGTGATTTTTTTATCTGAAAAGAGGGGGGTATACGAAATACGTTGGGAACCCATGTTCTATCTCCTTGTTTTCATATCTAGGTAGATAACACAAAAAAAACTCCGCTCCTCGTGCATTAGCCATATATGCTAATATATCAAGCTTGAAAGTTTGTACAATACAAAATCTTGATTGCAGGAGTTACAGCTCACCGAGGAATTTGAATTGTGTATCGCGATAGTTTAATAAATCTATTCTTGCCCAGGAAATATATTTACAGCTCTGCGGAGACGTGCAAAGTTTGTTCCCGTCACTGATAATCCCGTGGGAGAGCGTTTGGTCTAGAGAAGTTTCTTTCCCTAATACTGTTTTCGCGTTCTACAGTTTAATAAACAACCCCGGTCATTTGTCAACCGGCTCGACCGCGTCCATTTGTCAGTAGCAACGTATTGCTATTAATCTATTGATAATTACGGGGCTTCCGGGGGTCGGCTGCACATCAATAAGCATTATTTTTAATGTATACATTTCGTTTCGGGCATTATTTTTTAGTTGCTCGCTAACTATAGCTGCTATAGCGGGGGAAGTGGTTTATTTTTAGACAGGTGCGGAGTGGTTGTGGAATTTATTGTTTGTTTTATTTTGTACATACACGTAACGGGATTATAATAACGAAGGGTTTGTAAATTGTAAGTTTGTTTTGGGGGGTGGTTTTATATTAATATTTATGTTACACGTAATGATAGGTAATTATGTGAGGTACAACAGCACTGATTTCTAAAACAATATACTATTAGGCTTTATATGTTTAGTATAATAAATATAAACAAAAATATATACTTATGAGGAAGGGAATGTAAAAATCACATCGTGGTTCAAATTGGGGGTTAGGCCGCTAATATTGTTTTACAAATACATGCATTAGTATTAGGTTTGTCATCTATAAAATCACCAACAAAGCGCTTCAAAACCCCGGACTTTTCAACTTAAAATCCGGACATTCTTTCCAAAGTTATGTCAATTTTAGTTTTAGTTTATATATTGTTATCAAACAAAAGAACAAACAGTTCTAATATTAATTTGTAATAACCACTATACTGTACTTGTGTTAAATTGGGCCCAATGTTTAAAAACATGACTGCAGGAAGGGGAATTTGTTGCCATTCCCCTTCCTGCAGCCATGTTTCGGGTATTCCTATCATGGTATACTGCCTGATGAACCCTACCATTTACAAGTACAAGAAGTGAATGCCACAAAATTACACATGTGCAGCCGCGTTAAAAGAACATGAAAAGGGGTGTAATGAGAAGGATTGAAGAACTTTAAGAGAGAAAGAGAAAGAATATGAGCTTTTGTAAAATTCTTATTTATTATTTCGTGTATTTTATTAGAAACAATAATTTACTCCTTTACTTGGAACCAGCATCATCGCCTTCAGGGAAGAAAACTATTAATATATTATATTTATGAGAATTTGCATACAATGTACACGTTTTATGAAAGAATAATGAAACTTAATGATTATGTAAAATTTCTGCACACACACATACACACACACACACACACACACATACACACACACACACACATCATTTACGAGTTTATTTTTGCGAACGTCGCATTAAGTTAATGCAGATCGCTCCCGCACCAGTACACTAACGTCATTAAATTCTTTACGACTTTGATAGTTTGTTTTACAGCGTCTTTATTGTCCTGTGTGTATCTATCTACTCTGGTCTTTGGCAGGAACATGAATTCGGTTCACTAAGGGTATATTCTAAGTGCGCTGCTGTAATGCGTTTCACAATTTGAATGAGAAAAAACATGACAGCGTGAATAGATATGGTTAACAATTTACATAATTTTATTTTTGTTTGTTGTTGTTGTATGTTATAATAATATAATTATTTTTCTAATAATATATGTACCTATATGGAAAAGCTAATTCAATTGCTTAGTGAAATATCTAATATTTACTAAAATTACTCCCCAGTAGAAACATTTTTATTTTCGTTTATTGTATGTTATAATAAAAATGATAGGCAAATAAAAGAATTTACATAATTTTATTTTTGTTTGTTGTATGTTATAATAAGAAGGATAGGCAAATAAAAGAAAAAAATTTAGTTATTTTTCTAATAATATATTCATATGGAAATACTAACTAAATTGCTTAGTGAAATATCTAATATTTACTAAAGTTACTCCCCAGTAGAAAAATTCCCGAAATTACAAGCAGTAGCTTATAATAATACCTTTAATTTTCTTATTGCCCGCGTAACTAAACGGGTAAACTACCCACTCGAAATCAGAGAAACCAAGAGCGGTTCGACGAAAACAACAAACTAGAAATCCCTAGTTTTAGCCAACAAGATTCTAAATAATAAAACGGAAAAATTGAAAAGAAAAATGAAGCAAATCAAAGAGATATCGAATGAAGAAAGCGATTATTGACTATGGAAGGCAACTAAGAAATGTAACGACCTATATCCTATAATTCCATCCATTAGAAACTATCGAAACCGAGGGTGCAATGAAGAACTAGAAACAGCAGAGCATGTAATATGCCTCTGCCCAGCTCTAGGCATCTAATACTAGGGGAGTGCTGGCCTAGTATGACCAGCAGTGGCAACTCTTCACCCGCCAGAGTTTTGCAGCTCGCACCCATATTGACTGGTAGGACAAGTGAGCAGCCTTAAAGGGAGGTTTCACAATGAGCCCATTTTGAGGCCTAAGTGTCTGTAGCTATGCTACCTTCCAGCCAACTATCCAGAACTATCAAAACCCGTAGGCTAGGAGTAGCAAACAAAAGACTGATATGTTTGCAAAGTACATACACACATGTAGAAAATGATAATAAATTCACTTAGCAATAACAACACCGTAATACACAATATTTATTTTCCATTTAGAAATATTTATACAGTTTAATATATCAATTCTTATATATAAAACGATATAGGAAAGTAGATAATGTCATACGGGCTTTAAGATAAATGGACCAACCTGTATACAAGCTACAGCACTAAATTATTATTATTATAAAGTAGTTAATTGTGTAACTGAAAAGTAAAACAGTTCGCACTATATATATTTTTTGTTGTTCTCACACAAAACAACTTCACCCCTCCTTTTTGCAGCAATAACAAAAGTTTCACAGTTCGTCACGCTTTCTAAGAGTCGTTTTCCTTTTCCCTTTTATTAAACCCGGACGGAATTATGGAACTCAAAGGCGCCTGCGAAACTGTTGCTATTATCGCGGGCCATGGTGATCGTTTGTGAAATTAAAACGGCGCCCTCAATTCTAAGGGTTGCGATACGGGGCTTTGTGGGCCGCCGCGCTTGAGAATCGCGCCGCTGTAATAAAAACAACGAACGGCGTGCGTAGGCGGCCTAAAAATAATATTTTTACGATGAATACTAAATTGCGAAATTCAGTGCTCGACCAATAAATGGATATAGCGATGCAATAACAAACGGAAAGTAGCAGATGCGTTGAATAGTTGAGATATTTTTTTTTAGATACGCAGGGTAATATCATTTCAAGAGGTTTATTTCGGTAAAAAAAAAACATAAAATGATTATTGATTGGTTTTAAAGAAATAATAAATAAGGATTAAAATTATTATTAATATTTTTCTAAGGTTTATTTCGGTAAACAACATAAAATGATTGAAGATTAGTATAATAAAAATTATGATTAAAATGTTTATTATTATTTTTCTAAGATTTATTGATTGAAAATTTATTTTGTTGGTCGTGTTAGAAGTTACAACTGCAGTTAGAAAAAGATAAAACAGAACGCATAATATTATGTTTAGTAATATTTTGAGAGGAAAAGTATTCAAATAGTCATACGTGACCACAGGATCTAGTAATAATAATAATAATAATATAAAATATAATAATAATTCTTTCCTATAGTATATGTATATAAATAGTATAAATATACAGGAAAAGGCGAAGATCCAGCATTTTTGTGAAAGTCACATTGCTGTTCAATTTTCAACTAAATTAGCTGTAAATATTAAGGCCATTAATGTATATCAACGCATTATTGAAACGATTTAGGGGTAACTTATTGGGTGCTAAAGGTTGAAGCCTGTGTAATCTTCATGTAAGTTTCTCGATAAAACTTTTGCTATCACATCAGTTAACAGCTACCTAATCTAGTTCTAATTACAGCAAAGTTTAAAGGGCTTTATGTATTTTGTCTGCGCAACCTTTGTTGTCTAAGTCTGAGATAATAAATCCCTTTGTTTATAGGAAACTCACTCATACCACCAAATAACTCAAATGGCCAAGAGTGTATAATTATAATTCATTTCTTATAACAAGCCAGTAATATTAAAACTGTATTAAATTAATTATGAAATTGAAATACTATAATGAAAATATACATTCTATCAGAATTTCCATGTTGAAAATTTTAAAATAAAAAAAAATTTAAGCTTTAAAGTGATTTATTTATTAATTAAAAAGACCAAAATGTTTTATTTTATTTTAGCCACTTTTTTTACACAAAATAAATACATACAAAAATCAATGCTTTTAATGGAAGAGATGGTCCTGATGCTTTGCTAATAACATTTCATTATTTGTCTTCAATTTATTCTGGTTTAACCACAAATCTTTTTTATTATTTATCGTATATTGTCATTTGGGATATGTTAGGATTGGGCAGATTTTTCAACCTCAAGAGTTGTGCATAGATCTCCTGAGATTGTTGATATTTAAAAATAATTTGAATTGGTACTATGCCCGAGTTATTTTTTTCAAATTGAATACAGTATTTTCTGTATAAAATTACAAAATTTAAATAATTAGGACTTCATAGTAAGAAATGTCGCATTGGATATAGGAAAATCAAATCAAAATGTAACAGTAGAAGAAAAAAAAACGCAACAAATAGTTTAGACACGGACACAGAAAATATTAAACACAAACCCAAAATACCCACAGCCCGAGGAGGAACCACAAACCTCACGGCGAGGACCGAAGGAAGAAACCATTAATCTTTTTTGTAGATATACAATTAATTTTGATTTTACATTTTATATGATATTTATTATTTTATTATATTATGATTGTGTTGTGTATGTATGGACCAAAAAAAATATCATAATAATAAAATTAAAAAAAAAAATAAGTATAGAAATTGAATGGTAGTGGCGAATAGTACGTAGTAATTCATTTTCAATGAAGGAGATAAATAAAACTACTATGTTTTTTACCACTTGTGGTAGTAGTTTTATTTATGTATCGGATCGTGCAAATATAATTTAATTTTCACTAGTGTCATCAGATTTTATCCTTGTCTCAATATGAGTTGTTATATAAAAATTGTATGTATATATTTAAATACAATATAATATATTAATTATAGAAAAGAACCGTATAGTTGATAACAGGTATTAACTAAGAATTTAGTTATCAGTAAGATGCATCATAAACATTAGCCCACTAATAATTTTCTAGTGCATAAATTCTGGCATATGCTAATAGTTATTCCCGGGGTGTAGTAAACACCAGCTTAGTATCCACCGTTTGTTTATCATCCGCGGCGCATGAGTTGAATACAACAAACTTCCAGCAGGTTTTATCATTATCATCCCGAAAGTATGTTGTACACAGCGGTTCATCCCCCGAGTGGATTATGCTCTGCAATTGCTATCCAGCAACGTTCGGACGGATCGGATTATTCGGGAGATCAATGCCGCCGTCCCAAGGGAGTAATGATTTTCCCAGGAACGCCGCTCATAATTAGATACACGCAGCGGGGAGAGCTGACACATTATGCAACTATAATGTTATGTAAACATTGATTGAATCCACTACCTCGCGTTCGATATTCAGATTATATGGCTTTAATAAGTGAATTTGCTTAATCCGAGCGAGCCTGGTTAGGCCTGTAATGCTAATCCGGATTAACCGAATGATAAATTACCCCTGTGATCTATGTAATGTCTTCACACCTCTTACTACGCAAATCAATTGAAAACAGATTAATTGTATGAATAATAATAAATAATAGTATAAATAAATATGTTTTCATATAGAGAGGTTCTTAAGAAATCGTCAGTTAGTTTTGGCGAACCCCTATAAAGTTGAAATTAAATTAACACTTCAGATGAGTTGGCATTGTTGTTTTAGAGTCAGTGAGTGTATGTATATATGGATGTCTGTCTGTGAATAACAGAGAAGAAAACTCGATAAAACCGATTTTCTGTGCATAATTGGGCGGGATCGTTCCAAAAAGGAACGCGTCGTGCAATAATAACAAATGGGTCATCGGTGTTTAATGCAGTATATATAAATCGAGTTCTTGTATAATATATGTTGTAACGTGAATTATTATTTTGATCATGAATCCGTCATACAACTAATTTGAAAAATTACACTATGTTTATAACAAAATGACAATGGAAAATGGAAAGTCTCTATCTCTACGTATTTTTCTTTCTATTTATTTTAATTTTTAATTTTTACGCTCATATTTCGATATGCCGATTTTAGAAGCTGGGTCGATAAACAAATTATGCGACATATTTTGTTTAATTTTTTTACTGATTAATTTTGGAAAATTTTAAAGTAAAAAAAATATTGTGCGTATATTGACATAGAATACTGTTTTCTGGGGAAACGTTTCTTGAAGTTTGGATATTTTCGACTTGTTCGCCGAAAAAAAATAATTTCCAATGTTCTGATATGTTCTGCACTAAGATCAGTAAAACAATTAAACAAAACATGTTGCATAATCGCATTGCATATCGAGATAGGAACGTAAAAGTTTAAAATAAAAAATAAATAGAAAGAAAAATATGCCAAGATAGAGACTTTCCATTTTCCATTGTAATTTTGTTATAAATATTGTGTATTTTTTTCAAATCAATTGTATGACGGATTCATGATCAACAATAAAAATGTACGTTACAACATATATTATACAACGACGCCTATAAAATATATTAATAAAAATATAGAACTATATATTATGGTCGACAAGACATAAACAAAAATTCCTCAAAATTGGATTGGATTTTATTAGTAACCCCAATTAGTCATTAAAGACCCGCAAACAATCCGACGTGCGCGCGGTATAGGGGCTGGGATTAGAGGATAACTTCACACCGGTAACCGATCCTTCGGTTGGACACTACTGGCTTACGGATTGTGAGGGAAATAATATCTTAATTTTTATATTATATAAACTATTTATATTATACATGATGTAATTCGAAGGCAATGGTGGTAGAGGTAGAGGTAAGTTAATCTAGCAAGGATTCGATTTTTGTATTTGTAAATTCGTCTTCGTTTGGTAACTGAATACATTTAAGTAACCTCTGATTTACTTAAATGTCCTCCAGTTACCAAACGAAGACGAATTTACAATTCATATTTTGTACACAAAAAATAATCACATTACCATGATACAAATCTAACACTAACTAAATCTCAATAAAACTCAGTAGCATCAGACAAAATAATTTAGCTGCAGTAAGATTATATGAAGAAAGGTTCCCGAATAGAAGACTTGCGGAGAGAAGGTAATTTTCTGATCTTACCCAGCGGTTAATTGGACAATTTTAGAGGACGTACTGCAACATTTTTTAAACAACTAGCTGGAGAGTTATCTCGATGGTTTGTCACTACAAAGAAGATTTCATAAGTGGTACATGCAAGAGTGTGCAACTCATGTGCAACGGAATGTTGTTCACCATCTGAATGCAGAATTTGGTGGTAGATTATTATTGTGTTTATTGTTTGTATTGGACGCAAAATTAAATAAAACATATATGTTCGTATTCACCAACATCCCATAAAGTTTATAGGTCCCACAAACTATTGAATTTATAAATTGAACATGTTATTATGACAGAAATGGTCAAAATAAACACCTTGAATAGCGCCTGTGATTGGAGCTTTGATGGCACATTTTCTTTAAGTTTTCAGTGTTTCCAAAAGAGCGAATCGAAGTAACTACATTCCCTAGATAATTTATTTATTGTTGCTATAACAACGAATACTTATGGGTTCAATAAGGCACCTTACGATCAAAAATACTGTCGATCCTAGTACTGTCAGTATTTGCTTCAATCCTCCTTTTATATTTATCAAGTAATGAATTATCCCGATAAACATCTATAGTCTCTTCGTTCCACCATTACTATACCTTACATGATAAGTAATACTGTCAATATTTTAGAATAATGAACATTTTATACATGTTATCGAACAGTAATACTGTATTATTCTAAAATATTGACAGTAATATTGATCGTGTATGGTGCCTTAATAACTATTGATAGATTTATAAAGGCACCTTACACAATCAATAATACTGTCAATATTTTAGAATAATGACAGTATTACTTATATATATATATTATAATGTTCGTTGTTAATATATTCACAGTATTACTTATGGTGTAAGGTATAGTAATGGTGGAATGAAGAGAATACTGAAGATTTGCCGGATAATTGATTACTTGATAAATATAAAAGGAGAATTCAAGTAAATACTAACAGTACTAGGACTGACAGTATTTGCTTCAATTCTCCTTTTATATTTATCAAGTAATCAATTTTCAGCATAAACATCAGTATTCTTTTCATTCCATCGTTACTATACCTTACACGATAAGTAATACTGTCAATATTTTAGAACAATGAAGATTTTAAAGATATTATCGTACAGTAATACTATCATTATTCTAAAATATTGTACAGTATTATTGATCGTGTAAAATGCCTTTTTAACGAATAATAATCTCATAATAAACAACTTTCCGAATTACATTGACATTATTCACTTTTTTAACATTTTCGATTTTTTTAAATTATTTTTGAGAAATCTGACATTTTGATGTATTGTTCTAATGTCAAACTGTTTTGAAATTGTAATTGAAAAGGAAATAAAGACACTTTATTATTATTATTATTATACGTCCCAATGCGATTTTCTGATTTTTAGAAAAAAAATAGTATCACTATGTTTAGGAAATTGTATTCTTATTTATTATTGCGAGAATTCTATTAGAAATAAAATAAAATTGAAAAGAATGATCAATTTATTTATTTATTATATATCTTCACTCCACATATTTCGAGTAAGATGTAAAATTATGTAATAGCCTATCAAGGCACAGTTGATCATCCATAAACTCATCCTATAAATATTAGAAGGTTTCATTTTATAATGTAAATGGATGTCGCATATCGATTTACTCACCCAGTTAATTAACCTAATTAACTGGCGCGGTGCTTATGCAGGCTGTGTCGTTAAAAATTCAAAGGTAATCTTTAATTTTGTCGCAGCACGTTCCGCCTCGCGGCTATTAGTGAGCACCCTAGGCTTGATTGCTGGGAGATGAATCATGACCTGGATGGGCTTTGGTTCGCGGACGCTTTAATGAGAATTTTGTGTTTAATTTACTTTGACGGCGAAATTAATGCCGCCGGCTGAAATTGCGGCGATATCATTTGGGAAATTTCTAATTAAAACCTAAAACGCGGAACGGAATTATTATGCTGTTTTTGTTGTTTAAATGTATCAAATTTAGAGTCGTTCAGACGGTTGGTGTCCTTAATTATTACTTAGATCCAAATGCAATATACAATTAATTTAAATTTTACATTTTATATAATTATATTATATATTATATTATATTTATTTTAGCCTACACCGAAAGGTAAAAGGCAATTGATAATATATATATATATATATATATATATATATATATATATATATATATATATATATATATGTATAATTATGACTGTGTTGTGTATTTTTGATTTAAATCTACCTCATTAACTATTTTTTAATCTAGTAGTTTAAGCTAGTCCTAGCTTAAACCGTATGATTTCTAGTGTCTTTAACATCATATTGCATTAATGATTATATTGTATTATTTAGATCCTACCCACGTTTAAAATTTATAGATGCAAGTTAAATTTTAACGTAGGTAAAACCAAATGCTCCAATCCCGGCTCCATTTCGGGGCTTTTAAATATGTAGAAGGATAACAGCGGTTGTTACCGCGCCTTACATTACAATGATTTTTAAAATAAATTATTTAACGTGTGGGATTTCTGTGTATATAGGTTACCAGGAAGTGTGTTCGTTCTGTTAATATAAAACATAACATTTTCGCTGGTAAATATCGTACGAATACGCAAATTGTATTATTCATGTAATAATATGTCATAATTCATATCATTTGACAAAACGCCTAGTCATTTGCTAAATGAGTAGGCGTTTTATAAAACAACTGATTTCACATTTCATCTACAACATATATAACTTTTTAGAAGTGGAAAAAAAATCCCCGCACAAGCAACACTGCATAGCCCTTCGAGGGAATTTTGTTTTCCTCTTATTTGAAATAGGTATTTTTCTAATACGCTTATCGACCACTCGTCTCTCAGGACGAAATGGACTTGAACAAATACACACATCGGATGTCCCTGAAAAAGAGCGTGGTTCGGAAATCCATTGACCTAGATAGACCACTGAAACGAAATGCGTGTATTGTAAATGAAATTACCGATCACCCAATGTATTTTTACTCTTATCGATTTCACGGCCGGGTTGGAAAGATGATCAGCGGTTGAAAAATGTATGACCAATAGGTAATATTAAATTTGTTGCCGGGCAATAATTGATTGGGGCAGTCCGGCCAGAAATTGGAAACGTGATTCAGTTCGAGGATACTCGATATTAATTTGTTGGACAATGGCATGCAGAAAAGTATAGTTATTTGGGTGATTCACTAAATTGCTGCATTTGTGTGCGCATGAAAGGTCATTTAATAACATACCAAGATGTATGCATGTATTATTGTTATTATAATTTAATTATTTACTATTTTATTTTAAGTTTTAATTTTTTTTAAGTAAAATCTATAATCTTGAAATGGCTCAAGGTGCAAAATAATTTAATATATACTATTACAGTACTTACGTCTGTCACATTTCTCAAACTAAATTATTTTGCGAGTTATACATTATTTACCATAAGTTTGATATTTACGTTGATTTTCTTTCGAAAATAAATTCATAACTCGGAGACCTATACAGCAAAATTATATAAATCTTTTCTGCATTTTTATACGATTATTAGTAATAGGTTTTCTTAATATCAGCTCAAATACTGAAGTATTTTGCGAGTTATAAATTATTTACTAGGAGTTTAATATTATCGGTGACATACGTTTACAATGTTCTATCTAATCTAACTGCAATAAATTCCTAAGTCCTAGACCTATAAAATTTAAATCTTGATCATTTTCATAATATATCAATATATATATATATACATATATATATATATATATATATATATATATATATATATATATATTGATATATTGATATATTATGAAAATGATCAAGACTTAAATTTTATAGCTCTATAGGTCTAGGGCTTAGGAATTTATTGCAGTTAGATTAGATAGAACATTGTAAAAGTATGTCACCGATAATATTAAACTCCTAGTAAATAATTTATAACTCGCAAAATACTTCAGTATTTGAGTTGATATTAAGAAAACCTATAACTAATAATTGTATAAAAATGCAGAAAAGATTTATATAATTTTGCTCTATAGGTCTCCGAGCTCCATTTATAAATAAGATTTCAACTGTAATTTCGCAGTACTGAAAAAAAGTTAAATATCTGAAATAGTACCAAGGGTACCATAGCTTTCTGACAAAGCGATGACTTTTTCAGATATTTTTTTTTAGAAATTAAAAAATTTCTCAGTACTGTGAATGTAAATCTAAATACAGTCATATTTATAAATTATTTTCCACATAATCTCCACTGACAAACGTATATGCATAGTATTGAATCAAATATAAATATAGAAAGAGGGAAAAAATGATGAATGGTGGTTATTCATAATTTTTCTTGTAGATATGCAATTAATTTTACTTTCTATATAATTATAATTATGTTGTATATATAGAGAAAAAAGAATAAAATTTAAAAAAGTGTTAAAGTTAAACGACAAAATTGATAGCACTATTAAAACCCGGTAAAACTGAATAAATTTTTAGTAAAGCACGTTAGGCGATAGATTTTTGTGGCTATAAACTAATGCTATCACTGCTCATTAAATCCCAACACCATCAAAACCCGATATCGAATTGATCCATTACCGGCATGGCAATCGGAACAATTCCAAACATTAGGGGATGCTACGGATGTGTTGTTATCTTTATAGGCCTATATAAATCTGGAGCATGCAATCAGGAAAGTAGTTCAAGGCATCTGCGGAGGGTGGCGGTTTGTTTGGTCAGTATTTTCTTTGTTTGATGGCATTAACATTGCTGGAGAGCCATGATTTTATGTGGGTTCATGTATTTGCCTCTTCAGGGCATTAGCACCAGGTAGATAAAACGGTTTTATATGGAGATAGCCACCCATATAACATAAGTTTAATTTTTTGTAGGTAATAATAACAAACAGTTGTGTTAACCGTTAAAATTTGTAGTGCTAGTATTCTCAAATTGGTTAGTTTTACATTTTTCTGAAAAACAATCCCTTCCATTGAAAATTGCAACGGTTAACACGACTTTTGTGTTATCATCCAGGACACCACTGCGCCCTCTGTAGAGCTTTTGTGATCCCCGGCGTGTCTTAGAGGATTTCTATGAGCTCTGTTCTGGCTAGCAGATTGCAAAGCCTCTGTTTTGTTTTATTTAATTTTAATTAGGATTAGTCTTATCTAGTAATAGTTATTGTCAAAGTTAAGTGGAGGATCAGTCATATGCATTGCATATACTAGACCCATATTTCTATTTTCTATTATTCTATTATTTTCGTTGTTACTGTAAACATGTGTTGATATAGTTTTTATATAGAATTATGTATTTCAAGGGAAATAAAAGTCATTATTATTATTATTATTATTAATATACTTAAGCGACGCCTGATTGTCCGAGAAATAAGCCAATCGGCCGTTAAGAAACGACGAACCCCTAATGACCCATCAACCATCAACCATCACTAGCTAAAAGTGAGTAGGACAACATTAGTAAAAGCTCACCGGACTGAACACATGAGAAAAGAAAGGACAGTGGCGATAGTACTCTCAGAAGACACTCCACTCAGACTAAGAAGCCACATACATATCACAGTCTTACCCCACAACTTTCAATACCACCTAATAGCATTAGTTTTAGTCCTCAGTTATTGAGGTGGTGGCAATGACGCTTCCATTTCCTTCCGACGACATTCTAAGAGGTAAACAGTTGATATTCAGCGGTGGTTCACCTATATAAGGCGCTTTCGTTTAGCATAGTTTATTATTGATAGTCGCCCCTGTGGCGTGCAGTATCGCCAGTATCGCTCAGGTCTTGTGCCGCCGGTTGTAAGGACCGAGGTAGAATTATGCGCATGGGAAGCGGCAAATAGAACAAGAAACAATAAGCCCGTACCAGCAAAGAGTGATAAACGAAAGGCACAATAGGAATGCCATTCGCATTCCCGGGAGCAAATGTCGAGTCGGATCACAATCCCTTTATCGCCATCATACAAATAAAACTGAAAAACGTCCAAATAAAATGTCGAAACCAGAAATTAAAAACCTCTATGCTTCGAAATGAAGAAATAAGACAAAGCGTGAAGACGAAAATCTCGATCAAATCATGCAACAAGTTATAGGCACCAATGTAGACGTGGATGAGACATGTGGCACCATAAAAGGAGCTCTGTTGGACGGCAGTAAGGATAAATTGAAACAGAAAAACAACTCCCAACCCCCAAAAGAATAATGGATGACAGATGAAATTTTAGCAAGAATGGAAAAGAGAAAAGAATACAAAGACGAGGATAGAAATAAATACAAAGAAATTCAACAAGAAATACGAAAAAAATGTATAGAAGCTAAAGAAACATTTATGAGAAACCTATGTGAGTTATAGGCACTAATGTGGATGTGGATGAGACATGTGGCACCATAAAAGGAGCTCTGTGGGACGGCAGTAAGATAAATTGAAACAGAAAAACAACTCCCAATCGCCAAAAGAACAATGGAACAGATGAAATGTTGGCAAGAATGGAAAAGAGAAAACAATACAAAGACAAGAATAGAAATTAATACAAAGAAATTCAACAATAAGAAAAAAAATTACAGAAGCCAAAAAACATTTATCAGAAACCAATGTGAGGAGCTGACGTATGATTCATTTAACTTACATAAAAGGATCAAAGAATTCACTGGCATGGGAAAGAAGAAACAGACTGGTATAATAAAAGATAACAATGGTAATATTATAATGGACATATGGCGTATGATTCAGTTCCTAGAGGAAAGCTCGTGGAGTGTATGGATAGATTGGGCATGGAAGATGAAAGTGTGGAGTGGGTGAGAAGTATATATAAAGAGACGTGGGCAAAAGCGAGAGTGAATGGAGAAGTGTCTGAGAAGTTTAGGGAGAATGTGGGTGGAAGGCAAGGATGCCCGCTAAGCCCCTCCTGTTAAATCTATACACACGCGAGTTGGAGGCGGTACTGAGGAAAGGGCAGGCTGGAGGGGTCGTGGTGGGGAGAACCAAGGTGTGGATGTTGGCATATGCAGATGACATAGTATTAGTAGCCAAGAGAGTGGAAGAGATGCAAGAGATGTTGGAAACAATCGGAAGGTACCTGGATAGAAGAGGGCTAGTGGTGAATGTGGAGAAGACTAAATGCATGATATTTAGGAATAGGGGTAGAAGGGGTAGAGTGGAAGAGCTGAAATGGAAGGGAAGGATGATTGAGAGAGTGAATGTCTTTAAATATTTGGGCTTTTGGTTTGACAGTGGAGGAGGATTTAGGGTGCATGTGGAATGTATGCAAGCGAAAGCGAGAATGGTTTGGGGGATAGCGAGAAGGAAATGGGAGAGGTTGTGGGGCGGTAATCTCATAATGGCGTGCAAGATCTGGGATGCGTGTGTAAAACCTATTCTGTTTTATGGAGTGGAAGTGTGGGGATTCTGTGAGTGGGATGTGATAAAGAGAGAGAAAGGTTTGCTCCTGAATAGTCTGCTAGGTCTCGAAAGGTCGACACCGAGAGCAGTGCTGTTGCAGGAGACGAATCGTATGAGTATGTGGTGGGAGTCGTGTGTAAGGGTTGTGAAGTTCGAAGAAATATTGCAGGAATTGGGCGAAGAAAGACTGGTCCGGGAGGTATGGATGAGGTGTACGAGTAGGACGGAGAGTGGTTGGAGAAAGGATAGAGGAAGGATTTATGAAAGAGTGGGTATGTCTGAGGTGTGGGTAGTGGAGAAGCTGAGAGACATGGGAAGCCTAGGAACTGAGGTAAGAGAGAGATTGAGAGATTTTGAGTGGCAAGAACGGCAGACTAGAATGAATGAGAGCTCTTACAACCCTGGCTACATAGAGTGGCAAGTGCATGGGAAACTCCCGAGTTACTTAGCCAGGAGTGAGTGGAGCAGGGAAGACAAGGTCTGCATGGCAAGAGCGATTTGTGGGTCAGACGAGAGGAAGGAAAGTGTGGATGGGTCTGGGGTACACCGCGTGTGCGCTGTGTAGTAAGGGAAGCGACACGTGGTGGCACCTTAGCGAAGAATGTGAGGGTGTGAAAGCAGAGTGGGTGGGAGACTGCAGAAAGCTGAATGAATGGTTAAGCGAGGATGGGGAAAGCGTGAAAATCTGCAGGAGGCTGACGTGGGAGAGGATAATGACGAGGGCACAGGGAGCGGTAATAGATAAGGGTAATTTGTAATTTTTTTTTGCGGAATATAACTTTTATTTATATTTGTATTTTTATTTTTATTTTTCTATATTTTTGTTGTGGTTTGTGATGTGGAAGGGCAGTGAGGGAAATGCCAATAAAGGTTCTTTTTTTTATAAAGGACATAGAGAAAAACATCAAAAGCTGGGAGGAATACATACAACAACTATTTGAAGACACCAGAAATGAAATAGAGATAAAAGAAACGTCGCAAGGACCAAGAATAACAGCCGAAGAAGTAATGTATGCTATCAAGAACTCAAAAGATAGAAAGGCAATAGGATCAGACAAAATACCAGTCGATACACTTAAAGTAATTGAGGAAGATAATATTAGCATCTTGGTAAATCTATATACTATCTATACGACTGGAATTATACCACAAGAATGGTTAAAATCTATATAATACTATCTATACGACTGGAATTATACCACAAGAATGGTTAAAATCTACATTTTTTTTATCAGAGGCGTCGCCAGTCTCGTACTGCGCATTGGGGAGCCTGAGTTCGATCGCCTGCGGGGAGCGAAATTTCGCGAGACACCTTTCACAGTTTTTCAGAGGTTTTCTGTGAAGTTAAGTTAATACCGGGTGATTAAACTCCTCTGAGCTTCTCCCTTGACCGGCGGAAAAGCCTCACGGCTGATAGCCTTTTAAAGATGGAAGTTTTTTTTTAAAACGCGCATCAATATTGCTATAGGCTACTACCCATTATCGGGTTTAAGACTTAAATTTAGTAAAAACATTTTTATTATCATGCCTGCTTATAAAATCCCGATATGCATGTCTGTAACACCGGCAACTCTAGAAAAAGATGAAATTAATTTTGCGCTTCCAGTGAAATTTAATTAAAATACTACGTAATTACAACGTGCAGCAATATTGCTTCTTAAATATTCCCTCACTATTTACCTAATGCAATTAGGCTGTTATTACTAGAAATTCCTTTGATGAAGCCCTTGAGCGCACAGAAAAACGCGTTCTATAATGAAATATGGCAGTTCTCCCCCTCTGAAAAGCGCGCACGCTTAATCTCGCTAAAAAAAAGTCGGCCACGTCAAAATCATATTATAACTTTTAGACGTGGCTTCAGCAAAAAAAATAAAATACGACAGTGCAGTGGGATTTGTATTATTTGTATGTTATTATCAAATTTTATTGATGTATAATTTATGACCGACAGGGCGAGATTATCGCGAATCGACACACACCGCGCGTGGTAAACATTGCGGAGAGCTTTTCATTATTTTCAGCGCCGCTGTCGATATCGAAAGGCGATAAAGGCCATCTTTGTGCGAATGTGATCGACGTGACCTTAATGAAGATTGATGCGCCATCCGGGTTGACCATGCTGATAATTTCGAGTGGGCTCGATCATCTGTCCGATTTCATCTTATCAGTTAGAGAAGGCAGTTCAATCGTCTATCGAGTGAATTGGCAAAGATTGAAAATTTGAAATTGAGTTGCACTAGGGTCTATAAATTGATTATTTTTTCAAATACAATTTTATTTTGTAAACTTTATAAGTATCATATATAGACAATGTTGTTATGAAGAGAAATAAAATAAATGATTTTCGAAATAGTAATTCATTTGATTTTAGCAATGTGTGTTGATTAAATTCACACATAACCAATTATTATGTGTGAATTTAATCAACACACATTGCTAAAATCGAATGAATTACTATTTCGAAAATCATTTGTAATTTGGAGTAATGCGAGAGCGGTCCCGGGCCTGGCGGTGGAAAGAGGTGAAGGTTTAGATGGTAGGTCGACTCAAGAGAGTCGGAATGCAGCAAATCCCGGGGAAGAATGCCCACAAGGCCCCCCAGACCTTTATTGGAATTTCCCTCACTGCCCTTCCACATCACAAACCACAACAAAAATATACAAAAATAAAAATACTAATATAAATAAAAGTAATACTCCGCAAAAAAATACAAATTACCCTCATCTATCACCGCTCCCTCTGCCCTCGCCACTTTCCTCTCCCACGTCAGCTTCCTGCAGATTTTCACGCCTTCCCCATCCTCGCTTAACCATTTATTCAGCTTTCTGCAGTCTCCCACCAACTCTGCTTTCACACCCTCACATTCTTCGCTAAGGTGCCACGACGTGTCGCTTCCCTTACTACACAGCGCACACGTGGTGTACCCCAGACCCATCAACACTTTCCTCTCTCTCTTTCGTCTGACCCACATCTCGCTCTTGCCATGCATACCTTGTCCTCCCTGCTCCACTCACCCTTGGCTAAGTAACTCGGGAGTTTCCCACGCACTTGCCACTCTACGTAGCTAGGGTTGTAAGAGCTCTCCTTCATTCTAGTCTGCCGTTCTTGCCACTCAATATCTCTCAATCTCTCTCTTACCTCAGTTCCTAGGCTTCCCATTTCTCTCAGCTTCTCCTCTACCCCCACCTCAGACATACCCATTCTTTGATACATCCTTCGTCTATCCTTTCTCCAACCACTCTCCGTCCTACTCTTACACCTCATCCATACCTCCCGGACCAGTCTTTCCTCGCCCAATTCCTGCAATCTTTCTTCAAACTTCACAACCCTTACACATGACTCCCACCACATACTCATACAATTCGTCTCCTGCAACAGCACTGCTCTCGGTATAGACCTTTCGAGACCTAGCAGACTCTTCAGGAGCAAACCTTTCTCTCTCTCTCTCTCTCTCTCTCTCTCTCTATCACATCCCACTTACGCAATCCCCACATTTCCACTCCATAAAACAGAATAGGTTTTACACACGCATCCCAGATCTTGCACGCCATTACGAGGTTACCGCCCCACAACCTCTGCCATTTCCTTCACCCAAGCCATTCTCGCTTTCGCTTGCATACATTCCGCATGCACCCTAAATTCTCCTCCACTGTCAAACCAAAAGCCAATATATTTAAAGACATTCACTCTCTCAATCATCCTTCCCTTCCATTTCAGCTCTTCCACTCTACTATATATATATATATATATATATATATATATATATATATATATATATATATATATAGTAGTAGTAGTAGTAGTAGTAGTATAAGTGTAAACCCACCTCTTAGCAATCTACATATCCAGATTTCGATCTTATTAGATTTCATCAGTGTAGCTCAGCTATTGAGGATGAATTCACACAATATCTCGAGTAGTTATATCCAAAAATTATACAACTAACCCCCTAGAAGGAAAGTTAAACGCCATATAGGGGCACCACATCAATTAGCAATGCACACCCATATAGTACCGCCAGATGGCTTTTAACTTTAGGGGGTTAGTTGTATAATTTTTACTAAAAGTATAAAAGTAGTTGTCCTAAGAGCTTAGCAGAGTTATATATAAATATTTCATCTAGTAACAATAGGTGCTGACTTCGGGTTAATTCTAAAATTTATCGAAATATGTTTTTATATTAAAATATTTATGTTATATGAAATAATTTAAATCAAATACAGATTGTAGATTGATTTTAAGATACATTTCAATGCCCTAAATAGCAAATTGTTATACTAACAATTAGTTAGCTCTGTTTAATTAAGCTCACGTCTTAAAAGTTTCAGCAGGATCTATACTCTCCTTGGAACTCGTTTCCAGCAGTCACGTCTCCACCCACGCATCATGTTCCCGTCGTTGCCCACACACATACATACTCACACGCAGACGGTGTGAAGGATTTTTCTAAAAATACCAACCAATGTAGACCCGACAGGAGCGAATGTATGCCGATGATGATTCTATACATAAATAATATCCGACTGACCAGTCAATACACAGAACGACTATTAATTGCCCAGAGCTAGGATACTCATTTATGTGAATGAAATGTTTACAGACTGGAGCGGCCGTTTATCGCGCGCTGGTTTATAACAATGATCGTCCGAATAACAATTAGGGCCTAATTGAAATTGAGTGCACAGTAAATAATACAAATGGTCATTTAATTTCCTGATGGCAGTCCGTCAATCATTAGTTTTATATAAAATTTGTGATCGATATATAGATCAAACGTCATTAAATTTATATATGAAAAGGCTACTAAATAACTTTTAATATGAAATTAGTAATTCAAAAATCTGAGTACATGATAGACAATATTGTACTATGAGATGATAAGTGTCGTAACTTCCAAATTTCAGTTTTGATTTTTGTCTTGATGATTCTTTATTCCTTTTTTGCGTTTAGAATAAACCAAATAATTATTATTTTTTTAAATAGATAACATTTTACTCAATGGGAAAATACTGCAATCTTTAAAACGCATGTATCTCTATGGCATTTGTGCTCCATATGCTGTTCAGTAGTTTAGGTAGTTTTTCTTTACCTACCGGGCCCAGGTGCTTGATCATTTCCGCTGTAATCTGGTCTTGTCCTGGTGCTTTTCCTATTTTTAATTCGTTTATTATTTCTAGTAGTTCTTGTTCCTTGATACTCCATGTATCTGCTTCTGTGTTGTTCTTGTCTCTAATTCTTGTCTTTTGTTCTTTGTCGTTATTAGAGGTTAGTAATTCTTCAAAATATTCTTTCCATCTTTCTAATATTTCTTCTTTTTCCTTCAGCAGTCTTCCTTGTTTGTCTTTGTTGTGTGTACTTAAATCCTTTATTATTTCTAGTAGTTCTTGTTCTTTGATACTCCCTGCATCTGCTTCTGTGTTGTTCTTGTCTCTAGTTCTTGTCTTTTCTTCTTTGTCGTTATTTGAGGTTAGTAATTCTTCAAAATATTCTTTCAATCTTTCTAATATTTATTCGTTTTCCTTCAGCAGTCTTCCTTGTTTGTCTTTGTTGTGTGTACTTAACCACATCATCTTGTATGTATCTCATTTCTTGTTCTTTTTCTTTCCTGCAATCTTTTAGGGTTTTATAAAGTAGCTTTTGGTCTTCCCTTGCGTTTTTTTCCATTGTCTCTCCGAACTTTTCCCATTCCCTGGTTTTTGCTATTCTAACCTCGTTTTTTACTATTTTTCGCTTGTCTCTGTATTTTTTGTAGTTTTCGCTATTTTTGTCGTTTAGGTATCTTTGCCGTGATTTTTCTTTTCTTTTGTTTTCTCTCGTATGTCCTCCGAGCACCAGGCTGTCTGTTGTTTCTTGTTTGTGCTTGTCTTCGTACCACATGTCTCTCTTGCTGTCTCAAGCATATTTTTCGTTAGGTTATTCCACATTTCCTCTACTTCTTCTCTATCGTTGGTGACTTCTATCTTCATATCCATTTTCTCCATATATTATATTGCTGTTTATTTTTCTCTAAGTTTGTATGATCTTATCTTGTTGTAGTTCTTTGCTATATTTTGTCGCTGTATCCTTCTGTTACTGTCTTGGTAGTCTTCCTTAATTGTCGTCACAACTAGATAGTGGTCTCTTCCAATTCAATTTCGTAGCTTCTCTTTACCCTTGTATCTATTATTTTGCTCCTTTTTCCTTTTTCTATTAAAACGTAATCTATTATAGATTTTTCGTTCCTGCTTACCACTTTCCTTGTGTATTTGTGTATGTCCTTGTGTTTGAATAGTGCGTTATTACTAGGTTGTTCATTCTACAGTAATCTAGCATTTTCTTCCCATATTGGTTTAGTACGTCTTCGCCATATCTTTCCCTCGTCAAGTCGTTATCTTTTACTTCCTTACCAATTCTGCTGTTGAAATCACCCGCAACGAAAACTTCTCCTTTGGCTGTTTCGGTTGTTTCGCTCAGTTACTCCCAAAATGCTTCTTTGTTGCTTACTAAATCATCTTCATTTGGCCCATATACTATAATTATTGTTCTGGTTCTGTTAGTTTCTTTTAGTGTTACCGTTAGTATCCTTGGTGATATTTCTTGCCATGTTTCTATTTGGTGTTCGATGCCTCTATGTATGCATCATACACCTTCGGATGCCCTTTTATCCTTGTCTACTCCGCTATATATTATTTTATGTTTGTTATTGGTTGTGTATATTCCTTTTCTTTTTGTCTCCGTTATTGCCAATATGTCTACTTCCATTCTTTCGAACTCTTTTTCCAGTTCTTGCTCTTTTCCGTGTATACTCCTTATGTTCCAGGTTGTTATTCTCCATATTTTGTTTTTCTCTTTTTCGATTTTTTTTAACCTATTGTGTCTCTTTCGTTTATTCTAGTTTCTGTATGTGTATGGTTTGTTTTGTTTACATTTTTTGTTTTATATTTTATTGCATTTATTTTATTTACATGGCTTAGTTTTGTCTTACTTCCCTCTTTCCTTAGTTTTTTGTACAAATTTTTCTTGTTCTTCGTTCCAATTATACCATTTTTCATTTATGCACATCTCTTTGTATACTAGAGAGAAAACGATCTTTATTAGGCTATTGGCCAGTGGCTTTTCAGCCTTTGCATACTATTTTCACTCTTTTTCCGTCCTGTCTTTCCTTCCTTACTATCTTCCTTATCTCGTATTGAATTTCTCTCTCTTTTTGAAGCAGATCATCTTCTATGTATATTTGTTGTCCTCTCAGCTTGTATTTGGTTGTCATTATTTTCATTTTATCTTCAAAATATTCTAGTTCCACTATGTCTATACTATTTCCATCATTTTGTTTTATCGTTCTTACCAAACAAAATAACATTCTACTATATAAAATATAGTTTGAAATATACCAAAATAATCCAACTATCTAATTTGCCACAATTACCCCCTATAATTTATGCTGCAACGAACCCATTTGCCCATAGCCGCAATTGCTTTATCGCTCGGCTTTTAATGCCAATAAAATAATTTAAAATTGGGTTGCGCGCAATTTTATGGCCATCGACCTAATTCGCCCCCGAGCGTTTTATAGCATGCGATGCCTCCCAAAAGACGGCCAATTATTTCAATGAGCCACTATCAACCCGAATATGCATGTGTGTGTGTGACTGTAATTACAGCAGTCTGCGTGTCAAACCCCGGTGACACAGATTATTGATAAAACATCACTATGGACTGTAAAACCGTATAATTACAACTAACAACAGGCTCTGAAACGAAATCAAATTGGCGTTGTTAATGTTTCTTGATCACGGGTTTCGCAGGGCGTATGTGTGACAGGCAATTAATATGGCAGAGAGTGTTAAATAAAAGAGGGGCTGGTAATGATTTTTAAAATGATTTTGAATTATATATTTGATGTTTGTGTGAGCGGTTGAATGATAACGCGATCAATCAAAACGTGTAATTACTTCAAAGGTTGAAACATAATGTAATTATAGCTGTAACCATACATTAATGCTTCATTATGTGTTACTATGTACTAGTACATTGTATTAGTAGCAATTAGTAGCTGAAGAAATATAAATTGTCATATATGATTATTTGTTTTACTACATACCTGCTAATATAACAAGTTTAAAACAATATTAGAATATTCGTTAAGTTTAATTTGTGGTCAAATTAATAGATCGACTCTTGTAGTAATAGCTAGTGATGGGGATAAGAATCGAGAACAGCTTGATTCTCGAATCAAGCTGTTCTCGATTCTTATAAAAGTCGCATTCGTTTATCGTTCGGGAGCTGTTCTGGGCTGGTCTTAGTCTGGAACAGCTCCCGAACGATAAACGAAAGCCGCTATAGAGTCGATTATTTCGTACTGGGCCTCGATATTTCGGGGGCGAGAATGTGATGGAATCAACAGGCTAATAAAGCCTATTTACAGGAAGAAATGTATGGATACATATGTTTGTAAAAAAAAGACCTATTATTTGGCATACTGCTCAAAAAATATAAAACCTCCCCCAATACACAATGCTCATACATCGAGCAAGAAAAAAAAATACATATCAATAAAAATTATAAGTAACACTCCTCTCAATACAAATTAAGAGAATATACGATTAAAGGAATATACATATACCTAAACCCTCTCTGCCCTTGCCACTTTCCTCTCCCACGCCAGCCTCCTGCAGATTTTCACGCCCTTCCCATCCTCTCCTAACCATTCATTCAGCTTTCTGCAGTCTCCCACCCACTCTGCTTTCACCCCCCTATCACATATATTTTTGTACTGTACATGCATATATGCGATTGTCGTAAATACATATTATTATGATTATAGTAGTCACGAAATACATATAATTAAATTACTAAACCTACCTACGCTTCATAATTTAATCATATAGTTTTTTTTCTGTTTGACCAACCTAGTGAGCACCTGGCAAGTTTGTATAAGTAAGTTACTATATACGGCGCCCAACCTCTGATTTATATATGACGAGTTTGCATTTCATTCCTGTTTGTAGAACATATGTTCGTGTTAAATGCAAATGGGCTCGCATGTAACTTTGCAATTTTCCTGTGCGCGCAATAAATGTTGTAAGCCACACAGATTTTTGCTACTAAATCATACAATTTAGTATTTAAAAAACATACAGGTTTACAGGTTTTTTTTTATAAAATTATTTACTGTGTAATTATTTTTCAATATCCAATGTTAATAACAAACCAGCCACACAGATTTTTACTACTTGATCATACAATATAGTATTTAAAATACATTCAGGTTTTTTTTTATAAAATTATTTACTGTCTAAATATTATTCAATATCCAATGTTAATAACAAACCAACCACACAGATTTTTACTACTGAATCATACAATATGTATAGTATTTAAAATACATACAGGTTTTTTTTTATAAAATTATGTACTGTGTAATTATTATTCAATATCCAATGTTAATAACAAACCAGCCACACAGATTTTTACTACTGAATCATACAATATAGTATTTAAAATACATACAGTTTTTTTTATAAAATTATTTACTGTGTAAATATTATTCAATATCCAATGTTAATATTAAACAAGTTGTAATTGAATCAGGGAGATTCTGCTCCAGTATGTCATTAATTCTGCGAACATGAGTTTTTGACGTAATAATGTGTTAACCATGCGTGAGGGTAGGAATAACATTAGTTAGATTAACATTTTGTGTACTACAGGCAGTGAAATATTACAGTTGGGGGGGGGGGGGGGGGGGTAGGTGAAACAACATGTCAGCGATAACACGGGAATTACAAAAATGTTAATTAGTTTCAGACTTTCTTTTAATATATAAATTAATATACACTGGCGAAAGAAATTAACGCATCACTTTTAAAAACTCGATTAAAATTAAAATTTATGGTTAATTTTTTATTTACCATTTTATTTTTTAATGAACAAGTTTATCTAGTATGTTGTTTGAACACTAGTTTTTGTTTTTTGATCCAAAGCTATTGTGAATAAATAAAAGAACTGACGTATTACCATTTTCACAACACATAACTTTGATTTATATTTGTTTGATGTTGGGTTTGTTTCGTATTACTTTTAGACGTAAAGTGTGAAGTAGTGAATAATGAATAATAATAATCGTGAGAATCGCAATTTGAGTGTTGAAGAAGCTGTTCGAATAACAAGTCTTGCAGAAGAAGGTAAGAGTCAGCGCTTATCAGTGAAGGACTTAGTGGAAACCAATCGACCGTCTCTCGAATCTTGAATAGGCATCGGTACACCCATGCACACTCAAGAAGGCCAGGACAATGGAGAAAACGAACCACAAATGCGGTACAAGATCGTTTTTGGTTGATGCAAACATTCAAGGAATTACGGCTCCAAGACTACAAAATATGCTTGAAGAGACGCATGATGTTCGTGTATGTTGCGTCACCATAAAAATTCGTTTACGTGGTTTCAATTTAACTCCTCGGACACCTACAACAGTCCCACAATTAACCGCAAAGCACGAATGCTCTGCTGTTAATTGTGGGCCTGTTGCAGGTGTCCGAAAAGTTAAATCTAGACTCATCACTAAACCACTAAACATAACGTTATCACAATCAGCCTCCAACCCAACCAGTTTACATGTTCTCGAGCAGAAGTTAGCTATATATGTCATTATGTTTAGTGGTTTAGTGATTTTCTCTTCATGGTAGTGATGGAGGAATGCGTGTGTATGTATAGACGGCCAGGAGAACATTATGTAACATTGCTCCGAAGGTTTTGTTTGAGGAATGATCTATAATGGTGTGGAAAGGTATCACTTTAGAGGCTATTATTATGCGAAAAGGTAGCTAATTTTTTTAATTTTCATTCATATTTTCGTATGTCGTGTTTAGAGCACATTATTCCATGTGCATATTTCATTCCTTGTAAAAATATTTTGTAGAAATTTGTAGATATTATAATATTTACAACAAACAAGTTCATTCAAAATTTCATTTTTTATTGCTGAAGAAAGGTTGCTCAGCTGAATTTGCAAAGCACGAACACATATATAATATTATTTTGCGAGTAGTAATTATAAATAACTCGGCAATGAAACTTGAAACCGTTCATAAATTAAGTGCACGAGGCAGTGTATATGTCACAAATATTCGCATTAATGTACTGTATTTCACATCAAACATTGCGAACGATCCATTAAAAATGCAAAAATGGATTTTTTACTGGAAGTTTATTGTTTTATTTATTTGCTATTATGATTTTATGCGCAAAAAGTATAGGACGATTTCATAATCTGACTTCATACCCTGAACTTCGCCGATTTCTACAACAAAATATAATTATGTTTTATTTACTATATATGCCTTTATATTGTCTCAGAACAAAATAAAAAATATTAATATTATTATTTTCTGTTTATTCTCCTTGTTGGGGTTTTCATATATCATTCGGTATATCCTACAAGAATGATACAATTAATTTTGTTGGTGAATTGAGGACAAGTACCATTTTATGATTTTTTGTTGAGTACTTTTCTGATTATACTATAGGTATATTATATATTAATATCATTATTATTAATATTATTATTTGAATTTCCGCACACTATCTCAGCATTTTGCTGGAAAACATTCGCCGATCCCGACATTTTGAATTTTTAAAATTGGATTTGTATTAAGTGTTTTCAAAATCTCCCGTGTAATTTATTTCGAACCAAATGATTTCCAAACTTTACTTTTGTGTGTGGGGGGAAAGGAATGAAAGAATGCTCCTTAATTGTTTGCAAAGCGAACTTATTTTGCATGAATAGTTTCTTTCAATAATCTACCCAACGAAAATGGATATGGTTAAGTCCAAACGGCTGCGTGAAGAACGAAATGGATTATATTCTTGTAAATAATAAACATATAGTTATAGACGTTTCTGTCCTAAACAGATTTAACACCGGCAGCGATCATCGACTTGTACGAGCCACAATCGTCATCAATACCAAAACCGAAAGAACGAAACTAATAACACAGAACCAACCAAAATACCGATGAACAGCTAAACTAACACCAGACGCAGTATGAGAAAGAGCTTTCAACACGCCTTCCTACAGAAATCTTGCAAAATATTGAGTTGGAAGAGTTATCTGATAAAATTGTAACCAGTATTTATATTGCTAAGAAAAAAGTATGTGCATTTAAAACAGAACTTGAAACACACAAAAATTAGCCAAACTACTGTTACACTAATTGAGAGGAGAAGAGCTTTAAGTCGTAAATGCACCGAATATAGAAACCTTAATAAAGAGGTAGCCCATCATATTCAAAGAGATATAAGATCGTATAACACACAAACGATCAAGAATAGAAGACAACTAGAATATGAAGGTTCTAAAAAATTCGCTATCACGAGGTAGAGCTAAGATTTTCAAAATTTCAAATAAGAACGGGCTAATAGTAAGAGACCAACAAAATATCAAAAAAGTCATAGAACAATGTTATACCAAACTCTATAGTGCAACCATGCCACATCCTAACACTGAGTCGGTAACAATAATGAACGTAAACTCCGAAGAAATTCCCGTACAGAAGAAATAAACGCAACATTAAAATACATGAAAAAGAGAAGAGCGCCTGCCGAAGACAGAATTACCAGCGAGATGTTAAGTAGCGGGGGCAAAAGTGTGTTAGGGATTATAAGTATTCTATTTAATAAATGTCTAGTTGAGGGCAAGATCCCACTCTCTTGGCAGAACGCCAACGTAATTATATTACCTAAGAAAGGGGACATTTGTAAAATAGAGAATTATCGCCCTATTAGGCCCAATTCACACATAAGCGGCGACGGGCGCAGGCGCGGTGTAGGCGAGGCGCAGGCGCGACGTCGCACAGGCGATTGTGATGTCCATATGCAGTGAAGGGGTGGACATTGCACCTCATTGTTATATAGAGGCGGCGTGGAAGAGTTATGCCTTTCACCTTTCACCTACCGTGTCTTAGGCGAAGACGCTGTGCCGGCGCTGCGAGAGGCACAACGCTTCAAGCCCCCTCTATATAAACATGTGGTGCAATGCCCACTTAGGTGACGAGGCGCGGGCATTTTCCTCGTGTCTCTCGCCGCGCCGGCACTGCGTCTTTGCCTCTTCGCCTAAGACACGGTAGGCGAAGAGGGGAAACTCTTCCACACCGCCTCTATGTAAACATAAGGTGCAATATCCTCCCCTTCACTGCATATGGACATCACAATCGCCTGTGCGACGTCGTGCCTGCGCCTCGCCTACACCGCGCCGCTTATGTGTGAATTGGGCCTTAGCCTGCTATCTCACATGTACCAGCTGCTGACAAAAATAATTGTGAATCGATTGACAACTAAACTGGACTTCTATCAGCCCCCAAAACAGGCGGGATTCAAAGGTGGATTTGGTATAACTACAGGCACAGAGATCCCTTATTGAAAAAAGTGCAGCATATAATATCCCGATACACCTGGCCTTCGTGAATTACGAGAAGCCATTTGACTCTATTGAACTATGGGCCATTTGGGCAGCCATTGAAAATGCTACAATTGATTCACGCTACACCAATCTTTTAAAGTTCATCTACAAAAATGCCACTCTCTAAGTACACGTAAGTGATGACATAACTACTGACATAATACCTATAGAGAAAGGGGTCAGACAGGGGGACACAATATCACTGAAACTGTTCACTCTGGCAATGGAGGATATTTTCAAAAAACTACCCTGGCAGACAAATGGCATCAATGTCGACGGAAACTATCTGAACCATCTCAGATTCGCCGATGATATCGTGTTGATCAGAAACGACTTAAAACAGTTAGAAACCATGTTAAAACTAAACGAGACATCGAAACAAGTAGGCATGAAAATGAACTTAACAAAAACAAAGATTATGAGTACGCAGAACACGTCACAATCGAAAATCAGGCCATAGAATAAGTGAACGAATACATATATTTGGGACATAAGATCAGGTTAGGCAAAGACAACCAGACGGCAGAAATTTCAAGACGATTACAACATAGTTGGGCTGCGTTTGGCCAATTGGGCTACATACTAAGAAACAGATAAATTCTCAATGGTTTAAAGCGGCAGGTGTATGAAAATCCTCCCGGTAACAACATGCGGTTTAATAACCATGACACTCACCGTAAAAAGTGCAAACGGATTACGCACTACGCAACGAGCCATGGAACGTGCCATGTTAGGCGAAAGCTTGAGAGACAGAATTCGGAACGAATAGATTCGCAGAAGATCCGGCGTGGCAGATATCATGGCGAGAATTGCAGAACTCAAGTGGAGCTGGACAGGGCACGTTGCCAGACAAGAATACTGTCGATGGACACATCGTATAATGTCATGGCGACCAAGGAAAACGAAACGAGGAATCGGAAGACCTCAAAGATAATTGGACGACGTTAAAGAGGTAGCAGGACGTGCCCAAGACAAAACATCGTGGAAAAATCTAAAGGAGGCCTACGTTCGAAAGCGGACAACAATGGACTGAAAGAAGAAGAAGACTTATGTGTCCGCCATTTTGGGTTCGCCATTTTTTTAAAATCAAACATCGGATTCGTAATCAGCGTCCTCGAAAACCCACGAGGAACAAAAATTGGACTTCTAAAAGAAGGTTTAGTAATATTGGCCACATTTTCAGGATTCTCCCACTGACACAGACATATAAATATCTTATTTCTTTAGTAATTTCTTCACTGATCATTACTACTTACTGTGGCACACATCTAAATCAAATTCCATACGGATGTCGCTGCTAAAGATGTGAGTAGCTTTTATGAGTGACTGCATTTGTATTTTGCTCTACGCGTAGATATTGATATCATCCATAAATAATAGTAACTTAATCTTATGTTTTCTAAAGAGTGACTGCATTTGTGTTTTGTTTTCCGCGTAGATATTGATATCATCCATAAATAATAGTGGCTTGATCTTATGTCTTCTCAGAGTGAGAGCACCGCCTCCCCCACACGACAGGAGGAAGACCAAGAAAGAACACAAGAACCGCATAATGAAATGGAAGCCTAGGAACTAATAACACAGAGTTATAGAGAAAACCTTAGACCAATGAAATACAGCAAACCTCTAAGTAGGCCATCGATCCCAAAAGTCATCCGTAAAGTGTCCACAAAATATATCAAACAACAAGTGAATAAGCTGCTAGACCATCATCTAAATGGTACAGACAACATAGACAATGTAGGCGTACATACGTAGCAGTAAAAACTCTAATAGAAGAGAAAGGCCAAAAAACGTTCTAGAGTAAAAAACAAACGAATAATAACTTGACAAAACAATCAGCACGAAGAAAACGACTGGAAACCAAAATCAATGATTTTCTAGGAAGGGTGGACTTACTACTACTACAGGAATATGCAAAAGAATACAAACGTTTGGAAAGTGAACTACAAGGTACAAGTGAAATTGAGAACTATTTACCTACAAAAAAACGATCCAGTATTTTCTAGAAACCTTCAGGTATTTAGAGATAAGCTAAGGCAGACGTCCAATGCAAAATGAACACGACTATTTGTTGTTAAATTGTATCGTCTATAATTTAACAACAAAGAGACACCAACATAATCGTAACAGCTATATAAATCTCATCTACAGGATTGCTAACCCTACAGATGGTAATGGGGAAGGCATCAGCCTATATCCCGTAACTAAGGTCCGCGGGTTCGTTAGGCCCGTTATCTCCGTAATCACGTAGATACCCCTGCGGGATTATTATTATTTAATACGTGTTTTTCTAACAGAAATAAAGTTCTTTTATTTTTGGGGATATATTAAGTTTATATGATGGTGGGGCTCGTCTAAAAATGTCTGCTCTAGTGCCAATAAATTTCTAAAATATTATCGCAATCTGACCCGGCTTGGTGGCCGATTGAGTGATTAGAGTCGTCGTCCGTCTCGTATTGGCGAGTTCGAACCCCACCGGGGGGCGAATTCTCGCGAATCACCTTTTTCAGAGGTTTTCTGTGAAGTTAAAGTAAATACCGAGTGATTATATATCTCAGAGCTTTTTCCTTGACCGACGGAGAAACCTCACGGCTGATAGTCCTATAAGGATAGAAGTTTTTATCGCAATCTGAGTGCAATACTGTTGCAAGTCTGTAAAACATGACTCGGTGGCCGAGTTGTTAGAGGCATCCTCCGTCTCGTACTAAGCATTGCGAGTTCGAACCCCACCGGGGGGCGTATTTTCGCGAATCACTTTTTACAGTATTTCAGAGGTTTTCTGTGATGTTAAAGTAAATACCAGGTGATTATACTCCTCTGAGCTTCTTCCTTGACCTGCGGAGAAGCCTCACGGCTCATAGCCCTATAAGGGTAACATTTTTTTATCGCTTCACTATCTTAACGTTACTTTTGACATATTTATGACATTTGACATAAGACCTTATATCAAATGTCACCAATCTGTCAAGAGTGACAGAATAATAACCTATTCCACTACTTAACGACACTTTTGACATATTTGTGACATTTGACATAAAAACTTATATCAAATGTCACAAATCTGTCAAAGAGTGACAGGATTATAACCTATTGACATAAAAACTTATATCAAATGTCACAAATCTGTCAAAGAGTGATAGTATAATAACCTATTTCACTATCTTAACGTCACTTTTGACATATTTGTGCCATTTGACATAAAACCTTATATCAAATGTCACAAATAGGTCAAGAGTGACAGAATAATAACCTATTCCACTACCTTAAAGACACTTTTGACATATTTGTGACATTTGACATAAAACCTTATATCAAATGTCACAAATCTGCCAAATAGTGACAGGATAATAGCCTATTTCACTATCTTAACGTCACTTTTGACATATTTGTGACATTTGACATAAAACCTTATATCAAATGTCACAAATAGGTCAAGAGTGACAGAATAATAACCTATTCCACTACCTTAAAGACACTTTTGACATATTTGTGACATTTGACATAAAACCTTATATCAAATGTCACAAATCTGTCAAATAGTGACAGGATAATAGCCTATTTCACTATCTTAATGTCACTTTTGACATATTTGTGACATTTGACATAAAACCTTATATCAAATGTCACAAATAGGTCAAGAGTGACAGAATAATAACCTATTCCACTATCTTAACAACACTTTTGACATATTTGTGACATTTGACATAAAACCTTATATCAAATATTACAAATCTGTCAAAGAGTGACAGGATAATAACCTATTTCACTATCTTAACGTCACTTTTGACATATTTGTGAAATTTGACAAAAGACAGTATTACACTAGCATTCATATACCAATGATGAAACAGTTGTTTATTTGGTTGCCATGGGTAATTGACCAGTCTAAACTTCATTTTAGAATTCCTTTAGCTGTTAAAGATTCAGCAGTGCAATACTGTTGTAAGTCTGTAAAATATGACTCGTAAAATGAGTTTTTTTTGATAAACATAATTAAGCAGTATATTATTCGGAATGAAATAAAAATATATATCAGCAGTCATGTTTTGGTATTTGCTTGGAAAATTAATGGTAATACCAGCGGAAAAGCCTGATGGCTGATAATCCTATAAATATCGAAGTTTTTTTGAATGGTAATGTATTAGTAGCGACCCCTCTCAAACACTATAATTTTTGATATACTACTGTCATATATCAAAAATTATAGTTTTGTGAAAAATAGGATTGAAGTGTTTGAGGGGTCGCTACTAATACATGAATCAGTTTAAAAAAAAAAGGTTACTAGCGACCCCTCTCAAACACTATAATTTTTGATATACTACTGTCGTATATCAAAAATTATAGTTTTGTAAAAAATAGGATTGAAGTGTTTGAGGGGTTGCTACTAATACATTACAATTCAATGCATCCCTGGCATTACACTCAGATACAAAATAACAATTCAATTAGCGCATATAGTCAATATGTGTAATGCGTAATGTATTTAATGTCTTTTAACCGTACATCTATTTCTATCTCTAAATTACCATGTCTAATTTTATTAAAAGCTTCTTGAAACAAACCCGTGCCGACTTAACGTTGTTTACATTCATTAAAACCCTATTTTTAAATTTGCACTTCAGAACAGATGGGCCGCCGCGTTATCTCTAAACGGAATCAACTATGCCTCATTTTCTGGGCACGGTGCCTTTGAAAACATGATTCGCACGCAAATTCCTGCCAGAAACATAGGGCGCATTTGCGTTCTTAATTGGCCGTAACGTGTTTAATAATAATGATAATAAATGCACGGCCGCCAGCCGACAGCAGCTATCTATTTTCTAGGTCACCAATCGATAATGTAATTTGTTAGTTGTAAACAATTTGAAACGTAAACAGGGACTGAATTATATTCCGACAACGCGCTCGTTTTCATACACTCTGATTGACGTCCGTGAAACAATAAGCGGCGACAAAATAAATACAGTGTTCTGTGTGGGGTATTATTTATTTGCATATCAATTATGGAAAGAAGTTTGCTATTAAAAGGTCGTTTATTAAAACGGTGGTGGGGTGGTTTGACTCAACTTTATATAGAGTTGAATATTTACTGGAGCTTACATTGAGCTGTTTTACAATTTTACAATTGCTCACCAACATCTCGTGATGCAGAATGAAATATTGATGCTATATAGCAATAAGAAAAACAGCTGAATGACCAGTGGTCAGTATCAAGTACTTAGCATTTGGGAGCATCAGTTTAGGAGCCATCGGGACGAATTTTCGAGAATCACCTTTTACAGTTTATTAGAGGATTATAATAGTGTTACTCCACCTCTTAGCAATATATATATATATATATATATATATATATATATATATATATATATATATATATATATATATATATATATATTTGAGGGTAGTTTTTCGCCGAAAAACTAGTTAGAGGGAGAATGTATTCTAGATTATAATTACTGCATCTATTAGCTTGCTATCTCAGTAAACTAGAGTTAATTTATATACGTGGTTGGTGAAATAGAGCGTTTCAAAGATTCATGGTATATTTGGAAATCTATAGTAGCATTTGCTACATTCTTTTTCTTTAACAAATCTATAGATCTATCTAAACTGCTATAGAGGCTGATTCCTACATGTATTAGTTAGAAGTTCCAGCAAATTAGAGTTAATTCTCACATTTTGTTCGGGAAATAGGGCGTTTTAAAGAGTAATAATGCGACTGTAGAATTTGCCGAATTCTATCTAGTTAATAAATGTGGATATCTATCTACCTCTTCTAGATTGTAATTTGTGCATCTATTAGGTACATATTTTAGTGTAAAGATCGTTTTACACAAGACAATTTCTTGACTCAAAAGTTAGTCAAGATGCGAGACAATCTAAATTTTCAAATTATTTGCAATATTGAATTGGATGGTAGATCGAATGGAGAAATATAACGCGTTATATTTGTCAAGGACAAATTGTATGGGAGGAGGATATATGAATTCATTTCTTGAACAACTTTTGAGCTAAGAAATTGTCTTGTCTAAAACGACCTTAATACAGTTAATTCACTCATTTAGTTTGTGCAATAAAGAGTTTCAACTATTAATTGTGACTTAGGGCCGGTTCTACAAGTGACGTTTACCAGTAGTGTAGGCTATTCGTAGAATAAGTTTGACATATTGATATCAATAACTCAAACTTATTCCCCACCAACCAAACTATACCCGTCCACTATCTCAAACGACTTGAACTATGCATTACATTATTTTTCACATGTATTTTTTTAATTAGTCTTCAATTAATAAATGGCATTAATTTAATTATAGAAAATTATGGATAAATAGTGTAATGCATAGTTCAAGCCATTTGAAATAGTGGATGGGCATAGTTTGGTTGGTAGGGGCCGCCCGCCCACCCAACCTTTGCTCGCATAGTTTTTCCATAGGATAACACTCTTCCTGGTATGGTTTCAATAATATAATACATTTGTATCTATTGAAAAAAACTATGCGAGCAAAGGTGGGGTGGGCGGGCGGCCCCCACCGACCTGACTATGCCCGTCCATTATTCCAAACGACTTGAACTATGCACTACACTGTTATCCGTTACTTTTAATTCATCCATGAATTTCATGTGTTAATTTACGTTTACTTCGTAAAAATATGTGAGAAACAATGTAGTGCATAGTTCAAGTTATTTGAAATAGTGGACGGGTATAGTTTGGTTGGTAAGGGCCACCCGCCCACCCCACCTTTGCTCGCATAGTTTTTTTCAATAGATACAAATGTATTATATTATTGAAACCATACCAGGAAGAGTGTTATCCTATGGAAAAACTATGAGAGCAAAGGTGGGGTGGGCGGGCGGCCCCTACCGACCTGACAATGCCCGTCCACTATTCCAAACGACTTGTACTATGCACTACATTGTTATCCGTTACTTTTAATTAATCCATGAATTTCATTTGTTAATTTACGCCTACTTCGTAAAAATATGTGAGAAACAATGTAGTGCATAGTTCAAGTCATTTGAAATAGTGGGCGGGCATAGTTTGGTTGGTAAGGGAAACCCGCCTACCCCACTAGGAGAAACGGATAATAGTGTAGTGTATAGTTCAAGTCGTTTGGAATAATGGACGGGCATAGTCAGGTCGATAGGGCCCGCCCGCCCTCCCCACCTTTGTTCGCATAGTTTTTCCATAGGATAACACTCTTCTTGGAATAGTTTAAACAATATAAAACATCTATATCCAATGAAAAAACTATGCGAGCGAAGGTGGGGTGGGAGGGTGTCCCTTACCAACCAAACTATACCCGTCCACTATTTCAAACGACTAGAACTATGCACTACACTAGTATCAGTTAAATGTCAATTGTAGAACCGACCCGTACCTAAGGGCCGGTTCTACAATTGATACAATTTGATAGTGGAATTTGAAGACAACTAAAATATTCAATCCTCATGAAATTCTAATCAAAATAAAATTCTTCCTGTAACCAAAATAGAAGGGGATGTACCTCGAAATGTCAAAATGATATCTCTATGACTATGGCCTTTGCGTGTAGTAATTACAGAGCAAACATGATCGTAAACAGTATTAATTACCACGAACTCGAGCAACAATTTCAAAGTTATTTATAGGGCAATAGTTACATGTGATTTGAGCTCATGTCGAACACTGAGCATATCCGTGATTAGTAATATCCGGTTACTGCGTTCTAGTCTTAGTAATTAATTGCTCGTTACGAATAATACAAGCAATGCAATCAGGGAACTCTGAATGAACGCACTGTTCATCGATGTTATAATAGTGACATTCAACGGACATTTCTATAAATTGATTCCTAAGGAGGTGAAAGATGGTGCACTGAAAACGGACACGGAAAACTACAAAAAGATAAGATCATACAAACTTAGAGAAAAAGAAACAGCAATATAATTAATATATGGAGAAAATGAAGATGAAGATAGAAGTGACCAACGATAGAGGAAATGTGGAATAACCTAAAGAAAAATATGCTTGAGACAGCAAAAGAGACATGTGGTACGAAGAAAAGCACAAACAAGAAACAACGGACACGGAAAACTGACAAAAATTCATACAGTAAAAGAAGAAGACAATTTAAAATGACTTTGGATTCATTTTTAAATTAATTTCTTTTTTCAATCTTAAATGTAATGTAGAAAAAATATAGAAAGGTGTTATTAAAGGTCGTTTTAGACAAGACAATTTCTTAGCTCAAAAGTTGTTCAAGAAATGATTTCATATATCCTCCTCCTCCCATACAATTTGTCCTTGACAAATAGAACGCGTTATATTTTTCCATTCGATCTACCATCCAATTCAATATTTCAAACAATTTGCTGTATAATACGACACAATTTAGATTGTCTCGCATCTTGACTAACTTTTGAGTCAAGAAATTGTCTTGTCTAAAACGACCTTAACATAGGCAATTGCACACAATGTCTTTTTAAAAACCGTTCAAGTATGTCTCAAGTTCACTAATAGTGCCAATCATCAACTAAATATATTTCCCCTGGACAAAGTTAAACTAATATTGGTAATCTAAAGTAGTTTGTTCTAGTATAGCAACCCTTTAGGGATACAGAAATTCAATTAATAACATACCACATTATTTTAATCAGCCCCAAAGACACTATAATTGTCACTCGGAACTTTCGTAATAAAATTAAATATTCGCCAAATAATAAATGAGTACTGTTAGCCTGTGCCTAAATTAAATTAAAACCAAAACAAACAAAACAAAAAAAAACAATTACCATAACTAAGTATAAAACGCTGTACTGGCGCGCCCGTACATCCGAAAAAGGGCATACGAAAGTGTCACTTAAAATTCACCCTCGCTTCCTTTAAGTATTCATACGTCCGCGAATATTTTAACCCGCACAGAGCCAAAATAACCGGCACCACCTGCGCTCGCTGTTTAATTAGCACGTTAATCCGATCCCCCAAACATGCCGGTGCGCTCATTAAACTAGTCACCATTTTCGAATCGATACGAAATGAAACTTTTGATCATACAAATTTGAAGGAATAATTAATTCGAGGCATCCTTCGGGCAATCGATAGTCCGCACACGAGCGTACGCCGATCGAACTGGAAAATTACCGGACAGTGGTATTTGAAAAGTTTCTAGCGATGAAACGACCGCTTGATTAAAATTCTTCGTTGCGGTTTTTGCGGGGTGGACCGGCGCCGGTAATTATGGAAATTATGTTGGCTTTTGTGAAAATGTTTTTTTTTTTTTGGGCCGAGAGTGAATCGCTTTGAAGTATTTTAAATTAGTTATTAGGGATATATAAAAGGTAGCAGGTGTTATATTACGTTACTGACATTTTATGGTTGTTAGATTGATAACACAGGGACATACACAAATACACAAGGGAAGTGGTAAGCAGAAACGAAAAATCTATAATACGCTGAAAGACCACGGTTGATAGCCTCTTGTATGTATATATGTTACAATAAATATATCTTCTTTTCTATAATAGATTACGTTATAATAGAACAAGAAAAAAGGAACAAAATAATAGATACAAGGGTAAAGAGAAGCTACGAAATTGGAAGTGATCACTATCTAGTTGTGACGACAATTAAGGACTGCCAAGACAGTGACAGAAGGATACAGCGACCAAATATAGCAATTAACTACAACACGATAAGATCATACAAACTTAGAGAAAAAGAAACAGCAATATAATATATGGAGAAAATGGAGATGAAGATAGAAGTGACCAACGATAGAGAAGAAGTAGAGGAAATGTGGAATAACCTAAAGAAAAACATGCAAAAGAGAAATGTGGTACGAAGAAAAGCACAAACAAGAAACAACAGACAGCCTGGTGGTCGGAGGACATACGAGAGAAAACAAAAGAAAAGAAGAAATCATGGCAAAGATACCTAAACGACAAAAACTAGCGAAAACTACAAAAAATACGGAGACAAGAGATAAATAGTAAAAGACGAAGTTAGAATAGAAGAAGAGGATATAATAATCAAGAAAGGGAATACAGTTAAACAAGCAAGAGAACTGGCGAAGTTTAGAAAAGAGAGGAAAGAATTTACAAATGTATAAACAACAACAATAATTGTAAAGTATAATGTTAATTAATGTAAATGTTATAGCCTTCACCGAAAGGTAAAATGCAAATTGATAATATATATATATATATATATATATATATATATATATATATATATATATATATATTTCAAAAGAATCAAACAAATCAGGTATGGGAAGCAAGAACTAGAAATAAAAGAAGAAGAGGTAGACCAAGAAAAGAGTGGAGTAACAGAATAGAAGAAATAATCAAGAAATATATATATATATATATATATATATATATATATATATATATATATATATATATATATATATACTTATTACATTGGTTAAACTACTCGAAAAAGTGTGTAATCCCATGAAAAAAACCATTGGGCCCTCTTCCAACCAATTTCATTTCATTCACTATCTCAAATTACTTATATATAATAATAATATATACAGTAACTACTACTATAAAACCAATAAAGTGTTGGTATTAATTTGGTTTCACAGTAATACTGTATGCTGCATTGAACATATAAAAAAATATAGACAGAGTATGCTCATCTCTGTCTATATTTTTTATTAGTAAGGAACTTTAATTTACTATATGTGTTATAACTATTATATATTTTTCCCTATACTCGTTAGTTGATAAAACAGATTTATTTATAATGATAATGCCACATCTTGATTAAATTAAAATCTATATAAATATTAAAAGCAGTACAATTTTAAATTTAGCTCATTCTGATTTATTAATAAACTCACGAATGCGTAGACACCACGCACTCTCCCACACATACACACACGCATACAGAAGAGACAGAATACAGTATTCATTAAATTTACCTTATTAACTTCACGTGTGAGTGCTCTGTATGAAGGCTTTTTTTTAAATGAAATTCACCACACTTAAATAAATACTTTCGTTTTTCTTTTTCTTTTTTGGTTGTAAATTAGGGGCGCGTTAAGGCCGTGGTGCTCGCGTTAAGGGCTTTTTCAGATCGTGTCCGTTGCTGGGTGCAATTAGCATGTTATGCGTGTGTGTGTTGCCAAACTCGCGTTTGCACCATATTTCCGTGTGGTGCACACGCAACACAGACGTACGTAACCGGCGCCCGGCGTCGTACTAACTACAAACGGGGTGGGTGGGCCCTTCGTCCCCACCACGGCGTGCTCCAACCAGGTTCACCCCGGTTTAACGCGGCGCTAGGCTCCTGCTGAATAAGCGTGGTGCACGCAGGAATAAAAATCTACATTGTGTTTTTGTTAGAAGGTATTATTCTTGAAAAAAATACTGTTTTTATTAAGGTCGTTTTAGACAAGACAATTTCTTGACTCAAAAGTTAGTCAAGATGCGAGACAATCTAAATTGTCTCGTATAATACAGCAAATTATTTGAAATATTGAATTGGATGGTAGATCGAATGGAAAAATATAACGCGTTCTATTTGTCAAGAACAAATTGTATGGGGGAAGGATATATGAAATCATTTCTTGAACAACTTTTGAGCTAAGAAATTGTCTTGTCTAAAACGTCCTTTAGATATTATTATTTGAATTTCAAATGCATAATGAAGGATTTACATTATTGTATTTGTTAGCGGTTTAGAGATAATACTTCTTGAAAATTAAATTTTATATTATTATTAGAGGATATTATTTTTGAGATTTCAAATTATATTTATATATTTTTCATTGAGGTTTAGAGATAATACTTCTGGAAAATTAAATTTTATATTATTATTAGAGGATATTATTTTTGAGATTTTAAATTATATTTATATATTTTTCATTGAGGTTAGAGAAAATACTTCTTGAAAATTAAGTTTTATATTATTATTAGAGGATATTATTTTTAAGATTTTAAATTATACTTATATATTTTTCATTGAGGTTTAGAGTAATAATTCTTGAAAATTAATTTTTATATTATTATTAGAGAATATTATTTTTGAGATTTTAAATTATACTTATATATTTTTCATTGAGATTTAGAGATAATACTTTTTGAAAATTAAATTTTATATTATTATTAGAGAATACTATTTTTGAGATATTAAATTATACTTATATATTTTTCATTGAGGTTTAGAGATAATAATTCTTGAAATTAAATTTTATATAATTATTAAAGGATATTATTTTTGAGATTTTAAATTATATTTATATATTTTTCATTGAGGTTTAGAGATAATAATTCTTGAAATTAAATTTTATATTATTATTAGAGGATATTATTTTTGAGATTTTAAATTATATTTATATATTTTTCATTGAGGTTTAGAGATAATAATTCTTGAAAATTAAATTTTATATTATTATTAGAGGATATTATTTTTGAGATTTTAAATTATATTTATATATTTTTAATTGAGGTTTAGAGATAATAATTCTTGAAATTTAATTTTATATTATTATTAGAGGATATTATTTTTGAGATTTTAAATTATTTTTATATATTTTTAATTGAGGTTTAGAGATAATAATTCTTGAAATTTAATTTTATATTATTATTAGAGGATATTATTTTTGAGATTTTAAATTATATTTATATATTTTTCATCGAGGATCAGAGATAATACTTCTTGAAAATTAAATTTTATATTATTATTAGAGGATATTATTTTTGAGATTTTAAATTATATTTATATATTTTTCATTGAGGTTTAGAGATAATAATTCTTGAAAATTAAATTTTATATTATTATTAGAGGATATTATTTTTGAGATTTTAAATTATATTTATATATTTTTAATTGAGGTTTAGAGATAATAATTCTTGAAATTTAATTTTATATTATTATTAGAGGATATTATTTTTGAGATTTTAAATTATATTTATATATTTTTCATCGAGGATCAGAGATAATACTTCTTGAAAATGAAATTTTATATTATTATTAGAGGATATTATTTTTGAGATTTTAAATTATATTTATATAAATTTCATTGAGGTTTAGAGATAATAATTCTTGAAATAAATTTTATATGATTATTAAAGGATATTATTTTTGAGATTTTAAATTATATTTATATATTTTTCATTGAGGTTTAGAGATAATACTTCTTGAAAATTAAATTTTATATTATTATTAGAGGATATTATTTTTGAGATTTTAAATTATATTTTTCATTGAGGTTTAGAGATAATAATTCTTGAAAATTAAATTTTATATTATTATTAGAGATTTTAAATTATATTGATATATTTTTCATTGAGGTGCAAAAGTTTAAACCCCACCGCAGGCGAATGTTCATGAAAAAAATTTCAAATCTTTTCTGTGAAGTAAATACCGAGTTTATCACTTCAGAAACGGAAAGTTAGCAGTCCTATAAAGATAAGGGCGAGGACCATTAGAACCCTGTAATGGACCTGCTAAAACCGACCTCAGTAAGACTCATTACAAAGCTGCAAATCGAACGCATCGAGTAGCACGGTATGGTACAATGTTACGATAAAAAAAGTACAGTCTGCTGCTTTTTTTACTTTTCCCCTTTTAATATCTACAAGCTACTCTGATGCAATATGAAGATGTTTTTTTAACTAGATATTATTATTGAGCATCAAGTAAAGCTTGAGGTTAGAGTATTACATTAAAGACCTAACTAACTACAGATTACTTATTAACTATGAATTAAGTCTAAAGGATAGACACAAAAGGTCCGTGAAGGGCCGCAGTGCACACAGCCCATGGGCTTAATTTCCCTTTTTAATATCTACAAGCTACCCTGAGGCAATATAAAGATGTTTTTTTTAACTTGATGTTATCGTTGAGGATCTTATCGATTTATATTTATATTACCTATTATTTGATGATAGGTAATATAAATATAAATCGAGAAGTTCATGTATAATAAAACTAGAAACTCATAACGTAAAATTTAATAAGGTTTTAAATAAGAATTATTTAAAAATATTAAGAAAAAATAAATAAATAAATAATAAAGAAATAATAAAAAAATAATAAAGAAATAATAAAGAAATAATAAAGAAATAATAAAGAAATAATAAAGAAATAATAAAGAAATAATAAAGAAATAATAAAGAAATAATAAAGAAATAATAAAGAAATAATAAATAAATAATAAAAAAATAATAAAGAAATAATAAGAAGTTTCTTTTTAGTGAATTTTACATTATGACATTTTTCACATTTAGTTGTATTGTATATATACTCCTATTTGATGGAAGGTAATATAAATATAAATCGATGAGAGCCTGTAATGGTTCAAAACACATTTAGCACACATTAATTACAGAAGGATTTCCAGCACGTAGAATAATACCGATGTTACAACTCAACCATAAATATACTAAAGCCCATGATCATATTATATTTGCAACCACGAATATTAATGCACTATATTGTGATATTACAGTATTTGTGATGTAAAGCAATTAACTTCAATAGTGTTTTTTTTTGCAATTTAGCATAGAACACTACACCGAGTTACCATCCTCTTACATAATGATTGTGTTATTTATTGAATAAAATAAAAATATTGAAGAGAGCACTAAAGGTCGTTTTAGACAAGACAATTTCTTAGCTCTAAAGTTGTTCAAGAAATGAATTCATATATCCTAATATCCCATACAATTTGTCCTTGACAAATAGAAAGCGTTATATTTTTCCATTAGATCTACCATCCAATTCAATATTTCAAATAATTTGCTGTATGATACGAGACAATTTAGATTGTCTCGCATCTTGACTAACTTTTGAGTCAAGAATTTGTCTTGTCTAAAACGACCTTTATATGGATTTAATGAGAATACATAGACAATAGATCGTAGACAATAACACACAATTTTAGAATTTAACGTTCTAGATTTAAATCTTTAAAAAAAATAGAAATCAATAATCTTGGATTTGTAATATACGAGTTTAATATAAAAATATATATTTAAACAGACTGTAAGCCTATTTCAAGAAGAAGAAGAAGAAGAAGAAGAAGAAGAAGAAGAGGAAGAAGAAGAAGAAGAAGAAGAAGAAGAAGAAGAAGAAGAGGAAGAAGAGGAAGAAGAGGAAGAAGAGGAAGAAGAGGAAGAAGAGGAAGAAGAGGAAGAAGAGGAAGAAGAGGAAGAAGAGGAAGAAGAGGAAGAAGAGGAAGAAGAGGAAGAAGAGGAAGAAGAGGAAGAAGAGGAAGAAGAAGAAGAAAAAGAAGAAGAAGAATTTAATATCGCAAAAATTCTACAAATAGTTTAAGTAGTTTAATAGTTAAATTCAATATATCAGTGCACCAGTGCACATAGAATTTTTGAATGATGATATTGTATTTATTATTATGAAATGCATTTTATTCTGTATAGTGGTACTGGGACTAAAATCGTATGTTTTTAATGTAATAGTGTACTATTTTTAAATGTTCAAACTTATTTTATATAAAGTTGATTCACTCTTTGAATTCTACAAATCTAGATTTCGATCTTGTTAGATCTCATCAGTGTGCTCAGCTAGTGAGGATAAATACACAAAATCTCGCTCGAGTATTAAAATTAATCAATGGTCCATTGCCAAAGAGAATTCTCGCGAATCGCAAATGTTTTTTATGTAATAGTGTAGTATTTTTAAAGTTCCAAACTTAATTTTTTTTTATAAAGTTGATTCACCTCTTTGAATTCTACAAATCTAGATTTCGATCTTGTTAAATCTCAGTGTAGCTCAGCTAGTGAGAATATATTCACAAAATCTCGCTGGAGTATTAAAATTAATCAATAGTCCATCGCAAAAGCAAATTCTCGCGAATTGCAAATGTTTTTTATGTAATAGTGTAGTATTTTCCAAACTTATTTTTTTTTTATAAAGTTGATTCACCTCTTTGTAATCTACAAATCTAGATTTCGATCTTGTTAGATCTCATCAGTGTAGCTCAACTAGTGAGGATAAATTCACAAAATCTCGCTCGAGTATTAAAATTAATCAATGGTCCATTGCATAAGCGAATTCTCGCGAATCGCAAATGTTTTTTATGTAATAGTGTAGTATTTTCCAAACTTATTTTTTTTTTTTATAAAGTTGATTCACCTCTTTGTAATCTACAAATCTAGATTTCGATCTTGTTAGATCTCATCAGTGTAGCTCAGCTAGTGAGGATAAATTCACAAAATCTCGCTCGAGTATTAAAATTAATCAATGGTCCATTGCAAAAGCGAATTATCGCGAATCGCAAATGTTTTTTATATAATAGTGTACTATTTTTAAATTTCCAAACTTAAAGTGTTTATATAAAGTTGATTCACCTCTTTGAAATCTACTAATCTAGATTTCGATCTTGTTAGATCTCATCAGTGTAGCTCAGCTAGTGAGGATAAATTCACAAAACTCGCTCGAGTATTAAAATTAAACAATGGTCCATTGCATAAGCGAATTCTCGCGAATCGCAAATGTTTTTTATGTAATAGTGTAGTATTTTTAAATTTCCCAACTTTTTTTTATAAAGTTGATTCACCTCTTTGAAATCTACAAATGTAGATTTCGATCTTGTTAGATCTCATCAGTGTAGCCCAGCTAGTGAGGATGCGTTCACAAAATCTTTAGTGCTTTATATACAAAGTAATGCAATGTTCTCTGTAGAGGAATAGTTTAACGCCATCTGTCGGAGCTACAAATGTATCAATGCACACCCATATGGCAACATCCGTCAACATAGCCATGGCAGTGTTTACCTTAAAATTCCAAAGAGTTTACACCCCAGCAATTGGCTGTCTCATCCTCCTCCATCTGAAAAATATAAAAAAAAACTATTATTAAAACCCTATAATTCATAATTCATAATTTATTCGTGCTAAACAATTGTTATTTACAAAAGTCACATTTAATTAATAAAAATTTATAAATTCAAATATACAAAAATTTTCAAATACACTTTAAAATACAAATAGAATATATAATGTAGTTACTCATTTTCATTTTAACTAATAGTAAAAAACGTTATAAGAGATAAACGTGATTCAATCCAGGATACGAATTTGCAGGTAATTGATCGAAAACTGGAACATGATTCATGAAAATTTACGGTTCAGTCATTAGGCAAACTTTGAGTGGGTGGATACTCACGCCTTCTCGTGGCGATGCTGATAATGCTAAGTTAAGACAGATCGACAGATAACTCACCGGAGTTAACTTGCGAAAACATGCATCTCACGAATGAAGACAATGGGAAACTTATCCAGGGGCATATATCTCTACAAATCATCATAACCTGCTCGTAGTTAATCAAAATCTAACTACGATTCAGTCATTAGGCGAACTTTGGTGTCCATTATATACCTACGTTCAGTTTCACGCGGATATATATATATATATATATATATATATATATATATATATATATATATATATATATATAATTCTTCAAAATATTTTTTCCATCTTTCTAATATTTCTTCGTTTTCCTTCAGCATTCTTCCTTGTTTGTCTTGTATGTATCACATTTCTTGTCCTTTTTCTAGGGAGATGCTATTGGGAAGACGGCGTAACAGCACAAAAAAACTTCTTTGAAAATCGTTATTTCCCTCTTAGGTTTATTAGAGCTTCAACTTATTTTATTTTTATTATTCTGTAAGTATTGGTGTAATCTTTTAAACACTGTAACAATTTTGGTTTTCAGATAGTAAATGCTGATGAAGCTCTAAAGCAAAGAGCGAAATAACGATTTTAAAAGAAGTTTCTTTGTGCCTTTATACCGCCTTCCCAGCAGTATCTCCCTAATAATTATATTATAGACGATTTCGTTTAGCATGGTTTAGCATTGGTAGTCGCCCCCTGGCGTGCAGTGCGCTGCCGGTTATAAGAGCCGAGATAGAATTGTGCGCATCGGAAGCGGTAAATAAAACAAGAGACAATAAGCCCGTACCAGCCCAGAGTGATAAACGAAAACGGCTTATACATAACCAATTATACTTTTTTGTTTGTTATAATATTAAATATACAAAAAAACTTCCAAAAAAACTACCCTCTGAATATAATGTAATAGATATATCATGATTTGGCGTTATATTTTTCCGTACGCTTATATTGGGGGTTGTAATATACCCGTGAAACTAAACGTATCTAAGAAACCGCAAGCACTCCATCCAATCCCTGAACCGTCAATTTTCATGAACGTGATCGTCTGCCGGCTTTTGATCAATTACCTGCAAATTCGTACCCTGCATTTAATCACGTTTCACTTATATAGCCCTCGCCCAACTTCACTCATGGTTCGAGGGGTAAATTTTTGCTGCGATTAAACACACACACACAGAGTGTTTGAAGCTTTAATTACAGATTCCTAGTGTTATTTGTCATTTATATTAAATTCCGAGAAGGTAAACCTATATATTAAATATGCTATATATATATATATATATATATATATATATATATCTGAATACATATATACTAGAATATTTTGGAAATAATCTTAAAATTAATCTTCTATTAAGGGCCCAATATAGTAAAGATATTAAAATAGTTTTGTACACAGTTTCTATACAAATGTTTCACATGTCTGCTCGAGTATTAAAATTAATCAATGGTCTCATGTTCCATCCCAAGCGAATTTTCGAGAATCGCTTCAGATTTTCGGTTAAGTTAAGGTACGAGGTATTAAACTCTTATGAGCCAATCGCCAATACGAATACCAGCATATTATTTCTGTTGCGATAATCTGTCTTTGTAGATAGATATACATGTGGTTATAAATTGTATTATTTGATATTAAAGACTATTTGCATCATTGATATCTATCAATGATGCAAATAGTCATAATATTAACTACATTATCAAATTATACAATTTATAACCATATCTCATCTATCTATCTTTTGTAGTTTACGCTATTTTTGTCGTTTAGGTATCTTTGCTATACTTTAAGTGAATATATAGAAAATAAAAGTATGTATTACTTTTATATTCTATATATTCACTAAGTATGGCAAAGATACCTAAACGACAAAAATAGCGAAAACTACAAAAAATACAGAGACAAGACTAAAATGGTAGAAAGACGAGGTTAGAATAGCAAAAACCAGGGAATGGGAAAAGTTCGGGGAGACAATGAAAAAAAAACGCAAGGGAAAACCAAAAGCTACTTGATATAACCTTGAAAGATTGCAGAAAAGAAAAAGGACAAGAAATGAGATACATACAAGACAAACAAGGAAGAATGCTGAAGGAAAACGAAGATATATTAGAAAGATGAAAAGAATATTTTGAAGAATTACTAACCTCAAATAACGACAAAGAACAAAAGACAAGAACAACACAGAAGCAGATGCAGAGAGTATCAAGGAACAAGGACTACTAAAAATAATAAGGGAATTAAAAATAGGAAAAGCACCAGGACTAGACCAGATTACAGCGGAAATGATCAAGCACTTGGGCCCGGTAAATAAAGAAAAACTACGGAAACTACTGAACAACATATGAAGCACAAATATCATACCAAAAGACTGGCAGACAGCACTAATCGTACCCATACACAAGAAAGGGGATAAGACGAAATGCTCAAATTATAGAGGCATAACACTAATAAGTATAGGGATGAAAATATTAGAAAAGACAATAAACAAGAGAATAATAGCAAGAATAGAACAGACACTAGAAGAATCGCAATGCGGTTTTAGGAAAGGAAGATCCACACAGGACAACATCTTCAAAATAAAACAAATCGCAGAAAAAAGAACTACAAATAATAAAAACACATATTTAGGATTCATAGACCTAGAAAAAGCGTTCTACATGATACCAAGAAATAAATTATGGAAATTCCTGGAAGAGAGAGGTATAGAAAGAAAAACATTCGAATACATACAAAAAATATATAACAAGACTCATGCAATAATACACAAGGGACGAACATCAAGAACATTTAAGACAACCACTGGACTAAGACACGGAGGCGGGCTTAGTCCTACGTTATTTATCATATACATGGATGAAATAATGAAGAAGCATGAAACCAGAAATCAAAAAAGCAAATATAGGTTACAAAAACATGCAAGTGGTAAAAATATCGGAAGGAGCATTCGCTGATGATGTCGTAGTGATAGCAAAAAATGAAGCTAATCTGCAGCACAACCTGAGTGTATGGAATAGGTATCTAGAATAGTACAATATGAAAATAATTATAACAAAACAAAAGTGATGATAATAGGAAACCGGAATGAACAAATAAATATAAAGATATAACAACACAAAATAGAGCAAGTAGAACAATTCAAATACCTAGAAGTAGTACTGACAGAAGATGGAAATATGGAAGGTGAACTTAGTAACAGAATAAACAACACAGTTAAAACATATCACGCATTGAGCAATATACTGATTAAGAAAAAAGAGATCAGCAGAAGGACAAAAATAAATATATACAAAATCATATATAGACCTATACTGATATATGGGAGCGAGACGTGGAAACTAACGAAGAGGGACAAAAGTAGAATACAAGCAATGGAAATGAAACAAGTTACGAGAAGAGACAGACTAAAAAATGATGACATCAGAGAAGAATTTGGAATTGAAGCTATAGAAAAGTATATAGAAAAGAAACAACTAAACTGGTGGGGACATTTAATTAGGATGGACAAAAAGAATCAAACAAAACAGGTATGGGAAGCAAGAACTGGAAATAAAAGAAGAAGAGGTAGACCAAGAAAAGAGTGGGACAACAGAATAGAGGAAATAATAATCAAGAAAGGAAAGACAGTTAAACAAGCAAGAGAACTGGTGAAGAACAACAGAAAAGAGTGGAAAGAATTTACAAATTTATAAACAACAATAATTGTAAAGTATACTATTAAGTAATGTAAATGTAATAGCCTACACCGAACGGTAAAAGGCAAATAGATAATATATATATATATATATATATATATATATATATATATATATATATATATATATATATATATATATATATTCACTTAAGCGAATTTATTAAGGAACATTACGCTAATGACAGTGACATGTCAACAGATTTTTAAAAATCTACGTTGTTTTTACTGAAAATTCTTCGTGATTTCTAGACATTCTGGATTTGATTTGTAGGATGAAATCAGGCGCAAGCAGAAGGAGAGCGTCGATAACTATGGCAAGTTTGTGAACGAAATATTCTAGTAATGGATTTCAAGATTTGGCATATTGTTATTCATCAATATTACAGAGCTTTATGGTTTTTATAAAATGTATATTTTACCTCTTTAAATATCTATTAGTACAAAAATGATACAACTAACCCCCTAGGAGGAAAGTTAAACGCTATCTGGCGGCACTACATCAATTAGCAATGCACACCCATATGGTAATAACCGTCACCATGGCTAATGCCATCAGGATTACTGGCTAGTGCCGCTAGGGAATAATATTCCAACAGTGTGCTTGAGATATCAGCACAAGGCCAATATATATATATATATATATATATATATATATATATATATATATCTGTTGGAATATATTGTAATATTGTATCATTTTTGTATAGAACCATTCGAGATATTCAATTCATCCACCTTCCATGGAAGAAAAAATAAACTTTCTACTTTCTCAATACAACCGACATCATCAACAAATACAACGCAAAATGAACACAAGAAAAAGACAAAGAAAAATACATCACACACAGCAATCCAACCATCACCAACACCACCGCCAACCGTACCAATGAATCCGGAAATTACCAGTGGAGGAACATAAGCCTTGAAAACACCCACCAAACCCAACAACACAAAGAGGGCCCAAAAAGCCAATAATCAACAAGAACTCAAACCGCAACAATACAAGATATGAGTAAATAAACCTAACCGCCTGATCTCAATAAAAGTCAGATAACAGGTGAATTCATCCTCACTAGCTGAGCTACACTGATGAGATCTAATAAGATCGAAATATAGATATGTAGATTGCTAAGGGGTGGATTCACACTTATATATATATTAGTACTTCTGAGGAAGATTATTTGTATGAAGAAATAAAAATGACTATGACATTTAAATTAGCTAGTTATTTACGATTTATATATGAAGTGTCTAATAAGTCATTATAATTGCTTATATATTCCATTCAATGACAATGAATTGTTATTATTATTATTATTATTATTATTAAAAATAGATAACTAGATTATAAAATAATTCAATTCGTATGCTAAAACACAGCAAAAGAACCCGATGATAGGTAGCCAGTTACTAATAATAACAAATACACTACTAATTCAATTGATTACAATTTGTTATTCGTTTAGAACCACAAATTCTGTATCCAGTATAAATATATATAGGGACCCACCCACTTTTCTGGATGCAACGTCAAACTTGTTGCGATCGCAAGCCCTCCCTTTGACGTAGCACATCCAGTAACCATGGCTACAGCTTCCGATATCTCTGCCATAGCCGCCGCGCGCGCTTTCGAATTATTCCCTTTTAATTATAACAAACCAAGGTCGCTCGCGTCAAGGTTCATGACCCACCGCAAACCGTGCCTAGCAGGACCCGCCCGCCCGCCGTCTTGGAACAGTTCGGAATTTATGCGATCACCTCGGGGGGGGTAGACAATTTTTTTTGTACGTGCAGAAATAGGGTAAGGTAGAAGAGGGAACCCATTTTAAGCCGTCAGGACAAATGAAATTTAAGGGAGAGAGCGAAATAAAATACAATAGATTTTTTGTGCAAGTAATTTAAGATGGAAAGAGGATATTTTTTATATAGAAACTGCAGCATAAATTATTTTAGATTATGATATTTTAACTAATTAAAGTGTAGATTTTCGATTTTTTATTGATAAAATGAAACAAATTAACTCTTAGCCACAGGACGCATTTAGTATGCTGCCTAGGTTTGATTTGCTTGAAACACTCAGTTTTTGTTTGTAGTCCATGTTCAGTTATGGCCTTTTATGATGTGGTAGAATAATTAAAATAAATATAATATTTAAAAAATAATTATTGGTATAGTCGTAATTAGTCGTGGCCTCACAGGCGCGTTGTGCCCGTCCCTGTTAATATAATATTGCGCCCGACGGAAGGTTAATATCATTTTTAACTTTCTATTAAATTAAATAGAATAGGCTCATTTAATACGAGTTACCGACATGAATTTTCGATTTTCGATTTTATATTTTCTATTATTTTCGTTGTTACTGTAAACATGTGTTGATATAGTTTTTATATGTATAGAATTATGTATTTCAAGGGAAATAAAAATCATTATTATTATTATTATTATTAATGCAAAATGAGTATTCTCAAGAATTTGTTATGTTATTTCAAAATGTAGTACATTCTGTCATTTCTTACAATGCTAAAAATAATTCTGCACTTGTCATCATTCACAGTTATTTTTAATATACCTCAAATATGATTGTGAATGCATGCTGAATAATAAAAAAAACTTGCCGGTAGTTTACTGCGTATTTTATATAATATTTAATCGCGAAATAAATTTCCGGCTCTTTATCCCGCAGAGGGAAACGCGCGCGAGGAGCTGCAGGCGGTTTGTGCGCAATTACACGTCCATAAAAGAATCTGTTATAACGGACCCGCGAGAATGGGAATGCGTTCGTTCGGCTTCATTATTCGTAGAGGATAATAATGCGGTTGCCGAGAATAATAAGTTGCGCAGGAGGAGGCGGGCTGCGGGCATATTAGTGCAAATGAAAGGAGAGACAAGCGGTGGAAGGTCAGAGCGGCGGCGGCGGCGGCAACGGCGGCAGAAAAGCTATTTCAATTCTTTTCCAACCCCCTAATGTTGTCTCGTGGTGATTTATTCCTGAGATGTTTACAGCGTTCAGCACGACAACTCCCTACCAATTCACAGTGTAATCACATTTAATAGTCTGTAATTAATCCTATGCTTTCTACTTGAATTGATCTTTAAACATACGGAAATTATACTATACAACAGGGTTGGCCAACTTGGGTTCGATCTGCATTTTATCTTTTATATAGAAAACTAAAATTTTATCTTTATTGTGCTATCAGCTGTGAGATTTTTCCGCCCATCAATGTAGAAAGCTCAGAGGAGTTTAATCAATGCAATTTACTTAAAGTAAAAAGGATATTTATATCGTTAAGGATTACATCGTAAAATATCTGGTGTGGGCACTACATTTCCGAATTAATAGCGTAATTAATAAAAATCTTTATAGGGCTATCAGCCGAGAGGTTTTCCCGCCCCCAAGGCAGAAGTTCAAAGGAGTTTAATCACCCGGTATTTACCTTAACTGCACAGAAAACCTCTGAAAAACTTTGAAAGGTGATTCGCGTAAATTCGCTCTGATGACGTTCGAACTCAGGCTCCCCAATGCTCAGTACGCGTGTACTACAATAGTATTAAATAATAGTAACTATAAATTGTTTAAAAGTTCTGTAATTAGATGAAATATCCGTAAACGAATAAATCTATTATTATTATTATTATTATATATGGGTTTTAAGATCAGCGATAGAGCCCGATGTATAAGTAACCAGCTGAGCGATGGATTAGTCTTTATTTAGAAATTTTCTTCTGATGTAGCAAGCCTAGTTTTTGTTTCAGAAGCTTTTTTTCTCGCGTTGGATGGAATGCTACGCCACCCAGCTGTGATGACTCGGGTTCCCGTGGGCTCGTCACTCCCCAGTAGAATGAAATATTCTACCCCTGCGGGTTTTTTAATACATATCGCACCTTGAGACAACAACTGCCGTAACTTCCAAAACACAACACACTGTTTTTTCTATAAAGATTGCAAAGTTCCAGTAGTTTTACCATTGAGCATAATATCTATTTTTGGTTTAAATAATAATTTGGTTTATTCTAAATGCAAAAAAAGGATTCTAGGAGCGTTAAAATATACATAAGAATCATCAAAACAAAAATCATTCAAGTTCCACTTGCCATCACAAGTTCGTTCGTCTATCGTTCTGGGACAAATTTAGTTGCCTTGTTTTTGGAAAATATAATATATATTTGAAGGCCAAGTTTGCATTTTACTATTAACTAGTAGTAGTAAGTAAGCAAATAGTTGTTAGGTCAACGTAACTGCGACAATTATAACATATGAAGAGTACAAGGCAGAAAGGGGGAATGTCAGTGTAACAGAAAACCAAATTTCATGTTTAGAGCACATTTATATACACAAACCCCCATATATAGATATATATATATATATATATATATATATATATATATATATATATATATATATATATATACACACATATTATATATACACACATATTATATATGGGGGTTTGTGTATATAAATGTGCTCTAAGTATGAAATTTGGTTTTCTAGAGTTACACTGACATTCCCCCTTTCTGCCTTGAACTCTATATATAAATGGCATATTCATTTAAATGCCCGGCGCATCCACCATCAATTTTGTCCCCCAAAAATTAGTTATATTTATTATACATTACTATAAATTATATAATAAATATATTTCTAAATATATTATATATTAAAATAATTATTTGTATTTTTTCAGCTAGATGGAAGGATTCACGACGGCAAGATAATGGAGAGCGCGGGCGGGGTGGCGCGTAACATATGCGACGCCCTTAGTAAATTCTGCGCCCCGCCGGTGTTCATATCGGCAATCGGCGACGACGAGAGTGGAAATTTATTGTCCAACTCGCTGTTTCCGCACGGGGAACAGATAGCCCGTTTCCGGGAGGCGCGCACCGCCCAGTGCATGGTCGTCCTGGACGGAAGCGGCGACTGCAAGTTCCTCATAGGCGATATGGACGTGCACGCGCTGATATCCCCGGAGGTCATTAGGCAGCGCGAGGACGCGATCCGGAGCGCCCCGCTAATAGTATTAGACGGTAATCCGCCTTTGGAAACTATGGAAGCTGTGCTGGAGCTGGCTGACAAGCATCGGGTGCCCGGTAAGTGGACAGAATTTTGTTTGCCCGAATAGTAAAGTGGCTTTAAATCGGACATATAGTATTTCCGCTCGGGGGCGGAAAGGGATTACTCGCTGGAACAATGCATGCGATTGATGCTGTTCAATGATTAATGAGATGAGCAATTCGGATTGCAGAGTTCGATGGTTACGGGATAGAGCAATTTATTTCAGGGCACTACTCTCAAGCTTTCATGTTAACAGAAGCAAATAGGCGGCGATAGAAATCGTACAGTTCTGACTAAATCTCGTATACGAAAACAGAATATCAGCCATATGGATACTTAGGAAATTACGAAAATATGTTCATACTGCTGAGAAGAGCAATTATCACTAATTAATTTTAGAGTTGATAGACAGCTCCGATATTTTACCGAAATATAGCGGCGTATCGAGTTGAAATATACACGACAGGTGAAAACAGCGACAAGAAACAGTGATACACAAGGAAAGTTAAAAAGTCGAGAGAAAGAGCGGTAAGTGAAAGTAAACAAAATAGAGGGTAGAGGTTATTTGCACGAGGGGTCGACCCGTAAATAACCTCTGGCGCCGATAAGGTGAGGAGTATATTGGGCGGCATATAGCGACGACAACAAAGGCAAGAATAGCAAATAAAAATAGCGCCAGGGCCAATGAATAAAAATAAAAGAGGTAGAGAAACGAATAGCGAGGACAAAGACATACAAAATCAGAAAGAAACCGTTAGAAAAAACAAAAAAATACTGAGATCACCAGCATCACAAAGAAGATTAGAAGAAACAGAAAAAAATTGCAACGGTGAAACGAACATTGACAAAGATAAAATGGAAGAACTAAAACAAATGATTATAGAACTAATGAGGAAGATGGAAGAAAACATGTCACAAATAAAACAGGAAATAAAAGAGATGAAGGCCGAAATGAACAATAAGGAAGAAACATGGAAAGAAGAAAAGAGAACATTGGAAGTCAGAATAGAAAAACTAGAAAATAAAGCAGAAATTGAAGAGAAGAGAAGAAGAAAAAATAACATAGCAATAAGAGGTCTACACAAGATAGATAACATAGAAGAGGTAAGATCACTCATCAAAGAGAAACTGGAAGTGGAGACAGGGGTTAACAAAATACAAAAAATAATCACAGGCCCAGAACGAAATATAATAATAGTGGAAATCCCAAGCTGGGAAGAAAAACAAAAAATAATGAAAGCATAATATAAACTGAGAAATACAACGATATATATAGACGATGATCTAACGGAAGAGGAGAGAAAAATACAAAGAGAGATAAGAAACATAGCAAAATTGGAAAAAGAAAAAGGAAAACACGTAAAAATAGGATATAGAAAGATAATAGTAGACAATGAAATATACATATGGGATAAAAAGGAGAAAGGAGTCGTAGCCAAAGATAATGGGGTGAAAGTAACCAATCCAAAAAACTACTAGCAAAAGAGAAAACGGACGGAAGCAAAAATACAAAGAATACAGCGAGGAAAGGGACCACGAACAAAGGAAAGAAGAACAAACACATAATATATGGAAACAAAGAAAAGAGTACAGTAAAAAAAAAGAAAAATATGGAAAATTGGGACTTGGAATATCAGGAGTATAAATGGAAAGGAAAAAGAGCTGGAAGAAGAATTTGAGAAAGCTGAACTAGACTTCTTAGTGGTAACAGAAACAAAAAAGAAGGGGAAGGGAGAGTACAAAATGGACAAGGAACATATATTAATATATAGCGGTGTAGATAACAATCGGAGAGCCGCAGCAGGGGTAGGATGTATAGTGAATAAAAAACTGAAATCGAATATATATAAATGGGATGCAATTACGGAGAGGATTTTGTCTATCGAAGTTAGAGATCAAAGAAGCAGCTACCATAAAACTATCATAGCAGTGTATGGACCAAACGAAGATGATACTGCGTGCAACAAAGAAACATTTTGGGAGCAACTCAACGAAACAACAGAAAAGGCCAAAGGAGAAGTGTACGTGGCGGGAGACTTCAACAGCAGAATTGGCAACGAAGTAAAAGATAATGACGCGCTGAGAGGAAGATATGCAGAAGGCGTACTCAACGAAAATGGTAAGAAAATGCTAGATTATTGTAGAATAAATAATCTAGTAATAACGAATACACTATTCAAACACAAGGACATACACAAATACACCAGGGAAGTGATAAGCAGGAACGAAAAATCTATAATAGACTATGTACTAGCAGAACAAGGGAAAAGGAGCAAAATAATAGACACAAGAGTAAAGAGAAGTTACGAAATTGGAAGTGATCACTATCTAGTAGAGACGAAAATAAAGGAAGACTACCAAGATAGCGATAAAAAAGCAGAGACCAAATATAGCAATAAACTACAACAAGATAAGAACATACAAACTAAGGGAAAAAGAAATAGCAAAAATCTATAAAGAGAAAATAGAGGAGAAATTAGTAAAGGGCAACTATAGAAATGAAGTAGAGGAAATGTGGAATAAATTAAAGAAAAATATACTGGAGACAGCACAAGAGACATGTGGGACAAAGCAAAACACAAACAAGAAGCAGCAGACAGCATGGTGGTCGCAGGACATAAGAGAGAAAATAAAGGAAAAGAAAAAAGCATGACAAAGATACCTAAATAACAAAAATAGTAAAAACTACGAAGAATACAGTTTAAAGAGGAAAATAGTAAAAGATAAGGTCAGAATAGCAAAGAGCAGGGAATGGGAAAAGTTGGGAGAGACAATGGAGAAAAATGCAAAGGAAAACCAAAAATTATTCTATAAAACACTAAAACTAAACAGAAAAGAAAAAGGACAAGAAGTAAATTATATACAAGACAATCAAGGAATATTGCTGAAGGACAACGAAAAAATACTGGAAAGATGGAAAGAATATTTTGAAGACTTACTATCACAAAACGGTGGAAACGAACAGAAGACAAGAGACCAGAACGACTCGGAAGAAGATATAGAGATGATCAATGGAAACGAAATACTAGAGATAATCAGGGAAATGAAAATAGGGAAATCACCAGGACAAGACCAGATCACAACGGAAATGATTAAACATATGGGACCTGCAGGTAATGAAATACTACTAAAATTAATAAACGAAATATGGAGGACGAATAAAATACCCAGAGATTGGCAAGTATCGTTAATCGTACCGATACACAAGAAAGGCGATAAGACAAAATGTTCAAACTATAGGGGTATAACACTCATAAGCATAGGTATGAAGATCTTAGAAAAAACAATTAACAAAAGAATACTAGCAAAAATAGAGCAGACGCTAGAAGAATCGCAATGTGGATTTAGGAAAGGAAGATCCACACAGGACAACATTTTCACGATAAAACAAATCACAGAAAAAAGAATTGCAAATAATAAAAACACATACCTAGGATTCATCGACCTGGAAAAAGCATTCGACATGATACCAAGAAATAAATTATGGAAAATCCTGGAAGAGAGAGGTGTAGAAAGAAAGACAGTCGAATTAATACAAAACATATACAACAACAACACCAATGCAATAATACACAAGGGACAAACATCAAGAACATTTCAGACAACCACTGGACTAAGACAAGGAGGCGGGCTCAGTCCTACATTATTTAACATATACATGGATGAAATAATGAAGAGCATGAAACCAGAAACCAAAAAAGCAAACATAGGGTACAAAAACATGCAAGTTGTAAAAATATCGGAAGGAGCATTGGCTGATGATGTAGTAGTGATAGCAGAAAATGAAGGTAATCTGCAGCACAACCTTAGTGTATGGAACAGACACCTAGAAAAGTATAACATGAAAATGAACTATAACAAAACAAACGTGATGGTAATAGGAAACCGGAAAGAACAAATAAATATAAAGATAGAACAACACACAATAGAACAAGTAGAATAATTCAAATACCTGGGAGTAGCACTGGCAGAAGACGGAAAAATGGAAGGCGAACTTAGTAACAGAATAAACAACACAGCTAAAACATACCACGCATTGAGCAATATACTGATTAACAAAAAAGAGATCAGCAGAAAGACAAAAATAAATATATATAAAAGCATATATAGACCTATACTGACATATGGAAGCGAGACGTGGAAGCTAACGAAGAGGGACAAAAGTAGAATACAGGCAATGGAAATGAAATATCTCAGAGGAGTAAAACAAGTTACGAGAAGAGACAGAATAATAAATGAGGACATCAGAGAAGAACTGGGAATTGAAGCTATAGATAAGTATATAGAAAAGAAACAACTAAACTGGTGGGGTCATTTAATTAGGATGGACAAAAAGAATCAAACAAAACAGGTATGGGAAGCAAGAACTGAAAATAAAAGAAGAGGTAGACCAAGAAAAGAGTGGGACAACATAATAGAGGACATAATAATCAAGAAAGGAAAAACAGTCAAGCAAGCAAGAGAACTGGCGAAGAACAGAAAGGAGTGGAAAGAATTTACAAATGTATAAACAACAGTAATTTTAAACTATAATAATGTTAATGTAATAGCCTACACCGAAAGGTAAAAGGCAATTGATATATATATATATATATATATATATATATATATATATATATATATATATATATATATAATTTTAGAGTTGCCAAACAAACAGAATTTTTTATTCATTCAAAAATAGCACTCATATTTTATTATTACATACGTATCATAATATAATTTTTTGTTAAGAACTAAAATATTTTATATTTTTAATTTTAATTTTTTTTTATGGGATCTCCGTCATTTTTCCGTGTCAGGATTTTTCCATTTGAAATCCTTACGTATTTGTAATTTTTTTCGCCCTTCAATTTCCTGGCTTCATAAAAGCCATATTATATTAAGAATATTATGGATTACATATAATATACTACTTGGATATTTCGCTCATGCGGGTTTGTTTTAAAAATTATGAGTTCAATCGTTTTATATTTTTTATAGTTTTATTTGTTTACATATATATTTTATATTCGTATCTATCGCAAACAGCCATTTACTTAAGTATGTACTTCAATTTATACGAGTAATAATATACAAATATTACTCCCTTATCAGAAAATTTGTTTTGTTATGAAGGTATGTGTATTCCACTTTATTCATCTATAATATCCAGTATAATATGCAGAATGTAAATGGATTCTTGGAATAACGCTAACAACTGGAAATGTCGGACATATTTTGAACGTTTGTAACTTGCTACATTGCATCGCCTCTCTCTATTTATTCTCACACTATTGCTCCCTAGCTGAGCTTTATTGTCAACGTGAGAGTTTAATTACCTTATTTAATTAATGTAATTGGACTATTTGAGTGCAAAGAGCGGATTCCGTACTGTATTAAATAAGAGATAAAGTCATTAATTATAAGTTTACTAAATAATGAAATAGGTACCCATAGTATATTGTAAATAAATAGAGATACTAATATTTAATAATAAAAGTTTGAAACAGTTTCCTCAAAAAATTATTGTTAGTTAGTATTTTTTTTAAATTACGGCTTACCATTTTGAAGTATGATTTGTGTAATACCACTATATATATATTTTTATATATATATATATATATATATTACTCAAATATTCACTCTCCATAACCGGAGACGTGGGCTCGAGTCCTATGGTCGGAGAGTGAATTTTTGAGCAATAATTAATCTAAAATTAACATCGATATATCTGGTGATACTTCGCTCCGATAGTCGTATACGGCAAGAATTCTATATATTCATTATATATATATATATATATATATATATATATATATATATATATATATATATAGTCGATTTTGATTAGATAATATTCATTTTATTTTGATTCACTTCTTCAGCTTTACTGCCAAAACGCTATACTTTTTATAACAATGTTTTTTCGTCATGAAATAAAATTTTCCAAGTTCGAAAAATTTGCCAAGCTCTGTAGCTTTACCGGCTCATTGGAAAGCGTCATCCTTCTAGACGATATAAGGGCACTAAGGCTCCGGAAAAGCTGTGAATATATATATATATATATATATATATATATATATATATATATATATATAGATAGATAGATAGAAGAGATTTATATTTATAAAATAGAGATTATTAATTTATACATAATTATTCATAAAATAATATTATTCATTGTAGACAGTCGGCTGTTGAGCTATTGCTGTATTTGTCCGTTCATTTTATATCATTCTCAAATTTCAATATTTCACAACTACTTTCATTTCATACATTAGGCGCCCTATTTTCGTGGTCGGTTATAAAAAGTAAGCGAATCGGATAAGATCGAATGAGCAAAAAAAAATACACGCCTTACGTATAAATATATGACCTGACATTTTTATGGGTACTAAAAACACATGGCCAATATACTAAATTTTACAAGCCACATATCCGAAACACCGAAACTTGAGTGTTCTTGCTCCCCATAGTAACTAACACTATGTGTCAATTAATGTAAAGAATCATAAAGTAAATTTAGTTAATTAGCTTGAACGCGAAAATGTACAGGACAATAGATTAAAGTATGGAATAAATTCGATAAAACCATTATTTATGATTTTTGCAAAAATTGCTTGGACACAATAGCGCCGCGTAAATGTTCGATTCGCATATGTTATTATAGTTAACTCGTAAACATTTTTATTTTTATATATACATATTTTTTTTTTTGCTTTTTTGTATATTAAGATTTCAAACTTGCTTATTTTGTGTAATTATTCATATTCAATTTTCATAACGCGCCTTCATGTTTGCCTTGGGCTGAAAGACCACGGTCGATGGCCTCTTGTACATGTATGTATATCTTGTATGTATGTATGTTACAATAAATATATCTTCTTCTTCTTCTGCTTGAACACGTCGATTTTTGTATAAACCAGATATTTTGCGCATTCACTTTTTCTTTCTTCATCAATCGAAAATATAATTTCGCCTGTTCTGCCGTACTGGCTTCTTTCAGAAATTGAATGGTTTTGGCGTCTACTACGTGGTAATTCATTTTCATTGTTTTTTACCACTTATTTTGTAAAGTGGTAAAAAAACATAGTAGTTTTATTCATCTCCTTTATTTTTAATTGCAAATATTGAATGGAAGTTTCAAATTTGTTGATGATTTTTGAATGTGCAAGACGCCATCGACAAGTTTTTCAAATAATAACCCCATTTTATTACAGATTCTGTAAGATTCTGCGATTAGAGATGTATATTATGATATAGGTTACATATGGAAATTTCCGAGAAAATTATATCAAATGTCAGAGTCAGAAACGCGAAATAATATTTAATTACATTAATTACTCTAATTAAAAATTGGCACATTTAAATTAAAAATCAACGTGCCCGAGCAATTTTTGTAAAAATTATAAATAATGGTTTTATCGAATTTATTCCACACTTTAATCAATTGTCCTGTATTTTTCTCTTTCAAGAATAATTAAAATAAATTCGATAGAATTTACTTTTTTATTTAGTTAATTAAACTAAATAAAAAAGTAAATTCTATCGAATTTATTCCATACTTTAAGGATAACCTCTATACAGACAAAGTGTCAGAAGCTACAGAAAAAAAATAGGAACATGCTATTGGCGATTCAAATGTCAACGGTTTTTATCGAACTAGTGGGTAAACAGCTGACCTTTGTTATTGTTTGATCAGCTGATTAGATAAAAATTACACGATTTTAATCACTTGGACGGTAATGCGTGGTTCTTAATAAACTTTTAATATATAACTAGACAAACCTTACACATATATGATGAAAAAATATATTTTATGGGTAGAGATTACCCACTAGATTTTAGTTCATTTTCTGCCACCAGATAGAGTACCGACTAGCTTGAATTGCCCATATCTTGGATTTGTATTATTGAGGTTCATTAGAATGCTAGACTCTAGCTAGTCACCAGTGATTACAGTTTAAGAAAGAAAAATGATAATACAATAACATAAACTAGAAGATATTAAACAACAAATGACCTATATATTAAATGCAAACATAATGAATGATGTGCATATATAAATAAATTCGAGACCAAATGCTAAAGAAGTTAAAAATGACATTTTGAGAATTTATTGGTTATTTATACGTCGAACAAAGTAATAAATCGCGTGCAAGCCGAAGACATAACACATTATACCTTATACACGCGGAGACAATACTGGAAATTAGGAGCAACTCTTTCCAATAAATAATGCTCTTAAGCTTTCGTGAACTGAAAGCTTTCGTATAATTTATAAACTTTACGACCAGTATGGAGCATAAATAAAATTTTGTGGAAATTTAGGGCGGCTACTTGAATACACAAGATCGATTCAATAAAATCAGAATCACTAGGGATGGAATCTCGGTCGGTAATATAATAATAATACAGTAATAGTGTATTTACTGTAATTTAATTTATTGTAGATAAATATAAGAATTTCACATCTACTAACACACGGCAGAAGTAACCGGGGGTCGTTAGTTACAGAATTGTAACAAATATAGTTACTACTACTATAAGAATTGCTTAGCAAAAAAAAAATATAATACGTATGCTTATAATATAATGCGTTTATCGCCCAAAATACTTCAATTATAGGACAAAACACATTAAATTTTATAATAATTATATTAATAATAAATAAATATCTACCTAATATACATTCACTAAAACTTCTCCCTAATTATATTAAAAAATATGAAATTATCTTCGATTTGGTGTATGAAAAACATAAATTTTCCCATAGATATGTCGATAGATACGCCAAGCAAGCCATCGGCATAATGCAAGACACGACGATTCTACACTAAAACTTGATGAAACTTAGAAATTTTTTCTCAATTATCTTAAAGAATATGAAATTATCTTTGATTTAGTGTAACAAAAATATAAAATTACTTCATAGATATGTCGATAGATATGTCAAGCCAGCCACCCGTATAATGCAAGACACGACGATTCTACACTAAAACTTGATGAAACTTAGAAATTTTTTCTCAATTATCTTAAAGAATATGAAATTATCTTTGATTTAGTGTAACAAAAATATAAAATTACTTCATAGATATGTCGATAGATATGTCAAGCCAGCCACCCGTATAATGCAAGACACGACGATTCTACACTAAAACTTGAAAAAACTTAGAGCCTTTTTCTTAATTATCTTAAAGAATATGAAATTATCTTCGATTTGGAGCCTCAAAAACATAAAATCTCCCCATAGATTTGTCGATAGATATGCCAAGCAAGTAATCATGTTTACGAAAATAAGGTTTTTATGTCTTTTATATTTATATATATATATATATATATATATATATATATATATATATATATATATATATATATATATATATATATATATATATTAATAATAGTGCCGTGAATTTTGTTTAATAATTTCAGTGTAGTTTGCTCTAAAGTTTAAACGCTAGTGCCCGTTTTTTACCGTTTTTCAACACTTGTAAATGGCAACCTTAGCAACTTGCTGAGATCGGAAATATACAATTATTATACAATATATTTTAAATAATATAAAATTTCAAATAAAATCCAAAGTACACAGGAATTACAGGGTGGGAGAATGCCGGGCAACACCGGTCTATAGGCAATCATTTCACCGTATAAAATTCTTGAAAATATATTACGTTATGCGTAATATAAATTTCCCGAAAAGAAAATCAATAAACTCTCCCGACTGCGAAGCAACCGTCAAGTTATACACCATCATTAAATTACCTTTATTTATGAGCACTCCCATGGTGGAAAAGTGGGAAAAAAACTTAAATGAACAGTAGGAAGCCGATTCGCGCAGACATTAGAACGAGACGTGGAAAACTAGTCGCCGCAGAATCCGCGACACTACTGAACTATTTCGTCCTCCGAAAAATTCCCAATATTCGTCGCTTTTAAAGGATCCAATCGAATCGCCCAGACTTTTCGCCCACCGACCTACTTTTTGTTCGTTTTTGTGTTGGGCTTTGGCGGGCGAACGAATGGGAAACAAGCGGCAATCTAAGCGGATGAGATGAATTGGCCGCATTAAAGTTTTATTTTATTAGAAATTTATTGCATTCGCCTTTAAATGTATGATATTTGATTAAATTGAAAAGATATGAGTTTAATAGCTGTGCTGAAGTGGATTTATAATTGATTTGATTATACCGATTAAGATTTCAGTATTATTATTTAGTTATCAGCCATCAGGCTTTTCCGCCGGTCAAGCGAAAAGCTCAGAGGAGTTTAATCACCCTTAACTTAACAGAAAACCTCTAAAAAACTGTGAAAGGTGATTCGCAAAAATTCTCATAACTCAGGCTCCCTAATGCTCAGTATGAGACAGACGACGCCTTTAAACCCTTGGCTACTGAGTTGGGTCTATTAATATAAATAACTGTAAGAATGGATAAAAAAACTGTGAGAATGGATAAAAAAACTGTGAGAATGGATAAAAAAAACTGTGAGAATGGATAAAAAAAGCAGAAAATAGGAAAGTAAACGCTTCAATACGGCGGAAAAGTCCGATTGCTGCTTGCCCTATAAAGATAGAAGTTTTTTAAACGCTCAAAAGCACGAAAAAGTACTATAAAAAATATTATTATTATTAAAATAGGCATTAACCTAGTGAAAATATATATAAGTTTAAAACGGACTTAAAAAAAGTGCGAAAATATAATGAATGTTATATTTATATATTATATAAAATAGTCTGAATTCACCTCTTACCAATCTACATATGATCCTGTGAGAATGAAAGTAGTGAAAGTCACGTTTGAATTGTTTTGAAAAGACATGAATTCAATGTATTCATAAATAAAAATACAACTACGTACGTCGATTTACATAAATACCAAACGCAAAATCTTCTCATTTTCAAAACAATTCAAATGTGACTTACACCACTTTCATTCTCACATGCTCATATATAGATTTCGATCTTGTTAGATCTCATCAGTGTAGCTCAGCTGATGAGGAGGAATACACACAATATATAAATTCGATAATATATATATATTATCAATTGCCTTTTACCTTTCGGTGTAGGCTAATAAATTCGATAAAACATTTATTTATGATTTTTGCAAACATTTCTCGGACACGTCGATTTTTAATTTTAAAATTGCCAATTTTTAATGAAAATTTCAATCTTTTCGGCCATTTTTGAATGTGCAATGACGTTATCGACCAGTTTTTCAAAAGACAACCCCATTTTTTATTGAGGATTCTGGATTATTTTTAAAATTGACACTTTTATTAAAAAGTGGAAATTTAAAATAAAAAATCGACGTGACCGAGAAATTTCTGTAAAAATCATAAATAAAGGTTATATGGAAATTATTCCATACTTTAGGCAGGGCTTTAGGGACATCCTGTATACAAAATAATGCAACTTTACCTCGAGAGAGAAATGTTGTATAATTCAAAATCAAATCAAAAAGCATTCAACCCTAAAGAAACGAGCGATATTTGATTCATTATACAAAAATATATGCCCTTTCCGTTTGCAACAGTTTATTTCTCCTCAGCTACTTTTTTAGAAAAAAAAACTTTAAAAAGTTTGAAAATATAAAACAAATTTTTAATTTATTTATTTTATTTTATTTTCAAACTTTTTAAAGCACGCCGATGTAGTGCAGTGCACCCCTGTTTAACGAAGGGGCAGCCCGGGTTGGAATCCCGGCCCCGACTACCCGGGCCATAGCATTTGTCGTTAGGGTACAATAAACGACACAAAAAAATAATAATCATTCTAATATTGAGTGATGTCTCAAACTAATATATAAAATTATATATTTACTAGTCTCGATGCGTTCATTTCATGACTCACTTAGATAATAAGATAAAAATAGTTTCTTTGTTAATATCATAAGGTTTATTTATCTCGTAAAAGAAATACGGCCAAGCCGTTACCGGTATTAATACTCTTTTCCGTACGGAATTTGGGTATATTAATCCATGGGTGGTGTGTTTGTCAATAGTTAGTGTGGTTTTGTGTAATAGTGTTTACAGTTAATAAAAGACATAATAATATATAGTTAATGGTTAGTGTGATCGATAGATCAAGACCAAGCAAAAAAAATTTAAAAAAAAAATAAGCCCGGGGTGGGACAGGACCCACAAATCCCGAGGTGAAGACAGGGGGAAGGATACCTTGTATTTTTATTTATTTTTTTCCCCTTTTAGTAGTACATGTTTGTTGTATGTGATGTATATGTGTATATGTGTATATGTGTATATGTGTATGTGTATATGTGTATATGTGTATATGTGGATATGTGTATATGTGTATATGTATATATGTATTGTACATGTAAAGGTGTAAAAAGTGTAAATAAATAAAACGAATTTTCTTTGAAAAAATAAAATAAATAAATACAATTTAAAAAAAAAATAAAAAAATAAAAATAAAAAATACAGTTTAATAATGATTTAGGCGAAAATATATCAACAGTGCGATATGAACAAATAAAATAAATTAGCAGTCGCGAATTTTTGCACAATAACAAGAGGCGCGAATAGAGGCCCTAGGCCCTTAGAAGTATATCAGAAATATTTAGAATGGCGCCTCAATATTGAATTGCGATTTAGTACTATATGTAGTCGCCACTGATTGTTAAAAATCAACGCACTGATTTAAGACCGAAAAGGAATTATATAATGTACTTACATTATTACATCCGCCGCGCATGGCACCTTCTATGCAGCTTGTAATCACTGAACACCACTCACTATCACTATAGTTCATCTTAAATTAACACTATTAACTATATTTATTAGAATTCTTTGTTCCGCGAGCCAGCGCACGGCTCTCCGCCCGACACACTTCACTCAACTAGTCGCGACCTGTCGCGTGATTCATGCGGTCGACATGAGTCGCATATCGAAAAAGTGGCGTGACGTGATCATCCTCCAATCACAGCAGCGGATTTTGTTGTAAACAAGCTAATAATAGATGTGTCTTATCGCTGTACCAGGTCACTATACATTTAACAATAAAAATATAAATAGTAGGTTTGAAACGATGGAAAAACCCTCGGGCCATATAAAAATAATCTGGTGTGGGCACCACGTGAGTTTCAAAACAACCTTTATTTGGCATAACAATTACACAAAAAAAACGAAACCGACTCAACATATCTAATAGTAAAATATAATCCTCAAAATACTTAGTTTGAGGTTTTTGTTTACTTTGTTTTTTTATTAATTTATAATTACTACATATAATATATGGACATTTTTGGGGCGAGCGCGGTTACTACCTAATGCGCTTGTTAATAACCCTTAATTAAGCGCAATGGGGTATAGTGTACCCCATCGGGATATTTTGTGGCATCAGCTCGTATCCCTAGTTATGGTTCCACAAATACTGACTCAACAAGAGATAAGCAGTATCTTTATAATCAATCGTCAACACAGCAGCCGGCAGTTCCAATGATCACCCTGAGCTCAACATTGCTTAGCTTATTATTGTACTCACTTAAAGGCTATAATCGCTTTTATTTTATTATTGTTCAAAGTATATCAATAGTTTAAACCTAGTTGTAACCTACGGAAAAACAGTTAAATTTGTTAGATCTTTTTAAAAAGCCTCTCGACCACGGCTCAAATCTAACTCCCTGCTAGGCTTTCACGTGGCGTCTTCTAACCATTTATTGACATGTTTACTTGAAGAATGTATCTACTTCGGTGATTCTCTATCATCCATTTTGAACAGTTTCGCGAAAACCTTGTGCAATTTGGGGTACCGGGATACGGGAGCAGCAATGTTTTCCAAAAAAAGCAGTTGACTTTTATCAAGCATGACCAGGAGGAGATTGATGCAGAATTAGGGAAGATAATTTTAACGAAACTCTGATTTCTCTGAATATTGTTGGACATTTTTTATTGATTTATAAATGAAAACGAGGACCAGGTGCCGGTAGAAGCAGCGGTGAGGAGAAGAACACGAGGAAGTATGAGCAGGGGAAGGGCAGGAGGGGTTTGAATGGAGTAAACCGGAAATGTTAGCATATGAGAAAGGACGTGAAATCAGAGGAGGTGCACCCATAAGTTGGAGAGGGTGATGGGGGTTGCGTTGGTAAGAAAGAAGTACGGCAGCCAAAGCTTTAGCTGCTTTGATGTGAAGTGTAGTAAGAAGAGGCGATATGGCGTTTCGCTTCTATATCGCCATAGAAGCAAAACGTGAGTTGGGAGATTTATAAGGGAAGGAAAACGAAGGATAAAATAAACATGGATCTGGCATAAGAAAGGAAAGATTCTCCTGCAGGAATCTAATCGGATGAGCATGTATTGCGGGTCGTGGGGGAGGAAATATTGCAGAAATTGGGGCAAGGTTTGTGCGGAAGGTGTACATGAGACGTTAGAGTAGGGCAAGATAGATTTGAAACATCTGCATAATTTGGATAGTTGTTCTATATGAACAGCCTCATAGCTCAGCATCATACGTCTAGTTGGGCTTTAATACTTGGTTATAGATCAGTAATTTGTTATCTGGCGTTAAGATAGACTTTCTATCCAATAGCCACAGCATTTTTACTTTCCGATTATAGCTACTGCTGTATAAGATATTGTTTTACCAAAAATGTGTCCACGTTTTCTACCCAAGATTGTGAAAATATGCGATAACTTAAAAAAAAACTACACTAGAAGGAAGGTATGGTTGCCGTGAACAATTTAGCAAAAAAAAGATTTAAATTTCGTTACGTTTTATGCCTGAAAAATGTCAAAAAAGTTTTAAAAAAAGTCAAAAATGTCTACAAGAAAAGTCAAAAATGTCTAATTTGTCAAAAAAAAAAGTCAAAAATGTCGAAAATGTAAAACGTCAAAATTGTCTAATATGTCAAAAATATCAAAAAAAAAGTCAAAAATATAAAACATGTAAAACAATGTAAAAAAACTTATTTCAAGCCGCTTGAAAAACAAATCAAGCCGCATGGAATAAAGTAATAACTAAAAATATATAGGTTGTTATACAAAATTCATAATTTTTTTTTTTTAAATATATATATATATATATATTTTTATAAAATAAAATTTATAAATATTATAATAATGTAATAACTAAAATTACTAGGGTTATTATACAAAACTCATAGTTTTTTTCTTCAAGCGGCTTCAAAATTTTTTGTTAAAAAAAATAATGCATGTATTTTTAGTTATTATTTTATTTATAAAATTTATTTTATTTTTTTCAAAAAAATTATGAATTTTGTATAATAACACATATATTTTGAGTTATTATTTTATTGCAAGTTTTTTTTTTCAACTGGCTTGAACAAAAAAAATTTAAGCGGCTTGAAATAAAATAATAACTAAAAATACATGGGTTATTATACAAAATTCATAACTTTAAAATAAAAAATGTATGCATTTTATAAATAAAATAACTAAAAATACATGGGTTATTTAAAAAAAAAATTCTTGGAGCGGCTTCAAAATTTTTTGTTCAAAAAAAATTATGAATTTTGTATCTAACCCATGTATATTAATTTTTTTTCCTAATTCAATGTAAAAAAAAGTCAAAAAGGTCGAAAATGTAAAATGTCTAAAATGTTTTAAAAAATGTCAAAAAAAGTTTTAAAAAAATTGTATAAACTTTATTTCAAACCGCTTCAAAAAAAAACATTTTTTTTTTCAAGCGGCTTGAAAAAAAATGCAATAATATAATAACTAAAAATTCTACGAAATATAAAATTTTATTTGTAAAAAAAATGTCAAACCGCTTGAAAAAAATAAATATGAGTTTTGTATAATAATCCATATATTTTTAGTTATTTTATTTATAAAATTTATTTTATTTTTTCAAAAAAATTATGAATTTTGTATAATAACCCATATATTTGAGTTATTATTTTATTGCAAGTTTTTTTTTCAACTGTCTTGAACAAAAAAAATTTAAGCGGCTTGAAATAAAATAATAACTAAAAATACATGGGTTATTATACAAAATTCATAACTTTTTTTGAAATGAAAAAAATGTGTGCATTTTATAAATAAAATAATAACTAAAAATACATGCGTTATTATAAAAAATTCATAATTAAAAAAAATTATGAATTTTATAAATAAAATAATAACTAAAAATACATGGGTTCTTATACAAAATCCATAATTTAAAAAAAAATTAAGCCGCTTCCATTTTTTTAATTTTGTATATTATTTGATATTTTATTTCAAGCCGCTTCAAAACAAGAATATGATTTTGTATAATATAATAACCCATGTATTTTAAGCGGCTTGAAATAAAATAATAACTAGAAATACCTGGGTTATTATACAAAATTCTTAACTTTTTTTGAAAAGAAAAAAATGTGTGCATTTTATAAAGAAAATAATAACTAAAAATACATGGGTTATTATAAAAAAATTCATAATTAAAATTTTTTTATGAATTTTATAAATAAAATAATAACTAAAAATACATGGGTTATTATACAAAATCCATAATTTAAAAAAAAATAATCCGCTTCAATTTTTTTAATTAAATTTGTATATTATTTGATATTTTATTTCAAGCCGCTTCAAAAAAAGAATATGATTTTGTATAATATAATAACCCATGTATTTTTAGTTATTATTTTATTGCAATTTTCTTTTCAATCGACTTGAAAAATTTAATCAAATAAATACAAAAAATACATGGTTTATATAAAATCATATTTTTACCCATGTATTTTTAATTATTATTTTATTTATAAACTGTACAATTTTTTTTCTTTTCAAAAAAAATTATGAATTTTGTATAATAACCCATGTATTTTTAGTTTTATTTTATTTCAAGCCGCTTGCAAAAAAAGTTTAAGACCGTTGAAAAAAAAACTTGCAATAAAATAATATCTCAAAATATATGGGTTATTATACAAAATACATCTTTTTTTTTAAATAAATAAATTTATAAGAAAAAATGTTTTTCAAGCGGCTTGAAATTTTTTTGTTCCTAAAATAATTATGGATTTTGTATAACAACCCACATATTTTTAGTTATTATTTTATTGTAATTTTTTTCTTCAAGCCGCTTGAAAAAAAAACTTGCAATAAAATAATAACTCAAAATATATGGGTTATTATACAAAATACATATAATACAAATAAAGTTATAAGAAAAAATGTTTTTAAAGCGGCTTGATTTTTTTTTCAAAAATAATAACTCAAAATATAAATATTTTTCAAGCGGCTTGAAATTTTTTTGTTCCGAAAATAATTATGAATTTTGTATAACAACCCACATATTTTTAGTTATTATTTTATTGTAATTTTTTTCTTCAAGCCGCTTGAAAAAAAAACTTGCAATAAAATAATAACTCAAAATATATGGGTTATTATACAAAATTAATATAATACAAATACAGTTATAAGAAAAAATGTTTTTAAAGCGGCTTGATTTTTTTTTTCAATTAAATATGAATTTTGTATAATAACCCACACATTTTTAGTTTTTATTGCATTTATTTTTATTTTTTCAAGCGGCTTGAATTAATTTAAGAATTTTCTATAATAACCCATGCATTTTACTTTATTTTAAAAATTAACAATTGTCAAGATTTATTGATCCATGTAATTGTGGAAAATTCTCAATATTTGTTTCTAGCAGCATACAAAAAAGAAAGAATCTAAAATTCATTATATGCAAGTTGCGAGGTACAAGCGCAAACTGTAAATTCTAAGCCCCTTGAACCAAAAATTGAGCATTTTCCACAGCTACATGGATCAATAAATCTTGAAAAATATTTTAAATAAATCAAAATCCGCAGATATCAATTAACTTTCAAGATGTGGTCTATGTATTCTAGCTTTTTTTTGCTTTGGCCATATCGGCGATTTCTCTTTTTACTTTTCGAATACAGCACATTCTTTATAAGGAAGGTATTGTTGTCGCAAAAAAAGTCGATTTGCTAATTTTGACTCTTCTCTACGTTTCATGACTTTTCTAATCGAAATTGACTATTTCTGCAATGTGTGTGTGTGTGTGTGTGTGTGTGTGTGTGTATATGTGTATGTGTGTGTATGTGTGTGTGTGCGTGGATACAAATTTTTCTGTGAACATAATACCGGGAAAACGGCAGAATAGATCGCGACCATATTTGCAAATTGGCTGGGAAACCGAGTTAGGGCGATCCCGTGAAAATTTGAGAAAAATCGGTCCACGGACAGAGAATAAAATCTTGATAAAACCGTTTCCCAGCAAAAGTCACTTTCCCGCCAATTTTAATGCCAGTAACGTAACATATATAAACATATATAACATATATATGTGCGCAAAAAACAGCAGCTTGGGTTGCCTAATAGTTTATTTTTATATATAGTTTAAAATTCAATTACGCACAAACGATTGAAAATTAAACTGAAAAAAAAGACAAATATTGTCAAATAACATCAAATATTGTCAAATAGTGTCCAAAATCAACAAATATTGTCAAATATCGGCCAGTGTCGTCAAATATCGCCATATATCGTCAAATATGTTCAAATATCGTCAAATATTTTCAAATATCGTCAAATATTGTCAAATACAGTCAAATATTGTCCAAAATCTTCAAATATTGTCTAATATCGGCCAGTGTGATAAAATATCGCCAAATATCATAAAATATTGTCAAATATCGTCAAATAGTGTCCAAAATCTTCAAATATTGTCAACTATCGCCATATATCATCAAATATCGTCATTATACAGTCAAATATTGTCAACTATTATCAAATATAGTCAAATATCATCAAATATTGAGAAACATTGTCAAATATACATTTGTTGCTGTCTAATAATGGCGTAAAATCAGTCGTTTTTTACAGTGCCATTCTTCTAGGAAATCAGGACTTTACGATAGGAGCTAATGTCATCAAGGATGATATTTGAGCTGGGAGAAAAAAGGTTTCATAATATAAAAAAAAATACATATTTGTGTTTAGTTTCGGGACTTTAGGTAGGACCTAATTTCATCAAGGATGATATTTGAGTTGGAAGAAAATAAGGTTTCATAATATAAATAATTTTACATATTTGTGTTTAGTTATGTATAAAGAATAAAAGTACATTTTATATTTTCAAAACAGTATCTATAAGATAAAAACATAATTCCAAGTTGTATCATATTCCGTAGTAGTACAGAAATAACTATTCAGAAACTGTAACAGACTAGACAAATATTTAATTTCTCAGATGTACAATTTTTATCACTGAAAACGTAATTATCTGAATAATATTGTGGGTAAAAACCTAAACAAATCATTTGTCTATATAGAGAAAATAATTTTAATACAAAAATAATCCGTGAGATTACCATACTTTACCCATACTACATATGTATGATAAAGTAAGATGTATTATAAGTATTATAAGATATTATACACACATTTTTTTTAATTGTTAGATGATTGGATCATAATAAATTTAACTTTGATTTTATCTTATCGAAATGTAGTACAAAATTAAGGCACTTTTTCACTACCTTTTTTTAAAGTTATAATTTAACGAATTTCCTCGTTAGCCCTTTAGAACTAACCTTTATGAACGATTTTTAAGATGAATCATCATTACAAAAAGATTACATTTTGCAAACCAAAGACCGAGTTGTGTAAGTCAGAGTTCAAACTGTAGAACATGTGATTCAATCTAATTTTCATATACAAAACCTGTTGTTAACTTTGGATTTAATTGTAAGTAGTCCTATATAGTCAAATAAAACATTTTCTGTTCCTAATCTTATTAAAAAAATTGGTCTCATGTACTCAACATTCCATACAGTAAAATATTATATGAAAAAATTGAAATAAAAAAACACATAAAAATGGACGGACAATTGTAAGATCCTTAAATATTAAAGCATAGTTGTTAAAATGTGTTAATATAGCTGCAAACATCAGAATAGATATATTGGATTGTTATGGTGTCTATGTAAAGATAATTCATTTTCAGGGGATGTTCTTACAGCTATAGAATGTACTACACTAAGATTATTTTTTAATTCATTAATCTTGTCCAGTGTTTCCCTCCTCATATTTGAATTACCCTTACACACATTAAATAAATAAATAAATATTTGAATTATTTATATCAATATATTGTATATGTATGAAGAAAAATGCCTTTACACTGTGGTAGAAAAGGCCATCATTGTTACTTAATAAGGTACCCTCCTTCATTTTTCTATATATATATATATATATATATATATATATATATATATATATATATATATATTGTTATCCAATAAACAATTAGAAATTCACAGCTATAAAAATTAGGCTTGCATTTCGTTTTAAAGTGCATATGCACTCATAAAGCATAAACTCAACCTGTCATCAATAATGTATTCTTGATGACACCAAAATTATAATCCTCAGATCTGTATTAATAAACACAAAAGTGCATCGTTAAAATCTCATCGCAGTACACTAGTAATACTAAAAACAATTATTGGTCACATAAAACTAAAATTAAATTTAAAATACCAATTAAAGAGAGCCTGCTAATTGCATTTACCAATGGCTGTGGTGGTGCTGCGGGTTGGGGTGCATTTGCATGATTAAATTGCGCGACTCGCGTCTCAACTCGTAGCTCTGTCTGGCCTCTTTGTACAGCACTAGTGCGGCAAAGAGGTGGAAGAAGAATGATATAATAGCCAATCCATATGACCAACTTAGGTAATTGAAGTTGGGGTACATAAGCCAGTCGCGGCGAGTGTGTGATGCTCCGAATATTACCACGGCGAGAAACATGAATAATGCTACAAAAACAATATTGTATGATTAAATCTAAATATAATTTATTAAATAATAATAAAATATTAAATCTAATATATATTATATGTAGGTTTTATATATCTATTTAGCTAGAAACGTGAATATTGCCACAAATATATACGAATGTGCTCAATATGTGATCAATATGTAGTTATATGTAAGTTTCATATTAAATTAATTTCATAAAATTAACAAAATTGTATGACATTATAATTATCAATAGTTGTATCAATATGTAAGATTTGTATGTCAAAAAACATCTATCTTTATAGGCCGTGAGGCTATTCCGCCAATCAAGGGAGAAGCTCAGATGAGTTTAATCACTTGGTATTTACCTTAACTTCACAGGAAACCTCTGAAAATCTGTGAAAGGTGATTAGCGAAAATTCTCTCCCCTCTGGGGATCAAACTCAGGCTCTGCAATGCTCAATATTGTATGTCAATTTAGTGAGAAACATGAAAATAGTTTCCTTACTATTTATGCAGTCTGTATATATTACTGGTAGAGTTTCATACATAATTAATGACTCATTCTTAATGAATTAGTCATAAACTGAGTAATTCATTTAACGAGATAAAGAATATTTTATAAATTCTAATTATAGCAAAATACTAGGGTCATTGGTCCAGTATACAATTTAACTTTTGAAACTTAGTAACAAATAACTTTAATTATACATATATTGATGGTGGAAAGGTAAAATGGTGTACCCCACAAAAGCTCAACTTTATAGTATTAATCCAAAATATTGTCCACTTATTAAACAATATTCTATAAGAATAGTAACATCAAAAAAAAAATTAAAAATTTATATAATATTCAATATTAATCAATAAATATGGCATGAGTGATACATTTTGAAATTACCAAAAAAATAAGATACTTGACAGCATATAAACATATAATTTTTTCTCTAATAGGGGTAATTATTCAGGGTCATAATAATTTATTTTAAAGCATAAAGCATTGTTAATAACTCTTTCATAAAGGGTGGACAAAATTTTGTGTGGACAAATGTGGACTTACCCGGGACAAGAGACAGAGAGTTTTTATTTGGCTTTAAATAAATCTTATACCTGATAATAATATAGCAATATTTATAAGATCAAGAATATTTTACCTTTCCACTGTCAATATTCAACTCTATTAAATAACTATAAGAGAGAGCAACTATATATATTTAGCTTTAAATAAATATTATACCATTGATAATAATAAAATAGTTTTTCCACTCAAAGATATAAGTATAATTCTTCAAATATCTGGTTTCTAGATCACATTGCATGACTCACACAACACCACACTAATGACACTATATTAAAGATAATTACCTGTAGTTGCAGTGCATATGAAATCAATGCCAGACAAAATGTACTCGTACTGCAGCACAAAATTAAGTGGCCACCTGCATAATTGCAGTGCCATAATGCAGAGAGTGCCCGAACTCAGTAAAAACGACATGGTCACAAATGTCTGCACAGCCATCAGCCATGGTGGCAACAAATACTCCCTAATCACATAATACTCCTGACTAAAAACATGGTGACAACCAGTAAAAGGCTTATCGAATTGATAATATGGGTATCTAAAATCATCGAAGCAGTACTCCCATAATCCCATATGTTTGAAGTTACTAAACGTCTCCTCAAACGATTGCACCCAGTAGGGTGAACAGAAACTTATTAGCAACAACAAGAATGCTGCATATAATAACAAGGATGCATTAAATAGATATCCTAAAAGAATAATGGGTGTGTCAGTATGTTTATATTTAATAGTTTCGTATTTGAACTTACCTGAGGCTTTGGGATATTCATTCTTTTCGAGCCCCATTTTGCTCGCCTATCAAGCGAAACTGAATCGAATGAGCGTTGCAAACAAATGGTACAAAACAATAACAAATGTCATCAATGGAGCAGGTTGCTTGACACACCTACTAAAGCAGGGCTGCCAACGTTGCGGAGTTTAAGCACCTGTCGCATTAAAAATTAAACTAAAGCCCTGTTCACAATAAAAGTGAAAGTAGAATATTCGTAAACATTATATCATCCATCCCTATCACTATAATATAAAAACGAAGACAATGTTTTGAAGACCTGCAATTTATGTATTTTTTTGCAAACGAAAGTTATAAATGGACAGACGATTTCAATCATAATTTGTTGAAAATTACATTCAGGGCCGTAATAATTTATTTTAAAGCATTATTAATAAGTTTTTGATGAAGGGTGGACAAAATTTTGTCTGGACAAACGTGGACTTACCCGGGACAAACGTATTCCGCTTAGAAATTTTAAAAAAATGTCATAGAGGTGCTGACTTAAAATTTTATTTTGGATATATCTTTGTTTTGGAAGGGTGGGCAAACGAAAATTGTTGTTGGACAAACGTGGACAAATCTTACCACTGTCAATATTCAACTCTATTAAATAACTAGAGAAAGAGAGAGAAACTATATTTATTTAGCTTTAAATAATGCACATGAGAGAAAGCTAAAGGACGTGAAGTGGGAGCACTCGATACAGCAGTTGGTGAAGTTGGTGGAGGCGGCGTTGAAGAGGAAGTCGTACGGCGGCCAAAGGCTCTACTAGTTTGATGAGGGGTGTAGAAATAAGAAGGCCAGAAGTCCGTATTCACCAACATCCCATAAAATTTATAGGTCCCATAAACTATTGAATGGATAAATTGACAAGAAAAGAAAATGGGAGCTACTGACGCCAGAGCAGGTGAAGGAGGGCAATAGGGAGGCCCTAATAAAAATGAATGAAGTGGTGGATGAGCTGGAGATGGAGGTTAAGAAAACAAGAGAGAAGAGGCAGCAATGGATGGAAACCCTAAAAGCGGAAAGGGAGGAGATAAAGAGGGAGAGGGAGGAGATGAAGAAAGAGAGGAAGGAATGGATGCGGATGATGGATGGGTGGAGGGAAATGCAATGCGAGTGGCTGAAAGAGAGGAAGGAGATGATGGAGAAACTTAACAAGCTGGTAAAACTAGGGGAAAAAAGCGACGAGCAAGGGGAGAGAACGGCACCGGAGTGGGTCCGGGTGGTTGAAATAAAGGTCGATACAATCGAGAAGAGGAAGGAAGCCAGGCAGAGGATGGAGAGAAAAAACAACGTGGTGGTGTCGGGTATAGGAGGAGAAGGGGTAGCTGCAATGCTGGAGAAGCTGAGTATCTCAGTGCCAATACGCAAGGTATTAGAGCTAGGGAAAAGAGGTGACAGAGTCCTGATAGAATTAACGAACTGGGACGACAAAATGGGCATAATGCGATCAAAATATAAACTAAAGGGCACGAACATATACATTGATGACGATCTAACAGTAGAGAAGAGGGAAGTACAAAGGAAAATTAGAGAAAGAGATAAGGAAGAAAGAGCCAAAGGATTGGAAGCTAGGGTGGGATATCGAAAACTGAAGATTGCGGACGTTTGGTGGGTTTGGCAGAGGGACTGCTTGTCAAAAAAGGAGAGATCGACGAGACGGGAATATGAGTGGAGCAAGTGCAGGGTGGGCTTTTGGAACGTTGCGGGTCTAAGGAAAAAAGTGCTAGGGGGTGTGTGGGAAAAGGAACTGGAGAAGTGGTTCATCTCAAAGGACATAGTGGGGCTACTGGAGACGTGGATGACAGAAGAGGAGTGGAGGCAGGTAGAAATCTGCATGCCGACAGGGTGGGACTGGGTAATGCAAGGTGCAACGAAAGAAGCGAGGATGGGGAGAGCCAAAGGAGGAATCTTGTTAGGAGTGAGGAAGTCAGTGGGACAATGGATCAGAGAGTCTTCGAGGGAAGCGGCGGGATTGGTAATAGGGAAGGTGGAAATGGATAGAAGGTCGGTGTGGGTAGGGGCCGTGTACTGTAACAAAAACCGTTTAGAACTAACGGAGATACTGGATGGGCTCGAGACGGAGGCAGAGGAATGGATCGTCGGGGGTGACTGGAATGTGAGGGTTGGGGAGCTGGAAGGAGGAATCGGAGAGGGAGGGGAATGGAGAGAAAGACGATCGCAGGATAAAGTGACCAACCAGGAGGGTAGAGAATGGATCAAATGGGTGAGAAAGTCGGGGTGGGATGTACTGAATGGCTGCTGCGAAGAGGACTGGGAAGGGAAGAGAACGTTCTGTGGACACGGAGGAGGTTCGGTTTTGGACTATGTGGTGGTCAAAGGTACCGGAAGGGAGGAGTTGGAGTGCTTCAAGGTGGAAAATGTGGGGGGGTCGGACCATGTGCCGGTGGAAGTGGTCTTGAGAAGGACAAAAGGTTTGAAGAGGGAGGAGAAAAAGGGACAGCAAGGGTTTGGATGGAGCGAAGTAGAAATTGTGGTGTATGAGAAAAACCTAACGGGCGTGAAGTGGGAGGAGGTGCAGTTGATTTTACAGTTGGAGATAGTGATGGCGGCTGCGTTCCTGTTGAGGAAGAAGAGTGGAAGCCAGAGGGAATGTTGGTTCGACGAGGAGTGTAAGATAAATAAGACGAGATGGCGGAGGGAAATGGCGAATTGGAGGTACGGCAGATGTGCAGTCGAAAGGGTTAATCAGGCGAAAAGAGAGTTCGAGAGTACATGCGAGAGGAAAAAAATAGAGGAGTTGCAGAAAGTGGAAAAGAGGTTGAGGGAGTGTGTGGTGGAGAAACGGATGTGGGAGATCTTAAAGGGAAGGGCGAACCAGGGTAAAGTGAACATAGAGCTAGCAGAGTGGGAGAGGAGTTGTAAACAGATGGCGGGGTCTGAGGTGGAGCTGGGCAGTTCGAGTGCGAGACAGATGGTACGAAGGGAGGCGTTTTCTCGGAAAGAAAGGGCTGCTGCCGGAATGCCAGGGTGGGTTCAGAAGGGGAAGAGGGACGAGGGAGCAGATGTTCACGCTGGCTAGAATGGTGGAGGAAGCGCTGGAATGCAAAGGGAGAGTGTATGCGGTGTTTGTGGATTTAAAAGCTGCGTATGACTCAGTTCCTAGGGGGAAACTGGTGGAATGTATGGATAGATTGGGTATGGAAGAGGAAGGAGTGGAGTGGGTCAGAAGGTTGTATAAAGAGTCATGGGCGAAAGCAAGAGTGAATGGAGAAATATCTGAGAAGTTTAGGGTGAATGTGGGAGTACGGCAGGGGTGCCCGCTGAGCCCCCTCCTGTTTAATCTGTACACGAGCGAGTTGGAAGAGGTGCTGAGGAGAGGACAGGCAGGAGGGGTCGTGGTGGGTAGATCCAAAGTGTGGATGTTGGCGTATGCAGATGACGTGGTGCTGGTGGCCAAGGGAGTGGAAGAGATGCAAGAGATGTTGGATAGAATGGGTAGATACCTGGATAAGAGGGGGCTAGTGGTTAATGTGGAAAATGCCAAATGGATGTTGTTTAGGAATAGGGGCAGGAGGGGTAAGGACGAAGGGCTGAAATGGAAGGAAATGCTGATTGAGAGAGTGAATGGCTTTAAATATTTAGGCTTTTGGTTTGACTGTGGAGGAGGGCTTAGGATGCATGTGGAGTGTATGCAGGCGAAAGCAAGAATGGCTTGGGGAATTGCGTGCAGAAAATGGGGGAGTTTGTGGGGTGGTAACCTCGTAATGGCGTGCAAGATATGGGATGCGTGTGTAAAACCTATATTGTTGTATGGAGTGGAAGTGTGGGGATTGCGTGGATGGGAGGTAATAGAAAGGGAGCAAGGTTGGTTTCTGAAGAATCTGCTAGGGCTCGAAAGGTCGACACCGAGGGCAGTGCTGTTGCAGGAGACAAATCGTATGAGTATGTGGTGGGAGTCGTGTGTGAGGGTTGTGAAGTTTGAGGAAAGATTGCAGGATTGGGCGAGGAAAGACTGGTACGGGAGGTATGGATGAGGTGTAAGAGTAGAACAGAGAGTAGATGGAGGAAGGATAGAGAAAGGATGTATGAAAGAGTGGGTATGTATGAGGTGTGGGTAGAGGAGAAGCTGAGAGAAAGGGGTAGCCTAGGAACTGAGATAAGGGAGAGATTGAGGGATATTGAGTGGTAAGAAATGCAAGTGAAAATGGCTGAGAGTTCATGCAACCCTGGCTACGTAGAGTGGCAAGTGCAGGGGAAACTCCCGAGGTACTTAGTCAGGGGAGACGACAAAGTATGCATGGCAAGAGCGAGGTGTGGTTCAGAAGAGCGAGGAAGAAAAGTGTGGATGGGGCTGGGGTACACCGCGTGTGCGCTGTGTAGGAAGGGGAGTGACACGTGGTGGTACCTTAGCAAAGAATGTGCGGGAGTGAATGAAGAGTGGGTTGGAGAGTGCAGAAAGCTGAACGAATGGTTAGGAGAGGATGGGAAAGACGTGAAAATCTGCAGGAGGCTGACGTGGGAAAGGAAATTGGCGAGGGCAGAGGGGGTTTAGTTTAATGGATAGAGAAACATGTATTTTATGTTAATTTGTATTCTTTTTTGTGTGTCTTTTTTGATTTCTTTCTGTGAAAGTACGGATTGGGAATGTGTGTAAAAGGGAAGGGTTGGTCTGATATGCCAAATAAAGGTCTTTTTTTTGCTGGATTGAAAAGCAAGAATGTATGTGGTTTTTGCGGATCTGATAGCAGCATATCACTCAGTTCCCAGGAATAAGCTAGTGGAGTGTATAGAAAAGTTAAGGATGGAATAGGAAGCAGTGGAATGGGTGAGGATGATATACAAAGAGTCATGGACAAAAGCAAAAATTAATGGAGAAGTTTCGGGGAAATTTATAATGAATTTGGGAGTAGGGCAGGGATGCCCTCTCCAGTTTAGTCAGTACACAAATGAGTTGGAGAAGGTGTTAAGAAGAGCGGGAAGGGGCTTATGGTAGGAAAAAGCAAGGTATGGATGTTGCATATGCGAATGAGGTAGTGTTTGTGGGCAAGAAAGTGGAAGAGATTCTAAAGATGTTTGAAAGAATGCGGAGGTACCTTGATAAGCAACAGGTTAGTAGAGAATTTGGGGAAAACAAATGGATGAAGTATAGAAATAAGGGCACGATGAGTAGAGCGGAAAAGTTGAAATAGAAACATGATTGTTAATATTCCAACGTTGCTGACAAGGAGAAATATTTTGTCAACATCTTTCTTGTATAAGCTCCTTAACAACAGTGTGGATACTTTGGATTGATTAGCACAAATCAATCTTGTAGTACCTAGGATTTCTTAGATAGTGATGTTTTACATTGTTTAAACAACTTTAGGAAGAGTGTTGACCCATGGAAAAAACTATGCGAGCAAAGGTGGGGCGGGCGGGCGGCCCCCACCAACCAAACTATACCCGTCCACTATTTCAAATAACTTGAACTCTGCATTATACTGTTATCCATTAATTTATATTCTATTCAATTAATTTCATTTGTTAATTTACGTCTAATTCGTAAAGAAAAGTGAGGAATAATGTAGTTCATAGTTTACTGTACTCTAGAAAAAAACAACTGGTGTAATAATACCCCGATTACAAACTTGTGCAGAACTTTTAAAACTAAGCTAAAAAGGTATTGTGCCCCGGGCGCGAGTTAAGCTCGCTACGCCACTGCGCCCTATATCTTAGGACGGATCGTCCTAAGATATAGAACGATACTAGCAGGATCTGCTTGTATCGTCCACACACCTAACAACATATTTCAACACATGTATCTACAACATATTTTGTATATACCCATTCAAGATATTGTGTGGGGTTTACCCCCTATAAAGCACGAAATTGAGAGGACTCCCGGTGTTTACCTTAACTTCACAGAAAACTGTGAAAGGTCATAGCGTAAATTAATTTCCAATGGGGTTTAACCCTCGTTCCTCAATGCTCAGTACGAGACGGACATTGAGCTGCGTGTCAAAGATACATTTTTTCAAATAATTGAAAAGAATTTCGAAAACAACGTGTTAAGTAATACAATTTTCTCTCTATAGAGAAAGATAAACGCCATCTGGCGAGATCACATGAATTAACAATGCACACCCATAAAGAACTAATCCTTAAGATGCTCATCAGGATCACCGAGTATTATTGGAATAATATTCGTCACTAGCTGAGCTACACTGATGAAATCTAACAAAATCTAAATCTAGATATGTAGACTACTAAGAGGTGGATTCACACACACACACAAACATATATATATATATATATATATATATATATATATATATATATATATAATTATATATATATATATATATATATATATATATATATATATATATATATATATATATATATATATATATATATATATATATATATATATATATATATATTAACATGTATTTGTAGTCGTTACTGAAAGTGTGAATATTCAACCCGACACTTTCATCTACTGATCACTGTTCTATAACATAAATATGTAATATAATATTTGTGGAAAATCTAAGTAATTACAATTTTATTAAGAAAATAATAAAACAAAAAATATTTTTCAATATAAAGTCTAAAAGACGACAATTATAAAATCAATAAAGCTTACACATTTTACACATGAGCATGAGTGATGTGTATTCCTGAATGTTTATTTTTTTGTATTTAGATTTTTTTTTTAAATTAAAGTACTGCACCAAATAGTCACCCCATAACAATTTTATAGTAATCTATATGTAAATAACATTCGTTTTGTTTTATTCGATAATATTTACTAACATCAGGGCGCTATTTTTTGACACACAGGGTACAATAGTGACAATAACAGAAAGATAAATATTCAACACACAGACTAGTAAATAAACATTACTTATTTATTAGTCTGAGAAACTGATTGTTGTGACTATAATGATATAACATTAATGGTGGGTAAATAAATCTATTTTATTGCTTAACAACATATTAATAAGTGGAATGTGCAAGTTGTACTATTTTGAAATTATTAAAGATTATTAATTGTAGTTTGAATCATACAGAAGATAATCTGAATCCATATTACATCATACTACATCAGTAGAGATTTGTAGAGATTCATTGCCATGTCCTTATCAAAGAGTTGACCATGGAAAAAGTATATACTACATTCCTAACATATGAACACATTGTCTAAACACATTTTCCATGTGGTATGCTCCTTTGATTAATTAAGGAACACAAATTCTGTTTAATTACGTATATAACTTGGACAAATGAATATATTTGACTCAAGAAACAGAAATGTTCGTATTTACTAAGGTCTCATAAAATGTATAGGTCATATTACGAGACTTAGGCTTATTTCACACGACCGGTAGTTTGTCGGCTGATGAAAAAACTGTTGCTTGATTTACATCAGGACCACCGAGCTGGGCATCGCCGGCAACCGGACGGCAGAATATATTATTTTTATACACACATATATATATATATATATATATATATATATATATATATATATATATATATATATATATATATATATAGCGTATAATTTCTGCCGTTCAGTTGCCGGTCGGTCAAAGCTCTGTGCATGGCCCAAAGTAAATAAAATATTTCTATTTGTTGTTTTTTTATTTTTATGTATTTTTGTTGTTGTTCGCGATGTTGAAGAGCAATTTTTTGTGATGGATATGCCAAATAATTTTTTTTTGTAAATAAAATGGCAATGGTTTAAGGCCGGCGAACTGCCGGTCGTGTACAAGTAGCATTAGACATATTTGAAGGACTCAACAAATACAAAAGTGTTGGCCAGCGAACCGGTCAACAACTGCTGATAATTGAGATATTTGTATTGTACTGGTAAAAACTGTAAAAATAAATAAAAATTTAAATTTATTCAAAACCATCTGTTGAAAATGTTTTGTAAAAACGTAACACATCCCTTCGGGACCCTGTAATTCAATACAGATGATACAAATTAAGATTTGAATTATAATTAGTAAAATACAACTAACATTTTTACTGGCAAGTAAAGGTTTTTTCTACAATCAGTTATGTAATACACGAATATTAATTAAATCATTTGATACGCTTGTGTAAAACTAGCAGTAATATTGTGCTCTTGTTATTAAGGCAGAAATATTTAAGGCCTCCTCTGTATTTTAAGACTTAATTGGTAACCTCAACGTAAAAATAAGAGATAAACTTCATGTACAAAACGGAGATTCCCCTGGGGAAAAAATACAGACTCCTTATAAAAAATTAAGTTCTACGCATTTAATACAAAAATGGACGGACACTACTAATACCTAATTTTAATACAAAAAAAAATCAAGAATATAAAAGTCGTAAATATATACACAGTCTATTACGCCTTCGACTCTTGCTCGAATTGGAATGTCGTTTGCGACTCTTTAAAACGCCTCTCCTTCCTCTGGTGTACATTGGCATCTGTGAAAAATAAAATGGAAGACACTAGACACGTTACGACACCAATGCATGCCAGAATAAACGACCAGCCAAAGAAGTTGTTGTCATGACCGGGCATCCAGCCATTACGGTTCGCCAAGCTGGCGAAAACTATTACGGCGATGCCACCGCATAATCCACCCACTAGTAAATCCCATGCTAGTATAGTAACTAGCTGTATGAATCTAAAAAAATAATAACAATAATAATATAACTGTAACTACTATTAGTTTTCTATAATATTACCTGTCTTGTTCCGGTCCACAACATAAAAAGTATAACAAACATAATATAGTAGCAATCAGCACTGATATAAAACATAACGTGTAGAAAAACTGTGTTGCCACCATAAAACCTGGGATGAGGAAACCACGGATTTCATCATAGCCAGTGGTGAAGGGGTCGTAGATCCATCTGCACCCCACGAAGAATCTCCGTTCGGCTGGTGATCTCGGGTCTGCTAGAGAGCGGAAGCAGTGGGCCCATAGCCCGAATTTGTTTAATTTGGCACCGGTTATGCGGTAGTCGGAAACTAACCAGCTGTTCGTTGCAAATGATACAGCCACCAAAATTAATGTTAGCGCGAAGAATGCCAGGCCCACGTTGCCTGCTAGCGATCTTTTTTTCATCTAGAATTAAGAATTGTTCAGTTAATTCGGTCAGGGAGGCGGTTCAGTGATAGATTACGTGCTAGTCAAAGAGATCGGAAAGGATGATCTAGCACAAGATTGGAAACGAGGGTGGTAGAGATATATATATTTATAGTCTGAGGTTTTGAATAGAGTCTGGAGCGGTGAGGAAGAACTGCCGGAAGAGTGGCGTGTGGGGGTGGTGGTCCCGGTACACAAAGGGGGAGCAGCATCGGTCGTAAATAATTATAGGGGTATTACCGTTATAAATGCGGCGTACATAGCGATGATGACAATTGTGAAAAATAGACTAGCGAGGGAAGTGGATAGAAAAGGGCTGCTGCCGGAATGCCAGGGGGGTTTCAGAAAGGGAAGAGGGACGAGGGAGCAGATTTTCACGCTTGCGAGAATGGTGGAGGAAGCGTTGGAGTGCATGCGGTGTTTGTGGATTTGAAAGCGGCGTATGATTCAGTTCCTAGAGGAAAGCTCGTGGAGTGTATGGATAGATTGGGGATGGAAGATGAAAGTGTGGACTGGGTGAGAAGTATATATAAAGAGACGTGGGCAAAATCGAGAGTGAATGGAGAAGTGTCTGAGAAGTTTAGGGTGAATGTGGGTGTAAGGCAAGGGTGCTCGCTAAGCCCCCTCATGTTCAATCTATACACAAGCGAGTTGGAGGCGGTGCTGAGGAGAGGACAGGCTGGAGGGGTCGTGGTGGGAAGAACCAAGGTGTGGATGCTGGCATATGCGGATGACATAGTATTAGTAGCCAAGAGAGTGGAAGAGATGCAAGAGATGTTGGAAAGAATGGGAAGGTACATGGATAGGAGAGGGCTAGTAGTGAATGTAGAGAAGACTAAATGGATGATGTTTAGGAATAGGAGTAGAAGGGGTAGAGTGGAAGAGCTAAATGGAAGGGAAGGATGATTGAGAAAGTAAATGTCTTTAAATATTTGGGTTTCTGGTTTGACAGTGGAGGAGGATTTAGGGTGCATGTAGAAAGTATGCAAGCGAAAGAGAGAATGGCTTGGGGAATAGCGAGAAGGAAATGGGAGAGGTTGTGGGGCGGTAACCTCGTAATGGCGTGCAAGATCTGAGATGCGTGTGTAAAATCTATTCTGTTGTATGGAGTGGAAGTGTGGGGATTGCGTGAGTGGGATGTGATAGAGAGAGAGCAAGGTGTGCTCCTGAAGAGTCTGCTGGGTCTCGAAAGGTCGACGCCGAGAGCAGTGCTGTTGCAGGAGACGAATCGTATGAGTATGTGGTGGGAGTCGTGTGTAAGGGTTGTGAAGTTTGAAGAAAGATTGCAGGAATTGGGTGAGGAAAAACTGGTGCGGGAGGTATGGATGAGGTGTAAGAGTAGGACGGAGAGTGGTTGGAGAAAGGATAGAGGAAGGATGTATGAAAGAGTAGGTATGTCTGAGGTGTGGGTAGAGGAGAAGCTGAGAGAAATGGGAAGCCTAGGAACTGAGGTAAGAGAGAGATTGAGAGATATTGAGTGGCAAGAACGGCAGACTAGAATGAATGAGAGCTCTTACAACCCTGGCTACGTAGAGTGGCAAGTGAGTGGGAGACTCCCGAGTTACTTAGCCAGGGGTGAGTGGAGCAGGGAGGACAAGGTATGCATGGCAAGAGCGAGGTGTGGGTCAGACGAGAGAGGGAGGAAAGTGTGGAAGGGTCTATGGTACACCGCGTGTGCGCTGTGTAGTAAGGGAAGCGACACGTGGTGGCACCTTAGCGAAGAATGTGAGGGTGTGAAACCAGAGTGGGTGGGAGACTGCAGAAAGCTGAATGAATGGTTATGCGAGGATGGGGAAGGCGTGAAAATCTGCAGGAGGCTGACGTGAGACAGGAAACTGGCAAGGGCAAAGGGAGCGGCAATAGATGGGGGTAATTTGTAATTTTTGGCGGAGTAGTACTTTTATTTATATTGTATTTTTATTTTTATTTTTGTATATTTTTGTTGAGGTTTGTGATGTGGAGGAGCAGTGAGGGAAATTCCAATAAAGGTCTTTTTTTTTAGTTTGAGACCTTGCCAATAAATTCGACTCATACCAGCCGGTCGAGAATTCAGAAAAGACTACAGCATAACAGACCACCTACAAACTGTACACCTGTTAAGGTCGTTTTAGACAAGACAATTTCTTGATTCAAAAGTTGTTCAAGAAATGAATTAATATATTTAGTCTTGTTTAGTTGATGAATCTGAATGATACGAAACAAATTCTGGAGTAAGTTTCGGTCCGCGATCATGCGCGGACATGCATAAAATTTGCAAGTTTCGCATTTTGACCAACTTTTGAGTCAAGAAATTGTCTTGTGTAAAACGACCTTTAATAGAGAATAACATCCGCCATACATCTGGCGTTTATAGATTTCCAGAAATCATTGTCCATTACTAATAGCGATGGACCGTGCCAAAATAGATTCAAGGATCCTGATCCAGGAACATAATTATGATAACGCGTATTTCGATCTCAAAATAGTTACCAGGTCTGTATTGGCATGCAAACACGAGATATCAAAATTCGAATCTAAAGACGAAAGCCTATCCTTCAAAATTATTTACCCTGGCACTAGAAGATATTTCTAAAACCATAGCTTGGGTATATAAATATAGATAATCTTACTTACACCTCCTCAGTTTCGCGGATGACATAATTTTACCTCGAGAGATGTAGAAGAACTGAATACCATGTATTACAAGAACTAAATCTTACATGTGAACATATCGGGCTACAGATGAATTTAAGGAAAATCAAAATTAGAAGCCCCAGCGAAGTGGTGATCCAAATTGACGGGTACTCTATAGTGAACGTCCATATGTACGTATACCTAGGCCATAATATCCAGTAAGGCAAGGAAAACCAAATATTACAGGCAAATAGAAGAATAAGCCTAGGTATATATATTTGGTTTTCCTTGCCTTACTGGATAGTATGGCCTAGGTATACGTACATATGGATGGCCATAATATCCAGTAAGGCAAGGAAAACCAAATATTACAGGCAAATAGAAGAATAAGCCTAGGTATATATATATATATATATATATATATATATATATATATATATATATATATATACTTAGGCTTATTCTTCTATTTGCCTGTAATATTTGGTTTTCCTTGCCTTACTGGATATTATGGCCTAGGTATACGTACATATGGACGTTCTCTATAGAGTAACCGTCAATTTGGATCTAGGAATAGCCTTATTCTCCAGATAAATTACAATTGTAGAACCGGCCCTTAATGTATTAGATATTTAGGGTTTCATTAAAATAATTAAATCAATTATGATATAATACACAAAGGGCTAACGACCGTAGTCTATCTGTGAACTTTCCTTTATTCATTATGCGCATAATCTTCTACTATATCTTTGAAGTTATAATGACTTTATATGAATCACGAAACCTTGTATTAATTAAAGTTAATAATGCTCATGCATCTTATGTCACTTAAAAAGTTATTACAATACTTACTCTTGTTATTGCTATTGTAATTAAATACAGTATTATCCAATCACAACGAATGCATAAACAATAAACACAAAACACAAAACAAGCCTACCATCAATTAGCTTTCAATCACAACAAATTTTCGTCGGGTTACTAATGCAGTTGCATTAATTAACCTGTATGATGCTCACCTTGTTTACGCGTCCCAACACAAACTTAAACTAACTTAAAACAGCGGATGCGCGGGCTAAATAATCCAGTAAAGCAGTTCAAAGCGCGGAATGAGTAATAATTCAGTGCACGGCACGCCCTCACCGCATTTTGTGAACGACAACAACAGAATAGTTTTTCTTGCCTCTGGTTCGGTGTACGCGCGACCACACCTGCAACTATTAAGCCGCAGCGTTTCCAAACAGGTGGTGCGTGCGCGGTGGTCAAGTGGGGGAGGCCAGCACGGGAAAGAAACAGCGAGTAGAAAGTAAGAAGCGCTGACCGCGGTTCGTGCGCGTCACCGTCGCGCGATTGCGGCATAGAATGTGCTGCCGTTTCAGACTAAATTATCAATAAATAGAAAACAAACCAAATTCAGATTGAAGAAAGTAAGAAAAGTAGTTGATAAAAACTATCGATAAGAATGGAATCGTAACTATCAATAACCCTATAAACTACGATTACCATTTTTTTTTTGAAAGGGATATATCGGAGGACAAAACAAATAAATAAAGTTAGATGCTAGAGCAATGAAAGGAATGTTCTCTTAATTAAATGACGTATGGTCACCGTACCTAAACTGCCTAAACCATCGACCAAAATACAGTCCCAAAAAAGATAAAACGGGATGCAGTCTTAAATGAAAGGTGTTTTCCCAGTTCAGATGCCATTATAGTGGTAGAGATTAAAAAAACATCTAAAACATCTATCGATAGTCCAATAGTTTCTCATCTAACAATGGTTGGATAGTTAATTCGAGAATGCATATCACTAATAGTTCAGTTAAAACGGTTGTGATTACTTATGCTGACAATTTTCGTTTGTAAAATATCTGTATAGGGCTATCAGCCGTGAGACTTTTCCACCGCTCAAGAGAGGAGTTTAATCACCCAGTATTTACCTTAACTTCACACAAAACCTCTGAAAACTGTGAAAGGTGATTTGCGAAAATTCGCTCACCGCTGGTGATCGAAGTAAGCCTTCCCAATGCTCAGTATAAGACTGGGGACGCCTCTAACCACTTGCCACTGAGCTGGATTAGGTAAAAGATATAATACCAACAAATGTTACATCAATAGAAGAAATACGGCAACAATTCAGGGACGCAATGAAAACTAGTGCTGGTGTAAAAAAGAATTCAAGCAAGAACGGATGAACGATATCATCTTACAATTAATGGAGGAACGGATAAAACTTAAGAACCAATCAAGAGAAATTTTGTGTTTTCTTGATTGGTTCGTAAGTTGTTCCTCCATTAATTGTAATATCATCTTACAATTAATGGAGGAACAACTTACTAACCAATCAAGAAAACACACAATTTCTCTTGATTGGTTCTTAAGTTTTATCCGTCCCTCCATTAATTGTAAAATGATATCGTTCATCCATTCTTGCTTGAATTATTTTTTACGCCAGCCTAATAGTTGTTCCTCCTTTAATTGTAAGATGATATTACAATTAATGGAGGAACAACTTACTAACCAATCAAGAAAACACAAAATTTCTCTTAATTGGTTCTTAAGTTTTATCCGTCCCTCCATTAATTGTAAGATGATATCGTTCATCCATTCTTGCTTGAATTCTTTTTTACGCCAGCCTAATAGTTGTTCTGCACTAGTTGAATAGAGAGATCAAAAATTAAATACGAATAGCAAAACAGGCGTGAGCCAAAAAAAAAGGAATAGGCTGTCGAAGGCTGGACATAACTAACAAAATAACTTCTATGAATAAACTTGAAGCCTTTAAGATGTGGCGGTACCAGAGGATGTTGAATACTCCCTGGACAGATAGGGTAAGAAACAATAAAGTACTTAGGAGAATGGATAATGATAGGAAACTGCTTGCGATGGTAAAACGCAGAAAATCAAGGTACTTTGGGATACATCTTAAAATCTAAAAAACAAATAGCAATTCCTTTTAATTAATCATGGTAGGGAACATAGAGGCCAACGCGGAGTTAGAAGGAAGAAGTTTTTTTGTTTACGAAAACTACGACAATGATTTGAAATAAAATTCGACAATTTTTGAATGTATATACATCACTGATCTTTGTTTTTTAGACACCGTACACTTATTACTTTCCGAATACATCACTGATGTTCCTTGTACACCAGTGATGTATTCGGAAAGTATTGTTTTAGCGAAAACATCTTCTAACTACAAACATGTGGTTTGAACCTTCGCCACCCAATTCATTGCATTGGGTGGCGAAGGTTCAAACCACATGTTTGTAGTTAGAAGATGTTTTCGCTAAAACAATACTTTCCGAATACATCACTAGTGTACAAGGAACATCAGTGATGTATTCGGAAAGTAATAATTGTACGGTGTCTAAAAAACAAATCACATTGTTATTCTTAATTGCCATTTAACTTCTTAGATAGATTCATAAAATCGGGTATTGCCTATTTTACTTTACAATTAGAGTAGCTTATTCCAAACCTAGTGGGGTTTGGAATAAGCTACTCTAATTGTAAAGTAAAATAGGCAATACCCGATTTTATGAACGTATTCAATAGATGATGAAAGAAGTTATTTATTTCAACGCGAATTAACCTAAAAGTGGACTTCTTTTAGCCCGCTCATTCGTGAGACTTTGAATTTCAAGATACAGAGATCATGAGAAATGGGAGAGCACAATAGATTAGCCGTGGTAGCAGTGCAGTGGGAATTAACCCAACAACCAGAGCCAGCAAAAAAAGGATTATGAACTATAGTAACCTAATTTGATTTACAATTTAATAATATTGTAGTGTCTAGAGGAAAGCTATCATATGGTAGTATAATCATGTATGAAAATTAGGAAATAATATAATTAGTAATGAGTAAAAGAACTAATAAAACCTACAAACCATTACTAAACCTTGCACTATTAACTATTAAATGCAAACACGCATAAATACTGGAGCAACATATGTTCAATTATTATAACGTCGATATTTTTGTAGGGCAGAAAAATCAATATACATTCTATTAAATTCCGTGTGCCAGTTTCATCCCGCAATATAGTTTAACATTTTCATCAATCAATTTTCATGCATGCATATTGTAAGCAAAATAAGTTAAATAAATAAAAATCTTTTTATAAATAAATTAATATATGAGCCTGTGAGAATGAATGTGGTGTAAGTCACATTTGAATTGTTTGGAAAATGAGAAGATTTTGCGTTTGGTATTTATGTAAATCGACGTACACAGTTACATTTTTATTTATGAATAAATTGATTTCACGTCTGTAACTGTGCACATCGATTTACATAAATACAAAATCTTCTCTTCTTCAAAACAATTTAAATGTGATACATCACTTTCATTCTCACAGGCTCATATATTTTTATAATAAAGTAATAATATAATAAATAATTGTATGTCAATAAAAGGTTTTTACTACTACTACGTTGCGTTGATACACTCGAGTATACCGAGTCTCCCGGTTTTTCCAACGAAACTTAACTAGTTAAGACATGTTATATAAATAAGTTAAATTGTAAATTTAAGACCCAGCTCAGTACCCTAATGGGTAGAGGCGAGTTCGAACCCGATCCGGGCGAATTTTCCTGAATCACCTTTCATAGTTTTTCAGTGGTTTTCTGTGAAGTTAAAGTAAATACCGGGCGATTGAACTTTTTTGAGAATCTACCTTTATCGCCGGAAAAGCCTCACGATATATATATATATATATATATATATATATATATATATATATATATATATATATATATATATATCACAGCCAACTCAGTAAAGAAACTGATATGACCTCTAGATGTAATTTTGTATATAGTATTGAGACATATACCATACAATCCAAAGGTTTGTGTAGTTTGTAAAAAAACTGAAATCTACACGTTTTTACATATTGATGAATAAATGTCTTGTTGTGCGTTAAATGTTACCCAAGCTGTACACACTCACACATTATAAATTTAATTAGTTAAGGTCATTTGTAATTAAGAGGGAACAATGGTCGCACACATTCGCATGCGACAGAATTGTCGTTGCACAACGAAAGTAGCTCTGAAGATCAATTCACAGGCCAGTGGCAATGCATGCAAATGGGCGGCCTTCCCCCTTGATCCGTGTGGCCTAAACGGTAGTAACTTTCTTTCGCAAACGCAAATTACTATCATAGAATATGTATATGTATATGTATATGTATATGTATATGTATATGTATATGTATATGTATATGTATATGTATATGTATATGTATATGTATATATTATATATACATTTACATATACATATACAATGATAGCTAATGCTTAAAACTGATGGTGTAGGAATTAAGAAGAGAATATACATAAGTTTAAATTCATATTCTTTGATAGTAATATATATATATATATATATATATATATATATATATATACGCTATTAGTGCTGTTTTATATATATATATATATATATATATATATATATATAAAACAGCACTAATAGCGTTGATTGTATTTATACTTCAGTCAACGCTAATAGAGACAGCAATGGAAACATGTGGGACGAGCAAGAAAACAATAAAAAGAGACAAACGGCATGGTGGACGGATGAAATAAAGATGCAAAGGAAAACAAAAAAGACAGCATGGACAAACTATTTAACAGACAGAATAACACTGAAATATGACCTATATAAAAACGAGAGGAAGAAAGTGAAAGAAATGATAGAAATATCAAAGAAAGCAAAATGGAAAGAATTTGGGGAAAAATAGAGAAAAATAGCAAAGAAAACCAGAAACTGTTCTACACAACGTTAAAATCAATGAGAAAGGAAAAAGTGACGGAAGATATACAAGTAATTAAAAACAAGAAAGAAGAAATATTAAAAGAGGAGGAAGAAATAGTAGAGAGATAGAGAGAATACTTCCAAGAACTGCTAGAAGGAGAGGAAGAAGAGATAGAAGAAACAATTAATTTCGAAGAAGAGGGGAGAGATGAGTAAAATAAAGAGATGCCCGAAGAAAGATATACATTAATAAAGATAGAAGAAATGCAAGAACTGATCAAAAGACAAAGGAAAGGGAAAGCCCCGGGAATGGACAGAATAACAGGATATATGATGCACAACATGGAAGAAAGAGGCATGAAGCTCTTACGAAAGATATTTAACAAAGCATGGAAACACGAAAAAGTACCACAAGAATGGAAAACAGCACTTATAGTACCAATATACAAGGGAGGGGACAAGAGAGACTGCAACAATTATCGTAGGATAAATTTACTGATCGCGCCGATGAAAATGTACAAGCAGATAATTGATTAAAAAAAAGAAGAGATCGGAAATACGATGGAAGAATCACAGACCCGTTTCAAAGAGGGAAGAAGCACACAAGATCATGTATTCACAAAAAGACAGATGACACAAAAATCAAAACAGGAAAAAAGAAAAATATTGGTAGCATTTATAGACATGCAAAAAGCATTAGATAAAGTATCAACGAAGAGAACATGGAAAATAATGAAAGACAGAGGAATTAGTGAGAAAATAAGGACAATAGTAAAAGACATATACAAAAATAATAATAATGCAGTCGTATATAAAAATAAAATATCAGAAAAATTCACGACACATATAGGACTAAGACAAGGAGGAGCAATTATCCCGGGATTATTAATGGATGAAATAATAAAGAAATGCAAAATGGCATGCAGGAAGAACACAGTGGGATACACACTAATGGAAAGAGTGGAAATAGCAGAGGGAGCATTTGCGGACGATATAGTTCTATTTACAAATAGCGAAAAGGCACTATAAGAGAATATATATATATATATATATATATATATATATATATATATATATATATTGTAGTGCCTTTTCGCTATTTGTAAATAGAACTATATCGTCCGCAAATGCTCCCTCTGCTATTTCCACTCTTTCCATCTGTAGTTTATATTAAATTTAAGTGAAAAGAAAAATATATCTAACGCAATAACAATAAATACAAGCATAATGATAGTTTTGTTTAAATAACAGGGCTGCACCTAGCAGAGGCGGCAATTAGATCAACACCAATGACATAATTTCTCATAACTTATGTGTGTGGGAAGGTCATAGCTTAGGGCTTAAATGAGTATAACAATTTCTCTATTTTAAATAGGTCAAGAAATTTTACATGCCCCAGTAAAATAAATTGGTTCGCGGAGTAGTTAAAAGAGAACAGTCTCATGAAAAAAAAATGCAATAAATAAACGCCACTGTATAAAGAAAATTAATAGTACATATCGACTGTGTAGTGCAAGAAGGGCCAATCTGTTTTTTTGGCAGAAGGGCCAAACTTATTTAAAGGACTTGATACTAATAGTATATATATATATATATATATATATATATATATATATATATATATATATAACTTTTAAACTTTTAACTATTGTGAAATGAAGAATTGAGAGGGAGTGCAAATTGGCCATTGTTGATTGGAACAACCGGCCCTTAATAAGCAAAACTAAAAGGGCCGGTTCTACAATTGTCATTTAACTTGAGAATAAATCTATTCGTGGAATAAATGAATGTGAGAAATTGATGCCAATATCTCAAACTTGTTCCACGAATAGCCTTATTTTCCAGTTAAATGTAAATTGTAGAACTGGCCCTTAGTACTTTGAATCAGTTTGAATCTTTTGTTAAAAAAGCAGATTATATATATATATATATATATATATATATATATATATATATATATATATATATATATATATCGGGGCTAAACGGAGAGCCTAACATAAGTACAAATAAACACCATCGAATAAATTATAAGTACCAATTTACCCACTTAACTGCCTTCATTATTCGAATCCATTTGACTAATGTAAACTACCTGTACGTAATTTCCCTTTAACGACTATTGAAATTCGGGTTATCAAAATGATGCACAATAAACATGAGTAGATTAGTGATACAATCATTATGCATCCATTATGAAATAGTATATATATAAATAAATAATGTAATGCATAGTTCAAGCCGTTTGAAATAGTGGACAGGCTTAATTTGGTTGGTAGGGAACCCGTCCACCCCATTAGGGGGACGGATAATAGTGTAGTGCATAGTTCAAGTAATTTGAAATAGTCGACGGGCATAGTTTGGTTGGTGGGGACCGCCCGCCCACCCCACCTTTGCTCGCATCGTTTTTCCATGGGATAACACTTTTCTTGGAATAGTATAGACAATATAAAACATCTATATCCAATGAAAAAACTATGCGAGCGAAGGTAGGGTGGGCGGGCGGCCCCCACTAACCAAACTATGCCCGTCCACTATTTCAAACGACTTGAACTATGCATTACATTATTTTTCACATATATTTATTTAAATTAGTTTTAAAGGAATAAATGTAGCTATTACAATGTTAAATTACTATTCTTTTAATTCAATGTTTACAATAAATAGAGATGACTACCTTAACAAAATTAACAATTGGATGGTTGAGGATATAGAAACTTTTAGTGATCATAAACACATTTATTTTTAGATTATAGAAAATAATTTAAACAAAAAATTTAAGTAAATGGAAGATTGGTTAATTGGTAATTTAGAAAACAATTTATGGGGAAAAGCATAGAAAATTATTTGCAACAAATTTCAAAAGAAACAAATATTTGTTGAAGAGTAGAACGGAGAGTGGTTGGAGAAAGGATAGAGGAAGTATGTATGAAATAGTGGGTATGTCTGAGGGATGGGTAGAGGAGAAGCTGAGAGAAATGGGAAGCCTACGAACTGAGGTGAGAGAGAGATTGAGAGATATTGAGTGGCAAGAACGGCAGACTAGAATGAATGAGAGCTCTTACAACCCTGGCTACGTAGAGTGGCAAGTGAGTGGGAAACTCCCGAGTTACTTAGCCAGGGGTGAGTGGAGCAGGGAGGACAACGTATGCATGGCAAAAGCGAGGTGTGGGTCAGACGAGAGAGGGAGGAAAGTGTGGATGGGTCTAGGGTACACCGCGTGTGCGCTGTGTAGTAAGGGAAGCGACACGTGGTGGCACCTTAGTGAAGAATGTGAGGGTGTGAAAGTAGAGTGGGTGGGAAACTGCAGAAAGCTGAATGAATGGTTAAGCGAGGATGGGGAAGGCGTGAAAATCTGCAGGAGGCAGACGTGGGAGAGAAAAGTGGCGAGGGCACAGGGAGCGGTGATAGATGAGGGTAATTTGTAATTTTTAGTATTATTTTTATTTTTATTTGTGTATATTTTTGTTGTGGTTTGTGATGTGGAAGGGTAGTGAGGGAAATGCCAATAAAGGTCTCTTTTTTGTTGAATCCGATGAAAGAACAATACAAAATTGCAAGAGATTTATTACCTGATCACCATACAACTATTTGGAATTTGCTAGTTGAATTAAAAAATGCTAGTAGAGGGTTGAAAAATAAGAAATCTTCAGGAAATGACAAAATTCCTGTCCTGAATGTCCTGAAAGAACAATACAAAATTGCAAGAGATTTATTACCTGATCACCATACAACTATTTGGAATTTGCTAGTTTAATTAAAAAATGCTAGTAGAGGGTTGAAAAATAAGAAATCTTCAGGAAATGACAAAATTCCTGTCCTGAATTTTGTCATTTCCTGGAGCTTGTTCAACCCTCTCGCATTTTTTCATTCAACTATCTATATTAAAATTTTCTGAATTCCAAATAGTTGTATGGTAATCAGAAAATACATCTCTTGCAATTTTGTATTCCAAATTAAATAAGAAACATTTTAATTTAAATTAATAACAATTTAGTAGATGAATTTCCTGATATTTTCCTAAATGTTTTTTAACAAAATTATTTGATATGATGGAATTTTTCCAATTATATGGGAAGAAGATATATTAGTTTTAGTTCCAAAACCTGTTAAAAATGTAGGCGATCCTTTGAAATGTATACCAATTTATCTATTAAACCATTTAACAAAACTTTTAGAAAGACTAACAGAAAGAAGACAAGAGAGAGGAGGTTGAATCTAAACGAGGTATGTCAAGAAATCAATTCGCTTTTAGAAAAAAAACTCTGAACTCTGAATGCGTTTGAAAACGTTATTAATGAAGTTAATTTGACTAAAATTGGTTCATATAAGACGTTAAAAATACAATTTTACACATTTTATATTTAATGGTACAGGCACTAATAACCTACCTAGACAAAAATGCTACAACTAACACCCTAGGAGGAAAGTTAAAGCCATCTGGCGGCACCACATCAACATACATATTTTGTATTTATATGGAATATGTAACTTTGTTGTTTCAATAAATGCAAATTTATATTTAAATGATAAAAAATTTTCTTTTTATATAAAATTATGAAGAGTAATTACAAATTTTCACGTGATAAAATATATATTTCTAATAAAACATATAAGTGTGAATCCACCTCTTGGCAATCTACATTTCTAGATTTCGATCTTATTAGATCTCATCAGTGTAGCTAGTGAGGATGAATTTACACAATATCTCGAGTGGTTATATTATACGCCATCTGGCGGCACCACATCAATTAGCAATGCAAACCTATATGGTAATACCCGTAACATGCTCATGCCATCAGATTCACCGGGTAGTGATCTATTGAATCATATTCCAACAGAGTGCTTTAGAAAGCAGCACTAATCGAAATCTAGATATGTAGATTGCTACGAGGTGAATTCACACTATGTTTTATAAGATTGCCCTTGTGCTGATATCTCAAGCACTCTGTTGGAATATTATTTCATAGAGGGCACTACCCGGTGATCCTGATGGCATGAGCATGTAGACGGTTATTACCATATGGGTGTGCATTGCTAATTGATATGGTGCCGCCAGGTGGCGTTTAATTTTCCTCCTAGTGGGTTGTATCATTTTTATATATTTCTTAGATTATAGATGCAAAAAATAGTTTCAAAACATATACCAGTTCTAACATTCAAATAGGGACATGGATGCTTCAAGAAATAATTTAAACTTCAAAATGGTATTAATAGAAATAATTTGAACTTCAAAATGGTAATAGATATAATTTGAACTTCAAAATGATAATAGATATAATTTGAACTTCAAAATGGTAATAATAGATATAATTTGAACGTTACAATGGTAATAATAGATATAATTTGAACTTCAAAATGGTAATAATACATATAATTTGAAGGTCAAAATGGTAATAATAGATATAATTTGAACTTCAAAATGGTAATAGATATAATTTGATTTTCAAAATGGTAATAGATATAATTTGAATTTCAAAATGGTAATAATAGATATAATTTGAACTTCAAAATGGTAATAATAGATATAATTTGAACTTCAAAATGGAAATAGATATAATTTGAACTTCAAAATGATAATATATGTGAAAAATATTTTTTGTCTTAGTCTTAGTTGTATCATTAATGAGAAATTTCCCTATTTTGGGCTTGTCCTGTTGACAAATAAATAAATAGCTATAATTTGAACGTCAAAATGGTAATAATAGAAATAATTTGAACTTCAAAATGGTAATAAAAGAAATAAATTGAACTTCAAAATGGTAATAATAGATATAATTTGAACTTCAAAAAGGTAATAGATATAATTTGAACTTCAAAATGGAAATAGATATAATTTGAACTTCAAAATGGTAATAATAGATATAATTTGAACTTTAAAATGGTAATAATAGATATAATTTGAACTTCAAAATGGTAATAGATATAATTTGAACTTCAAAATGATAATATATGTGAAAAATATTTTTTGTCTTAGTCTTAGTTGTATCATTAATGAGAAATTTCCCTATTTTGGGCTTGTCCTGTTGACAAATAAATAAATAGCTATAATTTGAACTTCAAGATGGTAATAATAGATATAATTTGAACGTTAAAATGGTAATAATAGAAATAATTTGAACTTCAAAATGGTAATAAAAGAAATAAATTGAACTTCAAAATGGTAATAGATATAATTTGAACTTCAAAATGGTAATAGATATAATTTGAACTTCAAAATGGTAATAATAGATATAATTTGAACGTCAAATTGGTAATAATAGATATAATTTGAACTTCAAATTGGTAATCATAGATATAATTTGAACTTCAAAATGGTAATAATAGATATAATTTGAACGTCAAAATGGAAATAGATATAATTTGAACTTCAAAATGGTAATAGATATAATTTGATCTTCAAAATGGTAATAGATATAATTTGAACTTCAAAATGATAATATATGTGAAAAATATTTTTTGTCTTAGTCTTAGTTGTATCATTAATGAGAAATTTCCCTATTTTGGGCTTGTCCTGTTGACAAATAAATAAATAGCTATAATTTGAACTTCAAAATGGTAATAATAGATATAATTTGAACGTCAAAATGGTAATAATAGAAATAATTTGAACTTCAAAATGGTAATAAAAGAAATAAATTGAACTTCAAAATGGTAATAGATATAATTTGAACTTCAAAATGGTAATAATAGATATAATTTGAACAAAATGGTAATAGATATAATTTGAACTTCAAAATGGTAATAGATATAATTTGAACTTCAAAATGGTAATAATAGATATAATTTGAACTTCAAAATGGTAATAGATATAATTTGAATTTCAAAATGGTAATAATAGATATAATTTGAACTTCAAAATGGTAATAATAGATATAATTTGAACGTCAAATTGGTAATAATAGATATAATTTGAACTTCAAATTGGTAATAATAGATATAATTTGAATTTCAAAATGGTAATAATAGATATAATTTGAACGTCAAAATGGTAATAATTGATATAATTTGAACTTCAAAATGGTAATAATAGATATAATTTGAACTTCAAAATGATAATAGATATAATTTAAACTTCAAAATGGTAATAATAGAAATAATTTGACCTTCAAAATGGTAATAATAGAAATAATTTGACCTTCAAAATGGTAATAATAGAAATAAAAACCCAGCTTAGTACCCCAGAGCATTGGAGCAATTCATGAACACCTTTATATTATTTAAATTATAAATATTATACACCATTGTCAAAAATGATTAGGATAGTTATGTATTAAAATTTTTATTGTATCAACATTATACAAGGCACTAAACATTATGTACATACATGTGCAGTGTAAATTACCTATATGTATAAAAAAATAATTCCAATGTACACATTTATGCATACAAATTTTTTTTTTTTGTAGATTAAGTGTACACACAATTTTTAAATTTACATTTTTGAGATTCCAATTAATTGTCATGTAAACTTATACAAACAGAACAATACAATTACAGTAAAAATTCAATCATAAAATCAACATTGCATTGTAAACAAATACAATTACTTCAAAAAATTCAATTATAAAATCAACATTTTATATAAACAATAAATATTTGGACGGACTTGGTAAATACTAATATGTTTACATTAATTAAATTATTTTAATCATCTTAAAATTTAAATTAAGCATTGATATGCAATACAATTACTTTAAATAATATGTATAAACAATAACCAAATTCCATTAACCCTTGACATCTCATCAGGTAAAAGAGGAAATGATTTAGAAAGAATAAGATATACAATTCTAGTTAGTTAGTCAAATAATAATAATAATACCTCAAAAATACAATAACTTTAAAAACGATTTGCCTCTATACATATTAAATTGAATTGCATATCATCCGAACACAGCAGTATTAATAAAACTATTTTGTAATACTTTGTATCAAAATTAAACAAAAATTGCTCCACATAATAATAATTCAAGGCATCATCGATTAAATTTCAGTGTGGCTAGATTTCCTTACATCCATATCATAGTGTGATGAAGGTCTGGATGATTGCAACTTCCTATACCGAGCCCTTCTGGCTTCCACCAAAAACAGTGCACCTGCCGGCAACAAAAACAGAGACCCTAGCACAGCCAGAGCATATGACCATCCAATATCATTATGCTCCCAATTTGGCATCCAGTCCCTCCTATCTCCATTGTTACCCCAGATCAATACAGCGATCAAACCACAAAATCCAGCGATTAAAAGATCTGTTCCAATTGTCAGCAATAGTAAAATGTATTTATCATGATCACGACTGCAGAAACAGTACATCCACGTCAAAAATGCCGCCACTAACAGCAATGTCATGCAGAGTGTAAAGAAGAACTGGGTGGCTAAAAAGAAGCCTGGCAGCAGAAAGTCGAATATGATATAATACTCCTCCTCGAACACCCACCAGCAGCCAGTAAATTTGTAGTCATAAAAGTGCCGGAAGTCCTCAAATTTATTAAAACAAACCTGCCATAGTCCTACAAAATAAAAACATGGATTTTGTGTGATTAATCAGTGTTAGTCATAATTAGGTTGAGTGGGCCACTCCTATGTTTTGGTTCTTGCACTTACCTATTCTGACCACTTTTGGATCGGGTAGTTTGCCATCGGTCTCCAGCCAGCACGGGGTGCAAAATGCAATTAGCACAAACAAAAAGCCGATCACTGTGCACACAATTGCACAAATACCTGTGCGTGTTTTTGTCGCCATGTTTACAATAACACGATGCACACGAAGAGTTAACAATTACCGAATGCTGTATAGGCAACTTATCATACAGATATCAAGAAATTCAAACTGTATAGACAAAGATTATCTACAGTAATAATGAACTGCGGCATTTATAACTTTTCAGACGTCTAAAATTAATAGAAATTTATATGAATATTATAGGAAATTAATAATAATAATGACTATTAAGTTGAACTTGTTTTGCAGTGTAGATATATTAAGTTATTGTTATAATTTGAACTCCAAAATGGTAATAACAGATATAATTTGAAATTCAAAATGGTAATAATAGATATAATTTGAAATTCAAAATGGTAATAATAGAAATAAAAACCCAGCTCAGTACCCCAGATCATAGGACAGTTCATGAACACCTTTATATTATTTAAGTTATTTATTATTAGTGTAGATATATTAAGTTATTGTATCATAAACATGTTAAGTAACTAGTAAGTAATTGTCTGTTTCAGTATTTTATGAGCCAACCGATGTCGATATATCAAGGAAACCGTTCGATACAAAATTCTGGAAGGCTATCAAATACATAACTCCCAACTTAAATGAGTTGAGAGTTATAGCAAGAGCCTTTAATATCTCCCAATCACAACCATTTAATGATAAATTGGAGGAAGCTGCTGATTTAGCTACGAAAGTAGCTGAGTTTGTTGATAATGTTATAGTGACAATGGGGGAGCAAGGTTTGGTTATAGCAAGAAGGAATTCTGCACAAGCAGCCTTATTTGGAGCTACAAACACTGGGCCCATACAAACACGCCATTATCCAGCTTTGAAACCTGAGAGGATGGTTAATGTTAGTGGGGCTGGGGATTGCTTTGCAGCAGGAATGATTACTGCAATGCTTGAAGGACTGAGTGAAGAAAGATCTATTTCTGTTGGATTTGGAGGCGCATTAGAAGCACTTGCATCACAAAGTGCTGTACCTAAGACCCTTCCTGGACAAAGTCAGAAATGTTGGAATGAACGTGCATTTTATAATACTTTATAAACTTTATTTATTATGATTGTATGTTTTTAAATATATTGTGGTGTAAGTCAGCTTATGTAATTTCTTTTTTTTAATAAAATATATTCTACTACTACATCTAAAGCCTAAAATTAGGTTGACATCCAGTTTAACTCAATCTTAGAGTTGGATTTATAAAGTAATCTAGTCAGCACTGTCACATGGAATAGAGGGACCTTGAAACCCCCTTGCAAATGTGAATATACCTGCCAGCACTCAATATTCCATGGACAGCACAAGAAACAAATGCGTACGTTCTTGGAATGGATGAAGAAAGACAGAGAAAAGAGTTAAACAGCTTAATGCACTGACCTTTTTACAGCTGTAATAATCCTAGCTGGCTCTCACTTGTTTGTGTTGATTCTATATTTCCAGAATCTTCCAATTTCCCACCTCTAATACCTGCAGCACATGTTTTGCATCTCCCGGATTAGTTACGCACGATCACCATACACATCACACATCACTAGAATCCCCATAAAATCCCGCTTGTTATAACATAACTATCTCCACCAAGGCAGTTGTTTATGCAACAATATTGCAATCATTAGATGCAGCGCGTTCAAAGTTATGCGGTCCGGGCGGCCATCTTACAGTAAACTGTCGTGTAGTTGGTAACATGTACGACATCTGACGTCACTAGTTTATTGCCAACTGCAATATAATAAATTTATTAGGGAATATTATAACAATATGTTGCTATAATCAAGCTTATAACAATATAGCCTTAAGGGCCGGTTCTAGAATTGACATATAACTGGAGAATTCCACAATTGACATTAACAGGAGAATAAGGAATAAGTTTGAGATATTGGCGTCAAAATCTCAAACCTATTCCACGAATAGCCTTATTCCCATGTCAAATGTCAATTGTTGAAGCGGTAAAGTCTAGTTTTTGTTAATATTCTACCACTATACGAGTCTCCACTGGCTTAAACCACCCATTTATATATTTAGTTTATTTAAATAAAGATTTAACGTATGCAACCACACCAACCACCATTCAACCAATTTATAGTGCTCTGTGCAGTCAACTAATATTACACAAGTATATCAAAAATTGCCAACTTCGGGACGGTCATATTTGTCAAAATATTTTGCCTTTAGCCCCAATCGGAATAAAAAAACATTAATTAAAATGGCAAGAGCGTTGAAATTGGGTGGTGCCCTGAAAGAGCTTCGCATCCACCTTTGCCAGACAGGCGAGGCCAGCAAGGGCGTCAGGTAATCCTCACAAATGTATTAACATAGGTTATGTGATTACACAAGAATATTCTCTCCAGGGATTTTTTGCAAAGCAGCTACGTTGATTTGAAATCGAGCAACCCGCAGTTTCCAATTTTAGTGAGAGAGTGCTCTGGAGTGCAACCTCGAGTTTGGGCTCGATATGGTAAGTTACACACAAAATAAACATCAAGTAAATTAACTAATATATCTGATTTGCCAGGGCAGACAATTGTTATTTGAAATTAGAAATGTATAGTGATCCTAAATTGTCTTGTCATATAAGTCTAATTAGGGCAACTAGAGCCCCATCCAATATGTAACCATTAGTCAATACTAGTTAAGTATTCACCCATACTCTTTCTCTCTGGCATTATGTTCTATGTAGGGATTTTGCTGCCTCCACAATCCTCCTTTAGTTAGTCCTATTTTTTGCTGCTCATTACCAGTTGTTGATTCCAACATTTTTAGGCCTGCCTCAATGTTATCCCTCCATCTTAACCAGGGGCATCCTGGCAGTCTCTTTCATTCCATTTTTACATGTAGTATTTGTTTGGTGGTCCTACTGTTTTTCCTTGGTCACATGCAGAGGTGACCAAGCCATCTCATTCTCATGACTTTACTAATGTTTAATTTATTAAGGCCCCATCCATAATGTAACCATTAGTCAATACTAGAACACAGTTAGGTATTCACCCATATTCTCTCTTTGGCATTATGTCCTATGTAGGGATTCTGCTGCTTCCACAATCCTCCTTTATTTAGTCCTATCTTTTGCTGCTCATTACCAGTTGTTGATTCCAACATTTTTAGGCCTGCCTCAATGTTATCCCTCCATCTTAACTGGGGGCATCCTGGCAGTCTCCTTCCTTCCATTTTTACATGTAGTATTTGTTTGGTGGTCCTACTGTTTTCCCTAACGGCTGATAGCCCAATAAAGATAGAAGTTTTTTTATAAAATAGGCATACTTATTTTTACCTCTTGTTTAGAGGTAAAAATAAAATTTATAAAATCCCCAAAATATTCATAAATATCAATACATCAAAATCTTGATATCCTTTAATATAAACTATCTAATTCTATTTGTTTACAGAAATGGGAAAGGAAAGTAGCATATCCCTAAGCAACTTAGGCGCCAATGATGTTCTAAAACAAGTAGAGAATCTGTCAAAGAAATCTTAGGGGGGCCAATAAAAGATATTGTAGTTTCAGTTTTAAAACATTATGTACATAGCAACAATAAATAATTACAGCAATTAAGTAGTGTTTACCATACAGACATTATTAAAATATTTTACTATTGGTTCTTATTAGTACTAAAATCAGTTGGATTTGGCAGAACTAGCAGCACCTTTAAATGCAGGCAGTCCAAATAGCTCCGGCTGCAGTTCATTCAGACTTTTCAGCACTAGGCTAGCATGTGTTGTGCGTTCTTGAGGGATATAGTTTTCAGGCACCATTACACTCTGCATGCCTGCTGAATTTGCAGCTGTAACACCATTTGGGGCATCCTCAAACACTAAACAGTGCTCTGGTGCAGGCTTTTCAGGGAACCTGCTGGCACAGACTAGAAATATGTCAGGGGATGGTTTGCCAGATTTTACCTCAGCATCTGAACCACCTGTTACCACATGGTGGAACAAATTAAAGAAATCTTTGTGGTTTTGTATTTTATGATCATAACTGACTTTTGATGATGATGTTGCTACTGCCATAGGGACTGATTCTTTGTGTAAATGTTTTACCAGACGCTCAGCACCTAAAAAAATGTATTATAGTATTTGTTTACACAAAATATTCCTTATATTTTGTATTTTTTGGTTTTGATTAGTTAGTACTTCTAAATTATCTCTAAAAACAAAAATATATAAACCCTTATTCTTAAATATATTTATTCTTATTATACAGAGCTTTCCAAAAGTTCCAGAACAGAGCTATAAGTTTTGAACAAGTAAAGAAAAAAACATCAAAAAGTCACTCGTTCAAAACTTATAGCTCCATCCAAGGACATTTGGTAAAGCTTGTGTGTACCTATACAATAAAATATGTACTCCTAGTACAATAAAGTACAATGAAATATGTACTCCTAGTACAATAAAGTACAATAAAATATGTACTCCTAATCTGCATCTAATGTATTTTTCTATTTATATAATTATGCTCTGACATCCAATATTGGACAGACAAAAAAATCATAATCATAACTATATTATACAAACATTGTAACAAATAAGCGTGCCCATTCCGTTTTCAATCAAAGTAAAATAATAAATTTAAAAAATACACACAGAAAACAAAAGGATATCACAAGTGCTACAAAATACCTGGCATGAGAGGGCAATTGTACAACAGTTTATCAGACTGAATCCGAAACTTTTCCATAAACTCCTCCCAGCTAATTGGCAATTGCATTTCATTTACAGCAATTTTACTGCTGTCCGCCATCTGTGTGCCCAGCAGTTTCGCTCTCACTTGTGGCGTGTATACTTTGCCGAAATGGGACGCGATATTGGTTATCACTCGGTTATAAACCCCCTCTGTATCTGTAACGTACCTGGCATTAGCTTTGCATTTGGCATCAGTAGAGCGTATTGTTCTTTAGCTTGAGCATAGTACTCTTGCCAGGTAATGGGCAACTCCATTATCTCTACAATACGCTTGGCCGAGTCCTCTCCAGTTAGACCCATCAGTTCAATTTTTATGTCCCAATTGTAGGTTTTACCATACTGGGCAACAATGTTTGTTGTTGCCTGTGTATATAGAACTTCCGTGTCTGCAAACATTGATTATGAAATTTATTTATGTATCAAATTTAAAGCCATAATCAATGTTTACATTACAAAGGCTGGGTTGAATAAAAGCGAGTACTCAACACATGATTACTGGAAATTTACTAATTGATATTATATAAATAGTTGTTAAATTAGCATTTGATACTACCATATACCTTGGTTTACATATACACAACATTGTATAAACATTTTAATCACTGAACAAAAGTTAACACTGACCTGTAATTTCATAATTCAAAAATGATTTAATCACAGATTATAAATTGACTGTGACCTATAAGGCACCTTACATGGTCAATATTACTGTCAATATTTTAGAATAAAATTACTGATTGTGTAAGGTATAGTAATGCTGGAATGAATAGAATACTGATGTTTATCCAGATAATTCATTTCTTGATAAATGTTGAAGGAGGATTGCAAAAGCAAATACTGACAGTATTATTGACTGTGTAAGGTGCCTTTATGATTACAGGTAATCCAATGATAGATGTCATTATTAAATCAATTATTATTTATATATTGTTATTAACTTTGTATCTAAAGCCTGTATAAGGCACCTTACACGATCAATATTACTGTCAATATTTTAGAATAATGACAGTATTGCTGTATGATAATATGTTTAAAATGTTCATTATTCTAAAATGTTGAAAGTATCATCATCATAAGGTATAGTAATGATGTAATGAAGAGAATACTGATCTTTATCCGGATAATTTATTACTTGATAAATATAGGAGGATTGAAGCAAATATTGACAGTACTAGGATTGACAGTAATATTGACCATGTAAGGTGGTTTTAAAACATTATCTAGTTTCTTATATCATTTTCGATGTAGACACAAACTACATAGTGTCATACACATATGTAGAAAATGATATAGCAGCAAAATAATAAATTCACTTAGCAATAACACCATAATACACAATGTTTATTTTCCAATTAGAAATAGTTATACAGTTTAATATATCAATTTTTATATATAAAATGATATAGAAAAGTAGATAATGTCATACAGGCTTTATACTACCATATATCTCTATTTATATTTCACTTTGTATCTTATACTATCATATATCTCTATTTACATATGGCAATGTTGTGTATCAAAAATGCCACTTTAATGATAGATTATAAATCGACTCATGGTTATAAAATTAACCTGCTTTTATACAACCCAGCCTAAATATGTATCCTTTTTTGTACTTTAAGCATTCTCAATACAACTGTAACTTAATTTTAATATCAAATCGATAATTATTGTCATAATCAATATTTGCATTATGATACATTATTTGAGTTTCATATCAAGTGGGTTGAGCGTTTTTCCAAATTGCAAGCAAAATTAGCAACAAATATTTCCAATCTTTGTACCCATATTTTTTCAATAACCAGTACATATAACAGTGAAATGATCAATTAAACATTACCATCATCAATATGTACATAAATCAATTTCATTTGGTAAAATCAGATTAGCATATAGCATGGTAATATTCAATAGTAATTGATTGGATTATAATTTATTTAAATAAAACGCCTCTATAGACGTAGTCCAACATGTCTACGCTAGAGAGTAGCAGCAGTCTACACTTAACCTTTACAATTCACAAAATTTACACATATCAATAAATTCTTCAAGCACGACATTTTTATGGTTGTACGTACCAAGCAGCAGGCCGTCCATGTCAAAAAGGACATGGGAGACCCTTCTGAAGCCTTGTTTAGCACTTGCACAAGAGCGAGCCATTTCGTCTAACACCGCAGCGTTGCAATGACACTGTTTGATTGCTGAAATTCATTAGAATTTGACACGTACAGAGGCGGATTTAATGTGGTGATAGCGAAATGGTTATCGAATTGTACCATGTTGGACGACGTTTTGACATAGTGAATTCGTTTATTTTGTCAAATTTTAATTGTTGATTTGTCTATATCGGGCGGATCCACTTTTTACAGAAATCTATACTACTGGGTTGTTCAGTACAGGACCGGAGTGGGAAGGAAAATGCCCAATAAGTTTTTTAGATTCACAAATAAAATATATATATATATATATATATATATATATATATATATATATATATATACACGCGCACAATTGATCATCGCAAACTGCCCGATAAAACTTAAATTATAATTGCTCTAAATTTACCGGCAAAGCTGCAGCACGCACAAATGCAAAATTTCTCAAAATTCCCGGAAACGTCATAAAACTATCCTCTGATGCTTCAAAGTGGGGGTCGTCCTAGAAGTGACCACACACTGAAACAAAGTCATTTGATTCCAAATATAGTCTAGATGGCTGTTAAAATGTCGAGATTGTTTCATATGGAACCGGTAAAACTACAGGGCTTGGCAAATTATTCAAACTTGGATAATTATATTTCATGATAGAGAGTTATGCTTGATCTCATTTTGTAGGTATTTTGAATACAAAGAAAATAAAATGAAAATTGTCCAATCAAAATCAACTTTAGCCTATTGGATAGACAATTTTCAACCAAATAACATGTCTTAGTACAATTTTTCTTTAAAACAAAAGATAAACCCGTCACAAATTTAATTTGAAAAGTGATGAAAATTGGAAAAATTGCCAAAACCATCCTATTTTGCGTCAAAGCAGGGGTCGTCCTATAAGTGGCAAGTTACTGAAACTAAGTAATTTGATTTGAAATATAGTCTAGAAGGCAGAAAACATGTCGAGATTGTTTCAAATGGAACTGGTAAAGCTACAGGGCTTGGCAAATTTTTCGAACTTGGAAAATTTTATTTAATGATGCAGAGTTATGGTTGATCTCATTTTATAGGTATTTTAATTCCAAACAAAATTGCGAAAAAATATTGTTATAAAAAGTATACCGTTTAGACAGTAAATCCGAAGAAGTGAATAACAATAAAATGAAAATTGTCCAATCAAAACCAACTTTAGCCTATTGGATAGACAATTTTCAACAAAATAACATGTCTTAGTACAATTTTTCTTTAAAACAAAAGATAAACCCGTCACAAATTCAATTTGAAAAGTGATGAACATTGGTAAAATTGCCAAAACCATCCTATTTTGCGTCAAAGCAGGGGTCGTCCTATAAGTGACAAGTTACTGAAACTAAGTAATTTGATTAGAAATATAGTCTGGAAGGCAGAAAACATGTCGAGATTGTTTCAAATGGAACCGGTAAAGCTAAAGAGCTTGGCAATTTTTTCGTACTTGGAAAATTTTATTTGATGATGCAGAGTTATGGTTGATCTCATTTTGTAGGTATTTTAATTCCAAACAAATTTACTAAAAAATTTACTAAAAAAGTATACAGTTTTAGCGGAAAAGTCGAAGAAGTGAATAAAAATCAAATGAAAATTGTCCAATCAAAACCAACTTTAGCCTGTTGGATAGACAATTTTCAACCAAATAAAAAATCTTAGTACAATTTTCCCCTAAAACAAAAGGTAAACTCACCACATCATAAATAATAAAAGTGATAAAAATCTGTAAAATTGCGTCAAACCAGGGATCGTACTAGAAGTGACCTGACACTGAAACTAAGCCATTTGATTTAGTCTAGAAGGCAGAAACATGTAAGGATTGTTTCAAATGGAACCGGTAAAGCTACAGAGCTTGGCAAATTTTTCTAACTTGGAAAAGTTTGTTTCATGATAGATAGTTGTGCCTTATCTCATTTTGTAGGTATTTTAATTCCAAACAAATTTACTAAAAAATATTGTTATAAAAAGTATACAGTTTTAGGGGAAAAGTCGAAGAAGTGAATAAAAATCAAATGAAAATTGTTCAATCAAAATTAACTTTAGCCTGTGGGATAGATAATTTTCAACCAAATAAAAAATCTTAATACTATTTTGCCATAAAACTAAAGATAAACCCGCCACATGGTAATTTATAAAAGTGATAAAAATCGGTAAAATTGCCAAAACTATCCTCCGTTGCGTCAACGCAGGGGTCGTACTAGAAGTGACCTGGCACTGAAACTGAGTCATCTGATTTCAAATATAGTCTAGATAGCCGGAAAAATGTCGAGATTGTTTCAAATGGAGCCGTTAAAGCTACAGAGCTTGGCAAATTTTTCGAACTTAGAAAATTTTATTTCATGATAGAGAATTGTACTTGAACTCATTTTGTAGTTATTTTAATTTCAAAGAAAACATATTGTTATAAAAAATGTACTATTTTGATGGAAAATCCGAAGAAGTGAATAAAATTAAAATAAAAACTGTCCATTTAAAATCTACTTTATCCTGTTGAATAGCCAATTTTCAACCAAATAAATAATCTTAGTACAATGTTTCTATAAAACAAAAGATAAACGCGACACAGGTTAATTATAAAAGTGATTAAAATCGGTATAAATACCAAAACTATCTGCCATCCCATCAAAAATGGAGCTGTCCCAGAAGTGGCCTGGTACTGAAATTTGTGTCATTTGATTGGAAATATAGTCTAGATGACGTTAAAAATGTCGAGTTTGTTTCAAATTGAATCCGAAAAAGTACGGGGCCTTGGCAAATACTTGAAATTAAAAAAAATTATTTCATGATAAAATCGTATTTATACTCAATTTGTAGGTCTTTTAATTCCAACGAAAAGTTTACAAAACTATTGTTCTAAAACTAAACTATTGCCGCGGTTACAACATTTGGAGGAAAAAAACTTGATCTAAAACAAATATTGACAGACAATCGTGTTTGGTTTTGTTTATAGTTACTTTAATTCTAAAGAAACATAAAGTTTAGGTACTACTTCAATCAAATCAAACTCGCGCAGAAAAACATAATTTTTAATATCAGAAATTTTGGTTTATTACGAATATATAGCAATCATTCAGGAGAATGTAAATGTAGGGTATTTATATAAATAATAAATCCGAGAAGCAACTTTGTAAATGATAAATAAATATAAATGTATCTTATATTGTTCAAGTTGTCATAAACGCCTGCTATTTAATTTAGGAACACATTTGAATGACCAATGGGCCAGGAGGTAAAACTAAGAATCGAAACTGCACCATCAGCTTTCAATCAAATAAAAAGTATGTTATGCAACATGCCTCCAAATTCGAGCGCGCATTCTAAGAGTCCTTTCAATACTCCTACATGGAGTAGAAGGATGGACACTATCCAAAGCGGTCAACAAGTTATTAGAAAGCTTCGATATATGATGATACCGCCGCTTGCTTAGATTGTCATGGACATGCCGAGAAACTAATTATACAATAATTATTCGCATACAAAAAGACAAACTTAATAATACTTAAAATTATATAGCAGAGAAAATTTTCATATTTCGGTCATAGCATGCGCTACAGCAAAAGTTACAAGATCCTCCAGTTAATTATGCACGGCAAAATCGCAGGAAAAAAATCATTAGGACGATTACGAACCTCTTGGCTAAAGGACTTAGAACAATGGACCAACAAGACTTCAATATAGCTATTTAGAACCGTGCTAGACCGAATTAGATGTGCTAGATCGAATTAGATGTGCCAGATTGATCCCCAACGTCCACATAAAATAATAAATAATAAGAAAAGTAGTGCCGTACAGAAGTAGTAGTAGCAGTAGTGGTTATTATATTAGTTAGATTAGTAACAATCGGTCGTCAATTGGCCGTGTTTTATTCTTCTGGTACTAATTGTTTTAAATATAACAAATTCGTGTGATAAATATACTATATGTCACCACAAATACAGTATTAAATATATTCTACTTTCTGAGAAGGTCTAATGACACAATTCAGGCGAAATGACCCTACTACTTGCACTATTCATCGAGCGCGTTATTCCATCTAATGGTATAATCAATATTTTATTATTATTTCATAATACGTCGTCTGGCTCCGCTGTTACATGTTTAAGATGATGCAAGCTGTTTTATTACAATTTAATGAGATTGGAAGCGAGCTATAAAGCATCAAACATTTTCCTTTGTTTCTTATAGGAAGAGCCAAAATAAAGATATATACGTAATTAATTATTAGAGGGTATAATTTTTAATAAAAATTAAAATAATTTAATTATAAAAAAATATTTGTGTTTGTGTTTTTCATGATTTTATTATAATAATTCTGAAACTGATAAACGATGAACTTTAAAAGATAACGATCATACTACACGCTTTTCTCTGAAAAAAAAAAATTTTAATTATGACTACACGCACCAGACGACGGATCCAGCAAGGCATAAGGATAAGAACTAAGAAATATTGAGATATTAGAATAAAAGGACCCAGGGCAGTTGGGGATTGATAGTTGTGGGCGAAATTTCGCAAATCACCGTTCACAGTTATCAAAGGTATTTTGTGGAATCCATATTGCAAACAATTAAGAGACAATATCTAAAATGATGTGCATAAATGAAAAATGGTACAATTGGAACGAGAAAAATTTGTACCGAGTACAAAAAACTAAGGAAAGAGGGAAGTAAGAACTAAGCCATGTAAATCAAATAATGTAATGAAATATAAAACAAAAAATGTAAACAAAACAAACCATACACAGACAGAAACTAGAAAAAACGAAAGAGACACAATAGGTAAAAAAAAAATCGATAAATAGAAAAACAAAATATGGAGAATAGCAACCTGGAACATAAGGAGTATACATGGAAAAGAGGAAGAACTGGAAAAAGAGGTCGAAAGAATGGAAGTAGATATATTGGTAATAACAGAGACAAAAAGAAAAGGGAAAGGAATATACACAACCAATAACAAACATAAAATAATATATAGCGGAGTAGACAAGGATAAAAGGGCAGCCGAAGGTGTAGGATGCATTATACACAGAGACATCGAACACCAAATAGAAACATGGCAAGATCACCAAGGATAATAACCGTAACCCTAAAAGAAACTAATAGAACAATAACAATAATTATAGTATATATATATATATATATATATATATATATATATATATATATATATATATATATATATAGTATAATTATAGTATAGGCCAAATGAAGATGATCTAGTAAGCAACAAAGAAGCATTTTGGGAGCAACTCAGCGAAACAACCGAAACAGCCAAAGAAGAAATTTTCGTTGCGGGTGACTTCAACAGCAGAATTGGTAAGGAAGTAAAAGATAACGACTTGACGAGAGGAAGATATGGCGAAGACGTACTAAACCAAAATGGGAAGAAAATGCTAGATTACTGTAGAATGAACAACCTAGTAATAACGAAGACACTATTTAAACACAAGGACATACACAAATACACAAGGGAAGTGGTAAGCAGGAACGAAAAATCTATAATAGATTACGTTTTAATAGAAAAGGGAAAAAGGAGCAAAATAATAGATACAAGGGTAAAGAGAAGCTACGAAATTGGAAGTGACCACTATCTAGTTGTGACGACAATTAAGGAAGACTACCAAGACAGTGACAGAAGGATCCAGCGACCAAATACAGCAATAAACTACAACAAGATAAGATCATACAAACTTAGCGAAAAAGAAACAGCAATACAATATATGGAGAAAATGGAGATGAAGATAGAAGTGACCAACGATAGAGAAGAAGTAGAGGAAATGTGGAATAACCTAAAGAAAAACATGCAAAAGAGACATGTGGTAGGAAGAAAAACACAAACAAGAAACAACTGAGAGCCTGGTGGTTGGAGTACATACGAGAGAAAACAAAAGAAAAGAATAAAGCATGGCAAAGATACCTAAACGACAAAAATAGCGAAAACTACGAAAAATACAGAGACAAGAGAAAAATAGTAAAAAACGAGGTTAGAATAGCAAAAGCCAGGGAATGGGAAAAGTTCGGAAAACCAAAAGCTACTTTATAAAACCCTAAAAGATTGTCGGAAAGAAAAAGGACAAGAAATGAGATATATACAAGACAAACAAGGAATAATGCTGAAGGAAAACGAAGAAATATTAGAAAGATGGAAAGAATATTTTGAAGAATTACTAACCTCAAATAACGACAAAGAACAAAAGACAAGAATTAGAGACAAGAACAGCACAGAAACAGATACATAGAATATCAAGGAACAAGAACTACTAGAAATAATAAGGGAATTAAAAAGCACCAGGACAAGAACAGATTACAGCGGAAATAATCAAGTACCTGGGCCCGGTAGGTAAAGAAAAACTACGGAAACTACTGAACAACATATGGAGCACCAATATCATACCAAAAGACTGGCAAACAGCACTAATCGTACCGATACACAAGAAAGGGGATAAGACGAATAACACTAATAAGTATAGGGATGAAAATATTAGAAAAGGCAATAAACAAGAGAATAATAGCAAGAATAGACCAGACACTAGAAGAATCGCAGTGCGGTTTTAGGAAAGGAAGATCCACACAGGACAACATCTTCACAATAAAACAAATCACAGAAAAAAGAACTGCAAATAATAAAAACACATATTTAGGATTCATAGACCTAGAAAAAGCGTTCGACATGATCCCAAGAAACAACTTATGGACAATCCTGGAAGAGAGAGGTGTAGAAAGAAAGACAGTCGAATTAATACAAAACATATTTAACAACAACACCCATGCAATAATACACAAGGGACAAACATCAAGAACATTTAAGACAACCACTGGACTCAGACAAGGAGGCGGGCTCAGTCCTACGTTATTTATCATATACATGGATGAAATAATAAAGAGCATGTAACCAGAAATCAAAAAGCAAATATAGGTTACAAAAACATGCAAGTGGTAAAACTATCGGAAGGAGCATTCGCTGATGATATCGTAGTGATAGCAGAAAATGAAGCTAATCTGCAGAATAACCTGAGTGTATGGAATAGGCATCTAGAAAAGTATAATATAAAAATGAATTATAACAAAACAAAAGTGATGACAATAAGAAACCGGAAAGAACAAATAAATATAAAGATAGAACACAAAATAGAGCAAGTAGAACAATACAAATACATAGGAGTAGCACTGACAGAAGACGGAAAATGGAAGGTGAACATAGTAACAGAATAAACAACACAGTTAAAACATACCACGCATTGAGCAATATACTGATTAACAAAAAAGAGATCAGCAGAAGGACAAAATAATAATAATAATAATAATAATACTTTATTCCCAACAAACATTCAGTTTAAAAACAGGGAAAATCACATGTAGTATAATAATAATCAATATAAATCAATATAAATATGAAAATAATAATAAGATACAGTACATAAAAATATAATATAAATATAAATTCCAAACAAACAACAATAACTGCAGGTGTAGCTATGTGTGCATGCTGCTCTGTACGTCACGACAGAATGCTCTTTTGTTAGACTGAAAAATATCCACACCGTACTGACATTGATGATATGAACGCATCATTCTAATCAATGGTGAATTTTCATGGTGAAAAGTATTTGGAGTGTCGTATGAAAAGGTTAAAGGGTTCCTCGCTGCATACCGAGGCACATGCAAACATACTTGAGATAGTATGGTGTTATCGTCGACATTGCCATGCAGTAAATTATATAAAAAACATACTGCTAAATATGTGTGTCTTGATTGCACAGATGTCAAACCAAACTCTATCAGCATATCATTATAGCTGATGGAATGATCGGGATATATACCATGTTTAAAGTAGTATAAATACCTTAAGAATTTTCTAAGAACCTGGTCCATCATTTTCTTGTATTTGATCTGATAGGGTGACCACACAACTGAGCAATAATCAAGTTTGCTACGAACAAATGAACAAAAAAGGCACTTAATAGAATCAATGGACAAAAAAAATTTAGAATTCCTAATTATAAAGCCTAATGACCTATAGCATTCGTTCGTCATTATCTCCACATGCCGATGGAAAGTTAATTTGCTATCAAATGTTATTCCTAAGTCTTTTATCTCCATAACCCGCAGCAAAGTAACATCATCAATTGAGTAATCAAACTCAAAAGTCACTCTTTTACGAGTATAAGACATTACACAACACTTCTTCAAATTTAACTCCAAACCATTACGATCACACCATGAATTTAAAGAAACCAGACTACTTTGCAGATATTCGCAATCTTCAACCGATTCAATAACTCTATAAAGCTTAATATCGTCAGCATACATCAAATACCCGCAATTTAATACGTCACAAACTGAATTAATAAATATTAGAAACAACAATGGTCCTAGGTTGGAACCTTGCGGTACACCACTGGTGGCTGTATATAAAAATGAATTAAATCCGTTATATTCTACCGTCTGCTGACGATTGTTAAGATATGATGCTATTACACATACAATATTATTGGGTAGTCCCCACCTCACTAGTTGAGTAACTAGTATATCATGCTTCATTCGATCGAATGCTTTGGTAAGATCGGTGTAGATGACGTCAACTTGTTTGTTGTTATCCATTGCGGAAGATAGCATTTGTGTAACGTTTAACAAATTTGTTTGGGTCGACCTCTTTTTCATGAAGCCATGTTGATATGGAGATAAGTTTATGTGTACGCGATGGTAAATATACTTGAACAACAAACTTTCGAAAATCTTTGAGAAATTGCTAAGGATGGCTACTGGTCTATAACTACTAATGTAACTTCGATCACCACTCTTAAATACAGGGGTTACCCGAACCTCTTTCCAAATTCTTGGAAACACACATGTTCTCATGATCAGATTAAAAATGAAAGTGAGTGGCTGAGAAATATACATTGCCATATCTTTTAATAGGAATGCAGGAATCATATCTAGACCTTTCGTAATTTTTGGTTTCAAAATCTTCAGTTCGGTTAAAACATCAGTTTCATCTATGGTAAAGTCTCCAAATAGGCCAAATTCTTCCTCCAAAATGGGAACATTATTTACATGATAAACATTACTGAAGTGATTCGCAAATTCATTGACAATAGATTCAGGACAGCTAAAGGTAGAATCATTATTATGCATCACCCCCGGTAGGCGTGTAACTCGCCGTTTGTTGTTAACAAAAACCCAAAATTTTGAAGGGTCCTTATTTATTTCGGATTCAGAGGTTCGAATGAATTTTGTGTACGCCACCTTAATTTTCATTCTTAGTCTAATACTAATATCTCGCAACCGTCTCCTATTAAGTAGTGTATTTTTTCTATAGTATGCAGATCTTAATGAGTTTTTCAACTTTAGGTCACTAATAATATCTTTGTTGAACCAAACAGGATAATTATATTTCCCACGCTTAGTTTTCTTCGGAACATGCTTATCAAACAAGCTATATAATAGCTTATAGAATTGATCGCAGGCATCATCAACATTAGTAAAACCATATATGGTCGACCAATCCAAACAGCAGATATCATTATATAATAAGTGGAGCTGAGCCTTCTTAAAATTGTATAAGTTATGTACCTGGGTGTCCACAAAGTTCGGTAGATGTTTAATTAGCACTTTTATATTTATATTCAGTGCAGGATGATAGTCATCCTCAGAAATTATGGAATCTGGAACTCTTTCAACGTTACATGTATAACTCTTAGACAATATAACGAGATCCAAAATTCTATCAGACGTATTCCGCACATTATTACATTGCCGAAGATTGTTGAGATTCAAGAAAGTTATAAGAGGTTGCAGTTGATTTGTAACCATTTGTGTTGCAGTATAAGCATGGTAATCGGGAAGATTGAAATCACCAATAATTATGGTACGCTCAACGTCAAAACTATTTTCAATATACTCAAATATGTCGAGATATATCTCAATAGCTGTATTAGGAGGAATGTAGCAGCATATGATAATTAAGGATTTCCTACCAACCATTATTTTAGCTACAACTACATCAACATCAAAAAACTTCTTTATAGGCATTTCCAGAGTTTGTAAATAGTTTTTAACAGCGATGAGTACACCACCACCCTTTTTATGTTGACGATCTGCCCTAATTATAATGTAATTATATGGAAATAATTCCATATTGTTGACTCCATTCCTAAGCCATGTTTTCGTTAAAATTACAACATCATAGATAGAATTTGCCACACCACAATAAAAATCATGCGTTTTGGAATTCAAACCACGTACATTTTGGTAGTAGATATGTATATTATTGGTTATTTTCAAATGTTGGGAAGTATTTAGTTTTCCAGAGACACGGGGCCAGATTTGATGATTTTGGGATGAAGATATACAAAAGCATATATAGACCTATACTAACATATGGGAGCGAGACGTGGAAATTAACGAAGAGGGACAAAAGTAAAATACAGGCAATGGAAATGAAATATCTCAGAGGAGTAAAACAAGTTACGAGAAGAGACAGAATAAGAAATGATGACATCAGAGAAGAATTGGGAATTGAAGCTATAGAAAAGTATATAGAAAAGAAACAACTAAACTGGTGGGGACATTTAATTAGGATGGACAAAAAGAATCAAACTAAACAGGTATGGGAAGCAAGAACTGGAAATAAAAGAAGAAGAGGTAGACCAAGAAAAAAGAACAGAAAAGAGTGGAAAGAATTTACAAATGTATAAACAACAACAATAAGTATAATGTTAAGTAATGTAAATGTAATAGCCTGCAGCGAAAGGTAAAAGGCAAATAGATTATTGTGTTTGTATAAGGCACCTTACACGGTCAATAATACTGTCAATATTTGCTTCAATCCTCTTTTTATATTTATCAAGTAATCAATTATCCAGATAAGGATCAGTATTCTCTTCATTACATCATTACTATACCTTACAGCATGAGTAATACTGGCAATATTTTAGAACAAAGAACATATTAAATATTTTAACGATCAGTAATACTGTCATTATTCTAAAATATTGACAGTAATATTGATCGTGTAAGGTGCCTTATATATTCATTAATTTGTTATGATGCTAGTTTTATTGACTTTATCTGGACTAAATTCGTAAATCAGATTTGATGTGTATTATCGACTTCTGAAATAAATATTACACAGCGCCATGAAGCAATCAAACGAACGGCAAACATAGCAACGCCCCATTTGCTTATTAGCGAAGTAATAAAAGCGGAAGTAATATTTGTCGTTAAATGTTAACGTGGCATACGAAAACAATTTCATAACAGGCTCATTCAAACTTTGTTGGCATAAATACTACAATCAATGTGATTTGAATATATAAAGCATGCTCGTTTTCCTAAAGTACCTATAATGGATAATTACAGAATTTGTAGGGTATTATAGCTCTAGCAATGAAGTAGTAAAACATTTGTATTTGTTTTGATTGAAATAATTTGACGATTCATGAAACTAAACTCCTCAAATGTGAATTATGAATTTAGATATTGACACCGACTTGAATCAAATGAATCTACGCTTATATTTACAACTCCGCCTTTATATATAATAATATTGGATATAACAATATATGTACCATTAAATATTATAAAGATGCGGGCGTTGATGCTATTATAAAACAAATGATTTGGTTTCGGACACTAATTGAGTAAATTTGAACAACATCCTCTCTCTTGACTTTAGGTGCTGATAAAGATTGAGTACTTCCTCTTTTAGAAAAAAAAAAATCTTCGCGCCCTGCTACTACTACTTACTGAACACTTGTGCTATAGAAAATAACACTTCAATGTTTTGAAGAGATCATTTGCATCCTATTTAATTACTGCTTTATATTGTTAATTGATACATTGTCCTATATGAGTAAATTATACATAATTTTCATATTAGTTAATATACGGTGCGAGTAAATGTTTCTTTAGCCAAACAAAAATTGTTTGTTTCTGGCGAAAATTAAAAATTAATCTCTGAAATTCTTATATCTTATTTTTCGTCAGCAGACCCTTCTTGATTATGTGTTATACACTACTAGGCCAGGGATGACGAACCTATGGCACGCATGATAAAAATTTTAGCACAATGGATCATGTGCTAAAATATGTTTATAGGTTTCTTTGTGAAAAAATTACAAATAACAAAAAACAACATTTAATTCAACATTTTGTCATTAAAATATTGTATTAAATGTTGGTTGATATTGCAAAAAAAAATTGGCACGTTAAATTATTATTTTTGAAGCTCTCGGAACTGAAGCCTAAAAAGGTTCACCATCCCTGTACTAGGGTGTATTTGTTATCACTAACATTGCAGAATGGAAAGCATAAAGAAACCTGTAATATATTTTCTAAAGCAAATCAATCAATCAATTGCAGCCACGGCCCGCCTTAACTTATCTAGAACTAATCTGAAATTATTGACTAACATCCTAACCGGCCACTGCCAGCTAAACAAACACCTACACACGATGGTTCTGGTGAAGAGCCCGTTATGTAGAGGGTGCAATGAAGAACTAGAAACAGCAGAGCATGTAATATGCCTCTGCCCAGCTCTAGTAAACACCAGGCATCTAATACTAGGGGAGTACTGGCCTAGTATGGTCAGCATTGGCAACTCCTCACCCGCCAGAGTTTTGCAGCTTGCACGCAAAATTGACTGGTGGGACGAGTGAACAGCCTTAAAGGGAGGTTTCACAATGGGCCCATTTTGAGGCCTAAGTGTCTGTAGCTATGCTACCCTCCAGCCAACTATCTAGAACTATCCAGAAAGCAAAATCAGAAATTAGTTAAATTTACACAGGATAATAATAAATAATAATCATCAACGCCAAATGCCTCGCGGGTATATTAACATGACATGATTGTAAAGGATAAATAAAAGGATGTTTACTTTGTTTTTTTTATCACACTTATTCACAGTTATACTTTGTGTACTACTTATCAGAGGAGCTCCAAAATGGCTAAGCTTATCCGAAACTATTTACAAAGTGTAACTAAAGTGTGATCAATAACAAAGTAAAAATCGTTTTATTTGTACTTTAAAATAAATGGTCACAAAATAGATGCCTTAACAATGCAATATTTTCCATGAGTTTTATTATCAAATTTGCAATTCTCGGGTAAATTAACATGCCATGAGTTTTTATACTTTAAAATGAATTACCACACAGTGCGTGCTTTAACAATCAAATATTTTCCATGAGTTTAATTATCCATTAAAACACGACTTGTAAAGAATACACAACGTTAAATAATATTACTTATTACATGCATATGTTATAGCAGCAATATAAAACACAAAACCTTGGCTATAATTAAAAACATGTCAAAACTGGAACAAATTTATAAAATACTTAAAACGAATGCTAGGCCTATTGTATATGAAATGACCACTAATATTATGCAATGTTGCTGCATTATTAATAAACTGAATATTGCGGTCTAATTACTATTACAATAGGAATGTTAACATACAATAATAATTCATATTGAATCAATTTCAATACAATTGTGTTTAATAATGCTGAAGAATGTCAATAGTAAATCATTCAAATGGTTTCAATCGCTTATCAATTGAATGTATGTGTTCAATTATATTTAATTTAAATAGTGCTAATAAATCATCAATTTCCAAGAAGCATGTGACCCTTATGGCTGCAACAAAATTTAATCGTAGAAACTTATAGCGATATAATTTTTTTTTTATTAAACATTAAACTTATAAATAGGAGATGTGATCAAATTTTATATTATAATATACTAGGTGAAATGGTCGCCGTTCGACCGGGATGATTTTTAATTACAAAAATAGACAATTCCTTACTTTTATGTATATATATATATATATATATATATATATATATATATATATATATATATATAAATGCTGGCACTGGTTAGCGAAACGTTGGTAACATATTACACCGGAACCACACAAGATCTTGGCTATAATTATTGCACCTAGCCCTTGGTTTCCAGTATTCCCCATTTGGACTTACACCCGCTATCCACTTTATATCCTTAACAGTCCGTTAATCTACTTGCTATATATATATATATATATATATATATATATATATATATATATATATATATATATATATAATCTTTTAAAATCCTTTCGGGTGTCGAGATTATTTAAGCGTATTTTAAATCTATTGTATTTTCTGTAGAAATTCCTTCCAGTCCTTCCTATTGCTCGCCATTCTCCTTGCATCCTGCCATCCAATGTCATTCCTCGTTAGTATTTCATGTATGTTGTCTTCCCACGTTTTGTGTGGTCTATCTCTTCTTTTCTTTCCTTGTAGTCTTGTGTTCCATAAACTTTTTGTCTGTCGCCCTTCTGGCATGCAAATTATTTGTCCATACCATCCCAGTTGTTTCCTTTCTATAGTGGTCTGTATACTATCTATCTGTAGAGTTGTTCGAATTTGCTCATTTCGTATTTTGTCAATTCTTGTGATACCTTCTATCTTTCTTAAATACTTCTTTTCTGCTGCTTGTATTTTGCTTTTAAGTCTATTGTCCAATGTCCATGTTTCATATATTAATGTTTTCTTGTAGATTTTCATCGGATTTGGCTAGTATTACAATATCATCAGTAAAAGCACACTCAGCTATCATTGTGCGTCGTAGTTTATAATATCCTATGTCCATTTTCTTTGTTTTCTCCTTTATATTTTTTAATATATTATCTAGGAATATTATAAACAGTAGATGGCTTAATGCTCCACCTTGTCTTAGTCCTTGTTTGGTTGTAAATTCTTGTGATATCTGATTTCCTGTCCTTATGTAATTGTATGTCTTTCTGTATATACCTTATATTGCTCTTTGTAGTTGTTTGCTTTTTTGCCTCTTTTATAATATATTCCACATCGTCTTTCTCGGTACTCTGTCGAACGCTTTTTCCAGGTCTATAAATGCTATGAATAATTTACTGTCATGGCCCATCGTTTTCTCCATCCGTTTTCTTAGTGTAAATATATGGTCCTGCGTTGAGTGGCCCTTCCTGAAGCCACTTTATGCATTTACCATCGTTAATTCTGTTTGTTGTCTTAATTTACTTTCTAGTACAACCTCATAAATTTTAGCAGTTGTGCATATTAGTGATATTCCCCTGTAATTATTGCAGTTTTTGTTGTCTCCTTTCTTGTATATTGGGATATTATTGCTTTCTCCCAATCATTTGGAATGTTTCCTTTTTTTTCCATTTAGTGTTTAGAAACTGTTTTAAGAAATGTACACCTTCCTCGCCCATATTTTTAAGTTGTTCAGCTTTTATATTATCATGGCCTGCTGCTTCACCACTTCTTAATTTTATAAGTGCTTCTTTTACTTCTGCTTCTGTTATATTGTCTGGTTCTTCGTTCAGAATATTTTCCACATGTGCGTTCTCATTTCCTTCGTTTGTGTTTACAATCGTTTTCTCCTGCAAAAGCTCTTCGAAGTGCTCTTTCCATCTTTTCATTATATCATGATCTTGTTTTATTATTGTTCTGTGTTTATCCTCTAGTTGTCTTAGTTTTATTTGTACTTTCTCGTTCTTGCTTTTCTTTAGTTTTCTATAAAACAACTTTTTATTTTCGTTAAAGCTGTATTCTAGTGTTTCCCCAAATTCTTCCCATGTCCTTTCCCTTGATTCTTTTATTATTTATTTCGTTGCTTTCCTCTGTATTTTATACGTTTCGTAGTCTTCTTCTTTCTTGGAGTTGATGTACTTTATCCACTTTTGTTTTTTCTTCTTTATTTCCTCTTTTATTTCTATAGTCCACCTTCGTGTTTGCTTTCTGTTGTTTGCCTGTCTGGTTGTTCCACATGCGCGTTTTGTAGGCTCTGTTATTATGTGTTTGAAACTGCTCCATATTTCCTCCACATCATTAGATTTTGAAAAAGATGTGAGTTCCTTAATATAATTCTGGTACTTAGTTTTTGTTTCTTTATATTTTAGTTTGTCTTTCTGAATTTCTCAGTTGCAGTTTCTTTCTTGTACTTATCCTTTTTAGTTTCAACCTTGTTTCCGCTTGTCATCGTTTTTGTTTTTATTTCTTCCTTAATTGTGATGTTTGCTACCACTAGATAGTGATCACTTCCTATCTCGCTTCCTCTTTTCACCCGTACATCATTAACTACCTTCCTTTGTTGTGTGTTTGTTAAAAAAATAGTGTATGATCGACTTTTCATTTCTACTCTTTACTTCTCTGGTATATTTGTGTATTTCTTTATGGGCGAATATTGAGTTTAGTATTACGACGTCGTTTAAGATGCAAGTCAATTAATCTGTTTCCGTTATTGTTTCTCTCCATGAATCCCCATTATATGTTCTATCCCTGTATTTATATTTCCTATTCTTGCATTTATGTCTTCTGTAATGTAAGTATTTTCTCCTGCCTTCTCGTATAATATTTGTAGCTCTTCCAAAAATTTGTCTTTTTCTGTTTTACTTTCGTCTTCTGTTGGTCCATATACTACGAATAGGTTTCCCTTCCATCCATCTACCTCTTCAATTTGTACTGTCATTAACCTTTCGTTTACGCATTCCCATTCCGTTATTCACTGTTCTAACCTTTTGTTTATCATGCAACCCACTCCTGCTCTCGCTCTTTCACTTTCTTCAACTCTACTAAATATTTTGTTTGTTATTTTTAAGACTTTGTTACCCGCAGCCCGTTGAGGCGATAACAGAAACAAAGAAGAAAGGGAGAGGTTTAGAAAGGGCCATAAACGACCACATTATGGCCCTTTCTAAACCTTCTTTGTTTCTGTTATCGCCTCAACGGGCTGCGGGTAACAAAATCTTAAAAATAAAATATTTAACAATGAAAATATAAAAAATAATTGCTTCCTCCGTTCTCGTGGTTTTGATTCCTCAACGAGCTGTGGGTATTAAGGTATTTATGTTGTTGTACACCCACTTAACAGCAGTGAAGTTCAAAATCATCCTCTACAAACCATATTTAGTGTTACCTATATAAAGACATCAAATTTCGTTTGTTGTCTGTTTTCTTTGATATTTTGAGTTGTTCTTATAAAAAAAGTTCCTGTACGCTTCCAATGCAAATTATCCGAAACCGCAAATTTTACAAAACCCGAACACAATGGTGGTACACCGTCAAGGAATCTTGTTTATTACGGTCCGGACATTATTGCTTACAAATCCCGTTTTCCCCGTTGGTGTGTACGTTTCTCTCCGACGCACCGAACGGCCAAATGAACGCAACGTCTTGGACTGCGGAGATCGATAAATTAAAAACGCCACATGCTGGCGCTCGGCTCCGGCCTATAAGCGCACATGAAGTTGGTCTGCTATTTTATGCCGCGGACATAAATTCACCTGCCATACACCTGGAACCGGCATTCCAGAGTGCAGTTTCCTGTCCTCGCAGGCCCGAAACTCGCACAAACAGGCACAAAACCGGGTGCCCCCCTACCTCACTCTCGCACGGGCCCCGACAAACACACACACATGGATCGATTTGGGGTAGTTTAGGTGTCAAAATAACAATGGGTGTTATTTATTTGGCTACAAAGTGTAATGCCGCAGTGGAAATGATGATGATGTCGTAAATAATAGATTTTAAACCGTTAGATTTATAATTATTTGAATTTAATTTTGAATTCATGCTTCTATATGATATTCAAACAATTAAAATTATAAAAGTTTAAATATTGAATTGAATCGGCATCTACTTTGTGATAATTCATTATAATAAATAAATAAAACGAATTTTTCTTTGTTTTTTATCACTTGTTTATTACTGTTTGCGAATATTTTCGGCTACGCTCTAGCCATTATCAAGCTAATCCGATGACTGACGAGCTGTGTAAAGTGTACCTGTATTTATACAACATTAAATTTTGTAAAAACCCCAAAAGAGACTGCCCTTAAAAAAAAAAACCCAGATTGTAAAAAGCTCATAAAATACATATTTTAGGCGAGTTACACACCAACACAAACTGCATGAACAATTACAAGATCAAACTAAAACATAAAAAACCTAAGAATATAACAATATAACAATATACAAAAATATCAAAATAACAATAAGAGATATTTATATAGAATACATTTATACACATTTAAATAATGCGGAGTAATCTAGGTCCAGCTGGTCGTTTAATAAAATGATATCATTACACTTTTTATGTTTATGAATTTCCAGCGCCTCTAATAAAGTTAATTTCTTCCCCTTTTTCTCAACATGCAGTATTTCCAGCGAGCTTACGATGAGAATTTCAATAAATGTCGCTTTTGTCAAAATATATCTCATACATAAAAATTTTAAACCTTTAGATTATTAATTATAATTATCTGAATATAATTTAATATAATCTATAATCTGCACATTTCATGAATTAATAAAGCCACAGTGAGGAGAATTTCAATAAATGTCGCTTTTGTCCAAATATATCCCATACGTAAATATTTTAAACGTTTAGATTTTTTATTATAATTATTTGGATATAATTTAAGATTAAATTGTTAATTAATCTTAAAAATAGGTATAATTTCCTTCAATTAATAAAGTTACAGAGAGCAATAAAATGTCACTTGTACAAATAGGTATCGTATATAAAAACGTAAAAAAAATAAACTTTTATATTTTTAATTGTTTGAATATTATTTAGATTAACTGGTTAATTAACAGTTAATCTAAATAATATTCAAACAAAGCTTAATTAGCTTCGAAATATGGTATAGTTTGCATATTTTCCTCAATTAATAAAGCCACGGCAAGGAGAAGTAGAAAAAATGTCTGTTCTGGATAGTTCTGGATAGTTGGCTGGAGGGTAGCATAGCTACAGACACGTAGGCCTCAAAATGGGCCCATTGTCAAACCTCTCTTTAAGGCTGCTCACTCGTTCCACCAGTCAATTATGCGTGCGAGCTGCAAAACTCTGGCGGGTGAGAAGTTGCCAATGCTGACCATACTAGGCCAGCACTCCGCTAGTATTAGATGCCTAGTGTTTACTAGAGCTGGGTAGAGGGATATTACATGCTCTGCTGTTTCTAGTTCTTCATTGTACCTTCTACATCAGACCCATCGTGTGTAGGTGTTTGTTTAGCCGGCAGTGGCTAGTTAGGATGTTGGTCAATCATTTCAGATTAGTTCTAGATAAGTTAAGGCGGGCCGTGGCTACAATTTTACAAGGTTGCTTAATTGCCACCTTTGATTGCTTGCACCCCGGCGTTTCTCGCCATCTTACCTTATGAAGAGCATTTGTCCTATGCTCTATATTTTTTTCAGAGTACCTGCAGAAAGTATTGCATCCTCTTGGGTTGTTAGAGGATGTGAGGATCCCTTCCTGGCAAGCTCATCTGCTATTTCGTTCCCCTCGATGCCACTGTGTCCTTTGATCTAGCAGAGTTCTAGTTTGTTATTCTTAGCTAGCTCCTCCAGGTTGTGTAGACATGAATATAGCTCTTTCGACACAAATGTGTTGACATTTAGTGCATTTAGAGCTGCTTTGCTGACGGTGAGTATTTGGATATGTTTATCCTTAATATTCCGTTCAGCTAAAATTTGAACACCCTTTAGTATTCCTGTTAATTCAGCTTGGAAGACTGAGGTGAGTCTTCCAAGTGGTGCACTTGTCTTGAGATCGAGTTTTGGTGACAATATTCCATAGTCAGCTCTCGTCTTAGTTTTGGATCCATCAGTATACATTGTTATGTTGGTGCCTTGTCTGAAAATGTTTGATAAAACTGTATTTGGGTAGAATTCTGTCGCACTTACCTTCTATGAGGGGGTCTAGTTTGATAGCTTCACTCAGTATGCTCCTGTGTCCAATGATTCTACCTTTATCATGCCATAGGTTGAGTGAAGATAGCCTTAATGCTGTTTTTACTGCAGTCTCCATTATAAGACGGTCGAGTGGACATAACAGTACTTCAAGAGCTGCTGTGGGCATTGTTCTCATAACACCGGTGATGGCAAGACACGCCATCCGCTGGATGTGTGATAGCTTTGAGATTGTTGTGACTTGTTTGGTTTTCGACCACCAGACTATTGCACCATATGCGATAGTTGGTCTTATGATCGCGGTATATATCCATTGGGTGATCTTGGGAGATAGGCCCCATGTTTTACCAACAGCCCTGCGGCATTGCCAAAATGAGATGCAGGCCTTTTCGAGCTTGGATGTTATATTCTCATTCCAGTTCAGTTTTGTATCTATGATTAATCCTAGATATATTACAGGAACATTAAAGAGAGTTGGCATGTTCATGAGCTCGAGTTTCCTCTTCCTCGTAAACAATATCAACTCTTTTTTGGATTTACTGTTAGCGAATGGCTATCGCACCAGTTCTCAACAATCTCTAGAGCACTCCGTACGAGATTACAGAGTACACCTTCAAAACTGCCATTTATCATGATCACTATGTCGTCAGCATAGCCAACGGCATAGTATCCTGAGTTGTTTCATTCCAGGAGGAGGCTATCAACTACAAGGTCCCATAAAAGGGATGAGAGAACTCTACCTTGAGGACAGCCTCTTCCTGCAACTTATTTTGATGTTACGTCATCTTGTGTTACTTGGATTGTTCTTAGACCAAGCATATTTTTATCCAGCCCCTCATAGTGGGGTGAATCCCGTGAGATGTTAAAGCATTATCTATACTCTTAAATGTTGTTATGTCAAAAGCACCTTCAATATAAATGAAGGTGGCAAGCAACGAACTTTTATGCTCCAGTGTTTCCTCTATTATAGAAGTCACCAGATGTAGGGGTGATTCGGTGGAGCGACCTGGTTGGTAGGCATGCTGTTTCGGATGTATAGGGTACGTTCTCAGCGGCCCGTCCCTGATTTCACGATCACAGAGCCTTTCTAACGTCTTCAATAGAAATGAGGTTAGGCTGATAGGCCGACTTGGCAAGTGTGTAATCTACTTTGCCTGGTTTGGGTATAAAGGTCACTTTGACTTTTCTCCATGTATTGGGTATGCACCTAAAAGCAATGCAACCTTTAAATATATATACCAATGTGTTAATACTGTAGGTTAACCCTCATTGTAGCAGTGCTGGGAATATTCCATCAAGTCCTGGGGACTTAAAAGATGAAAGCTAGATATTGCTCATTCTATCTTAGTTATACTTATCATTTGGTCAGCTAGCAGCCAATCTTCCTCATCACGTAGATGGGGATCAGTGACTATGTTAGGACCTCCAGGTTGATTGCCAGGAAAGTGGGTATCTAGGAGTACCTCGATAGTTTGGGAGGGTGTTACCGTGAAGGTGCCATCCTCCCGTTTTAGCGAGTTGTCCTGGGGACTTAAAAGATGAAAGCTAGATGTTGCCCATTCTATTTTAGTTATACTTATCATTTGGTCAGCTAGCAGCCAATCTTCCTCATCACGTAGATGGGGATCAGTTACTATGTTGGGACCTCCAGGTTGATTGCCAGGAAAGTGGGTATCTAGGAGTACCTCGATAGTTTGGGAGGGAGTTACCGTGAAGGTGCCATGCTCCCGTTTTAGCGAGTTGAGTTGTTGAACAGGATCTTTAGAGATTACTCTCTTCAAACGAGCAGCTGCTGCTGTGGATTCAATGCCATTGCAGTAGGCTCTCTATGTATTTCTTTGTCGCTTCCTGACTTCACTTTTGAATTGTCTACGGGCTCCCCTAAAGGTTTCCCACAGAACTATATAATTACTGTTTTTGGCCTTGTTGAAGGTTTTCCTGGCCTTGGATCAAAGGCAGTTGATCTCTGCACTCCACCAAGGGGGTGCAGCGGCTCTCATGCCCGCCTTTCTCATGGGACAGGAGTCCTCATATGATGAATCAGTGATTTTCTGGAGGTGACACAGGCCTCCAAATCGTCCACTGATTCTGAATGTTGTCTGTTGTATGATACTCCATCCTATCCGATAGGTATCTGCAAAATAGTTGTTTATTAGTTTTTTTGTGGATTTCTGTAGGACGGTAGTTCACGTGGTACGAAATCTAGGTTGTAGCGTATCAGTCGGTGATCAGACATGATACGTGTCAGTTTTTTATTTTGCTTGAGATATTGCCCAGTATTAGACTGATGTCTATCACCTCGGCTCGTGTTTGTGTTACGAACGTTGGTTGACATCCTCTGTTTAGTATCTCTATTTTTGTACTGGTTATGTACTCAATTAGAGCCTTTCCTCTACTGTTGATGTTACTACTACCCCTCACCACATGGTGAGCAAGCATTAGCATCACATCCGATGATGCGGTCAATCTTTTCACCCGTTACCCTGACTTTACTTGCTATGGTGTAAAGTACTTTTCACTTTAAATACAAGTGAGTAAAGTAATTCTCATTTGCGTTCTAGTGAATATGCAAAAGAATCGAGGGTAAAATAATTATTTTCCAATCGCCTCATCTATATAGAGAATAAAATTGACTCTTTTCTGATTAGGGACCGAAATAAATTTTATTTTACGTACGAAGAAGTAAAAATTAAATCGAATTTCTTCCACAAAGTATTAATGTATATCTCACTTTACTGTCTAGAGAATGCGGTAAGTTAAGTAGAACCTTTGGTCATCATTGGCTTTATTTACTAGGGAGCAAAACAACTCTCCCATTTATTATTGTATTTCACAATTTAATCTGTTTTTTTGGTAATTCATCGATGGTATTCAACAATAGCACAAAGTTCATTGCTCTGTCACAAAACTATGATAGCCTTAGACTGTTGCAACAGGTTAGACGTTTTAAACCCAATACGTTTTCATATGAAACATTGTTCTGCTAGAATGTTTACACTGCAACAGAGAATTTATCTAATTCAGTGCTACGGGACAGGTGAGGCGAGCATCAACTGTGGTCCATGAAAAATACCCTGATGCTCACATTTCACTCCAAGGAGCACAAAACTACTATAAAAGTTACTATCTTCCCGTTCTGTGAGGGATGTGAAAAAGACAAAGCGGATTATTGATGAAGATGATGCAGCAACAGTCCTCGTCCTGAACTCTGAAGATTATCGCTAAAAAACCGATCCGACGAAGACTGGAATCAGTAATACTCATATCCATAGAATACTTAAAACTCATCCAATATCATCCATACAAACCATTAAGAATTCACACATTAGAAGAACTCTGTGGAAGATTACCGCTAAAAACCGATCCGATGAAGACTGGATTCAGTAATACTCATATCAATAGAATACTTAAAATTCATCCAATATCATCCATACAAACCATTAAGAATTCACGCGTTAGAAGAAGGTGATGACGCAAAACGTCTTTACGTCGTTACTTTTGTCTAGTTTGTCTATCATTTCAGTCTAAACCCACTTTTATAAGGACACTGCTTTGTGCTATTGGTACAAAATTACAATTAATTGTATATGTTTTCGTGTGATTTATTTATTTTATTTAATCCTGCTATTTTGAATTGTTAGTTGTAAGGATATGATGATGATTCGTATGATAATGTATAAAATTGATTTAAAAACAAACATTTTCTTAATAAATGGCAGAATTCAAAAACCCTTTAAGTGTTTATTTTGTTAGGAGAATTTTTTTCTTGCAATACATGTTAATATTCAATTTTCTTTGTTCGGGGATAAAAAAAGTTTATTTGGCCATCTAGTAAAACTATCGTATAAAATGAACTAAAAATAGAAAACTAATATTTTATTTTTATTGCAAATTAGTATTTGCGAACAAAATAAAAAGATTAGTTTTCTATTTTTAGTTCATTTTATACGATAGTGTTTTTTTAAATGACCGAATAAATTTTTTTATCCTTGAACAAAGAAAATTGAATATTAACTTATATTGCAATAAAAATATTCTCCTAACAAAATAAACACTTAAAGGGTTTTCGATTCTGTTATTTATTAAGAAAATGTTCTATTATCCTTGAGCAAAGAAAATTCAATATTAACATATATTGCAATAAAAACATTCTCCTAACAAAATAAACACAAACATGCAATATTACTTGTATAACTGGAATATTAAAAAGCATTACTAAATAATTGTATACATAATTTCATAATAATTCATAGAATTTAATTATTAAGCATATCCAATTTAAAACATTGCCTATCCAGCAAATATACTATTTCGCAAATGTTATACACATACGTGTGTACTTTCAAAATCTTCAGGAAACAGATTGCTAGTATTGAAACTTAATGTCGTTTATCGATTTGGGTCCTTTGAGGGTGCGCGTGGTGATTTGCGGGAAACTCTGAACGTTTTCAACCGTCCGTTTCCGTAGCAATTCCAACAGGAACTGGAGGCATCGGCAAAGATTAAAAGGGTTTTGGGTATTGGTAATTATTGAGTTGATATTTATCGAAAATTTAAGGGGGCGCCGTACGCACGCGCAAGGAAGGGGGCTCGGGCATGGAAGACGGAAAAGAGTAGCGGCGACGGAACGCACGCATTCAGTGCCAGAGCGAATCTGCACTAGTCGCATTCGACCGTGAAGTCTTGAACGCGAGAGAAGAGATCAACTTCTCTTTGTGCCTTAGTAACACCATGAGATAGTATTTTACGGGAGCGGGACAGGGTGTAGTTTAGTATATATTTTCAAATTATAATTCAACTTATCGGACTTATTAATTGTAATTAAACAATTATTTATATTTAAAAAAAATGGCTGTGATCGCTGATAGGTGCTTAATGAGTATACGAAAGTTTGGTACGGTACAGGGTGTTAATGGGATCTGTCTGGGGTTCCTCGTGCTCATGTTCGCCGTGGCGCAGATCGGCGCGACACCGAGTGGATGTGATATCAAAATGGAATTGGAGTCGCTGAGAAATTTAGACCTACCCGATCGGCCCACCCAAGGTAAGAAATAACACCCGCACTCACACACATAACGCACACACACCAACCACTTATTTCGTACCTACCCATTACATTTTAAAGATTGGTCTTATTTCGGAATTTACAACCGCATCTTCAACATTCTTCAGGTGGAGGCAGCCTAAACTCGTTTCACCACGCACCTACTTACCACCCATAAAAGAAGTTGTTGCTAGGGGTATCGATACCCATTGAAATTCCTGAGTTGATATTGCAATTTCTTTAATAATAATTAAAAGCGGGTAACGATATTAAAAGTTAATTGCGGTTGCGCCTCTGGGCGCTTAATTAAATCACAAAAGTGTCCTCATCCATTAAAACACGAACTGGAATATTTAACATATTCAAATATTACCAGTCTTCGGTGAGAAATTTATTTAAAGATTTTGCGGTTACTATAATCCGTATTAACGGCACACACAAAAAAAAAGGTAAATTGCCCGCACCTAATATTTTTTGTGTGTGCTTTGTGATTCATTTCATCTGACACCCTTAATGTGAGGTGTTAAATGGCATTTCCTGCCCCGGAATTTTTCGAGCCATCGGAAGCGATACCTACTGATATTTCGAAAATCGGCGACATGTGCGAGCGAGCGAGCGACGACAGCTGCCGGGGAATGTTAATATTTGGCATAAATTATCCTTTTTCGGAGAGTCGTCCGCGCGCGCGGGGAGCTGCATTTCGTAAATTGGTGTAATTCTGGTTTTGGTGCACTGGTGGCTGGCTAATGGTGTGTGGGCGCCGCCGGTCGCCGTGGGAGCGCGCAAACAAATATCCTCGCGAATTCGGTTTTGTTGCCACACCGCGACGAATTTTTATGGGTTTAATTCCTTCGTAATGAGCCGAGATGTTTTGCCAGTTTTTTTTTTTTGGTTTGGTGGCGTACATATATGGCCGGTGGGACTGACCACCGTTAATGGTTGGCGATTGATGTTTTGGAGGCTGCGATTATATGTATATGGAAAAATGCCATTTATGAAAAGAACGGGATCGTGATTAATAAATTACAATGTGAGAGAAGAATTATATGACTTCTAGGACCAGAATAACGTTTAAATGGGCGGACAGACATACGGTCGATCACCTTTTACAAGAATTTCATTGAATTTTAGAATTTTTATGTTATATCTCACCAAATTCCATACCTATGTGATTATTTTTTATCTTATCACTAGAAAAACTGCACGATTAAATTACATTTTTGTCTTTGTGCCGGAAAAGTAATAATTTATTTATTTATATATATATATATATATATATATATATATATATATATATATAGCTAAGCCCTGATGAAGTGTCAAATTGTGACACGAAATATTGGCAATGGAGTAAAGTGTTACTCAAATTAAAATAAATAGCGTTTGATTGCTGCACCACCCCAAAAACCATTAAAAAACGTTAGTTTTTTAATCCGTTTTTCCACACACACATATATATATATATATATATATATATATATATATAAGATATACATACATGTACAAGAAGCCATCGACCGTTGTCTTTCAGCCCCACATATATGAATAGTCCAAAATAATAAAAAATACGCCATACTTTGAAGCTAACTAAGTGACAAAGATAATTTAGCTGTAGTTTCATTTCAGCAATTAAGCAAAATGTTTTTATCGAAAAATTACGTGTATCTCAAAAATAGATGTGATAAACTTGATTATTTTGGATTCTGTATCCAAAAATTACCTAAATATAGGCATTAGCATGACTGCTGAGGAGTATTTATTGGAAAAACTTAACATATAATGGAAAAGTGGATATATAATGACATAAAATAATAAATTATATAAAAATATGTACTATTTTGGATCATGTATGCTACCATAAGAAGAATATTCACTCATCATTTAGTTCTTATTTTGTCACAATACAAAAATAGTATGGAAAATAACTTTTTAATTGATTCCTTATTACTTATTGTGAAGTTTAGTCCTTTAGGCCTTGGTTTCCTGAAAACTAAAAAAAATAGATCAGGACCGAAAAGAATCAAAAAAGATCTGTACTCTCTTTAAAGTCCTGGTTTCCTAGCAAGCAGTGTCGACAAAAGCGGCCGTATTTCACGTCATTTTAACGTCACACATTTCTTTTACATATATTTAAATAAATCTGGTAATCCAGAGAGCAATATACTTCAAAGTATTGAGAAAATGTCATTACTTACACTGGAATCTGGTGAGTTATTCAATTACATGTATTTAAAGCGTATCTTGTAATGTGTAAATTACGTCAAAAACGGCCGCATTTATCGCTTGCTCGGAAACCAGAACTTTAGAGAGAGTCAATCTTTTTTAAGTCGTTTCGACCCTGATCTATTTTTTTCAGCCCCATGGGGCGAATTTTCGCGAATTACTAGTAACAAGTAACAGTATGCAATTTTAAAATATCTATATAGTTTTTACAGAACGAGGACCCTACATTTAAGTCATTTCAATTTTTTTTTTGAGTTTTGGCTTGTAGTCGAGAATAAAATACATTTTCAGTACTCCAATCTACTCATATTTTTATATATTTTTACAATATTCTCGACTACAAGTCAAAGTTAAAAAAAAAGATGATAGAAGTTACTTTTACCCAAATATATTTATGTAAAATAGTATAAAACTTAAACTGTTTATAGAATCGTAAATACTCCATGAGATTAACATAAGCAATCTGTTCTGATTGATTGATTAAAAGCAAAAGTGATCCAAAAATAGCTTCCTATTTGAAATCATGGTTGTAAATAAATATGCTGACATTACTTAATGTATCCAAAAGGCTACTGACAATTAGATGTTTTTATTTTATTTTAATTACCATAATGATTTTAAATTTAATACTATTTATAGAATGTTTATTAAAGCAAATATTTACACTGTAATAATGAATACTGTACGCGTATGCATTATTACAGTGTGAATATATGCTTTAATAAACGTTGCCGATTCTATAAATAGTATTAATTTTAAAATCATTAAGGGCCGGTTCTACAATTGACATTTAACCGAAGAATACGGCTATTCGTAGAATAAGTTTGAGATTTTAATGCCAATATCTCAAACTTATTCCACGAATAGCCTTATTTTACAGTTAAATTTTATTTTATCTATAAATGATATATTTCAACTCAAACTTAATGGAAATATATTCATCTATGCAGACGACACATGTCTCATTCATAGTGGAAAAGACAAAAATAAAATGCAGGCAGAGATACAGATGGATATAAACAAAATCACACAATGGTGCTACAACAACTCCCCAACCATAAACGAAGATAAAACGTACTACATGATGATCTCTAAGAAAGTAAACCCACAACCAGATTACATATATATATATATATATATATATATATATATATATATATATATATATATATATATATATATATATACAAAAACTAAAAGCGGTAAACAACATAAAACACCTAGGAATATACATCCAAAACAATCTAAAATGGAATCGACACATAGAAGAGATGGAAAAAATAACACCAAAATATTGGCTGCGCTATATAGACTAAAACACATATTACCAACAGAACATAAGAAAATGGTTTACAATGCACTGTATGCAACAAGGAACCACCTAATAAACGTATGGGGAAATACAACGAAAAGATACATAAAAAGACTTCAAATACAACAAAATAACGCCTTAAAAATAATACTTAACAAACCAAAACGCTACAGTACACTGCAAATACACAAAGAAGCAAATCAACTAACCATAGAAAATAAAATTAAACAAAGAAACATCTTACTAGTCATGCAAATCAAAAATAAATTAATGAAAACTAGCATCCATCTAATCAAAGAAGAGACTTACATCACCACTATACAAGAAGAAAAAGTGATATAGCAACAGGAAAAAGCCGGACATCAGCTCTACAGAATGGAATAAATATTGGAATCAAACACTTCAATAATTTACCTAAAGACATAAAAAACAATACCGCCTTAAAAACATTTAAGCAGAAATTAAAAGACCCCTTAATTTAGAATCAAGAAAAACAAGAAAACTAAACAAAATACAACACCAGCATCAAGAACAAGACCAATAACAACAACAACAAAAACAAGAACAACAAGAATTCCTTCACACCAGGCTGTGCAGTGTATTGGTGACAGCACTGAGAGGGAGCATAATTTTTCGAAATTACTATGTTATTTATATGAAACATATATGTATTCAAAAATAATAAATGATTTTTATATATAAAAAAATGTCAATTGTAGAACCGGCCCTAAGGCAATTAAAATGTATATATTTTATATGAAATAAAAATCTGTAATTGTCAGTAGCCTTTTGAATACTTTAAGTAATGTCAGCACATTTGTTTATAAATGTATATAAACACATCTTTATTATCAACAATTAATGTTATATACAAGTGTATGATAACAATATATATATTTTTTCATACTATACAATTATTTTAGTTGAAAAGGGCTATAGACCCGAGGTCTTTCTACATTGGAAATCGTTATAAAACCGAATAAACCAGACATTATTCGGTTTTATAACGTTGTCTTGTTCGTTGTTTCTTTCCTATATTTCTGTACCAAACTGATATTGTTTTGTTTGTATGTTTATATTTGGGTATGCGATCGGGAATTCTAGGTACAATACTTGTTGTGAATGTTAAAATTGAAATTGAAATATTTATATCCTTTGAAGAAAATCTTTCGAACAAGTATAGTTGTGGAACGAAGTTGTATGAACTGTTGTTTGTGCCTAATAAAGGTCGTTCTTTTTTTATAACTCCTCCACAATGAAGAAGGAGTAATTAAAATAGCGACCTTTATTAGGCATAACCAACAGTTCATACAACTTCCTTCCACGACATTCTCCCAAAAACAATACCGAATAGAACCTCCTTCATTCTGGAGGAGTAATAAAAAGAACGACCTTTATTAGGCATAACAAACAGTTCATACAACTTCCTTCCACAACTATACTTGTTCGAAAGATTTTCTTCAAAGGATATAAATATATATATATATATATATATATACAACTTTCTTCTACCTTCTCCCAAGAACAATACCGAGTAGAACCAATAAATGAGAAAATAATAGGACAATTGGTTAGGACACGTATGCCAGATGTAAATATATATATATATATATATATATATATATATATATATATATATATATATATACAACTTTCTTCTACCTTCTCCCAAAAACAATACCGAGTAGAACCAATAAATGAGAAAATAATAGGACAGTTGGTTAGGACACGTATGCCGGATGGCCAAACGAAAGACTGCCACGAATGATATAGGAGAGCAGAGTAACAGCAAGCAACTAGATAGTGAGACCGAGAAAAATATGGGACAACAGAATGAGAAAACATAAAATGTAAAGAGATTAAGAGATTAAACAATTAACACTAGACTATTGGACATTGTATGGTAAGTGTGTCTTACCATACAATGTCCAATAGTCTAGTGTTAATTGTTTAATCTCTTTGTTGTTTAGTGCTTGTATTTATTTCTTCGTTTTCTATATCATCATCATCATTTATCATTTTCCAGCCATTTGCGTCTACTGCTGGACATAAGCCTCTTCTAACTCTATCCATGCAACTCGATTTTGCGGCTTATAGCATCCAATTTTCTGCTATTCTCTTGATGTCGTCGGACCATCGGGTTGGTGACCTACTTCTGCTGCGTTTGTCGCCTCGGGGTCTCCACTTTGGTCCAGCAGCCATCGATAAATCTGGCAACGTGACCTGCCCATCTCCAATTGACGCTGGATGTGCGTGCCATCAGTGATGACTTGGGTGGAGTAATCATGAACGGTGAAGTTATCAATAACATACGATACGCAGACTGCGATAATAGCAACATCCATTTACCAGCTTCAGAAAATTATGCAAGGCATAAATACGACTAGCCAATCCTATGGGCTCAAAATTAATCTGAATAAAACTAAATTTATGGCTATAAATAAAACCAATGTTAATAATATACCAGATAAATACCACAATCGAAAGAGTTAGAAGCTACCAATACTTAGGAACACGTATTGAAGACAATAACGACCAAACCATAGAAGTGAACAAACGCATAGAAATAGCAAGAGCAATTTGCGTCAAAATGAAAAATCTTTTCTCAAATAGAAATCTCAATCTAGCCTTGAGAGTCCGAATAATTCTTTGTTACATTTTTTCAAATCTACTATATGGGATGGTAGCATGGACATCAAATAAAGAAAAATAACATAAAAAACTAGAGTCGTTTGAGATGTGGATATATCGCCGCATGCTCAAGTTATCCTGGAGGGACCTAGTAAACAACGAAGAAGTCATGTGAAGAATGCATAAAGAAAAGGAACTGATCCTTACGATCAAAACACGAAAGCTAGAGTACTTGGGACACATCACCCGAGGAGAGAGATACTCTATTCTCCAACTGATCATGCTAGGAAAAATACAAGGAAGAAGAAGCATGGGGCGTCGCAGAACCTCATGGTTAAAGAACTTTAGAGAATGGTACGAACAAACATCGGTCGGACTATTTAGAGCTGCAGCGTCAAAGATTAGAATCGCCATGATGATTGCCAACCTCCGATAGGAGACGGCACCACAAGAAGAAGTACGTGTTATTATGTCGCAGACACCTGTCCGTCGTCTGATGTCCTCTTTTCATACCCAGTCTTGTAAGGAGATGCCCAGCATGGTCCGTTCCATTGACCTTTGTGTAACCTGTAGTTTGCCTGCGGAGGCCTTTGTTAGAGTTAACGTTTCTGACCCATATATCATTACCAGTATCACACACTGTTCGAATATTTTCCTGTTTAGGCGCATTGTAAGTTTGCTCTTCAGGATATTTTTAAGCTTTCTAAATGCAACCCATCCTAGGCCTATGCTGTACCTCGCACGTCTGGTGATGAACTAGAAACAGCAGAGCATGTAATATGCCTCTGTCCAGCTCTAGTAAATACTAGGGGAGTGCTGGCCTAATATGGCACGCACGCAGAATTGACTGGTGGAACGAGTGAGTAGCCTGAAAGGAATGTTTCACAATGGGCCCATTTTGAGGCCTAAGTGTCTGTAGCTATGCTACCCTCCAGCCAACTATTCAGAACTATCTAGACCAAGAAATTGATGAATCCTTATGAAAGGAAAATAATTTATGGAATAAGAGTGGGCCGCGATCATGCAGCTCCGCATAAAATTAGTTTTAGAAAAATAGAACGTATTTTATTTTCCATTCATTCTACAAACCAATTCAATATAACAATTTACTGTATGATACCAGACACTTTAGATGGACTTATATCTTGACCAATTTTTTATTCAAGAAATTGTCTGATACCAGACAATTTAGATGGGCTTATATCTTGACCAATTTTTTATTCAAGAAATTGTCTGTTCTAAAACGACCGTAAGCGTATGCCCAATACAATTCCACTTTCTCCTCCGCATTATATTTGTACATAGTTGTACATTAAAGATCGTTTCTGGTATTGACAAATAATAGTTTCGAGGTGATAATTCGATAAGCACAATATATAATAATAATAAATATCCATTTCCTCCCTAAACCTTAGAACTTTTTAGTAACAAGTATTTGGTATTTTTTTTGTTCATGTACGTTTGCTTTTATATATATATATATATATATATATATATCTATATAAATAATGCTTCATTTTGAAGCTAAGTAATTGCTAAACATAATTATGTCATTACTTAGTTTTAATTTCAAGAACTGAATTTATTATGATTTTTTTTAAACAAAAAGTTCTTATTGAATAGCTGTGAGTCTTGAATTTTCCCGCACTGAGACATTACTAATTGACTAAAATAAATAGATAATGCTTCATTTTGAAGCTAAACAGTTTCCAAACATAATTATGTCAAGACTTAGATTGAATTTCAAGAATTGTATTTATTATGATTTTTTAAAAAAAATGTTTTTATCTAATAGCTATTGTTCTTTTATCGTTCTGCATTGAGACATTACTAATTGACCAAAATAAATAAATAATACTTCGTTTTGAAGCTAAATAGTTGCCAAACATAATTATATCAAGACTTAATTTTAATGTCAAGAATTGTATTTATTATGATTTTTTAAACAAAAAGTTTTGATCGAATAGCTATGTGTCTTGCATTTTCCCGCATTTAAACGTTATTAATTCACCAAAATGAATACATAATACTTCATTTTGAAGCTAAATAGTTGCCAAACATAATTATATCAATACTTAGTTTTAATTTCAAGAATTGTATTTATTATGATTTTTTAAACAAAAAGTTTTGATCGAATAGCTATGTGTCTTGAATTTTCCCGCATTCAAACGTTATTAATTGACCAAAATGAATAGATAATGCTTCGTTTTGAAGCTAAACAGTTGCCAAACATAATTGTATCAAGAGTTAGTTTTAATTTCAAGAAATTGTCTGTTCTAAAACGACCGTAAGCGTATGCCCAATACAATTCCACTTTCTCCTCCGCATTATATTTGTACATAGTTGTACATTAAAGATCGTTTCTGGTATTGACAAATAATAGTTTCGAGGTGATAATTCGACAAGCACAATATATAATAATAATAAATATCCACTACATCCCTAAACCTTACAACTTTTTAGTAACAAGTATTTGGTATTTTTTTTGTTCCTGTACGTTTGCTTTTATATATATATATATATATATATATATATATATATATATATATATATATATATATATATATGACAGCCCCCGAACGATAAACGAAAGCAGCTATAATGCAACGTTGCCATATATTAAAGAGACGTATATGTGCCTATGAAATTGAAAGTTATCAACAGTGTATGCACTCACAACTTTTTAGTAACAAGTATTTGGTATGTTAAAATCCTCACACATTATCACCTTTTGCCTTTAAAAATCAAAACTTGTTCAGTACACATTTTTATGATGAGTATTAACAAATGCAACATAAACCGCCAACGATCGTGAGAGTATTTTCTTCATAACATTCGCAATTACAATACTCCGTTATTGCAAACGTGTTAAACATAATTCATAAATATTCTATACTATAAATATTAGCCCCACTGACTCTTAACATAATTGCGCCATAATACAACAAATTTAGTCGAGCCAGGCAATTCAATTTACGACTATTTGTTACGGCGCTGAATTATTTATGGTGACATGTCTGCGAGGTCGGGGGCAATACAATATCGAAAATCCGCGAGATCTAATTGCACTTAATTAGGAACATCTGTTGCACATGCTAATGTAACCGTTGTCAAAACATGCGTGACTTAATTAACAGACCGTCGGATTATAAAAATATTCGGTTTAAATTTATAATCACGCGAGATATTCGGGTATATTCATAATCCGAATATTTATGTTAATTTCACCAGAGAGGCCATTGTTGCTGGTGAACGTGTGAGGTGTCGGGCGGCGTGGAATATAAATACATTCGTCAATAAAGAATGAGGGGGCTCCGGTGGGAGAGAAAGAGACCACCCTCGAGGGGATCCTGGACCCTCCAGTCTACAATCCGGCAGCACAATCAATCCCGAAGAGAGAAGTTACAATCATTATGTTTATTTTCCATCCCCCGAGCGACGCTATAAGCGAATTAAATTTTCTATATCCCTAAAAATGTAATTACAAGGTAGTTGCTACCATTTGTGGATTTGGGATATAATTAATCAATCTAGGGGACTATAACATACAAATATTCTAACATACTATAGAAGGAACCATAGTCAGTTATAAATTATAAAAAAATACATCAACTAATAATAAATATATTATTTCTGTTGCTATATGGCAGAAGCTGATATGTGAATTTGACATATTAAAGAGACGTATATGTGCCTATGAAATTGAAAATTATCAACAATGTATGCAACATCTAATAATACATTCACGGGTTACTTCGTCTTTATACAACCGAGCCTTAATATATGAAATTGCAATTGATAGTCCGTCATAACAAAGAGCAACCTGTTAACAGCACACATTTATGCGTTTATAGGTGTTGTCTCTTCTGTAGTAAACGCTACTATTAATTGGTTGTACTTTTTTTTTCTCTCCCTTTCGAGTATACCTGGCGCTAGAGTACGCGCGTGGTGCCTTCCAAACAGCCCCTTCTGTAGGATGGCGAAAAGTAAAACAGACGGCGGGGCTGTGAAAATCAATTGTGCAGGGTGACCGCCCTAACCATTCTTAAGACCCCCACATACTACACAGCCCCGACGTGCCTACTTCCGGCCCTAATTTAGTTTCAGTTCAACAAATTCCATTTTTTAACACTACAAAACCGTTCACGGTGAGTGCGTTAATGGGTGACGCGGGCATGCAGAACAACCCTCGATAACGCATCCGCAAGAAACAAGTCTTCATTTCGGTTGGTTTTATTTGTGTCTGCATACCAGCCGAAATGAATCATTTAGCGCGCTCACTTACAAGAAACGACTAAGTTTATTGATTGGCTTGCTCACTATCAAATATTCACGGCGCCTGTTTGCTGCGACGCCTTGGCCGTACGTGCATACTTCGCCCAGCACAAATACACGTAATTCATCATATTTTAAATATTTACGAGGGCTATAAGTCATGGAGTTGCGTACATGTCGCTTATCGCATGAAAATGGCTTTAATCATTCTCGAAAAACTATTTTTAGTTCGTGAGTGTATGTGGTGTATGTAATCGGGCAGACTTGCTTTTTCTACTCCATCATAATTTTAATAATGGCGATCATGATAAGACTTCATAAATTACGAAGTGGTTACATCAGCTTTATGTTACTATATTTTTTTTTAAAGTTCTAATTACATACCTGCAGTGAATTTAACAAATCTAACCAAAAAAAAATTATGTATCTTAAATTTTCCCGCATTGAAACTTTATTAGTTATTCTAAATAAACAAATAATACTTTATTTTGAAGTAAAATAAGTACAAAACATAATTATATCATCATTTAGTTTTAATTATTAGAATTAAATTTATTACGGTTTATTAAAAAAAACAGTTTTTATCGACTAGTTATGTTCTTTGATTTTTTCCGCATTGAAATGTTATTAATTTATCAAAATAAATACATTTTTAGCCTCGTTTTGAAGATAAATAAGTACCAAACATAATTATGTCATCATTTAGTTTTAATTTCAAGAATTGAATCTATTATGATTTTTCAAACAAAAAGTTTTTCTCGAATAGCTATGTGTCATTAATTTTCCCGCATTGAGACGTTATTAATTGACCAAAATAAATAGCGAATGCTTCATTTTGAAGCTAAATAATTGCTAAACATAATCATGTGATCATTTAGTTTTAATTTCAAGAATTGAATTTATTATTACTTTTTGAACAAAAAGTTTTAATCGAATATACTTTTGTGTCTTGAATTTTCTCGCATTGAGACGTTATTAATTGGCTAAAATAAATAAATAATGCTTCATTTTGAAGTTAAATAATTGCCAAACATAATTATGTCATTACTTAGTTTTAATTTCAAGAACTGAATTTATTATGATTTTTTTTAAACAAAAAGTTCTTATTGAATAGCTGTGTGTCTTTAATTTTCCCGCACCGAGACGTTATTAATTAACCTAAATAAATCGATAATGCTTCATTTTGAAGCTAAATAATTGCCAAACATCATTATGTCATCAATTAGTTTTAATTTGAAGAATCGAATTTATTATGATTTTTTAAACAACAAATTTTAATCGAATAGCTATGTGTCTTGAATTTTCCCGAATTGAGCCGTTATTAATTGACGAAAATAAATAAATAATGCTTCATTTTGAAGCTAAATAATTTCCAAACATAATCATGTTATCAATTAATTTTATATTCAAGAATTTAATTTATTATAATTTTTTAAACAAAAAGTTTGAATCGAATAGCTATGTGTTTTGAATTTTCCCGCATTGAGACGTTATTAATTGACCAACATAAATTAATAATGCTTCATTTTGAAGCTAAATAATTCCCAAACATAATTATGTCATCAATTAGTTTTAATTTCTAGAATTGATTTTATTATGATTTTTTAAACAACAAATTTTAATCGAATAGATGTGTGTCCTGAATTTTCCCGCATTGAGACGTTATTAGTTGACCAAAATAAATAGATAATACTTAATTTTGAAGCTAAATAATTCATTTAGTTTTAATTTCAAGAGAATTCAATTTATTATGATTTTTTAAACAAAAAGTTTTGATCGAATAGCTATGTGTCTTGAATTTTCCGGCATTCAAACGTTATTAATTGACCAAAATGAATAGATAATGCTTCGTTTTGAAGCTAAACAGTTGCCAAATATAATTATATCAAGACTTAATTTTAATTTCAAGAATTGTATTTATTATGATTTTTTAAACAAAAAGTTTTGAATAGCAATGTGTCTTGAATTTTCCCGCATTCAAACGTTATTAATTGACCAAAATGAATAAATAATGCTTCGTTTTGAAGCTAAACAGTTGCCAAACATAATTGTATCAAGACTTAGTTTTAATTTCAACAATTGTATTTATTATGATTTTTTAAACATAAAGTTTTGATCGAATAGCTATGTGTCTTGAATTTTCCCGCATTCAAACGATATTAATTGACCAAAATGAATAGACAATGCTTCATTATGAAGCTAAACAGTTGCCAAACATAATTATATCAAGACTTAATTTTAATTTCAAGAATTGTATTTATTATGATTTTTTAAACAAAAAGTTTTGGTCGAATAGCTATGTGTCTTGAATTTTCCCGCATTCAAACGTTATTAATTGACCAAAATGAATTGATAATGCTTCGTTTTGAAGCTAAACAGTTGCCAAACATAATTGTATCAAGACTTAGTTTTAATTTCAAGAATTGTATTTATTATGATTTTTTAAACAAAATGTTTTTATCGAATAGCTATGTGTCTTGAATTTTCCCGCATTGAGACGTTATTAATTGACCAAACTAAATAGATAATGCTCCATTTTGAAGCTAAACAATTGCCAAACATAATCATGTTATCAATTAGTTTTAATTTCAAGAATTGAATTTATTATGATTTTTTAAACAATTGGAGTATTAAGTTATGTAAATGAATAGCAATTTATTAAATAAGGGTTTGGTCTTTTACATATTCAAAATAAATTCATTCGTCATACATTGTACAATGAATATTAGATCCAGAAATGTAACTGTTGTTGCGGTAAGTGTACAATATCAAAACATTTTCAGTGGGAAAGTATTGTAGATAAAATAATCTTTAAATAACAAAGAAGAGACACATCTTTATATTTTAGCTATCTGACTCGTATAGTTCGTTTTTATTCACATAGCAATCTACCTGTTTCTCCATTAAGAATAAACAAACGTTTAGTATTTCATTTCAATGCAACCGCAGTGTGGTCCGCTCGAGGCACTTGAGTACCTCAATTTATCGGAATATGCCCGCAGCTGACCACACTGTGGTCCAGCGAGTGATGACTCAAAGCAGATAAAAAAAGTTTTATGAATAGAAGTTATAATTTAGTTATTAATGTAATATTTCATTTATGTTATATATTGCGTTCCGTTATTATAACTGAATGGCGTGCGATCAATAGCTGCACAAAAAGGGTTCTTTACATTCTATTATTAAATTTATAATGGTGTATGTTTATAAAGAACATAATTGGAATTTATAGATTTAATATCCGACTGTAAACGGTACGCCAAATTAATTGCTTGGAATGAAAGAATTCCCACAAGTATACGCCGTAATAGGAAAAACAAGCGAATATTCTCCAGTGAGAATCCATTGCGGGACAAAGGGCAATGATATTAATTGAATGTGATTAATTGTAACGTGATTTCGCATTAAGGATTGCACAATTTATTTTAAATAATTAGTAATGTGAAACCTACAATCATTAATCTAGGCTCTAAATTTAATGGATAAATAAAACGATTTTTTACTTTGTTTTTATTACACTTTGCAACTAGTTTCAGCTAAACTCTAGCCATTTTCGAGCTCCTCCGATGACTCATCGGCTCGAAAATGGAAAGTGTGATAAAAAACAAAGTAAAAAATCGTTTTATTTATCCTTTATGACGAATTATCACAAAGTAGACGCCTTAACAATCCAATATCTAAATTTAATCTTTTTTAATTTTGATTTGCTTATTCAGTAAACTTTTAATGCAGTAGTTATTTTACATACGACCACAACTACTAAAGTATACGTTACAGTTACAAATACGAATTGAATGTAAAAGAACATGTTGACTACTGTAATTATCCAAGATTTGAGATAAATTTAACTAGTATAAACTAGTAGATAGATTGTGTGCATAACATATCTTTCTTCATCATATACATGCTGCGGATGGTCGTAGATGTGCGTATATAAAACACATAATTAATTGACATTTCTAGAGTTAATATCAGACTAAAAACGGCACGCCAAATTAATTATCTGGAATGAATGTCCATAAATATGTACTGTAATATGAAATAGCAATCGTTGAATATATGAAAAAACCTGATTGCAGGGTAGGTTAAGCCCAAGCAGGGCACAGGGCAAGCCAGTAACAATAAAATTAATTTTCGAGTTCCCATTAATAATACTGTGTTATTATTTGCCAAAAGCTGATATTTCTAGTTCAATAACCAGTATCTTTTCTATAATCTGCTAAAAGCTGATATGTAAAATCTAAACGAAAAGTGGATATGTTGACAGCTGTTAAAACCTGATATGTTACAATTGCCAAGACGCATGATGGCAAATTGTGTTTCTTCCCTCCCGAAAAGTTAGAAGAAATTGACAAATAGCCATAGAATTAAGCTTAATATTCTCACTAGTTGACTAATCATGAGACTAATTACAAAATATAATAATAATAATAAAGACTTTATTCTCCACAAACTCCACTACATGCATTTGGAGAAAAGGCGAGGTTTTTATCGAATAGCTATGTGTCTTGAATTTACCCGCATTGAGACGTTATTAATTTACCAAAATAAATAGATAATGCTTCATTTTGAAGCTAAATAATTGTCAAACATAATCATTACATCATTTAGTATTAATTTCAAGAATTGAATTTATTATGATTTTTTAAACAAAAAGTTTTTATCGAATAGCTAGTGTCTTGAGATTTCCCGCATTCAGACGTTATTAATTGACCAAAACAAATAAATAATGCTTCATTTTGAAGCTAAATAATTGACAAATAAAATTATGCCAAGATTTAGTTTGAATTTCAAGAATTGTATTTATTATGATTTTTTAAACAAAAAGTTTGTATCGAATAGTTATGTGCCTTGATTTTATTAATTGACCAAAATAAATATATAAAGCTTAATTTTGAAGCTAAATAATTGCCAAATATAATCATTTTATCATTTAGTTTTAGTTTCAAGAATTGAATTTTTTATGATATTTTAAACAAAAAGTTTTTATCGAATAGCTATGTGTCTTGAATTTTCCCGCATTCAGACGTTATTAATTGACCAAAATAAATATATAATGCTTCATTTTGAAGCTAAATAATTGCCAAACATAAGCATTTCATCATTTAGTATTAATTTCAAGAATTGAATTTATTATGATTTTTTAAACAAAAAGTTTTTATCGAGTAGCTATATGTCTTGAATTTTCCCGCATTCAGACGTTATTAATTGACCAAAACAAATAAATAATGCTTCATTTTGAAGCTAAATAATTGACAAATAAAATTATGCCAAGACTTGGTTTGAATTTCAAGAATTGAATTTATTATGATTTTAAAACAAAACGTTTTTATCGAATAGCTATGTGTCTTGAATTTTCCCGCATTCAGACGTTATTAATTGACCAAAATAAATAGATAATGCTTCATTTTTTAAGCTAAATGATTGCCAAACATAATCATTTCATCATTTAGTATTAATTTCAAGAATTGAATTTATTATGATTTTTTAAACAAAAAGTTTTTATCGAATAGGTATGTGTCTTGAATTTTCCCGCATTCAGACGTTATTAATTGACCAAAATAAATATATAAAGCTTCATTCTGAAGCTAAATAATTGCCAAACAAAATTATGTCAAGACTTAGTTTGAATTTCAAGAATTGTATTTATTATGATTTTTTAAACAAAAAGTTTTTATCGAGTAGCTTCGATTTTCTCGCATTGAGACGTTATTACTTGACCAAAATAAATCCATAATGCTTCATTTTGAAGCTATATAATTGCCAAATATAATTATAGTTTTTTTTAAGTAGAAACTACTTTAACCGATCTTCCACCTAACCTACATATGATTGATAACAAACGCACGTATCGCCAAATGTTATAATATGTACTTTGTTTTGCTACAGAAATTACACTTTGAATTTGTTTTATGATTTAGAGTATTAGTTAATCCTAAATATACACACGAAAAGGAAGTACGATTCATAAAAAGGTGTATATAAAGGAGCTCTTTAAAATTCAAGGACCCTTTAAAATTAGGGGATGAAATAAAAGGAAACCAACCTTGTTGGGCGGGTTTTAGAGCGAATAAGGGGGTAATTAGAAATTGCGCGTTTACTCTCGACAATATTTTCTAAATTCATGAACAGAGTTAACGGTGGTATTTTACATCTTACGAGTAGGCTGTAGACTGACTTGGACAGTTCAAGTAAATACTGTTCATGAGGTTTTTTTTAAAGTTTGTTTTTTGCAAAAAATGATTTAAAAACTGTTTTTTGCTTTTCTGGTTGTATTGCTGGTTAAAACTATTATTTTGGGTAAATAAATAGTTTTATATAAGTTATCAAATTTACTGTAGGGGGCCCAGTGATGAGGTCTTGCTCAAGGCTTTAAAAAGCTAGTTACGGCCTTAATATAATCTATGTTCATGAATCTATTTAAGGTTCATTATCGCTTATTGTATTTAAAATTAATGTAGAATCTAAATATCCTATCAATTTTTGCCAAAATGACTCATATTCAATATATATTCACTTGGAAGAAAGCGGTGTTCCTTTTTTATAAAGTTGTGCCATAATCTATATAATGATGAATGTAGGGTACTATATACTTATTCTATACAAGAATTGTTACAGAATCCAAATATCCTATCAATTGCTTGCTAAGATAACCCATTTTCAAGATAGAGGCACTTGGAAGAGAATGAGTAGTTGGAATATTGTTGATTTGTACTATAATCTATATATTGATGAATCTATGTAAGGTAATAATTAATGCAAAATCTAAATATCCTATCAATTTCTTGCTAACATAACTCATTTACAAGATAGAGACATAAAGAGGGTGGGCAGTTGAAATATTGTTGCTTTCTGATAGAGTTCTACTATAATCTATATATTCATGAATCTATGTAAAAGTTAAAATACTTATTCTATGCAAAAATTAATATAGAATCCAAATATTCTAACAATTTTTTGTTAGCATTACCCATTTTCAAGATAGATTCACTTGGAGGACAGCGATAGTTGAAAATTCGTTACTTTCTTCTAGTTGAAAAATCGTTAATTTCTTATAAAGTTTTACTGTAATTTATATATTCATGAATCTATGTAAGCTTTAATACACCTATTGTATACAAAAAATAATGTAGAATCTAAATATCCTTTCAATTTTTTGCTAACATAACCCATATTCAAGGTAGATAAATTTGGAAGAGAGCGGTTGTTGAAATTTCGTTGTTTTCTTATAAAGTTGTGCTATAATCTATATAATGATGAATCTATCTAAGGTATTATGTACTGATACTATACAGGAATTAAAACACAATTCAAATATCATCTAGATTTCTTGCTAACATAATCCATTTTCAAGATAGTGGCACTTTGAAGAGAGTAGGAATTTGAAATATTTGCTTTCTTATAGAGTTGTACTATAATCTATATATTCATGAATCTATGTAAAGGTTAAAATACTTATTCTATAAAAAAATTAATATAGAATCCAAATGTACTAAAAATGTTTGCTATCATTACTCATTTTCAAGATAGATACACTTGCAGGACAGCGGTAGTTGAAAATTCGCTGCTTTCTACTAAAGTTGTACTATAATTTACATATTCATGAATCTATGTAAGATTTAATACACTTATTGTATACCAAAATTAATGTAGAATCTAAATATCCTATCATTTTTTGTCTAACAAAATCCATATTCAAGACACGCATTAGAAGAGAGCGGTTGTTGAAATTTCGTTGCTTGCTTATAAAGTTCTGCTATAATCTATATATTGATGAATCTATGCAAGATACTATATACTTATTATATAAAATAATTAATGCAGAATCCAAATATCCTATCAATTTCTTGCTATCATAACCTATTTTCTTATAAAGGTGTGCTATAATCTCTATAATGATGAATCTATGTAGGGTACTATATACTTATTCTATACAAGAATTAATACAGAATCCAAATATCCTATCAATTTCTTGCTAACATAACCCATTTTCAAGATAGAAGCACTTGGAAGAGAGTGGGTAGTTGAAATATTGTTGCTGTCTGAGTTGTACTATAATCTATATATTCATGAATCTATGTAAAGGTTAAAATACTTATTCTATACAAAAATTAATATAGAATCCAAATATGCTAACAATTTTTTGTTAGCATTACCCATTTCCAAGATAGATACACATGGAGGACAGCACTAGTTGAAAATTTGTTACTTTCTTATAAAGTTTTACTATAATTTACATATTCATGAATCTATGTAGTTATAGAAAATTCGTTGCTTTCTTATAAAGTTGTGCTATAATCTATATAATGATGAATCTATGTAAGGTACTATGTACTTATTTTATATAGGAATTAATACAGAATACATAATTAATCCAGAATTCAAATATCCTATCAATTTCTTGCTAACGTAACCAATTTTCAAGATAGAGGGTATTTGAAATATTGTTGCTTTCTTATAGAGTTGTACTATAATCTATATATTCATGAATCTATGTAAGTTTCAAAACACTTATTGGATACAAAAATTAATATAGAATTCAAATATATTATCAATATGTTGCTACCCATTTTCAGGATAGAGGCACTTGGAAAATAATGGTAGTTGAAATCTTTTTGCTTTCTTATAAAGTTGTGGTATAATCTATATATTTTACAATATACTATTCTACTAATATTTGACGAGAGCATACTAATTTTAAAGAAACATTCATGGACACGTACATGAATGCTTTTCTATTTAATACTGTCGTCGTAAAAATAACCAAACAAAAATAGAAACATACTGTAACATGTATATTTGTATTTATTATTGTAATACTCATATTCATAAAAGTATGTTAAATACTAATTTAAAATTTTTAATTCTTTTGCAGGTTAGTACCAATGTAGAGAAGCATCAAGTCAATTGGTTATACAAATCGTAAGTCAAATATTTTTGGTAAATTATAGATATTATTGGTAAATTATAGATATTTTCGGTAAATTGTAGATATTTTCGGTATATTATAGATATTTTCGGTAAATTGTAGATATTTTCGGTATATTATAGATATTTTCTGTAAATTATAGATATTTTCGGTAAATTATAGATATTTTCGGTAAATTATAAATATTTTCGGTAAATTATAGATATTTTCGGTAAATTATAGCTATTTTCGGTAAATTATAGATATGTTTGGTAAATTATGGATATTTTTGGTAAATTATAGATATTTTCGGTAAATTATAGCTATTTTCGGTAAATTATAGCTATTTTCGGTAAATTATAGCTATTTTCGGTAAATTATAGATATTTTTGGTAAATTATAGATATTTTCGGTAAATTATAGATATTTTCGGTAAATTATAGATATAATAACAATATGTGGTATATAACATACCATACAACCACCAGAAAGGGCTCACGACCAAACTCCTTTTGTGTTTTAAATTTTTTGCTTATATCTTAATGCCCGTTTCAGTCTGTTAAACTTTAATTTATTTATTTTACTTTATATATATATATATATATATATATATATATATATATATATATATATATATATATATAACGCATTTCGAAAATTCAAATTTTCAAATTGTATGAAAAGTTCAGATTATATTCTAATATAGTTATGTTACTTGGGTTACAAATTTTAAACTTTCAGGCTTACATATTAATGTCGATATCAGACTGTTAAGCTTGTAAATTATTTATATCAGATTCGTTTCATTATACACAAATATCATATTACACGTATATTTCAATTTGTTGCGAATGGTAATAAAGACGCACGTGAATTGTTTGGGCACACATACCACCCTTTGACTGCAAAGTTCAAAGAACGTCGAGGATTGTTCTTTGCGTATGAACTACTGACACCGTTTTCCGCAATTAAAAATCGTCCTTTTGTTCACTCAGTGAGTTGCGAGTTACACTTCATACGAATGGAAATGAAGATGTTTCTATGTAAGTTTTTTGTTGTTGTAGTCTTATATACGTTACAAACAAGTCTCGCTGTCACATTACTGTATTGATCTAGCCAAACCGCGTGAAATAAACATGGAAACAAACAGTATGAGATGAAATTACAAATTATAATTTATTAAAATGTCATTAATAATTTACGATTTAAATATTTGATTTAATAAAACTATTACTTAAATGCAGGGAATTTAATGAATTATTACGCACGCCTACGGGTTGTTTATTTATTTTATTGCATCATCATGAGTAATAGCAGTTATTACAAGTCCGTTGATTAATAGATTGAGTGAGGCATCAGCGATTTTTTTTCAAAAATGGCATTTTACTCTCACAAAGAGTCTGTGTAAAATAAATTGTTTAAACCATAATAATTTTTAAATATGTATATAGTCTTCTAAGTGAAGTTCACGTCATATTACTATGTGCAATGTTCATCTCGTACTATGAGCGCACTGAACTTTGTCTCTCTTTGGGTGAAATTTGTGATGTAAATTAAATTAAAATCCATCACGTGGTTCCTGTAAAATTATGAAAATGAATGCGATTTCAGTAAATATGTATGTATTCCAGCTTTACGATAATTCGAACAAATATACACACCAAATGATTTTTCACGTCATGAAAAATAAATTATAGACATTTCTTGACTAATACCATCATCATTTAAAATTATAATATCTTAATGTTTCATTTGAGAACAACTATCATGTTGAAATATCACGCACGTGACTATTTGAAAAATATTACACCCGTTACTGTCACTTTAGGTATTTATGAAAAATAATTTCTCCTACATGAAATATTAAAACCATCCAGTTGTCACATTAGTAAAGTAATTTAAAACTACACGACTATAATTCAATTTTTAAATTCCATAATAAATCTAATAGCTGTTTAGGGGTTGGTTCTTAAAAACAAACAATCTGCTGACTGTATAAATAAACAAATGGTACGTTGTTTGAAATCACAATGATTCTGCGTGAAAACGCCAGACGCGCGCGTTGTTAGGTGTTAAGTCTGTCGGTTTATTTGTGTTACGTCTTCTAAATCGGGAATAATTCATTAAAAATTCCAAACATGTGGGAAATGGTGGGGAGCCCCAGGGGGTGGCGGCGTGTAAACACACACACAAGATACATACAACCAAACAAACTATTTACAGCGAAGAGATAAGAACCAATGAACCACGCATTATCTAAATATGAAGATGACAACTTGCAGGCGAGCGTGTGAGCGAGTGAGTTATCGCGCTTTATACGCTAGTGCCTTTTTAGTTTAACGAAAGATTTACAATTATAATTTATAACGGTCGGCTGGAGACGTTTATTGCGCGGCCGCCTCAGCCACACTTCAAAGTTGGTGCGGCTGTATACGCGGCAAATTAAATTTGTCCCAACGCTGCTGCGGCACTGGGGAATTGCTGCTAATAAATAAAATGCACGTCGATGTGCACAAAGACGATACAATACGTTTACTTTTATCCCTTGGGACGTTTATAAATTGTTTTAGCGAAGAAGTGGAGAATTATTAATGACGATACAGACTAATGTAATTATATTAAATCTATAAATATGATAAACGATGAACGAATGATCATACTACACGCTTTTCTCTGAAAAAAATAAAACAACAGGTACGGACTAATGTAATTATATAAAAACAATAATCTATAAATTATTAGAATTTTAATGATAAACTATGATTTTAATTATGACTACACACACACCAGACGACGGACACAGCAAGGCATAAGGATAAGAATGAGGAAATACTGAGATATTAGAATAAAAGGACCCAGATTAGTTGGGGAACGATAGTTGTGGGCGAAATTTCGCAAATCACCTTTCACAGTTATCAAAGGTTTTCTGTGAAGTTGGAATCCATATTGTAAACAATTAAGAGACAATATCTAAAATGGTTCGGGCATGTGGTAAAAGGTAAAACTAGATAGCAGATATTTTGCTACAACTGCGAAATATACTATACCTAGCTCAGTGGCCGAGTGGTTAGAGGCCTCGTCCGTCTCGTACTGAGCCTGAATTCGATGCCCAGCGGGGAGCGAATTTTTCGCAAATCACCGTTAACAGTTTTTCAGAGGTTATTTTGTAAAGTTAAGGTAAATACCGGGTGATTAAACTCCTCTGAGCTTCTCCCTTGACAGGTGGAAAAGCCTCACGGCTGATAGCTCTATAAAGATAGAAGTTTTATTTCAAATGCTAGAGATTTTTAATATTTGAAAATATAGAGTATTTCTACCCCTATTGATTAAGGCTAGACGCTTTTCTCTAGCTATTGCAGTTTTCGAGCTGTAGCGATGATAAAATGTGAATTTGATGACAATGCTTGTTTTGTCCGGTTAAAACTCTGTAGCGTCTCCATTTCAAATGCTAGAACGATGTTTTATATGTGAGAATATACAGTATTTCTAGCCCTATAGATTGAGGTAAGACGCTTTTCTCTAGCTCTTACAGATTTCGCGCTATAGAAGTCAGAAAATGTGAATATGATAATATTTCATGTGTTTCCTCTGTTTAAACTCTGTAGCGTCTCTATTTCAAATGGTAGAGCGACGGTTTATATGAGAAATTTCTAGCCCTATAGATTCAGGTTAGACGCTTTTCTCTATTATTGCTATTTTCGGGCTGTAGCGGTGAAAAAACGTGAATATGATGAAAATACATGTTTTGTCCGTCAGGCTTTTCTCTATTATTGCTATTTTCGCGCTGTAGCGGTGAAAAAACGTGAATATGATGAAAATACATGTTTTGTCCGGCAGGGATTAAATTCCTTCGGAGTTTTGTTTGCACCAAAATTGTATATCGGGTACAAGTTTAGCACTTATAGTAAAAAAAAAACATCTCTCGTTATTTACCCGATATTGCCCCTAAATCAATACTAATATAATAATATATAATATATATTATCTCATTCAATCAAAATTATATTTGTAATACTGGCGACTAGTATTACAAATATAATACGATTTAAAAGGGTTTAAAGTCCTCATAAACTAAATGAGGACTTTAAACCTTTTCACAATTTAAACAAAATGATTATTTTACTAGAGCAATCACAAACAGCCACAATTGCAATTATAATTAATAAACATTGTCTCAGTTACACAAACCGCCATCAACAGCAACTTGTTTAATTTGTAACAATACGACCATGCTGTTTATATAATTATCTTCAATAATTGCGATATGAAATAATAGTTTATCGCCGCCCATTAGCGCGTAAATAAACATAAGAGTTTATCTTACATTAACTGTACATATCGCTTTTGTATGTCGCATTAATCCTACACATTGAAACAATCGCGTACCCTTTGTGTAATAAAGTTCATCACATTATCATAATTAATGCCTGAACTGAACCCGCCTGCTGCACTTGCATTAATATTAACAGCCCAACATTTTTGTGTTTAAAAACTAAACATGCAAAAGAGAAATTGATACCGATGCGTTTTAGCATAATTCCATATTTCAATTTGATCATGTGCAAGGATCGTAGAGAGTAATATTTCTCGGTGCCCACGTGCACTGGCAGCGCAATAAGGAAATGATAGTTTCCTGATTATCGGATAACGTCCCGTGAAATTTTAGTTGTGGGAATGTGCCCCTGGAATAATCTCGCATGCATAATTGAGATGGGCTCTCGCAGGGCGTTTTATTAGCATTTAATTTGCTTGACATTTATTGTAGGTACCTGGGGACCTAAAGGTCTTGCTCACAAATTTTAAAATGTAGGCTGTGCATGGTATCATTTCAGAAAAGGTGCACAGTGACTGAAACGGAACAGAAATTGGGCTATTAAAGTCTAATCGCTTAATGATTGACATTGTAAGTAATAGAATGGAGTTTTTTTTTAAATGCATAGGCTGTCGTAAAATGCACCACACGATGTAGATTATTTTTTATAGAAAATTGTTCTTATAATAACACGGCTAACTCCTCGTTAATAATAATAATTTATTCCCAATGGACAATGTCTTATAACGGAAATAAATTATCATAATAGTGTAATTAACACGAAACGGGAAAGAAGTGGCTAAGAGGCTAAAACTACATGCTGGAAAGGTGGACTTATATATAAACGAAGGAAAGACAAAATATATTGAGTGGACGGACTAGGAATTCAAAGATCATAATCATCCCTTGGATATCCTCTGTAATGTTTCGTTTCTGTGTAAATATGGATTCATGAACCATATTTACACAGAAACGAAACATTACAGAGGATATCCAAGAGATGATTATGATCTTTAAATTTGAAAGTTACTTTTTCCACTTCCTCAAACTTGTAAAATTCGCCTTTTTTTTATTATTACATTATTATTTATTTATATATATATATATATATATATATATATATATATATATATATAAATAAATAATAATGTAACAATAAAATAAAGGCGAACACTATAAGTATTAGGAAGCGGAAAAAGTAACCTATCTATGAACCATATTTACACAGAAACGAAACATTACAGAGGATATCCAAGGGATGATTATGATGGAGAGTCGTTGGATATACGCACTCCATGGAGTATTAAAAAGCTAATGTGTAACTAGGAGTAAGTGGAGGAAACTCAGTTTGGGTTTAGGAGTGAATTAGGAATCAGAGAAGCCTTTGCACTGCAATTGCTTATTCAAAGATGCCGGAATACAGTGTTGATGTGCACATATGTTTTATAAACTTTTCTAAGGCCTTCGGTACATGTAAACCTGCTACAGGTCCTGAGAGATATGCGAGCAGATGACAGAGATCTAAGAATTATCGCTAATACGTAATGGAATCCGAAGGCAGTTGTAAAGATCGAATTTAGCACTACCGACGAAATTAACATCAAAAGGGAGTTCGGCAGGGCTGCGGAATCTCACCTACCTCGTTCAACATATACTCCAATTTTTACCGTCGTTCTAACATTTGAAATAGAGACACTAAAGAGTTTAAACCGGGAAAAAACATAAAATTACATCTTATTCAGATGTTCTCACCGATACAGTGCGAAAACGGTAAGAGCTAGAGAAAATAGTCTAGCGTCAATCTGTAGGGCTAGAGATACTCTACATTTTCACATATAAACCGCCTCTATAGCGGTTGAAATAGAGACACTAAAGAGTTTAAACCGGGGAAAACATGAAATTTCATCATATTCACATTTTCTCGCCACTATAGCGCGAAAACGAAAAGAGCTAGAGAAAAGCGTCTAGCCTCAATCTATAGGGCTAGAAATACTCTATATTTTCACATATAGAAAATCTCTCTAGCATTTGAAATGGAGACGCTACAGAGTTTTAACCGGACAAAACATGCATTTTCATCATATTCACGTTTTTTCACCGCTACAGCGCGAAAACCGCAATAGTTAGAGAAAATCATCTAACCTGAATCTATAGGGCTAGAAATAGTCTACATTTTCACATATAAACCGTCGTTCTACCATTTGAAATAGAGACGCTACAGAGTTTAAACCGAGGAAACACATGAAATTCTATCATATTCACATTTTCTGACTTCTATAGCGCGAAATCTGTAAGAGCTAGAGAAAAGCGTCTTACCTCAATCTATAGGGCTAGAAATACTGTATATTTTCACATATAAAACATCTCTCTAGCATTTGAAATGGAGACGCTACAGAGTTTTAACCGGACAAACATGCATTGTCATCATATTCACATTTTATCATCGCTATAGCGCGAAAACGGCAATAGCTAGAGAAAAGCGTCTAGCCTCAATCGATAGGGCTAGGAATACTCTATATTTTCAAATATAAAAAATCTCTCTAGCATTTGAAATAGAGACGCTATAGAGTTTAACCGGACAAAACATGCATTTTCATCATATTTACATTGTATCACCGCTACAGCACAGAAACGGCAATAGCTAGAGAAATGCGTCTACCCTGAATCTGTAGGGCTAGATATACTCTATAATTTCACATATAAACCGTCGCTCTACCATTTGAAATAGAGACGCTACAGAGTTTAAACCGGGAAAACACATGAAATTTCATCATATTCACATTTTCTGACCGCTATAGCGCGAAATCTCTAACAGCTAGAGAAAAGCGTCTTGCCTGAATCTATAGGGCTAGAAATACTGTATATTTTCACATATAAAAAATATCGCTAGCATTTGAAATGAAGACGCTGCAGAGTTTTAACCGGACAAAACATGCATTTTCATCATAATCACATTTTCTCACCGCTACAGCGCGAAAAGGGCAAAAGCTATAGAATAGCGTCTAGCCTGAATCTGTAGGGCTAGACATACTCTACATTTTCTCATGTAAACTGTCGCTCTACCATTTGAAATAGAGACGCTAAAGAGTTTAAACCGGGGTAAAAACATGAAATTTCATCAGATTCATATCTTCTCACTGCTACAACGCGAAAACTGTAAGAGCTAGAGAAAAGCGTCTAACCTCAATCTGTAGGGGTAGAAATACTGTACATTTTCACATATAAATTATCTCTCTAGCATTTGAAATAGAGACGCTACAGTGTTTAAACTGGGGAAAACCATAAAATTTCAACATATTCACATATTCTCACCGATACATCGCAAAAAAGGTAGGAGCTAGAAAAAAAGCGCTTAGGCTCTGTCTGTAGGGCTAGAAATACTCTTCATTTTGACATATAAACCATCTCTCTAGCATTTGAAATAGAGACGCTAAAGAGTTTAAACCGGGGTAAAAACATATCATTTCATCATATTTATATTTTCTCACCGGTATAGTGCGAAAACCGTAAGAGCTGGAGAAAAGCGTCTAGCCTCAATCTATAGGGCTAGAAATACTCTATATTTTCACATATAAAAAATCTCTAGCATTTGAAATAGAGACGCTACAGAGTTTTAAATGGACAAAACCTGCATTTTCATCATATACACATTTTCTCACTTCTGAATATGTAGGGCTAGAAATACTCTACATTTTCTCATGTAAACCAACGCTCTACCATTTGAAATAGAGACGCTACAGAATTTAAACCAGGGAAACACATGAAATTTCATCATATTCACGTTTTCTCACTGCTACAATTCGAAAACAGCTTTAGATAGAGAAAAGCGCCTGACCTAGGGCTAGAAATACTCTACATTTTCTCATATAAACCGTCGCTCTACCATTTGAAATAGAGAAGCTAAAGAGTTTAAACCGCGGAAAAAAACATGAAATTTCACCATATTTACATTTTCTCATCGCTATACCGCGAAAACTAGAGAAAATCGTCTAGCCTTAAGCTGTACGGTTAGAAATACTGTATATTTCATATTATATTATATAATATCACATATAAAACATCTTTCTAACATTTGAAATGTATACGCTAGACTTTAAATCGTTCGCCCTGATAAATATTTGTAGTTCTTCTTGATATTTACTTTAAACGTTTTCTTTCAGGAGCCCCAATTTAAATATTTTTTAAGTGCATTTAAATCATAGTTTCAACTCTACTATTGATTTAAAGAGCCTACTAGTGTATACATAGCTTAATAATTACTACTAAATAATTTCACTTTTATATATATATATATATATATATATATATATATATATATATATATATATATTAATCACCTATAAAGTGAAATTAGTTTTAGTAATTATTAAGCTATGTATAAATTAGTAGACTAATATTATAATAGTGACATATTGATATCAATGTTATAGGTATTTAATTTAACCGGTTGAAGACACGACGCTTGTTAGCACACCTTAATAAGGCATGTTGTTAACTTTAATGAGAAGTGGAATAATTAAAATATATCAGTAAATGACAAAAAAAAATCCCATCACTGCGAAGGTATAATATTAAATTTGTCTTTTATTTTTTGTATTATAATACGCGTGTAAAATGTGTATTAAACCTCAAGTAAAAGCAGTTTATTTTCTAATCAAAAGATACACAAATAGTTTTTATCAGCTTTCCAACATTTAATATGCATACGCATTAGAAGTAATATTGTTATCGTGCCATTGAACCATTTTATCTACAATGTTGTATGTTTAAGCTAATCGATTTATATCGACTACAGTGAGAAGAGTGATATGAAGAGCTGTATTTATTAAATATTAATAGAGTGTGATGTGAATAATCAACGCAAATAGTAGCGCATTTATATAGATAGCTATGGATTGCAGAATTTTGAAATTCCTTACACCAGTGATTTTTGTTTGAAAATATAAAATTCATACAATAAGGAAATCTGTAATTGTTAAATATTTTAGAAGGCCATTGACGATTATAAGATTAGTTCGCCCTTCAAAGTAAACTCCAGCCCAAACCACAATTTCACCAACAACAGCCATAGCTTTTCCTTTCTGACATACAAGCTTGGGCATATCGTATTTTTCGCTTCCAGAGGTTTAATAATAATAATGATCATCTTTATTAAACTATACAATACAATACAACATATATACATAGATTACATGACTAAAATAAGCTTAACTGTAACCAAAATAAATCTTGCCTCACAAACCATTTAGGTTTAATGAGATATATATATATATATATATATATATATATATATATATTACCCTTTTTAAAACGTGTTAAATCATCCGAGAATATTGAGATGTGATTTGAATCACATAAAGTGATATTTGCTATTCTCCACCATATTTCAAGCTGAACCGAGATACATAAAACACAACTCAATTTTTGTAGAGATGCTAATAAGTAGGAGAGCTAATATGTAAAAATGTACAAATTTTGTTGTATGAACATGGATTGCACCTGGCTGGTATCAGAGCTACCCCCATGCTGCAAAGACGGGGCATAGCGGTGCTCAGATCGACAAATATCGACTCAAGAACATCGCTTATAGGTACTGTCCCAAGAGTTTTAGCTCTTCTAGAACTGCATCTCTACAAGGATTAAGTTGTGTGCTTTTTATGAATCTCGGTTCTGTTTAAAATCTGGTGATGGGCCTGGAGGCGAAAAAATTATCAATATGCTCAAGCTTGATAATAATTTTGATTATTAATGAATTATAATTTTGTTGTTTAAAGAATAAAAGAAACGATTAAATTTCGGTTTAATGTTACACATGTGATATTAAAGTACTGTAATTACCTTGCCAAATGTAATCAATATGTAGTTGTTATGGCTAGTGCGTAGGAGAAGAGATTTGCATTCAAGCATAGGTATAAATTTAATACGGCGTCTGGCTACAAATTATAATGATGCATTTCTTTGCGCCGAGGCCTTGATAACGATACAACGTACGGGAAGCAATATCTTCTGCACACGCAAGGAGAATTTAGTATTTTAAACGTGAGTGAGAATGAATCATTAGTGGAGACATAGCATATGCGTACATATTGCACCCCTTCATTCGTATTGATGCAATTTACCTATTTTGGGGCCCCAAACATTTTTACCTGTGCCATCTTTCACAATAAATAGTCCACACACACACAATTAACTTAATCCCGTATTCACCAACATCCCATAAACTTTATAGGTCTTATAAGCTATTGAATGAATAAATTGACAATGTCATTGTGACAGAAATTGTCAAAATAAATATCATATAACACCTTGAATAGCGCTTGTGATTGGAGCTTTGATGTTTAATTGTTCAGTTTTTCCAATAGAGAAAATCTAAAATAACTACATTTCCTAGATAATTTTTTATTGTTGCTATAATAACAAATACTTATGGTTTAAATAGGTATTGAAAGATTTTTGGAACGTTAGTGAATACGGGGGTTAATCTTTTTTTTAAATTTTGGATTGGTCACACAATATCCTTTAAATTTCGGGCCCTATAAATTTTTTTTCTATCGAGCCCATCATAAGAAATAGACGGGATATAAGGGCGAGTAATTTGAGTGCAGTATAATATTCCCGACAACTTAACTAAAATAATATATTATGTCATAATTATTATTTCACGATAATTACGAGCGATAATTGGCAAATAAATCTACGCAATACCACTAATTGATATCCTCGGGAAACACATAAGCGGCACAATTATGTCGCCAGTGTTTATAAACAACACGCAACATATTGTTTATAACCGGTACATTTATGTTAATAGCGCAAAACGTAAGCAGTTGTATTGTTTTAAATTTACGATTGGCAATAAATCAGACAAATTGCGACAAAATTAAATTGTAAAACGCAACGAGCGGGATAAACATTGCCATAGAGATAACGACGCCTTGCATCTTTTGCGCCGGCTGTCTTCGTGGATTAATGCGACTCATACGTTACATCTATATATATATTTTATATTAAAGTGCTTGAAAAATGCTCGAGGGCGTTGACCGATATTTCTAATTCGAAACAATATAGTTATTACTACTTTAATTAAATGAGTTTTTATCTTTGGTGCATGTCTTAATACTACTTATAATAAGTTAATACGATGATTGTGATGGGCACTAATTCTTTAGATAAATGATACCTACAACTGAAAAATAAAATAAACAAAAATATCTGGTGTGGGCACTACAAGACTTTCCGAATTAATTACATAATTAATATTAAATCAAAATTTAAGATAGTTCGGTTTGATTCGATTCACGTTTTAACGTTCTTTTTTTTTTCTTGTTATATATACATACACACAGACATTTTCCGATATAATAGTCTAATTCGACTATATTAGTTATGAAACGTAAAGAATAAAATAGCAATTTCAAATATTGGATTGTTAAGGAATCTATTTTGCGATAATTCGTTTTATTTATCCTTTAATTACCAATTTATTTTTTTGCGATAACACTACCTTCCTTCTACAGCCGTGCTGTATTCGAAAAATCAACATCTATACTACGACTACTTAAAAATGTTTCTGGCATCAATACTAAGGACAAGACTGCAAGTTACTACGACTACTTAAAAATTTTTCTGGCACCGATACTAAGGACTTTTCTATCGTCTATATGTTGATTTTATTTTATATTGCACAATCGATAGTTTTTAGGTGATAAATAAACACGTATGTGGTTTAAAAAACAAAACAAAAAATAAGAATATTAATATTTTGTGAAACTGGATATAAATACTAAAACTGCATTATATTTACAAGAACAACGTTTCTTAATTGAATTGTAAACTCCACCAAGCGGCTTTTAAGTTCGGATTATTATGAAAAATGTGGGGATCCTTCCGGGGTTTCCAAGTGCGTTTTAGTATGCAAAGTGTGCTCTTTTCATTGATTTTCTTAGCGGGGTCTATTAATGCGGCATGTTACCGTCATTTACCGGAAAAGCCAAGAGCCGACATTGCGTGCACCGGCACGTTGGGGAAATTGAATTGGGCGGTGCTTCCTTATCGTGCATAAAGTAGCAATCTTGCTAAAAAAAAATATTAAACTTGCTTGTTACCGATACTATCCACAATTTTAATGAGAAAATAATTATGCGGACTTTATGTGTTGGGCACGACAATTTGTTAGAAAAAAACAAAACTATAGTAACTTCAACCAATCAATAATCCGATAAAATCAGTAGACATTATTTTTGACAAAAAACTTCAATATATCATAAAGGTTATGAGGAAACCAGTTTAAAACCAGTATTTTGTCCATAAATTTAACATATTTATTTACGCGAAGAGTAATTTGGAAATAATAAAGGAGATGAATAAAACTACTATGTTTGTTACCACTTATTTAATTGTCTAAAACAACTAGTTTCGCCTAAGCTCTAGGCATCTAGAGCTTAGGCGAAACTAGTTATTTTAAACAATTAAATAAGTGGTAAAAAATATAGTAGTTTTATTCATCTCCTTTATTGAAAATGAATTACCACGTAGTAGACGCCAAAACCATTCAATTTCTAATTTGGAAATGTTCTTTGTAAAACAAACAATTATCAAATATTGGATTATTAAGGCGTCTTCTTTGTGATAATTAATTTTAAAGGATTAATATAACGATCTTTATTTTGTTTTTTATCACCTTCACTAACAAAAACCGAATAAGCCTATTTTTTTCAGGATATGCGTAGAATTAGTTTACTGAAAATTGTCTACAAGACAAATAAAACGATTGTTTGTTATCACACTTTTGTTACACTTTGCAACTAGTTTCGGCTAAGTTCATACCATTTTCGAGACATCGGAGGAGCTCGAAAATGTCTAGAGCTTAGCTGGAGTGGAGAGGAAATTATTTAGATTTAATAAAAACATGTATATGAGTCATAAATGATTCAAAACATTGTCTTCGTTTGTATATTATAGGGATTTTTATTTATTTTACTAATTCCATTAGGCAATAATATAATAATATCATATCACATATTTGGAAATAGCCACTGAAGGTGAGAGAGGAAATTATTTAGATTTACTACTAGTTCCATTATAAAATGACACACTGTGTATTTAAAAAGTAAAAACTGAACAAAATCAAGTAAGCAAAGTATCAAATAAACCTCTAAACCATGAAATTGTCGGTTTTTTTAAATAAACATTAGTGGTACGTAATCCTTCAGTAATATAATTGCATTTCTGAATGCGTTTGCAGCTACACGTGTACCTGTCTATGCCATCCTTTGAATTTTAATTAAAACAGTGCATGTGTGTAATGAATGAGGTTGCAAAGAGGCTTATGGTGACACACAACTTAATATCTCCATTCACCTGAATACAGCTCAACGCGTAAAGCAAATTTGTTCTGTATAATGAGAAGAAAAACCACCCACAAAAAACTTCATTTACATCCAATTTACATATTTAATTTATGTGCACAGTTGTTAATTAATATGAACGGCCACACGTATGAAACTAATGCGTTGAGGTATTTTATTTTTTAAATATTTTCATTGGAACTTTCGTAATGCATAATATTTGCTAGACAATTTTATAGAGTTATAACTAGAGCTAGCAATTAAATCGTGAAATATTATATATATATTCATACGGTTCACACAATTTAGAAAAAAGATGGCAGAAAACTACAAGGAGATCCAAAAATATTTTACAGGATACTAAAAGAAATTAAAAGGATGCAAAAAGATTATCATGAAGAATAGATGGAGCTAGAGCAGTGGTGCTGCGCGAGCTTATTGCAAGTGCTCCAAGAAATTATGCAAGCCGAAATTGAATTGACTGTATGTGATTGTCTTTTTGATTTTGGTGCTCCGCGAGTTTCAAATCAAGTGGATCACTGGTCTATGTGAAGGTTTTTAGTGTACGAGCTGTTTTAAATTAGTCGACTGAGTTAAAATAAAATATTGAAATTTATAATATTATTCTACATTCTATATTTAATTGAGCTCAAAGTAAGCTACATTTTGATAATTTTCACCCAATAATAAAGTCTGCAAGAAGGTTCTTGTTGTACGAGTTGTTTTAAATTAATCGACTGAGTTATAAAAAATAAATTAAAAAATCACAGATTTAAGATATTCAAATTTATAATATTATTCTAGTTTTTATATTTAATTGGGCTCAAAATAAGCTATTTGTTGATAATTTTTACCCAAGAATAAAGTCTACAGGAAGGTTTTTATTGTACGAGTTGTTTTAAATTAATCGACCAAGTTATAAAAAATGATAAAAAAATAAAAGATTTCAGAAATTTAAATTTATGATATTATTTTACATTCTATATTTAATTAGACTTAAAATAAGCCGTATTTTGATAATTTGCACACAAAAATAAAGTCTGTAGGAATGTTTTTAGTATGCGACTTGTTTTAAATTAATCGACTGAGTTATAAAAAATAATAAAAAATCGAAGATTTAAGATATTTAAATTTATATTATTATTCTACATTCTATATTTAGTCAAGAATAAAGTCTGCAGGAAGGTTTTTAGTGTTCTAGTTGTTTTAAATTAATCGACTGAGTTATAAAAAATAATAACAAATCAAAGACTGAAGATATTTAAATTTATAATATTATTCTACATTCTATATTTAATTGGACTCAAAATGAACTATTTTTTCATGATTTTCTCCCAAAAATAAAGTCTGCAGGAAGGTTTTTATTGTACGAGCTGTTTTTAATTAATCGACTAAGTTGTAAAAAATTATCAAAAATCCAAGATTTAAGAAATTTAAGTTTATGATATTATTGTACATTCTATATTTAATTGGGTTCAATATAAGCCTTTTTTTTTCATTTTCACCGAAAAATAAAGTTATTGCACTTACACGTACGTGTATGCGAGTTGTTTTAAATTAATCGACTAAGTTATAAGAAATAATAAAAAAATCAAAGATTTAAGATATTTAAATTTAGAATATTATTCTACATTCTATATTAGTTGGGCTCAAAATAAGCTATTTTTTATCATTTTCACCCACAACTCTCGACTGAGTTATAAAAAATTATAAAATATCAAAGATTTAAGTTATTAAAAAGTGATGAGGTCTTGCCCAGGAAGAAACAATTAGCGTTTTAATCACGAATTGGTAGCTTGTTAAATAGATAAAGTCTATAGCAGGAATGGTCAACTTGGTACATAATATCTACTTTTTACTTTAAAAATGCCTGCTTGTTGAATAGATAAAGTCTATAGCAGGGGTGGTCAACATGGTACATAATATCGTTTTACTTGAACAATGCCTCTTGGTCGAGTTGTTGTCATAGCCATAGTCTTAAGTGGGGAGGGAGATTTGGGCAGATAAGCAAAATATATGTTCAAATACATGTATCTACTTTAAGTAGTTAAGACATCGCGAGTGATCCAGCAAAATTGGCTTCGCGATCGACATGTTGGTCACACCTGGTTTATAGTAATGTATATGATGCATATTATTTTTCTGCCACCACATAGATAAGTGGTTCTCAAAGTGAAGGGTCTCGACTTCCAGGGGTTCGACTAAAAGTACTTTAATTCTTACTTATAGCGTTGATTGAATTATTTATCAATATCAATACTTTCAAAATCAACGCTTATAGGCAATTTAAGCCGTAGGATAGTCTCAGTCATAGTGTAATATATTACACTATGGTCTCAGTATATCTCAAATATTTTGATCCGCCATCCCCTTTTGTACTTAAGAACTTCATACATATTTCTACACATACCCATTCTTCAAGACCCCTGAAGAATGGGTATGTGTAGAAAAACATCCCTATCCATAATCAATATTTTCTGTGACCCAAAAAAATGGGTCTTGAAGAATGGGTAAGTGTAGAAATATGTATGAAATTCTTAAGTACAAAAGGGGATGGCGGAACAAAAAAATTGAGATATACTGAGACCATAGTGTAATATATTACACTATAACTGAGACTATCCTACGGCTTAAATTGCCTATAAGCGTTAATTGAAGTATTGATATTGATAAATATTCAATCAACGCTATAAGTAACAACTAAAGTACTTTTAAAGATTAACTGACTATATTATACAGAATCATCAATATTTATTTGTTCTCGTATATAATCTTCCATATTGAGTCTTCCATAAACACTAGCCGCTTCACGCATATTTACTCAGTTTTGCGCAAACACCATTATTGTGAGAAAAGCACATAGCCGTGTGTCGCTAATGAAACCGAGAAGGCTAATTTCATGCAAACCGGAAATGCTACTGAGTCAGTGAAAAAGTTAGTAGTTTACTTTCAGTTTATGTATTTCATTAGCTAGCGTCTGACATTTATGCACCGGTTATTAACATAATTTCTTCGCGCGGAATAGTGCAATTTAATTTGAATATAAGCGCATGTAAGTTGTTTTTTTTTTGCAAAATTATGTAACAGCAAAGTACTCCACAGTAAAACTTTTGTGTTAGTGGCAAATCGATTTTCAACAGTAAAACTCTTTCGTGGCGTTCACAACATAAAGTACAACTTTCAAGACTTTTTTTGTTCATAGCGATTGGAACAACACACCATCCTTCGATCGAAAATCAAGCAGCCTGCGAATACTATATATTACTTTGCGAATAGGAGTAGCTAATTTTCTGCACATTTCATAACTTTTCTAGTCGAAATTGACTATTTTAATGCTCCTTTAATCCTTTTTTGTGTTTAGAATAAAATTATTATTTAAAAAAATTAGAAAACATCATACTCAATGGTAAAACTAGTGGAACTATTGCAACGCAAGTGCATTTATATCAAAAACTGTTATGGGAAGTTTCACTAGTTTTACCATTAAGTATAATGTTTTTTAATTTCTTTAAATAATAATTTTATTCGCCCAGCGCGAATCACCTTTCACAGTTTTTCATGGGTTTTCTGTGAAGTTAAGGTAAATACTGGGTGGTTAAACTCCTCTAAGCTTCTCCCTTGACACGGTTTTTTTAAATTTTATTCTAAACACAAAAAAGGATTAAAGGAGCATTAAATAATAAATTCAACAATCGTTGGTTAGTTTTGTTCGCGTTTTTATTTTACATTTTGTGTTCATTTGGAAGGATAAGGGACAAGTAGGCAAGTAAGAGACTGGACGAGTGTTGCGAAGGATAGAGGATTTTCAAGTAAGCCGAACGAAGAAGAAATTATATTCCATTTAAATTCGACGTTTGTGTTCATATCCAGTTGAATAACAGACCATCCACCCTACGATCGAATCAACTCGCCTGCGGCGACTATATTACATAAAAAAACATTCATTTAATTTCAGCAAGTCCGGTTTAATTACGGCTGTCGTTAATCTCCCTCCCGAAAAGTTTGGAATTAAACGCTCTGGAATTCCAATAAAACTGAACGAGATAGCGTGAAGGAAATCGGGGCATAAATTGGTTGGAGAGCGAAATAAAGATATAAAAACTGGTCGTCGGTTTTTTTTTTACGGCGCTCGGTTTGTACATTAATTAAGAATCGTAATACCCCTTTTGCCCGTTTCTTATTGAATAATGTATTCATCCCGATACGGAAATGGTATTTTCGAGATTTCTTTATTTTTAATCGTGGTACCCCCAGCTGCGCCCAGCGGTTATAATTTACGAAAGTAAACGGCGTGTTTGTCACACCCGTGCCACCTCGCTGATGAATAATGAAACGGGTAATCTGATTATGAATGGGAATGGATGATTATTCGTTTTGGTTTTATATGTGGAAATAGTAGGGAGAGGAATGGAATTGGAATTTAAAATTTATCGTGCGTAATGGTGAATATTTAGAAAATCAATATTGTAAAAGTTTTAGCACCTTAAAACGTATAAATTGTTTGTCGTTAAAACTTTTTACCCCTGCTTTTTTTTGGGACGAGCCACAGAAAGTTGTAATTAATTTTTAATATAAAAATTAATAAGGGCAGAATTTCAAGTTGATGGCCCTTTGTATAACTTGAAGTAAACAAATTAAATCAATTTGGAGTTTGAATTTCGGTTAAAAGTGTTTATAACTTTTATTTAACTTTTATTATTTAGTTTTGTGTACAATTAGTACACAAAACTAAATAATAAAAGTTAAATAAATATCCCTGTTGGTGCTATTATTCTCTTATATAAATTGACTATCAACCAATGCTCTTTCAGCCTACACACGTTGAGTATAGAAAATATATAGTAAGGCACATAACGATTTTGCTTGAACGATTTACTTTGCATAAATGTCTGTATTTATCATTACTGGCCGTGTTATTAAGCTTGGGCGGCGGCCCAGACGGCTGATCCTCGCAGCAAGGTCGCCGGCGTGAAGAACTCAAATCCTTCTCTCGAGACGATTGCTTTTGAAGTATGTCACACGCCACTAATACTCCACTACTGCAGGTATTAAATGTATCATTGCGTGCTTTACACATACAAGCCCCATCGACTCGGCTTTGTGCTGTTTTTCCCCAAACGCAAACGTGGTGTAATTCGAGACCAAACACTGGGCTATTCAGTTTGTGCAATACGCCTGTGACAGATTTGTATCTTTTGAGACACTCCTCACGGTTTGATAAACTCATTTGGAACCGCGCGTCCTGCCCAGGTGCCCAGGAAGTTTCTTTTGTAGTGCAACTACACAAATTGGGATTATGCAACATGCTGGGATTTTGTTACAGCAATTCTTCTGGAAGGCACAAATTTATATAAAAAAAAACTTCTCGTCCTTTATTAATATATACAATATAATTAAATGTATAGTGTCCTTGACAATAGATAATTTGGTAAGGTACAATAAGTAACAAAGTATATCAAATTATATTGATGGCATTATTACTCAAAAAATATAATACAACATACGGTTATTCAGTGTCAGGAACAGTAGTGATAAGTAAAGGATCAGTTTGTCTGTGAACTAAAAAATGATCAGATACTGTAAGCAAAACTAACCAAAGATAGTTGAATACATGTGCAAAACACCTCCACATAATAATTCAATAATAGTTCACTAAAAACAGCTACAATACAAACGAATAGAAACATAAACAAAGCACATTGTATAAGATTCTAGTACACACGTGACGATGCAGGTCATACTTTACTTAACTATACAAGAGATTAGTTAGTATATTCATTTGAATAATATTTTTATATTTATAAAAAAAAACTTAACTTTAAAGGATAAATAAAACGATGTTTTCCTTTGTTTTTTACCACACTTTGCAACTAGTTTCGGCTAAGCTCTAGCCATTTTCGAGCTCCTCCGATGACTGAGGAGCTCGAAAATGGCTAGAGCTTAGCCGAAACTAGTTGCAAAGTGTAACTGAAGTGTGATAAAAAATAAAGTAAAAAATCGTTTTAATTATCCTTTAAAATGAATTATCACAAAGTAGACGCCTTAACAATCCAAAACTTAACTTAACAAAAATTACTTAAAATTTTGTTTAAATAGTGCACAAAAGTACAAAATAGTAAATAATAAAACATGTCTAGTAGTTACTATAGCAATAAATTGTGTTACGGTGTGTATATTGATGAGATAAATAATAATATGAGATACATCTGCAGCCTTCATGCCCCATTAAATATACATTAACTATAAAAAATAGTGGCAGTATATTAGCAGTGTATGGCTGGCATCCTAAAAAAAGCTCACAGCCATCTCCTCGTTTTATAGAGCTATAAATTTTCATTTACATGCTTCCCGATTTACTACTTTTACGTTTTCGAAGATCATTAAAAAAATTGTAATTAACATGTTCAATTTGATGACATGCGCCAGCATTCGCTCATTAGCCGAACAGATTTTTAACGGGCTGTATAAGAAATGAATGTAAATAGAAATGAAAGTAACTCGGGACATAGTGTTGGAATACGGTTAATAAGATAATCACGTAGATAATTATAAAAGGTCAATTGTCAAAAATTATACGGCTTCAGTTAATCAACTCATCAAATGATTTCTTAGAATTTTAAGCAATTCATAAAGAAGGAGAATTTATGAAAAATAGTATTTCCCATTTAAAAACTTTTCCCTATTTAAAACTAAAACAGAATAGAATAAAATAATGTAAATATTGTAACAAAATTAATCCCGAAAGAGACTAATAAAGAACATATTCTAATAATACAAACAAAATGTAACGATAAATCACCTCAACATAAAAATGCTGTGACAATTAGTAATAACTTACTTCGATAGTAAACAGCGACAAATCTGAATGCAATATTTGCGGAACAAATAGAAAGTCCATTGGCGAGTTCACAGGATTACTGGAAAAATCGAAGCAAGGGCAGGCATAATTCACGCTGTGCATGCTGCACGTGTTCCAGTGCAATGCACCTAGCATTTCACAGCCGCGAGTATTAATGCAGTTTCCAATAACAATGCGAAATTGGCGTGATTTAACTGACATGCTTGTTATATCCATTGCAAAACAGTTGAATAACGTAGAGTACACAGGGAGACGTACATAAATATGAAATGGTGAGACAATTCATCACACGGCATGAATTCAACGTTAACATTTTATTATTATTATTATTATTATTTTATACAAATAATGGTGTAAATATTGTTGCTGTATTCTAAGCTTATGAGTCACAGTATTCATTAGACAACAATAATGGATGAAACTAGATCATTTTAATTCTAAAACTCGAAATCATTTAAGATGTTTATATCAAATTTATATAATATCTGTGGAATAAACAATTTATGAGCAAATGTAATAAATAACTAATACATAATCCTTGTATTAAATAATAATTCAAACCGTACATACCACCAGATAACCTTAGAGAACTGTACATGGATTAAGTGGAAACCAACATTTGAAAAAATAAAAAGCGTGGTGTTCTTCCCCCTGTCTTCACCTTGGGATTTGTAGGCTTTATCCCATCCTGGGCTATCGGCATTGAGGGATGTATGTAGTTTGTCAATTCCTTTTAAGCTATTTTACTTTATGTTGTCGTTTATCAGTAAGTTTTTGATTTTTACCTTGAAAGGAATGTATTTAAGTGTTTTTATGTATTCATTTAATTTCATGTAGTAAGCATTGTGCTTGGCAATGAAATTACTATGAGACAGTCCATGATACAGTTTCCAGGCACTTTCGGAAGACTACAAGTACTTTCGTAGAGCATCAATAACTTTAAAAAGACCGCAAGAATTGTTTAGAGAGATACAAGCCTTTCAAAATGCTTCAAGAACCTTCAGAAGGCGTCAATCCTGTTTAGGTGGCTTCAAGTAGTTTCAGAAGGCGATAAGTACTGTCTAAAGCGCGATAAGTACTGTCTAGAGCGCGATAAGTACTATCTAGACCGCGATAAGTTCTGTCTAGACTGCGTCAAGAACTTTCAGAAAGCTTAAAAAACTTTCGCAAATCATTAATAACTATCATAAAAATTATTTAGAAGGCTTCAAGTACTTTCAGAAGGCGCCAATAACTGTTTAGCGGGTTTCTAGTACTTCATTATCTTCAAGTATCTTCAAAGGCGTCAAGAACTGTTTATACGTCCTCAAAAACTGTTAGAAGGATATTAATACTTTCAAAAGGCGTCAAAAACTGCTTAGAAGACTTAATAACTATTCAAAAGCTTCAACAACTTGTAGAACTCTCAATACTATCAAAAGTCGTCAAGAATTGTTTAGATGAGTTGAAGAACTATCATAAAATTACAAGCACTTTCGTAAGGCTACAAGAACTTTCATAAACTTTAATATATTTCGTAAAAAGTTGATTAGCAGGATTCAAGTATATACTTGAATACAGTTTTTAGTACCTTTTGAAAGTACTTGAAGAGACGCGTTCAGAAAATGATTGAAGTCCTCTAAAGCGTATTTGAAGCAGTTTAAACAGTTGTTTGAAAATTCATACATCTGTTTAAATAGCTTTACATATACTCTTTAAAGGACTTCAATTACTTTCTGAATGCGTCTTGAACTGTTAGACGTCTCCAAGAGCTTTCAAAGGCACCACGAACTGTTTACCAATCCTCAAAAACTATATATATATATAATATACATATAGATAATGATACTCGAACTTTTAGAAATCGTCGAAAACTGCGTAGAAGGCTTCAAGAAGTATTCAAGAACTTTTACAAGACTTGAAACACTTTCAAAAATCGTCATGAACTGTTTAGATGACTTCAAGAACTATCATAAGGCTACAAGAACTATCATAAGGCTACAAGCACTTTCGTTAGGCTACAATAACTGTCTCCCAGTCCTCAAAAACTTTCGTTAGGCTACAAGAACTATTTACCAGTCCTCAAAAACTGTTAGAATGATACTCGACCTTTTAGAAATCGTCGAAAACTGCGTAGAAGACTTCAAGAAGTATTCAAGAACTTTTACAAAACTTGAAACACTTTCAAAAATCGTCATGAACTGTTTAGATGACTTCAAGAACTATCATAAAGCTACAAGAACTATCAAAAGTCTACAAGCATTTTCGTTAGGCTACAAGAACTTTCGTAGACTTTATTCTCTTTCATAAAAAGTTGTTTAGAGGGATTCAAGTACTTTCGAAAGGTGTCAAAAACTGTTTAACGGCGTTAAGTACTCTTTAGAGGACTTCAATCACTTTCTGAACGCGTTTTGAACTGGTAGGAGCCTTCAAGTACTTTCGAAAGTACTAAGAATTGTTTACAAGACGCCAATATCTGTTGTAAGGATATGAGAACTTTCACAAAGCGTCACTAACTGCTTATAAGGATTCAGAAGGTTTCTATAACCTTCAGAAGGCGTCAAGAAGCTTAAAGTAAATTTTCAAACTTCGTCAAGAACTGTTTAGATGACTTAAAGAACACTTTCGTAAGACTACAAGAACTTTTCTAAGACTTTCATCTCTTTCATAAAACTTTAAAAATTGTTTTGAGGGCTCCAAGTATTTTCAGAGGTGTCAAGAACTATTTAAAAAGGTCCAAATTCTTTTTAGAGGATATCAATAACTCTCTGAACGCAGCAAAAACTGTTAGAAGTATTCAAGTATTATTTAAGACACCAAGAACTGTTTACCAGTCGACAAGAACTATTAGAAGGATATTAGAACTTCAGAAGACGTCACGAACTGCTTACAAGGATTCAAACTTTAATAAAAACTTTATTAAATAGTTTTCTCAACTATCAGAAGGCTTCAAACTCTTTTAGAAGGACTTTCAGAAGGCTTCGAAATCTTTAAGCGACTTTCATAAAGCTTTAAGAGTTGTTTTGAGGGTTCGCAAGTATTTTCAGAGGTGTCAAGAACTATTTAAAAAGGTCCAAATTCTTTTTAGAGGATATTAATAACTCTTTGAACGCAGCAAAAACTGTTAGAAGTATTCAAGTATTATTTAAGACACCAAGAACTGTTTACCAGCCGACAAGAACTATTAGAAGGATATTAGAATTTCAGAAGACGTCACGAACTGCTTACAAGGATTCAAACTTTAATAAAAACTTTATTAAATAGTTTTCTCAACTATCAGAAGGCTTCAAACTCTTTTAGAAGGACTTTCTGAAGGCTTCGAAATCTTTAAGCGACTTTCATAAAGCTTTAAGAATTGTTTTGAGGCTTCGAACTTTTTAAACGACTGGAAATACTTTTGTAATACTTCAAGCACTTTCATAAGACGTAAAGAACTGCTTATAAGATTTAAAGTACTTTGTAAACGCGTCAAAAACTGTTACAAGGCTTAGAGTACATTCATAAGACATCAAGCTTTTTCATAAGTCCTCAAGAATTGTTTAGAAAGTTTTAATTACTTCCAAAAGGCGTCAAGTAGTGTTTATAAGGCTTCAAATACTTTCTGACTTTTCAAAAAGATTCAAGTACCTTTTTAAGACTATACACACTTTCTGAAGCTATCAAGAACGTTAAAAAGCTTAAAAGAACTTTCAGGAAACTTCACAAGATTTAAAGCTCTTTCGTAATGCATCAAGGCTGATATAGACGGCTTCAAGTACTTTCAGAATGCACAAATAACTGTTTAAAAGACTTCAAGTATCTTCTGACCGCGTCAAGAACTGTGAATCCTTCAGGTCATCAGAACAAAGGCGTCCTCCAGAACTGTGTACAAGTCCTCAGGAAGTATTACTGATACTAGAACTTTCAGAAGGTGCCAAGAACTTTCGACAGGCTTCAAAATGCTTCAAGAACTCTCTGAAGGCTTACAGCACTTTCAAAAGTTGTCAAGAATTGTTTCGATGGCTTCTGGCACATTTTGAAGAACTGTTGAGAAAATTTTGAACGCGTCAAGAACTGTTAGAAGGCTTCAAGTATTTGCAAAGCCGTCAAGAATTGTGTAAAAATAGTCAAGAACTCTATGAAGGAACGTAATGTTCCTTCAACCTTGCAAAATCTAGTCAGCTTTTCGTAGCAGGGCCTAGGTGGTGAATTTTCCTTCAATCTTGCAACATCTAGCAAGTTTTTCGTATCACGGCATGGGTGGTGAACGTCATTTTCCTTCAACCATTCAAAATATAATCGGCTTTTCTTATCAGGGCCTAGGTGGTGAACGTCATTTTCCTTCAACCATGCCCCGAAACTTCTTGAAACCTTATGAAAGTGCTTGAAGCTCGACAGTGCTTGTCGAGTTCAAAAAGTACTTGCGGTCTTCTAAAACTTCTTGAAACCTTATAAAAGTGCTTGAAGCCTTCTAATAGTGCTCGTCGAGTTCAAAAAGTACTTGGAAGCCCTCTAAAACTTCTTGAAACCTTATGAAAGTGCTTGAAGCCTTCTATCAGTTCTTGTCGAGTTCAAAAAGTAGTTGCGGTCTTCTAAAACTTCTTGAAACCTTATAAAAGTGCTTGAAGCCTTCTAATAGTGCTCGTCGAGTTCACAAAAGACTTGGAAGCCCTCTAAAACTTCTTGAAACCTTATGAAAGTGCTTGAAGCCTTCTATCTGTTCTTGTCGAGTTCAAAAAGTACGGTCTTCTAAAACCTCTTGAAACCTTATAAAAGTTGTTGATGCCTTCTAATAGTTAATAGTGCTCGTCGAGTTTAAAAAGTACTTGGAAGCCCTCTAAACCTCCTTGAAACCTTATGAAATATCTTGAAGCCGTCTACCAGTGCTCTACCTGAAGCCTTCTGCAACTGCTTGAAATCTTTTTAAAGTGCTTCAAACCGTCTAAACGTTCTTGGTGCCTTCTAACAATTCTTGTCAAGTTCAGAAAGCCTTCTTGACGCCTTCCGTAGGTACTAATTCTTGACACGTTTAAATACTTCTTGAGGCGCTTTCGTTTAGTATGGTTTATTATTGCTAGTCGCTCCCGTGGCGTGCAGTATCGGACAGGTCTTGCGGTCATGCACCGCCGCTTGTAAGGGCCGAGGTAAAATTATGCGCATTATTATTAAGCGGCAAATAGAACACGAACATATAAGCCCATACCAGCCCAGAGTGATAAACGAAGGTCACTCATGTGCCTTCTAAAAATACTAGAATCTTTCTAAATAGTTCTTGACGCCTTATGAAAATTTCTGAAGCCTCATGGAAGTTCTTCAAGCGCCCTTTATGTTCTTAAAGCCTTCTAGTAGCTCTAGATGTTTACGAAAGTAGTTGATGTATTCTAAACAGTACTTGTCGTGTTCTGAGAGTACTTGAATAATCTAAATAATTTTGATGACAGTTAACAGTTCTTGAAAAATTCAAACAGCTTTAACGAGATTTGACAAGAGTTCTAACCAAATTTTGTCGAAATTTTTCTTGATGTCTTCTAAAAGTACTACTAACAGTTCTTGTTAAGTTCAAGTCTTCTGAAAGTTCTTAAAATCTTCTGCTTCAACGCTTCTGAAAGTACCTGAAACCTCTACAGTTGTTGAGTTCAGAAAGCGGTCTAACTGCTTTCTAATGGCTTCTGAAGGTACTAGAAACTTTCCAAACAGTTCTTGCCGCCTTATGAAAATACTTGAGGTTTCCTAAAGAATTCTTGCCGTATTATGAAAGAGATTAAATACGTATGAAAGTGTTTAAAGCCTTCTAAAAAATCTTGATGCCTTCTAAGAGTTCTTTTAGCCTTCTGAAAGATTTTGACACATTCATGAACAGTACTTAACGCCTTCTAAAAATAATGGAATGTTTTTGGAATAAAATTGCTTAATCTTAATCTTTAAAATAGTGATTGTAGCCCTCTGAATGTACTTCTAGGCGTCTAAATAGTTCTTGATGATCTTCAAAATAAATTGAGGCCTAAAAGCACTTCAAGCCTTTTAACAGTTCTTCATGCGCTAAGAAAGTTCTTTCAACTTGAAGCATTCTAACAGTTCTTCATTCGCTAGGAAAGTTCTTTCAACTTGAAGCCTTCTAATAGTTCATCATGCGCTAAGAAAGTTCCTTCAACTTGAAGCCTTCTAACAGTTCTTCATGCGCTAAGAAAGTTCTTTCAACTTGAAGCATTCTAACAGTCCTTCATGCGCTAAGAAAGTTCTTTCAACTTGAAGCATTCTAACAGTCCTTCATGTGTTAAAAAAGGTCTATCAACTTGACGCATTCAGAATATTTTTTAAGCCTTCTAAATAGATGTTCACGCCTAATTAAAGTATTCTGAGAGTACTGTAAGCACTATAAACAGTTCTTGCCGCCTTCTGAAAGTTATTGAAATTTTCTTGAAGAGGGTTTGAAAGTGCATACATGAAACCGACTACGTTCACCTCTATACTTCAATACGAAAAAGCCACTAGATTTTGCAAGGTTAATTAAACACGGCGTTCACTATCCTGATATGAAGAATCTGCTCGATTTTGTAAGGTTGAAGGTAAATGAGGTTCACCAACTATGGCCTGATAAAATCTTGCTAGATTTTGCAAGGTTGAAGGATAATGACGTTCACCACCCATGTCCTGATACAAAAAACTTGCTATAGTTTTTACCTCGGCCCTTACAAGGACTTTCAGAAGCTGTCAACAAATATTTAATAGGTCTCAAGAAATTTATATTTTAAAAAATTAATACTCTAGATAAACCCATATAGATGCACATCTACTAAAGGTCGTTTTAGACAAGACAATTTCTTGACTCAAAAGTGAGTCAAGATGAGAGGCAATCTAAATTGTTTCGTATCATACAGCAAATTATTTGAAATATTTAATTGGACGATAGATCGAATGGAAAAATATAACGCATCCTATTTGTCAAGGACAAATTGTATGGGAGGAGGATATATGAATTAATTTCTTGAACAATTTTTGAGCTAAAAAATTGTCTTTACTCTTAAACCATGTGAAAGTAAGCAGTAATTTTAAAGGTACTATTTCTAAAATTTAGAAAATATGAATCAATTTCTTATAGAGGTCTAATGTTGAATGTTTACATTTTTCTAAAATATATAATAGAATTGTAGTTGCTGTATTTGTTAAAATTTGTAACCGGCTATAGACCTTCAAAGTTCCGTCTGATGTGTTTTGAAGGGTGTAAGAATTTTTTACTAAAGAAAATCCTATAATAGGATATATAAGTAATTTTAATTAATTTTGAAGGAGTTAGAGAATCATTACTAGAATTATAAGTCATGAGTGTTTGAAATGTTGTTAACTTATATATTTAATTTTAATGGCTTACATGGTAGTTGGTAGTTGTTATTAACCAAGGTATATATCAAAAATAAGTTAATCATCACATAAAATTTAACATTGCAATACATTTTATATAAACTACATTATACAATTGTCTGTAAATACAGCTGTTACTTTTTCTTTCGTCGATCTCTATGAATCAATAAAGGACTTGATTCTTACATTCATGTATAGAAAATACCACTGATATATTCATTTATACAGCATCTTTACAGTATACAAGTCAAGTACTGTTACGCGTTCGTACAAATAATAAATTTGTATTAGTTCCCCAAACATTTGGCTGGCATATCAACCAGTATGTTAATTCGAGTCGTCGAATTAACAGCCACTGGAGTCAAGTGGATGTAGCAATTTCAGCGCGCAGTAAAATAGTGCCCCAACATTCCGAATCGCGTTTCAATTAAGCACATACCACTAATTTAAACGGTAGACTGTATTTAAGCGGTTTAATAAGTGATATTTGTGGTGTGTTGCCTTTTATAAAGAAGATCTCTTTTTCCCGTGCCGTGGCTTTCAGACTTGTAAATATTAAAAAGAGGCACAGACACTCGAGTTTTACCGTAAGGTAAATAAAGCCCGCCTCCGTCGTGCAAACAAATTATTTATTCCAGAACGGCCGGTGGAGATTTTATTTGATGCCCACAAAAGCTCCGCTAATTACGTGTGCGCGACTGCGGGTGTTCTTTGTGGTGTTGTTGCATTGTGTATTTTTCGGAGCGGGATGTTTGCAGTAGCCCACCTTATCCAGGGGTTTAGCAACACGTCTGGCGATCGTGTCGGAGGGTATTGATTGATAACTGCTAATTATGTAGCGTTAAAATAGTCGCATTCTTGGGATATTCAGGGCCGCATTCTCTCCCACGATGTTCGGTCATCCACTTTGAGAAGGATGGAGACTGGCCAGTCTGGTATATCGACCGGGTTGCGGAGAAGGACGGATAAGAAATATGCGAGATATCTTTCAAGTGGCCGCGCTGAGGGTGAATGTGTATACATATATATATACGGTTCGTTCTTCTCTCAGTCCTGCTGACTGGTACCTGGTGGGTGACTCACGTCTACCTGTGTCTAATACCGCTCATTACGGAATTTGCACAGAGAACTAATCAAGGATTATCCTACGTTTAAAACAGCGGGAGGCGCACGCCACGGATTATTGTAAACCTTTATAGACACATACCAGACGATGGTGAAGACTTTCTATTCCACAAATATTTACAAATAAAATTCCTTAGTCCCAAACTGTAACCCAATCCACACGATTACCTTAAAAGCCCTTTCACGTCGCAGTCGATTAGAATTACATTGCACGAATAAATCCATCAATTACCACCACTCGGATCCTCACATGCCCATTAAATGTTATCAGATACCGGTACTCATAAATATATAATCCTTGAAAATCTGTAATTTAATTCCCAGCTCTCTGTGCCAATTATAGCACTTTAATGACTTCTCTCGCCTATAAAAGGTTCGCACTTACCGGGAATTATTTCAATATTAAACCCCGAACGGAAATTCCAGGAATAGAAAAATACTTCGTGGAAACACGTGCGCTTATAGTAATGTCTACGCGAGAACTTCAATTCACGTGAATGTAGTGAATGGAAATAAAACAATCCCGAGCCAGCAGCCGCTATTATCTGTCTAGTCGTTCCATTCACAACGCTAGTAAATTAACAAATTATAAAACTGGTCTAATTCTATTAATACAATTTTGTAAACGTTTATTATGTAGTAAACTTTTATTGCAATTCGAGGGGGGGAACTCAATCTTTTATAGCATCTACAGACCATAACTATAACTAATAATAGTAGCATGCAACCCATTTCCCTACACCCCACAAATCGTAAATAAATCTAATGAAATTATCTTATTTCATGTAATTAAAAGCTCGCACCATTTTTAAAGCCCCGGCTATATAATTATCGGACACTTTAAAACGACCATTAATATGTGTAATGGATAACGAAATAAAATTAAAAAAAGGCCTCAATGGACAGACAGGCGAATACAACGAGTGAGAGGTGTGGGATGTCCCCGCGCCCGAGAAAGAGACGGCGCCCGGAGGGGTCATAATTTATTTGAATTATGGGTTCATATAATTCTTTCAAAACCTTTTTTTTGTTTACCTGTGTGCCCCGTGAAATCACAATGGCAACTAAATGTTTTCTATTGTTGTTGTGGAATTTAGTGCGTCCCGAAATCCGTGTGGACTTCCTGCACTTTTTTTAAACCCGATACGCGATTTTATCTATTGATGATGTATGGATTGTCTTTGTGTGCTGGGAAATGATAGAATGTTTCGAGTTTCATTTGAATGCAAGTTTTATACTGGATTTTCCTTTATTAAGACTTTTGTTTCGGCGTTGAATGAAGAATAATTTTATATGGCTCTTTATGTTTTTTGAAATAAAATGTAATCGTGATATAGTAGTATAAATTACGATTAGATGTATTGATGTTCTTAATGCTTTAAGTGAGAAGTTTAAAACACAATTTAAAGCTACTTACTTTTATGTTCAAAGTTATTTATTCTACTTGTACCTAAATTCAGAAGTTTCATCTAATGTTTAGATTTAAATACGAAGTTTGTTGCTTTGCGTAAAATGCTCACTGAAAGGAGTTCTTTAGGAACAAGCAGTGCGGGAGTTTGTAACAAAACCACAACCATTACAACAGATTTATTTTTCTGATTTTATTTGAGTATACTACTACTTTATAGTTGTATATAAAAAACTCATATCTTTTTAGGGCTAACAGCCGTGAGGCTTTTACGCCAGTTAAGACAGAGTCTCAGAAGAATTTAATCACCCGGTATTTATCTTAACTTCAGGGAAAACCTCTGAAAACTGTGAGAGGTGATTCGCGAAAATTCGCCTTAGTGATGTGCTCAGTACTCAGTACGAGACGGATGACGCCTCTGAGCCACTGAGCTGGGTATATATATATATATATATATATATATATATATATATATATATATATATATATATATATATATATATACATATATACATATATACATATATACATATATACATATATACATATATACATATATACATATATACATATATACATATATACATATATATATATATATATATATATATATATATATATATATATATATATAATCCATATTTCACTATCTTTCAAACAAACCCTTTCCTCTTCTCAAAGTGATGCTTTCGATTGCAAATGATTGCCAATAATCATTGCAATTCTGATCTTCTAAATAGCAGCTCGGGGCAATAATTATTGGCAATCATTTACAATCGAACGCATTACTTTAAGAAGAAGGGGTTTGATTGAAGGATAATTAAATTATCACTTGTTTCAATAGGATAAACTCATGTAAGAATAAACAGAAATTCAAATTAAAATAAACACAATAGACAAGTAACACAGAACATGTCGACTGAATGGACAATCAACGTGTTGTAAAAATAAACAACACACTCACATCACAGCACAGCACTCATCACGGTTTTCCATTCCAATAATTTTCAATTCAGCCGCACGTTAATTAAAAACACCGTGATGCAACGCGCACCAATTACGCGACAACAGTTCACATGAAAATATGCAGGACAATAATAATGTCCCGCATTTCAATCACGCGTTCAATATGAAATTAACAAAAATCCTGTACATACTGATTTATTGCGATCTCGCCGGCGGACGTTCATAATTCTCTCCTGAAATTTATATTTGAGCGGCGACATTTTTATTGGTGGCACAGGTGAACATTATTCACCACCCACCACCAGCCAGCCAGACTTTTTCGTTTAATTCACCTCGCACGCTCTTTTATTAACAATGCAGCAGCCCTGTGCTCAGTGAGTCAATCGACTAGAAGGCGATTTGGAGCAAAGCGGCGATTATCTGGTCGGGTTTTATTGAATCGTAAAATTGTGACGAGGCGATTTTATGGGAGCGCATAGTTTGCATGCGTGGGGGATTGTACTGTTGAGATTTGTGCTATAAAATGTGTAATTGAAACAAATATGCAGGAGAAGAGGTGCAAATTTAATTATAGTTTACCTTTTGGTTTAATGTTCGTATATTATTTCAGAATTTATAATATATGATTATCATTATTCATTCATATTTCATTATAATATTTAAAAGATTTGACAATATTTTCTCTGATACCGGAATTTCAACCGTAAATTTGTTGCGACGTTGTTCATTATCATTATTCATTTAGTCTATTGAACCGGGTCTTTCCGTCCCTAAATGTGAATAAATCAAAAATAAGAATTGTTCTTATTTAGGGACGGAAAGACCCCGGTCGATAGACTAAATGAATAATAATAATACAACGTCGCAACAAATTTACGGTTGAAATTCCGGTATCAGAGAAAATATTGTCAAATCTTTTAAATATTTCATCAAAGGGCTTGAGGGAACACACTAAAGGTCGTTTTAGACAAGACAATTTCGTAGCTCTTCTAAGTTGTCCAAGAAATGAATGCATAAATCCTCCTCCCATACAAGTTGTCCTTGACAAATATATTGCGTTATATTTTTCCATTCGATCTACCATCCAATTCAATATTTCAAATAATTTACTGTATGATACGAGACAATTTAGATTGTCTCGCATCTTGGCTAACTTTCGAGTCAAGAAATTGTCTTGTCTAAAACGACCTTAAGATAATAAGAGATATATAATATTGATATAATATTTTCCTTGAACCCAGCTCCTCAATGGTCTAGTGCACGGATGGCGAACCTATAGCACGTGTGCCACGAGTGGTACGCATCATAATATTCATCCATTTCTTGGTTATGGAAAAAAGCACAAGCAGTTAAAAACAAAAATATCTTCTCAACATTTTTACAAAAAAATGTTAAATTAAATGTTGTTTGATTATTAAAAAAATATTTGGCACGTTAAATTGTTAAAAATTGCTTTGGGCACGCAAGCCTAAAAAAGTTCACCATCCCTGGTCTAGTTGTTAGAGGCGCCATACGTTTTGTGCTGAGCATTGAGGAGCGAGAGTTCAAACCACTTCTGTGTGAATTTTCACCGTTCGCAGGTTCTCTGTAAAGTTAAAGGTAAATTCCTGTTGATTTAAATCATCTGAGCTTCTCCTCTACCGGCTGAAAAGCCTAAGGCTGATAGTCGTATAAAGATAGAAGTTTTATTACTTTCCAAATACAGCACCACAGTACTGCCTAATAAGGGTAGGTATTGTTATCACGAGCAATAAACTACAACAAGATAAGATCATACAAACTTAGAAAAATAAAAACAGCAATACAATATATGGAGAAAATGGAGACGAAGATACAAGTGACCAACGATAGAGAAGAAATAGAGGAAATGTGGAATAACCTGAAGTAAATATGCTTGAGACAGCAAAAGAGACATGTGGTACGAAGAAAAGCACATACAAGAAACAACAGACAGCTCGGTGGTCGGAGGACGTACGAGAGAAAAAAAAAAGAAAAGAAAAAAGCATGGCAAAGCTAAACGACGAAAATAGCGGAAACTACAAAAAATACAGACAAGAGAAAAATAGTAAAAGACGAGGTTAGAATAGCAAAAACCAGGGAATGGGAAAAGTTCGGGGAGGCAATGGAAAAAAACGCAAGGGAAAACCAAAAGCTACTGTATAAAACCCTAAAAGATTGCAGAAAAGAAAAAAGACAAGAAATAAGATACATACAAGACAAACAAGGAGAGTGCAGAAGGAAAACGAAGAAATATTAGATAGATGGAAAGAATATTTTGAAGAATTATATATATATATATATATATATATATATATATATATATATATATATTATCAATTGCCTTTTACATTTCAGTGTAGGCTAGCTGAAGAATTACTAACCTCAAATAACGACAAAGAACAAAAGACAAGAATTAGAGACAAGAACAACACAGAAGCAGATACAGAGAGTATCAAGGAACAAGAACTACTAGAAATAATAAGGAAATTAAAAATAGGAAGAAGCACCAGGACAAGACCAGATTACAGCGGAAATGATCAAGCATCTGGGCCCTGTAGCTAAAGAAAAACTACGGAAACTACTGAACAACATATGGAGTACAAATATTATACCAAAAGACTGGCAAACAGCACTAATCGTACCCATACACAAGAAAGGGGATAAGACGAAATGCTCAAATTATAGAGGCATAACACTAATAAGTATAGGGATGAAAATATTAGAAAAGACAATAAACAAGAGAATAATAGCAAGAATAGAACAGACACTAGAAGAATCGCAATGCGGTTTTAGGAAAGGAAGATCTACACAGGACAACATCTTCACAATAAAACGAATCACAGAAAAAAGAACTACAAATAGTAAAAACACATATTTATGATTCATAGACCTAGAAAATGCATTGGATATGATCCCAAGAAATAAATTATGGAAAATCCTGGAAGGGAGAGGTGTAGAAATAAAGACAGTCGAATTAATACAAAACATATATAACAACAACACCCATGCAATAATACACAATAAGGGACAAACATCAAGAACATTTAAGACAACCACTGGACTAAGACACGAAGGCGGGCTTAGTCCTACATTATTTATTATATACATGGATGAAATAATGAAGAGCATGAAACCAGAAATCAAAAAAACGAATATAGGTTACAAAAACATGCAAGTGGTAAAAATATCGGAAGGAGCAATCGCTGATGATGTCGTAGTGATAGCAGAAAATGAAGCTAATCTGCAGCACAACCTGAGTGTATGGAATAGGTATCTAGTATAGTATAATATTAAAATAATTATAACAAAACAAAAGTGATGATAATAGGAAATCGGAATGAACAAATAAATATAAAGATAAAACAATACAAAATAGAGCAAGTAGAACAATTCAAATACCTAGGAGTAGCAAGACGGAAATATGAAAGGTGAAATTAGTAACAGAATAAACAACATAGTTAAAACATACCACGCATTGAGCAATATACTGATTAAGAAAAAAGAGATCAGCAGAAGGACAAAAATAAATATATACAAAAGCATATATAGACCTATACTGACATATGGGAGCGAGACGTGGAAACTAACGAAAAGGGACAAAAGTAGAATACAGGCAATGGAAATGAAATATCTCAGAGGAGTAAAACAAGTTACGAGAAGAGACAGAATAAGAAATGATGAAATCAGAAAAGAATTTGGAATTGAAGCAATAGAAAAGTATATAGAAAAGAAACAACTAAACTGGTTGGGACATTTAATTAGGATGGACAAAACGAATCAAACAAAACAGGTATGGGAAGCAAGAACTGGAAATAAAAGAAGAAGAGGTAGACCAAGAAATGAGTGGGACAACAGAATAGAGGAAATAATAATCAAGAAAGGAAAGACAGTTAAACAAGCAAGAGAACTGGCGAAGAACAGAAAAGAGTGGAAAGAATTTACAAATGTAACAACAATAATAATTGTAGAGTATAATGTAAATGTAATAACCTACACCGAAAGGTAATCGAAAAATTTCGAATTGCTAATTTTTGTTTTCGTAATATAGACTATTTTTGAAAATTGCCTGTGTGTATGTGTAAGATTAAACGTAAAACGGGAAAAAACGGTAAAAACGTGAAAACGTGAAAAAAAAAATATTAAAACGTCAATCGTACCCAGTCGAACCGAAATATCTTGAATTTTGATTTAATATTAATTACGTAATTAATTGGAAAAATCACACCAGATATTGTTATTGTACCCGAAATATAAAAAAAAACTCATAGCAATATTTTCCAGTAATAAACTATCGGACGAAACAAGTGCTGTAGCTCATATGTTAGAAGTTAATCAATATATATATATATATATATTTATTTATTAGTAAATCGTAATGAAAACGTTACAAAATGCTTTATTTCTAAATATTCTTTTTTGTTTCAGGTAAGAACGCCCACATACAGATACAGGTCGCTAGTAAGTTAATTTTGTCGGTTACAATTAAGTTATCGTTAATACTGCATTTTTTAAAGAAATACTATATATATATATATATATGTATATATGACTATTAACGCATTTTTTTAAACAAAAAAATAAAGGTTACTCCAATCGGCAAGTCAAAAAAGGGGATTACCTGGACAAAATGCCGAAGTTAATGATTTAATTATGAAACTTTGAGATATTGTTCTGGGTTGATGTGGGTGGGGGTGTGTAATCTGAGTTTTTGACCTCGAGGGACCTGTAGAAACTTGGGGACGGGCAACATTTTCCGAAACTTTCGGATTTTAGCTTATCTTCTAAACCATAGGGTTGGTTTTCGAGGAAAATGTATATAAATACAAAGTTGTAGAACATTAAATTTCCTTCAATTTTTATTGGTCAGCGTTAGTTTTTTATCCAATTAAAAAAAAGACCTTTATTGGCATTTACCTCAGCCCCTCCACATCACAAACCTCAACAAAAATATACAAAAATAAAAATAAAAATACAATATAAATAAAAGTACTACTCCGCCAAAAATTACTAATTACCCCCATCTATCGCCGCTCCCTTTGCCCTTGCCACTTTCCTCTCCCAAGTCAACCTCCTGCAGATTTTCACGCCTTCCCCATCCTCGCATAACCATTCATTCAGCTTTCTGCAGCCTCCCACCCACTCTGCTTTCACACCCTCACATTCTTCGCTAAGGTGCCACCACGTGTCGCTTCCCTTACTACACAGCGCATACGCAGTGTACCCTAAACCCATCCACACTTTCCTCCCTCTCTCGTCTGACCCACACCTCGCTCTTACCATGCATACCTTGTCCTCCCTGCTCCACTCCCCCCTGGCTAAGTAACTCGGGAGTCTCCCACTCACTTGCCACTCTACGTAGCCAGGGTTGTAAGAGCTCTCATTCATTCTAGTCTGCCGTTCTTGCCACTCAATATCTCTCAATCTCTCTCTTACCTCAGTTCCTAGGCTTCCCATTTCTCTCAGCTTCTCCTCTACCCACACCTCAGACATACCCACTCTTTCATACATCCTTCCTCTATCCTTTCTCCAACCACTCTCCGTCCTACTCTTACACCTCATCCATACCTCCCGCACCAGTCTTTCCTCACCCAATTCCTGCAATCTTTCTTCAAACTTCACAACCCTTACACACGACTCCCACCACATACTCATACGATTCGTCTCCTGCAACAGCACTGCCCTCGGTGTCGACCTTTCGAGATCCAGCAGACTCTTCAGGAGCACACCTTGCTCTCTCTCTATCACATCCCACTCACGCAATCCCCACACTTCCACTCCATACAACAGAATAGGTTTTACACACGCATCCCAGATCTTGCACGCCATTACGAGGTTACCGCCCCACAACCTCTCCCATTTCCTTCTCGCTATTCCCCAAGCCATTCTCGCTTTCGCTTGCATACTTTCCACATGCACCCTAAATCCTCCTCCACTGTCAAACCAGAAACCCAAATATTTAAAGACATTCACTCTCTCAATCATCCTTCCCTTACATTTCAGCTCTTCTACTCTACCCCTTCTACCCATATTCCTAAACATCATCCGTTTAGTCTTCTCCACATTCACTACTAGCCCTCTCCTATCCATGTACCTTCCCATTATTTCCAACATCTCTTGCATCTCTTCCACTCTCTTGGCTACTAATACTATGTCATCCGCATATGCCAGCATCCACACCTTGGTTCTCCCCACCACGACCCCTCCAGCCTGTCCTCTCCTCAGCACCGCCTCCAACTCGCTTGTGTATAGATTGAACAGGAGGGGGCTTAGCGGGCACCCTTGCCTTACACCCACAATCACCCTAAACTTCTCAGACACTTCTCCATTCACTCTCGATTTTGCCCACGTCTCTTTATATATACTTCTCACCCACTCCACTCCTTCCACTTCCATACCCAATCTATCCATACATTCCACCAGTTTCCCCCTAGGAACTGAGTCATACGCCGCTTTCAAATCCACAAACACCGCATACACTCTCCCTTTGCACTCCAACGCTTCCTCCACCATTCTCGCAAGCGTGAAAATCTGCTTCCTCGTCCCTCTTCCCTTTCTGAAACCCCCCTGGCATTCCGGCAGCAGCCATTTTCTATCCACTTCCCTCGCTAGTCTATTTTTCACAATTGTCATCATTGCTTTGTATCCCGCATTCATAACGGTAATACCCCTATAATTATTTACGACCGATGCTGCTCCCCCTTTGTGTACCGGGACCACCACCCCCACACGCCACTCTTCCGGCAGTTCTTCCTCACCACTCCAGACTCTAGACATTTATTTTTCGACATGTCTATGTATACTGGGTGTGTGCACGTTCTCATTGGTTAACTTAATAGTCCTCCAGTTACCAAACGAAGACGAATTTACTAATAAAATAATCGAATTCTTGCTAGATTAACTCACTTCTACCACCACTTGAGAGATTGATACAAGCTATACCCCGCGACCCCTTGCCCTCCTCTTCCGTTCACCCCCACAAACCACATCGAATTTAGCTGTTTTGCCAGTATTAGTTCTCCGACTTTTTGTAAGAAACATCCGATGATGAAATTTGGCAGAACTTTTCACAAAGCACCCTTCAGGTAAACATATTGTTAGGGGATGAAGCACAAAATAACCACGCGCCATTAAGCATAGTTGTTTCTATCCTCAAGTCAAGGATATCACTCGTTTCTACGCGGACCATTTCATTTTAATAAATCTGGTAAAATTTTGGGTAATTAAACTCGTCTCATCTTCTCCCTTGACCGATGGAAAAGCCCCACGGCTGATAGCCGTAAAAAGATACAAGTTTTTAAAAATTCAATTTCCTTGACAAAAAGCTTCAATATGAGAGCCCTTCCCGACACCGAAACCCCTGGGATAGAAATAACTTCCCCGTAGCTGCTAAAAAAAAGTGCTGAAGAAAATTGAGGATACAGGACCATAAACTGTGGATATTAATAGTAATATTTTGTGTGCACTTATTTTCGGACATTTTTGAGTTAGTACTTTAAATTTAGCCGTTTATTTTATCTATTCACTAATAAATTCTACTAATTCGGACATTTTTGAGTTGGTACTTTAAATTTAGCCGTTTATTTTATCTATTTACTAATAAATTCTACTAATTCGGACATTTTTGAGTTGGCACTTTAAATATAGCCGTTTATTTTATCTATTTACTAATAAATTCTACTAATTCGGACATTTTTGAGTTGGTACTTTAAATTTAGCCGTTTATTTTATCTATTTACTACTAAATTCTAATTTTGACTCAATCCAGTTCAAATTATATATTTTTATTATATCGCACAAATATACACATACAAATTTTCTTCGCCGCATCTAAGTCATATTAGTAATCCTATAGGACCGCTGTATATTTCCTCAACCAATTTCAAAGCGATAAATATAGGCACTGCACTGCATATGTTTACATTCTCTCATATTCAGCGAACTGTGGGCACTTTGCACATTTTTAAATACGTGATAAATTGGTATTCAGCTGTGCTTTACGAGCGCCTATGTTTAGTTTATCTAGTATTGTGCGGGGACTTTCGCGGTAATAGTATGCAAATATTTTATTGGCATTACGTTCGAAGCACAACACCATACAGCTGCAAATAGTCGTATTTGCCCTCAATAGAAACGCTATACAAAGATTATATGAAGGCAAGCCACACATGCAGAACTTCATCGAGTAATTAGCAAATCAAGCGGGAAAATACGGCATCTGGTGACGGGCAATGATCTACATAAAGTAGGTATTTTTCACTACATTAATTAATCCTGGTTAGGGTTTGTAAAATGAACATGGCATATGGAATAATGGCATATTAAAAAAAAAAAACATGGTGTATGGAATAATGGCATATTAACCCTCAGTTGGTATGGTAACTACCTCAGCTGCTTAAGGTATGACCCACACACTTATGATTTTTTGTGTGTCATAGGTTTTGCCGGTAAATATTTTTGGACGATGATTAATACATCTTTAGGGTATTAATTAAGCATTACTAGTGAAATTATGCATATTAAAGTAAAAATCACAGAAACAAAGAAGAAATCAGACAACTCTGTAATATTTGGCACTGATTATGTGATATAAAAATAAAAATTTGTTTCTAAAAAATATTGCACTCTGGTTTAATTCTAATTGCTAACACCCCAAGTCATCATAATATCTGAAAAAAAGGTAAACTATATTTCTTTCCAAAGTGTTTTGTCTCATCATACTTTTAGTCATTTGTTATCATAGATAAGCTGTGGACCTTTTTGGTCCATCCTCAATTGGATATTTATGATGTAGTGATGATAACATTATCACTGCTTTACGCCTTTTTGACACGTACGATAAAATGGTTACGTCTAATGAAGATAAAGCAGGACGATACTTATGAGGCTTTTATTCAGGTAGTATATCGCATTTGGCGTTTCGTAGAGTTCGTGTATGTTATATTGACTTTATTCAGTTCAATCATAAGTTCCATCGAAGAAAACCAATGTTTTTCCGTAATGTATTCCATAATGTATACTCTAATGTTACTGTATTTATAATTGGTGGAATTGTTTCTAAACAAAATATGCTGACGCTTATGGTATGGTGGGTCAAATATGACCCGCAACAACGTACAACCCGGAAACAATACACAACTCTCTATTCACGTACGTTGCATCTGAAACTATCTTAGAAGTTAGGAGAATTCCTTAAGTGGTATGCAGCTGCACAAAAAATAGGAATAGTAAAGGAAACAATATGAACAACTTATTTTTCAGTCAAATGTCAATTGTAGAACCGGCCCTAAATCATCTTCACTAGCTGAGCTACACTGATGAGATCTAATAAGATCGAAATCTAGATATGTAGATTGCTAAGAGGTGGATCCACACTTATATATGTAATATTGTGTGCATTCGAATGTTTTCTTTTTAATCAAAAGTAACGTGTTTTTTACACGTCTATTAATGTTAAGTCCGGAACCTCTCAATTACTTTTATTTGCACTATAAAGCGGGAAAACGTGGCGCAATTTCTTTCATGGACACTGCACGCAATTTCAGTACGTATATTTTAATGACATTATCCGGCTGGTGTGTGCGGAAAAAAAAGTTTTTATCTCGTTCAGCTTTATTAACGGTTTAAGTCTAATTGAATTAGACAGTACAAAGATGCCGCCGCGCAAGTAGAAGCAAATACAGATGGAAAAAGTAAGGCGTTTTACTAGAGATTAATCTAATATTTGTTTTATGGCAATTATAGTGAAGAAATATAATAGTTAATTGTAGTATGAAGTTGTTTTCTTGTAGAACTAATTTGCTACTTAGTACTTTCTTATTTGTAGTACTTTCGCTTGGTTAATGATGTTTTTTTTAGTATCATCCAATTATATATGTGTCTTTAATATTTTATAAAATACCTTTCACGTACAAACATCTTTTAATATGTATTCTAAATATAAATTGATTTATGCAAATGTTTAATTAAATTATAAATATACTTTATATACGACCGATAACTCACAGACTCACGAGGAAGAGGTTAAACCTGCAACAGTAGATGAGTGGAGAGAAGAGGAAGTGCTATCATACAGGAGCTCCCAGACATAAAAGCGATAGGGTGGTTACTAATTTTCATAGTTCTGTAGGACGTCCACTACAACTTTTTAACTTTGACACTAAAAATAGTAAAGTCAATTGTTATAAATTTTATATTTTAAATAGAACAACCTGTATACTGTCACATATTTATATTCTACGTTACATTTAGCTATAAATTGCGTTATTTTGTTTTCTCTCTCTGAAAAAAAACAGTGTAACATTTGGATTTAATTGCAACATATTATAATATTTCACGATATTCAGTGCTTAAAGCATATAACCCTCGTCACACTTTATATTTCCATAAGCTGTCCACTTGTAATTGGCATCACATCATCGTTAAGCTTCCTAGTGTGCTCTAATTTGGCGTGTAAATATGAACATGTAGCCATGTAGCGTACACAAACAAACGTTGTATTTACTTAATGAGATAAATTGCGACCTGAACACTCTAATCGTAATTAAGTAAATGAGAACAAGCTTTTAGTGTTATGCAAAGAAATATCTCAATTTTATGTATTGTTTTCTAGCCATCAGATAGTGATTAATAGTTAGTAACAGTAACAAAACGATGGGCATAATTCACTCATTTTAGATTTTTCATGTCACAGCGGACATATATGATAATGAGGTCTATATCCATAATACCGACATTCAAAATCCCGACAATATCGACATCACGACACTAAAATTAAATGCTATAACAAAACATCTAAACAAATATAAAGAAACATATATCTACCATGTTGCAATATATTTGCAATATGAATTTTCTTAACATAACAAATTTTATCTGCAGCTTTCCTTTTACAAATAAAAACTTGTTTACAAGCTTGCATTCGTCTCGACATGAAACAAAACCGTTTCTCCAGCACAAATACGTATAACGCGTCCGCGGAATGAATCCAAAGCCCACGTCCCAGGGGAGCAGTCCCCATTTCTCTTTGCCTCCATCAAACAGTGTACAATATGCGCCATGATTTTGTAATCACAACTTTCAAATCCGCTTTTTAAATTGAACTCGCACATTTTGCAAATATATAAACAGCTAAACAGCTAAGAGTTTCATAAAATAAAAGTAAGAGTAAAGTACTTTCTACTGGATGTAATTTATATATTGCTAAGGTTTTAACATATTGTAACCGTTAGATAAAGTTAGGCCACTTTTTCAGTTAATTAACATTCCATTCAGGTTATTAAAACATTCACTGTTGAAATGTTAAAAGTTAGGTTTAAGGCCACTTTTCCAGTTGATTAATATTCCGTTTAGGTTATTAAAAGCATTTACTGTTAAAACGCTAAAAGTTAGGTTTGAGGTCACTTTTTCAGTAGATTAACATTCCGTTCAAGTTATTAAGATTTACATATACTGTTAAAATGCTTAAAGTTAGGTTTGAGGACACTTTTTCAGTTGATTAACATTCCGTTCAGGTTATTTAGAGTTAAATGGTAAAAGTTAGGTTTGAGGCCCCTTTTTCAGTTGATTAACATTCCGTTCAGGTTATTAAGAGAATTTACTGTTAAAACGCTAAAAGTAAGGTTTGAGGCCACTTTTTCAGTTGATTAACATTCCGTTCAAGTTATTAAGATTTACATATACTGTTAAAATGCTTAAAGTTAGGTTTGAGGCCACTTTTTCAGTTGATTAACATTCCGTTCAAGTTAGTAAGAGCATTTACTGTTGAAACGCTAAAAGATAGGTTTGAGGCCACTTTTTCAGTTGATTAACATTCCGCTCAGGTTATTAAGAGCATTTACTGTTAAAATGGTGAATGGTGAGAGTGGGCTACCGAAAAATGAATGTGGCAGGCGAGTGGTGGATCTGGCAGGGCGATGGTCTGGCAAAAAAGTGCTGAAAGGGGTGAGGACGACGAACCAGGAGTATGGGGTGGATGGAAGAGGTGACGAGGGCAACTGCAGGGTGGGCTTCTGGAACACTGCGGGTCTAAAGAAAAAAGTGCTGGGAGGAGTGTGGGTAAAAGAACTAGAGGATTGGTTGGGCTCAAAGGACATAGTGGGGCTAGTAGAGACGTGGCTGACAGAAGAGGAGTCGGGGCAGGTAGAGTGCTGTATGCCGACAGGATGGGACTGGATGACTCAGGGAGCGAAGAAGGAAGCTAAGATGGGTAGAGCCAAAGGAGGAATCCTATTGGGGGTGAGGAAGATAGTGGGAAAATGGAACAGAGAGACGCTAAGAGAAGCTACAGGACTCGTAATAGGGAAGGTGGAAATGCATAGAAGTGCGGTGTGGGTGGGAGCAGTGTACTATAACAAAAAGCGGGTGGAATTAATGGAGGTACTAGACGAACTGGATACGGCAGCAGATATATGGATCATCGGGGGCGACTGGAATGTGAGGGTGGGGGAGCTGGAAGGAGGGATCGGAGAAGACGGTGACTGGAGAAAAAGGTGCTCCCAGGATAAAGTGACTAACCTACTCTCCTGGTTGGAATGGATGCAATGGGTGAGAAAGTCAGGATGGGATGTGCTCAACGGTTGCTGTGAAGGGGACTGGGAAGGGAAAAAAACGTTCTGCGGACAAGGAGGAGGCTCGGTTTTGGACTACGTGCTGGTCAAAGGGATCGAAAGGGAAGAGTTGGTGTGCTTCAAGGTGGAAAAAGTAGGAGGGTCGGATCATGTACCGGTGGAGGTGGTCCTTAGGGTGAGAAACGTTGGGAAGGGAGAACAGTGGAAGGGGCAACAGAGGGTTGGATGGAGCGAGCCGGATTTGGATGCATACGAGAAAAAGCTAAAACGCGTCAAGTGGGAGGATGTGCATTCGATGCTCCAGTTGGAGAGATGGTGGCTGCATTGGAGAAGAAGAAGAGTGGGGGGGGCAGAGGAAGAGTTGGTTTGACGAGGAATGTAGGGTGAAGAAGTCGAGCTGGCGAAGAGTAATGGCGAAGTGGAGAAATGGGAGAGGTGAAGTGGAAAGGGCCAATCAGGCGAAGAGGGAGTTCGAGAGAACCTTCGAGAGGAAGAAGATAGAGGAGTTGCAGAAGGTAGAAACGAGATTGAAGGAGTGTGTGACAGAGAAAGGGTTGTGGGAAATTCTGAGGGGAAGCGTAAAAAAGGGCAACGTTAGCATAGAGCTGGCAGAGTGGGAGAAGAGCTGTAGAGAGATGGCGGGGTCAGAGGTGGATTTAGGGAGTCCGAGACCGGTGGTAGGAAGGGAGGTGTTTTCGCGGGAAGAGGTCGACGTGGCCATAGGGCAGCTGAAACTGGGAAAGGCGGCGGGGGAAGATAGGCTGAAGGCAGAGGCCTTCAAAAGATTAACAGAGGAAGGAAAAGATAAGTTACTGGAGGTTTTGAATAGAGTCTGGAGTGGTGAGGAAGAACTGCCGGAAGAGTGGCGTGTGGGGGTGGTGGTCCCGGTACACAAAGGGGGAGCAGCATCGGTCGTAAATAATTATAGGGGTATTACCGTTATGAATGCGGGATACAAAGCGATTATTACAATTGTGAAAAATAGACTAGCGAGGGAAGTGGATAGAAAAGGGCTGCTGCCGGAATGCCACGGGGGTTTCAGAAAGGGAAGAGGGACGAGGGAGCAGATTTTCACGCTTGCGAGAATGGTGGAGGAAGCGTTGGAGTGCAAAGGGAGAGTGTATGCGGTGTTTGTGGATTTGAAAGCGGCGTATGACTCAGTTCCTAGGGGAAAACTGGTGGAATGTATGGATAGATTGGGTATGGCAGTGGAAGGAGTGGAGTGGGTGAGAAGTATATATAAAGAGACGTGGGCAAAATCGAGAGTGAATGGAGAAGTGTCTGAGAAGTTTAGGGTGAATGTGGGTGTAAGGCAAGGGTGCCCGCTAAGCCCCCTCCTGTTCAATCTATACACAGGTAAGTTGGAGGCGGTGCTGAGGAGAGGACAGGCTGGAGGGGTCGTGGTGGGGAGAACCAAGGTGTGGATGCTGGCATATGCGGATGACATAGTATTAGTAGCCAAGAGAGTGGAAGAGATGCAAGAGATGTTGGAAAGAATGGGAAGGTACATGGATAGGAGAGGGCTAGTAGTGAATGTGGAGAAGACTAAATGGATGATGTTTAGGAATAGGGGTAGAAGGGGCAGAGTGGAAGAGCTGAAATGGAAGGGAAGGATGATTGAGAGAGTGAATGTCTTTAAATATTTGGGTTTCTGGTTTGACAGTGGAGGAGGATTTAGGGTGCATGTGGAAAGTATGCAAGCGAAAGCGAGAATGGCTTGGGGAATAGCGAGAAGGAAATGGGAGAGGTTGTGGGGCGGTAACCTCGTAATGGCGTGCAAGATCTGGGATGCGTGTGTAAAACCTATTCTGTTGTATGGAGTGGAAGTGTGGGGATTGCGTGAGTGGGATCCGATAGAGAGAGAGCAAGGTATGCTCCTGAAGAGTCTGCTGGGTCTCAAAGGTCGACACCGAGAGCAGTGCTGTTGCAGGAGACGAATCGTATGAGTATGTGGTGGGAGTCGTGTGTAAGGGTTGTGAAGTTTGAAGAAAGATTGCAGGAATTGGGTGAGGAAAGACTGGTGCGGGAGGTATGGATGAGGTGTAAGAGTAGGACGGAGAGTGGTTGGAGAAAGGATAGAGGAAGGATGTATGAAAGAGTGGGTATGTCTGAGGTGTGGGTAGAGGAGAAGCTGAGAGAAATGGGAAGCCTAGGAACTGAGGTAAGAGAGAGATTGAGAGATATTGAGTGGCAAAAACGGCAGACTAGAATGAATGAGAGCTCTTACAACCCTGGCTACGTAGAGTGGCAAGTGAGTGGGAGACTCCCGAGTTACTTAGCCAGGGGTGAGTGGAGCAGGGAGGACAAGGTATGCATGGCAAGAGCGAGGTGTGGGTCAGACGAGAGAGGGAGGAAAGTGTGGATGGGTTTAGGGTACACCGCGTGTGCGCTGTGTAGTAAGGGAAGCGACACGTGGTGGCACCTTAGCGAAGAATGTGAGGGTGTGAAAGCAGAGTGGGTGGGAGACTTCAGAAAGCTGAATGAATAGTTATGCGAGGATGGGGAAGGCGTGAAAATCTGCAGGAGGCTGACGTGGGAGAGGAAAGTCGCAAGGGCAAAGGGAGCGGCGATAGATGGGGGTAATTAGTAATTTTTGGCGGAGTAGTACTTTTATTTTTATTTTTGTATATTTTTGTTGAGGTTTGTGATGTGGAGGGGCAGTGAGGCAAATGCCAATAAAGGTCTTTTTTTTTACTGTTAAAATGCAGTAGAAATATTAAAAATGTATACATATTTAAACTAAATATTTTTTAAATTGTAAAAATATTGTAAATTGTCCTAAATAAAGTATAGACGTGATCCAACACCCTTGAATTTACTTTTTCACAAAAACATAAAAGTGCCAATTAAAATCAGTTGTTTGTATACAAATCAAAAGTGTGCTACTCTCCTGTGATTCTCTTCGTATTACATTCACAAAACATGTTGATGCATCGACAATTACAGTCTTTTTTTTTAACATTATTATTTTCAAATCAAACGCGTCGCGCACGATCAAAGCGTACGCGGCACACACACTCATTAGATATAATTGCAGGATGCAGCTAACTTTTTCGCTTTGATCCTATTTGGAGTCCTTTTGAGTATTGCATTCCTCACTTTCCGTTTTTTTACACACATCGCAGCAGTGCCCGCAAAGGAAACGGCACAGAAAACCAATATTAAACAAAATTTAAATTTGCTGACGTTTTTAAAATATTTATAAAACGCCGGTGGCGTTAAAATAAACATCAACCTGGGGACCTATAAACATGCGCTTATAAAGTAACCGGGGCCCTAAAATGTAGCAGCCCGAAATATCAGTTGAATATATAAATTGAATGCTCAATACTTAAACCTGATTAAATAAATTATGTTAAGAATGCCAACGATAACAAGTAAACGGGGGACAACAAACCCTCGACACATTTTCGCAGGCCCCATATATTTACGGAATTGAGCCATAAAGTCCTCTCTGCGGTGCGCATCTTTTTATGGCTCATTTGTGAAAGTATTTTCGGCGCCGCTTATTGTTATCCGGTTTAAAAATCGGAGCGTAGCCAATCCGGGCAGATAGAGCCGTTTGTCTACCCAGAAAAACAGTCAGCAACATGAATGAAACTAATTTACCGAAAGGTCAAAATTTAAATACTGTACAATTGCCATTTCGGCCACCCAACTGTGCGGTTGAACGTAACGTTTCATGGCGCACAATAAAAAAAACTTGTGGCATTTGTAGAGCATCCCGTTAATCGCAAGCCTTAAAAACGTGTCGATACTGGCATTACGTTTTTCTAATCGATTCGCTAATGCAATGTTTTGAGTCTGACATCATGTATGTTAATCAAAACACGGTTTTTTTGCAGTAAACCCGTTTTGATCTAGCGTTTATGCCTAAAACAAGTTGAGCATAATGGGTTGAATTAATATTTTAATAAGCTTATTATATTTTATGGTCTTGTAGAAGAGGCTTAATGGATATTTTATAGGAACTAATGGTAATCTGTTGAATATGCAAGCTTCATGCAAAATAAGTCAGGGTCAATAAATTTTTCGTGTAAAAATAATATGAAATCTGTTCTGTTTTCATTCAATTTGAATATATACGCATACATGAGGGTGAACGAAGGGTTCCTAATAGAATAAACTATTAAATAAATAGATCATGGTTGATATCTATTTACGCCAGCTATATATTTCGTTCATCCGAAAAAATAATTAAAATTGCGTTTTTATTGGGCCGCTAAAAAACTAATTTCTGGAAATTTAAATTAACATTTGAAATTCGTTTGATATCAAAAGTATGAGACTACCAAGAAATAAATCATGGTTGTTATCATATCAACTGTATTTTGTATTAATTCGAAAAATGAAAATGTCTATTATGTGGCTACTCTAAACAGAATTTCTAAAACGTCCAAAAGTATGAGACTACCAAGAAGACTATCATGATTGTTATCATATCAACTATATTTTGCGTTCATTTGAAAAATGAATATGTCTATTATATGGCTACTCTAACCAGAATTTCTAAAAAGTCCAGGGTATAATCAAATACTTTTTTTACCAAAAACTTCCTGAAGAATGAGACATAAATTGCAATTATATTTTTCGAAACTGTTGTGTTTAGCCTTATAGAAAGGTCTCGTTTCTATAAGGCTAAACTGAAAATTGAATCGAGGTTCCTGCTCTACTGTATCGATGGTACAATAAATTCGATAAAATTAATTCATATTTTAATAACTGCAATTAATACAAGTATCTTTTAAACTCTTTTAAAAATAGATTTATAAGAATTTTATCATTACCACCACTTCCTGTTTTGAACAAGTAGTGGTTATTACCACAATTCGCGGCGATGACGTTATTTATTGCTCCCCAATCCCCGTTTCATGACGCCGGCTGCTGCGGTTCTTTCTCTCGTTTTATTTTCGCTGCCGCGACTCCGTGGTAATAATGAAATATTGGAAACCTGACATCGGCGACTCTGATAAGGTATTACCGCTGTGTACATTTCGCTTATGCTGTGGAATGCAAAGCTATATAACCCGCGACGTGTAAGGTATAATATGTGCCCCGGCAAAGAAGTGACGCGGCGGAACGGGTCGCTTTTTCTTGCGGGATACATAAAATATTTCCAATAAAAAGGCGATCCGCGCGATAGCACACGCACGAAAATGCGTGTGCAGCGCTCTTGTTGTTGGGGCAGCATTGTGTTGGTTGAGGCTGGTCGGAGAATTAAGTCGTCGAGTTTGCGGGCGAGAAATTACAATGAAATGCGATATAAAGAATGTATATACATACACGTTTGTATTATATGATGTTATAATAACTAGGGATTGCAAAACCGAGATCCTGGAACACAGAAAATCTAGGACTAATTTTGCCTATACGTAAATATCGGTATTCGTCGGTATTTACAGAGATACCGGGATTCCGGAAAATATCCCTGTTGCAGACAGTAGTTATAGATGCTCACTATTTCTGTATGGATATCAACCGATAGAGATTTTAATATTTGCCCATTTATATTGCCGTACCCTGGACACGTATTTTCCCCGATTTAGAATTGTATCATATTCGTCTGAAGTGATCTCTTCTATTGGTTCATCTGGATGTTGTCTCTGGGTGAAGGATTTGTGCCAGTTCTTGACCTCTATGAACGTCTGGTTGTCGAAACACGCGTTATTATTTGGTTGGAAAGTGTTCTTAAATGCAACACCAACGGCCTCTGCAATTTCTTCATCCGTTGAATAGATTTGTGTATTTTCCGTTATGTTTTGCAGCCTATTTTGATGTTCATTTCGGGAAAGTTTTTTGATTTGTTGCCAGTATATCTTGCCCTTCATAAGATTAATCTCTTCGCATACTCGGACCCATTTTCTAGACCTGTATTCACGTATACGAACATATATCTCTTTATTTAGCTCGTTATATTTTCTTTTGTCAGTTGTCTCATTTTTCTTTACATCTCTGTATAATTGTTTTTTTTTATTTTATTAGTTTAGATAATATCTAGTGGCAATTTATGTAGGAATAAGCGTTTTTCTAGTGTTTTTGGAATGTTACCGTCATAAATTACAAATCCAATAATATTAGAGAGAAAAAAAGTGCTATAACTCGCTTTATAATTTTCAAAATTGTATAAATTTACCTTCAAAACATTCATGATTTGTTATATGACACGACTAACTTAGCTTTAATTTCATATCGCAACTGACTTTAGTGTTTTTGGAATGTTAAAGTCATAAATTACAAATCCAACAATATTAGAGAGACCAAAAGTGCTATAACTACCTTTATAATTTTCAAAATTGTATAAAATTACCTTCAAAACATTCATGATTTGTTATATGATACGACTAACTTAGCTTTAATTTCATATCGCAACTGACTTTTGTCTTTTTGGAATGTTAAAGTCATAAATTACAAATCCAATAATATTAGAGAGACCAAAAGTGCTATAACTCGCTTTATAATTTTCAAAATTGTATAAATTTACCTTCAAAACATTCATGATTTGTTATATGATACGACTAACTTAGATTTAATTTCATATCGTAACTGACTTTAGTCTTTTGGAATGTTAAAGTCATAAATTACAAATCCAATAATATTAGAGAGACCAAAAGTGCTATAACTCGCTTTATAATTTTCAAAATTGTATAAATTTACCTTCAAAACATTCATGATTTGTTATATGACACGACTAACTTAGCTTTAATTTCATATCGCAACTGACTTTTGTCTTTTTGGAATGTTAAAGTCATAAATTAGAAATCCAATAATATTAGAGAGACCAAAAGTGCTATAACTCGCTTTATAATTTTCAAAATTGTATAAATTTACCTTCAAAACATTCATGATTTGTTATATGATACGACTAACTAAGATTTAATTTCATATCGCAACTGACTTTAGTCTTTTGGAATGTTAAAGTCATAAATTACAAATCCAATAATATTAGAGAGACCAAAAGTGCTATAACTCGCTTTATAATTTTCAAAATTGTATAAATTTACCTTCAAAACATTCATGATTTGTTATATGACACGACTAACTTAGCTCTAATTTCATATCGCAACTGACTTTAGTCTTTTTGGAATGTTAAAGTCATAAATTACAAATCCAATAATATTAGAGAGACCAAAAGTGCTATAACTACCTTTATAATTTTCAAAATTGTATAAAATTACCTTCAAAACATTCATGATTTGTTATATGACACGACTAACTTAGCTCTAATTTCATATCGCAACTGACTTTAGTCTTTTTGGAATGTTAAAGTCATAAATTACAAATCCAATAATATTAGAGAGACCAAAAGTGCTATAACTCGCTTTATAATTTTCAAAATTGTATAAATTTACCTTCAAAACATTCATGATTTGTTATACGATACGACTAACTTAGCTTTAATTTCATATCGCAACTGACTTTAGTCTTTTTGGAATGTTAAAGTCATAAATTACAAATCCAACAATATTAGAGAGACCAAAAGTGCTATAACTACCTTTATAATTTTCAAAATTGTATAAAATTACCTTCAAAACATTCATGATTTGTTATATGATACGACTAACTTAGCTTTAATTTCATATCGCAACTGACTTTTGTCTTTTTGGAATGTTAAAGTCATAAATTACAAATCCAATAATATTAGAGAGACCAAAAGTGCTATAACTCGCTTTATAATTTTCAAAATTGTATAAATTTACCTTCAAAACATTCATGATTTGTTATATGACACGACTAACTTAGCTCTAATTTCATATCGCAACTGACTTTAGTCTTTTTGGAATGTTAAAGTCATAAATTACAAATCCAATAATATTAGAGAGACCAAAAGTGCTATAACTACCTTTATAATTTTCAAAATTGTATAAAATTACCTTCAAAACATTCATGATTTGTTATATGACACGACTAACTTAGCTCTAATTTCATATCGCAACTGACTTTAGTCTTTTTGGAATGTTAAAGTCATAAATTACAAATCCAATAATATTAGAGAGACCAAAAGTGCTATAACTCGCTTTATAATTTTCAAAATTGTATAAATTTACCTTCAAAACATTCATGATTTGTTATATGATACGACTAACTAAGATTTAATTTCATATCGCAACTGACTTTAGTCTTTTGGAATGTTAAAGTCATAAATTACAAATCCAATAATATTAGAGAGACCAAAAGTGCTATAACTCGCTTTATAATTTTCAAAATTGTATAAATTTACCTTCAAAACATTCATGATTTGTTATATGACACGACTAACTTAGCTCTAATTTCATATCGCAACTGACTTTAGTCTTTTTGGAATGTTAAAGTCATAAATTACAAATCCAATAATATTAGAGAGACCAAAAGTGCTATAACTACCTTTATAATTTTCAAAATTGTATAAAATTACCTTCAAAACATTCATGATTTGTTATATGACACGACTAACTTAGCTCTAATTTCATATCGCAACTGACTTTAGTCTTTTTGGAATGTTAAAGTCATAAATTACAAATCCAATAATATTAGAGAGACCAAAAGTGCTATAACTCGCTTTATAATTTTCAAAATTGTATAAATTTACCTTCAAAACATTCATGATTTGTTATATGATACGACTAACTTAGATTTAATTTCATATCGCAACTGACTTTAGTCTTTTGGAATGTTAAAGTCATAAATTACAAATCCAATAATATTAGAGAGACCAAAAGTGCTATAACTCGCTTAATAATTTTCAAAATTGTATAAATTTACCTTCAAAACATTCATGATTTGTTATATGACACGACTAACTTAGCTTTAATTTCATATCGCAACTGACTTTAGTCTTTTTGGAATGTTAAAGTCATAAATTACAAATCCAACAATATTAGAGAGACCAAAAGTGCTATAACTCGCTTTATAATTTTCAAAATTGTATAAATTTACCTTCAAAACATTCATGATTTGTTATACGATACGACTAACTTAGCTTTAATTTCATATCGCAACTGACTTTAGTCTTTTTGGAATGTTAAAGTCATAAATTACAAATCCAACAATATTAGAGAGACCAAAAGTGCTATAACTACCTTTATAATTTTCAAAATTGTATAAAATTACCTTCAAAACATTCATGATTTGTTATATGACACGACTAACTTAGCTTTAATTTCATATCGCAACTGACTTCAGTGTTTTTGGAATGTTAAAGTCATAAATTACAAATCCAATAATATTAGAGAGACCAAAAGTGCTATAACTCGCTTTATAATTTCCAAATTGTATAAAATTACCTTCAAAACATTCATGATTTGTTATATGACACGACTAACTTACACAGGAGTGGTTGTGGTGGATTGCTTTCTATTGCTCGGTATCTCCTGTTTTTGTAGAGAATTCCATGGTGAAGTAGTGATTGGAAGGAATTATCGCATCCTGATATAATTCGAATTTTGTATATTGGTGCGTCAGTGGCTTTGGAGATTATTCGCTTTACAATATCTATGATTAATATTACATTCATTCAGATGGTTGCTTATCTCTTCATCGCTTATTTCCAGTTCTACGGAAAGTATTATTCCACAGTAGGAGGTTGAGGGGATGTGCGGTGGAGTAGCGGTATTCATGTTTGATTCTTTAAGTGTGGCTATAATTTTTTGGTCTTGTAAGGACTTAAACATATTTTTTAGGATGTTTTTATCAGTGTCGGATTTGATTATGTAACCTGTTTTTGTTTTTAGAATTGTGTCTAAATTGTTATTAGTGTTTACCGCATTCCATTTATCGGACAATTCCTTACGGGACAAATTATCGACTGTTTTTGATAAAAATTATATTTTTGTTTATAGCTACCTTCATATTCTCTGCGTATTCATGTGTGGTTTCGGTGCGTGTATTTGAATTTTGTGTGTTACGTTGTAATTCACTGATTTGTGTATTTTGTGTTGTATGTGTTTTTTGTGTTGTTAGCGTATTTTGGGAATTTTGTGTATCTGCAGTTTCATATATATATATATCGTCTACTTGTCAGTTTTTGTTCGTTTTGATATATTTTTGGGAGGACGGCCTCTTCTATTCTTTTCAACAACTTGATGTCTCCATCTCCATCTTGATAACGCGTTGATTGATCTTCCACTCCGACAGGACCGCAACAGGAGCAGCGTTGCTTTCTTGTGTATGCAGTGTTGTGATGCACTTTTTAATAAGTTCACTTTGTAAAAATTATAACTTACAATTTTAACCGTAAAAGCCGGAGTTTTTGCGGAGCACGTGTTTACAGAATGAATGTCGTTTCTCTTGTGTTGTAATTGTATAAAAAATTGTATAAAAAAGAAACTTCATTAAATAGTCTCCCTCTAACCACCCTTGTCATACCCGCCATTCATTATCCATGCACATCCATACTTCGCTATATATTCAAATCTGATCCTTCTGTAATTTCAACACTCCCAATCAATGAAAAGCCAGTCATACTTAAATTAACAAACAATAACTCTCTAATTACATAATTTTCTTTTTAATTGCAGGTCCAGTATGTGGCGCGAATTCCTGTTGCGGCCCCGCAGAAAACAAATTAAAAGTGATGAGCAAAATGGAGGTAGAAAAGTTCGTGAAGGACTCGATAACCTCAGTCGCGTCGCTACTGGAAACACGCTCGCGTCGCCTCGAGGACTTGTTCAGAGACATGATGCAGCACAGCAAAAAAGAACTACACAAAATGTTTGAGAAAACGTACGGCATGATCTACCTCCAAAACTCCAACGTTTTCACCGACTTCTTCAGCGAGCTGGACAAGTACTACTCGCACGGTGGCATCAGTTTAACCGAAACGATGGACCACTTCTTCAGCATACTGTACCAGAGAATGTTTAAAGTGATCAACTCGCAGTATGATTTTAGTGAGGAGTATTTGACGTGTGTGGCTAGGGATATTGCTAAGCTGAAGCCATTTGGGGATATTCCGATGAAATTAGCGACGTTGTTGCGGCGATCGTTTGTAGCGACACGGATATTCCATAAGACTCTGATGAAGGGAGCGCAACTCGTTGAGAAAATGATTCGAGTGAATATATCGGAGGATTGTGGAGTGGAGGTGACGAAAATGCAGTACTGCAATCACTGTACTAATCAGAGGGAGCAGGGACCGTGTACGGCGTACTGTACGGATACTGTTAAAGGATGTTTGAAATATTTTGTGGAGTTTAACGATTATTGGGATACTTATATAGGTAAGAATAATAATAGTAATATATTACAGAAGTTTTCTGGTCATAATAGTAATAATTGGATTAAAAAATGAATTTTTAAACTGATCCATAACAAGGCAATTTTCGAATGAAAGAAAATTATATAATTATGTAAATAGTTTACTATATTGATTTATTTTTTGATAGTCACATTCTTTAGTAATATTTTATAGTTATGAAAATGTGTTTATACGATTTATCAATACACGTTAAAAAAAATTTAACGGATCCATAACAAGGCAATTTTCGGATGAAAGAAAAATATAAAATGATGTAAATAGTTCTCTATATTGATTTATTTTTTGATAGTCTCATTCTTTAGGAATATTTTATAGTTATCAAAATGTGTTTATACGATTTATCAATAAACGTTAAAAAAATTTAACGGATCCATAACAAGGCAATTTTCGGATGAAAGAAAAATATAAAATGATGTAAATAGTTTTCTATATTGATTTATTTTTTGATAGTCTCATTCTTCAGGAATATTTAATAGTTAACAAAATGTGTTTATACAATTTAACAATAAACGTTAAAAAATTAAACAGATCCATAACAAGGCAATATTCGGATGAAAGAGAATTATAAAATGATGTAAATTGTTTAATATATTGACTTATTTTTTGATAGTCTCACTCTTTAGGAATATTTTATAGTATATATCAAAAGTGGTGTGGGTCAGAAGAGCGAGGAAGAAACTGTGGATGGGGCTGTGCGTGTATTTTATGTAAATTTGTATTTTTTCTTTTTTGGTCTATGAAAATATTGTTTATTGGGGGGAATTTTGTAAAAGGGAATATGCCAATATGCCAAATAAAGATCTTATATTTAGTTATCAAAAGGTTTTTGTTGCGAATATGCCAAATAAAGGTCTTTTTTTTAGTTATCAAAATCTTTTTGGTATGATTTACCAATAACGGTAATTATATTCTGATTCCGATCTTTCACAACATACAATTTCGTTCTGGTAAAGTAATACACGCGTTATAAATATATGTTTTTATCTTTCAGAATCTCTGGATAAAGTAGCTGATAAATTATTAGGCCCATTCAACATTGAAATGGTTGTGGATCCAATCAATGTGAAAATATCGGAGGCAATCATGAACTTCCAAGAGAGCGGCGCGGAGGTGAGCCAAAAAGTGTTCGTCGAGTGCGGCCCGCCAAAACTAAAAGGCGACCGTCGGCGACGAGCCGCGGAAACAGCAAACAGCCAAAATCAGGAAATCACCTACCAGCCCCTACAATTCCGGGGCTCCAAAAAGAAGCACAAGAAGACAAACGACTACGCCTCGCTGAGCCCCATGGACAAGAAAATCACCGAAGTGAAGCAGGTAATTGCTGCACTAAATCAAATATTCCGATAAATTATGAATCAAACACACATTTGATTTGCGTAATGCATAAAATCAATTTTGATAACGGTGCTGGGCCTTCCGTGACAAAGTTATGCTGATGGAATATTCAAATGCGATTAAATATTCAATTTGTTTTCATTAAAATCTGCCTGTCACATCGCACGCGCATATGTTTATCATCTTTTATGGTTAATAAAAAAAGACGTTTGGTGGTGTTTACAAAAATATCACTTCAAAGTAAATATTGTAGCACCATATGCTGTAGCTAAACGAAGACCCGATTTAGCTTAACATAAATAATCGGGTGATACTAGTTACCAAATTAATTACTACACTAATCCACGTATTCAAAAAATGTTTCATATAACTAGCTATAACTTTCAATAACAATTGTAGTACTTCTAAAACTATTAATATGAGTGTAATACTATTTTATTACGAATTATTGAATCTGAAGGCATTTTAGAAATGTAGCGCGGCTTGAACTTTTTAGCATGGAGACTTTAGTTTTTGTAGGAAATAATAACATAATATCTTGTTTTAAAGCATAATAAATGCCAAATGTAATAAAACTCTCAAATATATTAATATTCTTTACTACGATTTTTTACGAATTATTTAACTGGAAGGCATTTCTGAAATGTAGCGCGGCTTAAACATTTTAGCATGAAGACTTTAGTTTTTGCAGAAAATAATAACATTATATCTTGTTTTAACGCATAATTAACACTAAATATAATCCTTCTCTCAAAAATATTAATATTCTTTACTACGATTTTTTACGAATTATTTAACTGGAAGGCATTTCTGAAATGTAGCGCGACTTGAACTTTTTAGCATGGAGACTTTAGTTTTTATAAAAAATAATAACAGAATATCTTGTTTTAAAGCATAATTAACACCAAATATAATAATTCTCTCAAATATATTAATATAGTTTAGTACGATTTTTTTTCAGATGATTGAACTTGAAAGCTTATTAGAAATAAAACGCGACTTGAACTTTTTAGCATAAGACTTTTATTTTTTGTGGAAAATAATAACACAATATCTTGTTTTAAAGCATAATAAATGCCAAATGTAATAAAACTCTCAAAAATATTAATATTCTTTACTACGATTTTTCACGAATTATTTAACTGGAAGGCATTTCTGAAATGTAGCGCGACTTGAAATTTTTAGCATGGAGACTTTAGTTTATGTGAAAAATAATAACAGAATATCTTGGTTTAAAGCATAATTAACACCAAATGTAATCATTGTCTCCAAAATATTAATATTTTCTAGTATGATTTTTTTATAAATGTTTGAAGTTGAAAGTTTATCAGAAATATAACGCGACTTGAACTTTTTAGCATAAGATTTTTATTTTTTGTAGAAAATAATAACACAATATCTTGTTTTAAAGCATAATAAATGCCAAATGTAATAAAACTCTCAAAAATATTAATATTCTTTACTACGATTTTTTACGAATTATTTAACTGGAAGGCATTTCTGAAATGTAGCGCGACTTGAACTTTTTAGCATGGAGACTTTAGTTTTTATAAAAAATAATAACAGAATATCTTGTTTTAAAGCATAATTAACACCAAATATAATAATTCTCTCAAATATATTAATATAGTTTAGTACGATTTTTTTTCAGATGATTGAACTTGAAAGCTTATTAGAAATAAAACGCGACTTGAACTTTTTAGCATAAGACTTTTATTTTTTGTGGAAAATAATAACACAATATCTTGTTTTAAAGCATAATAAATGCCAAATGTAATAAAACTCTCAAAAATATTAATATTCTTTACTACGATTTTTTACGAATTATTTAACTGGAAGGCATTTCTGAAATGTAGCGCGACTTGAACTTTTTAGCATGGAGACTTTAGTTTTTGTGAAAAATAATAACAGAATATCTTGTTTTAAAGCATAATTAACACTAAATATAATCCTTCTCTCAAAAATATTAATATTCTTTAGTACGATTATTTTACAGATGATTGAAGTTGAAAGCTTATCAGAAATATTACTCGACTTAAACTTTTTAGCATAAGACTTTTATTTTTTGTAGAAAATAATAACACAATATCTTGTTTTAAAGCATAATAAATGCCAAATGTAATAAAACTCTCAAAAATATTAATATTCTTTACGACGATTTTTTACGAATTATTTAACTGGAAGGCATTTCTGAAATGTAGCGCGGCTTGAACTTTTTAGCAAAGAGACTTTAGTTTTTGTAGAAAATAATAACAGAATATCTTGTTTTAAAGCATAATTAACACTAAATATAATCCTTCTCTCAAAAATATTAATATTCTTTAGTACGATTTTTTTACAAATGATTGAAGTTGAAAGCTTATCAGAAATATATCTCGACTTGAACATTTTAGCATAAGACTTTTATTTTTGTAGAAAATAATAACACAGTATCTTGTTTTAACGCATAATAAATGCCAAATGTAATAAAACTCTCAAAAATATTAATATTCTTTACTACGATTTTTACGAATTATTTAACTGGAAGGCATTTCTGAAATGTAGCGCGGCTTGAACTTTTTAGCATGGAGACTTTAGATTTTGTGAAAAATAATAAGAGAATATCTTGTTTTAAAGCATAATTAACACTAAATATAATCCTTCTCTCAAAAATATTAATATTCTTTAGTACGATTTTTTTACAAATGATTGAAGTTGAAAGCTTATCAGAAATATATCTCGACTTGAACTTTTTAGCATAAGACTTTTATTTTTTGTAGAAAATAATAACACAATCTCTTGTTTTAAAGCATAATAAATGCCAAATGTAATAAAACTCTCAAAAATATTAATATTCTTTACTACGATTTTTTACGAATTATTTAACTGGAAGGCATTTCTGAAACGTAGTGCGGCTTGAACTTTTTCGCAATGAGACTTTAGTTTTTGCAGAAAATAATAACATGATATCTTGTTTTAAAGCATAATTAACACCAAATATAATAATTCCCTCAAAAATATTAATATCGCTTAGTACGATTTTTTTTCAGATGATTGAACTTGAAAGCATATCAGAAATAAAACGCGACTTTAACTTTTTGGCATAAGACTTTTATTTTTTGTAGAAAATAATAACACAATCTCTTGTTTTAAAGCATAATAAATGCCAAATGTAATAAAACTCTCAAAAATATTAATATTGTTTACTACGATTTTTTACGAATTATTTAACTGGAAGGCATTTCTGAAATGTAGCGCGGCTTAAACTTTTTAGCATAAAGACTTTAGTTTTTGTAGAAAATAAAAACAGAATATCTTGTTTTAAAGCATAATTAACACCAAATATAATAATTCTCTCAAAAATATTAATATCGTTTAGTACGATTTTTTTTCAGATGATTGAACTTGAAAGCATATCAGAAATATAACTCGACTTGAACTTTTTAGCATAAGACTTTTATTTTTTGTAGAAAATAATAACACAATATCTTGTTTTAAAGCATAATAAATGCCAAATGTAATAAAACTCTCAAAAATATTAATATTCTTTACTACGATTTTTTACGAATTATTTAACTGGACAGCATTTCTGAAATGTAGCGCGGCCTGAATTTTTTAGCAATGAGACTTTAGTTTTTGTAGAAAATAATAACAGAATATCTTGTTTTAAAGCATAATTAACACCAAATATAATAATTCGCTCAAAACTATTAATATCGTTTAGTACGATTTTTTTTCAGATGATTGAACTTGAAAGCATATCAGAAATAAAACGTGACTTGAACTTTTAGCATAAGACTTTTATTTTTTGTAGAAAATAATAACACAATATTTTGTTTTAAAGCATAATAAATGCCAAATGTAATAAAAGTCTCAAAAATATTAATATTCTTTACTACGATTTTTTACGAATTATTTAACTGGAAGGCATTTCTGAAACGTAGCGCGGCTTGAACTTTTTAGCAATGAGACTTTAGTTTTTGTAGAAAATAATAACAGAATATCTTATTTTAAAGCATAATTAACACAAAATATAATAATTCTCTCAAAAATATTAATATAGTTTAGTACGATTTTTTTTCAGATGATTGAACTTGAAAGCATATCAGAAATAAAACGCGACTTGAACTATTTAGCATAAGACTTTTATTTTTTGTAGAAAATAATAACACAATATCTTGCTTTAAAGCATAATAAATGCCAAATGTAATAAAACTCTCAAAAATATTAATATTCTTTACTACGATTTTTTACGAATTATTTAACTGGAAGGCATTTTTGAAATGTAGCGCGACTTGAACTTTTTAGCATGGAGACTTTAGTTTTTATGAAAAATAATAACAGAATATCTTGTTTTAAAGCATAATTAACACTAAATATAATCCTTCTCTCAAATCTATTAATATTCTTTAGTACGATTTTTTTTACAAATGATTGAAGTTGAAAGCTTATCAGAAATATAACTCGACTTGAACTTTTTAGCATAAGACTTTTATTTTTTGTAGAAAATAATAACACAATATCTTGTTTTAAAGCATAATAAATGCCAAATGTAATAAAACTCTCAAAAATATTAATATTCTTTACGACGATTTTTTACGAATTATTCAATTGGAAGGCATTTCTGAAATGTAGCGCGACTTGAACTTTTTAGCAATGAGACTTTAGTTTTTGTAGAAAATAATAACCGAATATCTTATTTTAAAGCATAATTAACACCAAATATAATAATTCTCTCAAAAATATTAATATCGCTTAGTACGATTTTTTTTCAGATGATTGAACTTGAAAGCATATCAGAAATAAAACGCGACTTGAACTTTTTGGCATAAGATTTTTATTTTTTGTAGAAAATAATAACACAATATCGTTTTAAAGCATAATAAATGCCAAATGTAATAAAACTCTCAAAAATATTAATATTCTTTACTACGATTTTTTATGAATTATTTAACTGGAAGGCATTTCTGAAATGTAGCGCGACTTGAACTTTTTAGCATGGAGACTTTAGTTTTTGTGAAAAATAATAACAGAATATCTTGTTTTAAAGAATAATCAACACTAAATATAAGCCTTCTCTCAAAAATATTAATATTCTTTAGTACGATTTTTTTTACAGATGATTGAAGTTGAAAGTATATCAGAAATAAAACGCGACTTGAACTTTTTAGCATAAGACTTTTATTTTTTGTAGAAAATAATAACACAATATCTTGTTTTAAAGCATAATAAATGCCAAATGTAATAAAACTCTCAAAAATATTAATATTCTTTACGACGTTTTTTTACGAATTATTTAACTGGAAGGCATTTCTGAAATGTAGCGCGGCTTAAACTTTTTAGCATAAAGACTTTAGTTTTTGTAAAAAATAATAACAGAATATCTTGTTTTAAAACATAATTAACACCAAATTTAATAATTCTCTCGAAAATATTAATATAGTTTAGTACGATTTTTTTTCAGATGATTGAACTTGAAAGCATATCAGAAATAAAACGCGACTTGAACTTTTTAGCATAAGACTTTTATTTTTTGTAGAAAATAATAACACAATCTCTTGTTTTAAAGCATAATAAATGCCAAATGTAATAAAACTCTCAAAAATATTAATATTCTTTACTACGAATTTTTACGAATTATTTAACTGGAAGGCATTTCTGAAATGTAGCGCGACTTGAACTTTTTAGCATGGAGACTTTAGTTTTTGTGAAAAATAATAAAAGAATATCTTGTTTTAAAGCATAATTAACACTAAATATAAGCCTTCTCTCAAAAATATTAATATTCTTTAGTACGATTTTTTTACGGATGATTGAAGTTGAAAGCTTATCAGAAATATAACTCGACTTGAACTTTTTAGCATAAGACTTTTATTTTTTGTAGAAAATAATAACACAATTTCTTGTTTTAAAGCATAATAAATGCCAAATGTAATAAAACTCTCAAAAATATGAATATTCTTTACGACGATTTTTTACGAATTATTTAACTGGAAGGCATTTCTGAAATGTAGCGCGGCTTGAACTTTTTAGCAATGAGACTTTAGTTTTTGTAGAAAATAATAACAGAATATCTTATTTTAAAGCATAATTAACACCAAATATAATAATTCTCTCAAAAATATTAATATCGTTTAATACGATTTTTTTTCAGATGATTGAACTTGAAAGCATATCAGAAATAAAACGCGACTTGAACTTTTTAGCATAAGACTTTTATTTTTTGTAGAAAATAATAACACAATATCTTGTTTTAAATCATAATAAATGCCAAATGTAATAAAACTCCCAAAAATATTAATATTCTTTACTACGATTTTTTTACGAATTATTTAACTGGAAGGTATTTCTGAAACGTAGCGCGGCTTGAACTTTTTAGGCAATGAGACTTTAGTTTTTGTAGAAAATAATAACAGAATATCTTGTTTTAAAGCATAATTAACACCAAATATAATAATTCTCTCAAAAATATTAATATCGTTTAGTACGATTTTTTTTCAGATGATTGAACTTGAAAGCATATCACAAATAAAACGCGACTTGAACTTTTTAGCATAGGACTTTTATTTTTTTGTAGAAAATAATAACACAATATCTTCTTTTAAAGCATAATAAATGCCAAATGTAATAAAACTCCCAAAAATATTAATATTCTTTACTACGATTTTTTACGAATTATTTAACTGGAAGGCATTTCTGAAACGTAGTGCGGCTTGAACTTTTTAGGCAATGAGACTTTAGTTTTTGTAGAAAATAATATAATAACATAATTTCTTGTTTTTAGAAAATAAAAGAAACTCGAAACTTCTGGAGCCACCTCCCATACCAATACTGCAACAACGTGACAACCGCCCCACCAACAGAGAACGAAAACTGCTGGAACGGCACCATGATCGGCACCTACACTACCCCGCCAGTCCAACCAAAACCCACCCAGCCAACCATCCTCCTCGAACAAATCTACTCAATTCAAGTCCTCATCCACAAACTAAAATCCGCGTACCAAGGCCAAGACGAAGAACTACTAGATGACGACGAGGAAGAAAGTATGATAACAAGCGGCTCCGGTTCGGGCTCGGATGAAGATATAAGCGAGGATGTGGACGTGAAGGAAGACCCAACTACTACAACAACCACAACCACCACAACTGAAAGCATTATATTTGATAACGTGCCGGATGACGACGATACCCCGAAGGTGATGACAGCCTCCGCTTCAGGTTTAACGAAAGCCTTAGCGCATTACATTCTACCGATTGTGATGGTATGGTTTGGCGGCGCGGTTACTGAACTGCTGTGATACTATTAAACAAATATAAAGAAAGCTCCTGCACACTGTACAGACTAACATAATTTCCAAAGAGGATGACTTTTGACTAAGCAAGTATTTTTATATGTGAATGGACGCACATTAAATGTGGTAGCCCCGAGGATCAATGTAAATAATCTTCTTTTTTTTATGTATTTAAAATATATATGTATAATCGCTGTACATATTGACTATATTCTCATTCCTTTTTTATACATGATGGTGACTTGGAGAATGCACCATACCAATTTTGCCATAACTATTTGCTCCACATGTTATTTTTTTGACTAAATCATAAGATAAGGTTTTTTTGTAGTACAAGTACGGATAGGGGCTATAGATTTAAAAAATTATTTGTACAAATAATTCTGAAATTTATTTCTGGTAGTAGCTATAAATTTAAAAACGTTGAAAAAAATGTTTTTATGATTTTTCTATAAAATAACATATGGAACAAATAACTAAGATCATAAAAAAACATATGCAATTGAAAAGTAACCACCTTGTATATCCTTTAGATTTAATTTTAAATTATTTCTTCGCTATGTACATATAAACGTTGTGTTTAATTATTTATTTACTGGGGTGTCGTATAATATTTTGTGCATTGTATGTTTCATTTTTCTATGGGTACTTACATACGTATTGTGTTTAGATATTAGAATATTTAATTGCTTTATTTTTATGAGCGGGGCAAATGAATTTTGTGATAATGTGCTGCTTTAGGATTAAAAATAAACTTGCACATTGTATTCATTAAAAGTCATACCACATTCAATACTAGGATAAAAAATATGTGTATCTTCCCACATACTTGTTTTTTTTCTTTAAGTGAGCTGCGTCGGAGGATACAACAGACTGACTTCTTAAAAAAATCTAGCTAGGGGGTGTGTAAATAGTGTAAATATGGATATTTGTATTTTTGTTTATAACGCTTGAATTTTTGTGTATGCCTGTGAATGTATGTTAGAATATATGTTATCTAATATCATATCTATTGTAGATGTATTTTTAAAATGATTAACATCGGGAAATATATTTCGTATATTTGTAAATAAAATTAAATAAATGAAAATTAAATTAACTATGGCGATTTCTATGTTTTTGACTATTATATACAGGACCTAACTAGTAACTATTGGGGTAAGTTGTTTAAAATATTTTGTTCATTTACAATGGCTATTTTGTAACATGCATTTCTAGGGGTTTTTAATGGGACAATGTTTGATTACTCTTTAAAACAAATCTGCATCTCACTGGGTGAACAAAGTAGCTCAGTGACCCTGTTGCCGGTCCCAAGCCCGGATAAAAGAGGAGGGTTTGCAGGTGAGGTCAGCAGCCGTAAAACAACCCACAAGCTCATAGAACCAGCAACAAGCCTCGGATACGGACTGATACAACGATGAGGATCTCAGCTATAGACACGGATATGAGAAGAAGACAAAAAAAAGCTGTGGAGGAAAAATATATTAAGATGCGCTTGTTGGAATATAAGATCTTGGAACGGGAGAGAACAGGAAGTTTTACTAGAGATGGGAACACACAAAATAGATATATGTGTATTATCAGAAACCAAACGCAGAGGAAAAGGCGATCTTACATATAAATGATACATACTCAAGTATTGTAGGACTGAAAAACACAAACGAGCTATAGCCGGAGTAGGTCTGCTAATCAGTGATAAATTCACACAGAATATAGAAGATACATTCTACTTCAATGAAATAATCCTCAGAGTAGTCCGAGACACCGGCAGGGACAAAATACATATTATCAGCGTTTACGCTCCCGACACTAGCAAAAGCAAGGAGGAATTTGAAACCTTCTACGAGCATCTGCAGACGGAAGTCGACAAAATACGTACCGTAACAGAAGATCCTAATCATGGGCGATCTGAAAGCCATAATTGGAAATGCAATCGTTGATGGCGGAAACAACGTTTCAATGAAGCACACGTCAACAACAGCGGAGAAACTCTCACCACATTTTGTGCATAAAACGAGATGAGAATAAACAATACGTATTTCAATCACAAGCCACAACACAAGATAACCTGGTTCAACACGCAAGGACACTCATCCACGTTCGATTATATAATCTCGAATAGAGCAGTACACCCGAGTTAGATAATCGACGTACGCTCGCTAATCTCAGCGAACATTGGATCAGATCACCAACTAGTCATGACAAAACTTAGACTCACAATACAATTGAAAAAGAAGCGACCACCCATCTACATAGACAAATTGTACATCGAATCCATCAGTGACCCCACCGTGAAGGACTTGTACGAAAAAGATTAACCCAAAATATCAGAGAACAACCAATTCTGAACGAGGACGACGTGGAAACTAGTTGGAAAAAAGTAAAATCACATATCGAGAAAGCCGCCAATGAGGGCAGAAGGAGGATAAACAAAAACCCAAAGAAACACAACACACCATGGTTCACGCCAGAAGTAAAACAAATGGCAAAAGAAAAACGCGAAACCTACCTGAGGTACCTAAATAACAGAACGCTGGAAGAGTGGATACGTTACAGGGATACAAGGAACAGAGTGCAAGCAGAAATACGAAGAATAAAGACCGAATACTGGGAAACCTTCACTGCGGACATGGAACATGGTCTCTACGGCAGCCAAAAGAAGATTTGGGGAATGATCCGTCGAAGAAAAGTCAACAAATACGTAACAACAAAAACCATTCCGGAAGAGGTATGGATAAACCACTTTAAACAAATGTTCGAAGATGATAAGATACAACATCAGGAAGCGCCACCAACGGCAGAAACAACTACCCGCATCAACCAGGAACTGGTAGAAAAATACATCAAGGAGCTAAAAAACAGGAAAGCTCCAGGTATCGACGAACCGTATAACGAACTGATATAATATGGAGGTAAACCACTAAGCGAACAACTGGCTAGCCTTTACCAGAAGATCCTAAATTAAACAATCATACCAACTGACTGGAAGAAAAGCGTCACTATCCCCATTTTCAAAAAAAAGCGACAAAAAGCAAGCAGCAAATTACAGAGGATTAACTCTCCTGAGTGTCGTTATGAAACTATTCAAGAAAAACATCTGCAACATCATCTCAGAATGCATTCCCATGCGAGAAGAACAACAGGGCTTCCGAAGAAATTGGTCCACAACAGACACCATATTCGGCATCCGACAAATAGTAGAGAAATCAGTAGAATACGAGAAACCGGCGTATATATGCTTCATAGATTTAACCAAAGCGTTCGACCGGGTGAGGCTAAATGACATTACAACTATATTGAGACAGGGCAATATCCCGGAAGAAATCGTTAGAACCGTTGAAAACACCAATACAACTACTTGTTAACAACAGCTTGTCCAAGTGTCGATCTCAACAGGAATAAAACAGGGGATTCACTAAGCCCGACACTCTTCAACCTATTTATGGACAAAATAATAGTAGACGTAAGAAACGCGGGGCATGGATTCAGAACTAGTAAAGGAGAAATATCAATACTGTGCTACGCAGATGACGCAGTAATCGTATCTGAGAACGAGGATGAACTACAGAGGCTACTATATCAATTTTACCCAACTTCGAAACGCTACAATATGCTGATTGCGGCACAGAAGACAAAAACACTAGTTGTAGCAAAAGAGCCCACAAGATGCAAACTGGCCATTAACGACGTAATAATAGAGCAGGTAATGTCCTTTAGGTATTTAGGGGTAGAAATAAACGCCCATCAAGACAGGACGTCGGAGGTAAAGAACGAAACCGATAAAGCATCTAGAATATCCGGGTGGTTAAGGGACATAATATGGAAGAACCCATTCCTGAAACTGGAATCAAAGACCCGAATATATAAATCATGCGTTAGACCAATAATTGCATACGCCGCAGAATCTAGAGCAGATAACAGCTGAACCAAGAGCATAACCCGAACGACAGAGATGAAGTATCACGGAACACACACTACGTGACAGAATACACAACCAAGACATACGACAAATGTGCGACGTACAGGACATAGTAAGGTGGATGAGGCAGAGACGACGAAAATGGAACCAACACATTAACAGAATGGAAGACATCAGAATTGCAAAAATCGCCAGAGACGGAAACCCACACTCTAAAAGGCCCCCAGGCAGACCACGAAAGAGATGGGAGGGATAGCTGGGTGTCGATATCACAAGCAACTACTTAAAGCTGGAAAAACAGGATGTAAGAAGAAGAAGAAGAAGAAGAAGAACAAATAAATCAATACTGACATCTAAGGGCACGCCGCGAATCGGTCCTAATGACTTAGTTGCAGCCGTTTGTTATTAATACATTTTTTATATATTGTAAAGAGAGCCAAAATTTAAAATGTACGGGTTGTGAGACTAGCGTTAAAATACATAAATACCAAACGCAAAATCTTCTCCTTTTCAAAACAAGTCAAATGTGATTTACACCACTCATTCATTCATTCACACAGTATATAACATTAACACGATTTTGTCCAAGAAAAAATAACGAACGAAACGACACGCGTTACCAAAGTATTGATATAAGTATAATCAGTAATAAATATTCCTCATATACAAATAAGTAAAGCTTTTGATATAAAGTAATTGAAATGAATCATACGAGATATAAATTGTTCGCCACTAACCTGTACTTCCCACAAAAAAATCCAGCTCGGCATGTAATATGTGACTGTTCTAACTCCTCGCACGGTACACAATTCACATTAAATACACGCACAATTAAAACCAAACATCTAATTAATCCATATTTCACTCACACGGGTACGCGCACAATCGAATTTTACTCGCGACTGATTCACCTGGGCCGCGCGCAGAATGATCTCAGTCAGGTGACGTGTTTTTGCTTGCGTTCTTCGCCAGAGATAGTAACAACAAAACAATTTTTTGTTACAAGCCGGCCAGTTAAGAATGTTCTAGAATTATAAATAATACGAGTTTGTTTATAATTATAGAACATTCTTAATTGGCCGGTTTGTAGCAAAAAAATTGTTTTATTGTTACTATCTGTCCTTAAACAATAGGTAACTTGACAGCCTACGTGTTAAATAAATCAAGTACATTATAATTAAACGCAGAAAAATCTAATTTTAAACTTGAAAAAAAGATTTATAATAATTTAATAATATATAAAGATTTATATATTTATATATTTGGAAGAGATGCAAGAGATGTTGGAAAGAATGGGAAGGTACATGGATAGGAGAGGGCTAGTAGTGAATGTGGAGAAGACTAAATGGATGATGTTTAGGAATAGGGGTAGAAGGGGTAGAGTGGAAGAGCTGAAATGGAAGGGAAGGATGATTGAGAGAGTGAATGTCTTTAAATATTTGGGTTTCTGGTTTGACAGTGGAGGAAGATTTAGGGTGCATGTGGAAAGTATGCAAGCGAAAGCGAGAATGGCTTGGGGAATAGCGAGAAGGAAATGGGAGAGGTTGTAGGGCGGTAACCTCGTAATGGCGTGCAAGATCTGGGATGCGTGTGTAAAACCTATTCTGTTGTATGGAGTGGAAGTGTGGGGATTGCGTGAGTGGGATGTGATAGAGAGAGAGCAAGGTGTGCTCCTGAAGAGTCTGCTGGGTCTCGAAATGTCGACACCGAGAGCAGTGCTGTTGCAGGAGACGAATCGTATGAGTATGTGGTGGGAGTCGTGTGTAAGGGTTGTGAAGTTTGAAGAAAGATTGCAGGAATTGGGTGAGGAAAGACTGGTGCGGGAGGTATGGATGAGGTGTAAGAGTAGGACGGAGAGTGGTTGAAGAAAGGATAGAGGAAGGATGTATGAAAGAGTGGGTATGTCTGAGGTCTGGGTAGAGGAGAAGCTGAGAGAAATGGGAAGCCTAGGAACTGAGTTAAGAGAGAGATTGAGAGATATTAAGTGGCAAGAACGGCAGATAGAATGAATGAGAGCTCTTACAACCCTAGCTACGTAGAATGGCAGATGAGTGGGAGACTCCCGAGTTACTTAGCCAGGGGTGAGTGGAGCAGGGAGGACAAGGTATGCATGGCAAGAGCGAGGTGTGGGTCAGACGAGAGAGGGAGGAAAGTGTGGATGGGTTTAGGGTACACCGCGTGTGCGCTGTGTAGTAAGGGAAGCGACACGTGATGGCACCTTAGCGAAGAATGTGAGGGTGTGAAAGCAGAGTGGGTGGGAGACTGCAGAAAGCTGAATGAATGGTTATGCGAGGATAAGGAAGGCGTGAAAATCTGCAGGAGGCTGACGTGGGAGAGGAAAGTGGCAAGGGCAAAGGGAGCGGCGATAGATGGGGGTAATTAGTAATTTTTGGCGGAGTAGTACTTTTATTTATATTGTATTTTTATGTTTGTATATTTTTGTTGAGGTTTGTGATGTGGAGGGGCAGTGAGGGAAATGCCAATAAAGGTCTTTTTTTTATATAAAGCTTTATATAATTTAAAAATTATCTATTCATCTCACTTTAGCCTCCTCCTGGAATTAAACAACTCAGGATACTATGCCGTTGGCTATGCCGACGACATAGTGATCATGATAAATGGTAGTTTTGAAGGTGTACTCTGCAATCTCATGCAGAGTGCCCTAAAGATTGTTGAGAACTGGTGCGATAGCCATTCACTAACAGTAAATCTAAAAAAGACAGAGCTGATATTGTTTACGAGGAAGAGGAAAGTCGAGCTCATGAACATGCCAACTCTCTTTAAGGTCCCTTTGACACTCACAGATAAAGTAAAATATCTAGGATTAATCATGGATACAAAACTGAACTGGAATGAGCATATAACATCCAAGCTGGAAAAAGCTTGCATCTCATTTTGGCAATGCCGCAGGGCGGTTGGTAAAACATGGGGCCTGTCTCCCAAGATCAACCAATGGATATATACCACGATCATAAGACCAACTATTGCATATGGTGCAATAGTCTGGTGGTCGAAAACCAAACAAGTCACAACAATCTCAAAGCTATCACACATCCAGCGGATGGCGTGTCTTGCCATCACCGGCGCTATGAGAACAACGAACACAGCAGCTCTTGAAGCACTGTTATGTCTACAACCACTCGATGTTCTTATAAGGGAGACTGCAGTAAAACAGCATTAAGGCTATCTTCACTCAACCTGTGGCATGATAAAGGTAGAATCATTGGACACAGAAGCATACTGAGTGAAGCTATCAAACTAGACCCCCTCATAGAAGGTAAGTGCGACAGAATTCTACCCAAATACAGTTTTGTCAAACATTTTCAGACCATCATCACACTGATCCCACAAATCCCACAAAGCGCCAACATAGCCATGTATACTGATGGATCCAAAACTAAGACGAGAGCTGGCTATGGGATATTCTCATCAGAACTCGATCTCAAGATAAGTGCACCACTTGGAAGACTCACGTCAGTCTTCCAAGCTGAATTAACAGGAATACTACAGTGTGTTCAAATTTTAGCTGAACGGAATATTAAAGATAAACATATCCAAATATTCACCGACAGTATAGCAGCTCTAAATGCACTAAATGCCAACACATTTGTGTCAAAAGAGCTATATTCATGTCTACACAGCCTGGAGGAGCTAGCTAAATATAACAAACTAGAACTCTGCTGGATTAAAGGACATAGTGGCATCAAGGGAAACGAAATAGCAGATGAACTTGCCAGGAAGGGATCCTTACATCCTCTAACAACCCAGGAAGATGAAATCGTTTCTGTAGGTACTCTGAAAAAAATAATAGAGCATAGGACACATGCTCTTCACAAGGTAAGATAGCGAGAAACGCCGGGCTGCAAGCAATCAAAGGTAGCAATTAGGCAACCTTGTAAAATTGCAGCCACGGCCCGCCTTAACTTATCTAGAACTAATCTGAAATGATTGACCAATATCCTCACTGGCCACTGCCGGCTAAACAAACACCTACACACGATGGGTCTGGTGGACAGCCCGTTATGTAGAGGGTGCAATGAAGAACTAGAAACAGCAGAGCATGTAATATACCTCTGCCCAGCTCTAGTAAACACTAGGCATCTAATACTAGGGGAGTGCTGGCCTAGTATGGTCCGCATTGGCAACTCCTCACCCGCCAGAGATTTGTAGCTCGCACGCAAAATTGACTGTGACGAGTGAGCAGCCTTAATGGGAGGTTTCACAATGGGCCCATTCTGAGGCCTAAGTGTCTGTATATATGCTACCCTCCAGCCAACTATCCAGAAAATACAGTTCTTTGTTTAATATGAGCTCTTTAATTTATTTAAATATTTTTTAGAAATTCGAAATTTTGGTAAATAACCAAAATGCGATATTTTATCAGATATGTAAAAGGCACCTTACACGGTCAATAATACTGTCAATCCTAGTACTGTCAATATTTGCTTCAATCCTCCTTTTATATTTATCAAGTAATCAATTATCCAGATAAAGATCAGTAATCTCTTCATTATATCATTACTATACCTTACATGATGAGTAATACTGGCAATATTTTAGAATAATGAACATTTTAAACATATTATAGTACAGTAATACTGTCATTATTCTAAAATATTGACTGTAATATTGATCGTGTAAGGTGCCTTATAGATATGTTATATACGGTAGATATATGATAGTGAAAAATATAAAATGAAACAAAAAATAACTGGTGTGGGAAGCTAATAATAATAATTATTGAAATTCAGAATAATAATTGACTAGTATTGGAGAACATTAATATTATTGAGAGATATTTCAGCGTATTGTAACTTCTTAAACATATTATATTTTCGTTGATTGTAACGCAAAAGAAAATATAAGTAATAATATAAATTTTAAAATATGTCATTAATTTATTTCAGCATCTTCATGATCATCATAGACAGCTAATCAATTTATCAATGATGATCATAATGCAATGTCTGAAATTATTAAAAGCAATCAATTCTAAAATTAACAATATTGATGTTTTCTTACATTTCAATCTAAAAACAACTGTATTTATTTATAAGATTTATTCATGAAAGAAAACCCAAACCATAACAAATCGTTCAACTCATCAGTCAAGCCGCGATGTAAAATTCTAACCGTGCTGAAAACAAAGCAAATGTAATGGGATACACGTGCCGTCATAAATAATGTACCATATATTCCAAATAATGCAGTAGTTGTTATCAATGGTGCTAAATGGCACCTAAACACCTTTTAAACGTGTCGCCGTACACGGACATAACCTGAAACATTTCAAACCTGTATACGTCACCGTCATCAGCAAGTGGTTGTTGGAGCAGAATACTTGTTTTGTGTTAAATTTGTGCAATGTAAGTACTAACAACCGCAATGAATCAGCTGGGCGAACTCACTCGCACAGGTTTTAATTCATAATTGGGCGCTAAACGTTCAAGTCCTTCCAGATGAGACAGCTAAAGGGCAAACCCAAGGAAACGGCGAAGGAAAAGCGGCAGAGGAAGAAGGAGTTCGCCACGCAAAGGCAGCAGATTTATACAATTGTCCTACCAGCACTGGGGGTTGTCTTCTTATTTATTGTGGCATATGTTTATATGAAGACTAGGCCCAAGGAGTTTCTTTAACATATAATTAATTGGTTCGAACTGATTGCATATCTATTTTTGTTAAACACTGTACCAATAAAGTATTTTATTAAGTTTAATTTGAGAGTTTTATTATGAACTATGAACTAGCATAATTTTAAAAATATATGTATCTAGTTGAAATAGCTACCAAATAAGGGCCATGCTAAGTTATTTGGCTACTAAAAGTAATATGCTCCTCTTCATAAGAACATAAAGATAATAATCATAATATTTACCACTTCATTTTGAACATATTATTTGGTTTTTGTCATGAAAATATTTTGAATTAGAATAAATAATAACTGATACTACTACTAAGAAATGTACACATGTAAACATAAAACAGGCAGAAAGACCCTTGAAGGGGTTGATAGCCCAAAAGATGGTTTATATAAGTTTAAATAGATATTGATACCAATGAATTAATTTATTCCACAAATAGCCTTATTCTCCAGTTAGTTGCTATGGGGCAGCAATGGCAACAGGAGACCCTGGGTGCTGCTAAATTGGGAGCATAATGATATTAGATGGTCATATGCTCTGGCTATGTTAGGGTCACTGTTTCTATTGCCAGCAGGGGTACTGTTTTTGGTGAGGGCCAAAATGGCTCGGGTTATGTATAGGGTGGTGCTAAACAGTAGACCTTGTCTGATATGGGGGAAATCCACACCAGTCTTTTTCAGATGTCCATGCATGACGTCCCATCCTCTCTTAACCATTCACTCACCTTTCTACAACCCCCACCTACTCTCCTGTGACTCCCTCAGATTTGTTGTTGACTTGCCACAAGTCATATAATATAGTTACAGACCAAAAAGTTACAACTGCATAGTTAGAAGTCATATAATATAGTTCTTCTAACTATGCAGTTGCAACTTTTTGGTCTGCAATCCCCATTTTGTAATTAAAAATTTCAAAGGACCTCCTCAAGAATGGGTATATGTAGAAAAACATCCTGAATGATCTGCAATTAATGTTTTCTGCAACCCACACTTTGGGAATCACTGATATAGCTAATTATTACCCACCTCAAAAAAAAAAGTTCTATATTTTTATTATACTATGTATATTTATTATAAAATAAAAAAGTACATAAGTTTCCACCCAATACTAATGAAAGTAGGCTGATAATTTGGCTACATCTACAATCCTTCGGCAGGGTTGTATAAAAGCAGATTAATTCTGTAACTCGAAGTTTCTGATTCAAACTTCACATAAAGGCACCTTACACAGTCAATAATACTGTCAATCCTAGTACTGTAGTATTTAGTAATTACTTGAATCTGACTTTAATATTTACCAAGTAATCAATTATCTGGATAAACATCAGTATTCTATACATTCCATCATTACTATACATTACACGATCAGAATCTGACTTTAATATTTACCAAGTAATCAATTATCTGGATAAACATCAGTATTCTCTTCATTCCATCATTACTATACCTTACACGATCAGAATCTGACTTTAATATTTACCAAGTAATCAATTATCTGGATAAACATCAGTATTCTCTTCATTCCATCATTACTATACCTTACTATCAGTAATACTGTCAATATTTTAGAATAATAAAAATTTTAAACATCTTATCGTACAGTAATACTGTCATTATTCTAAAATATTGACAGTATTATTGACTGTGTAAGGTGCCTTTTTGAGACATAAAGAGTAGTTTTAAACAAATGCATAGAGTAGTTTGAAATAGAAAGTTAACTACAGTTTATTGGCGATTCAAGCCGGCTGATACTCCATCTGGTGGCAGGAAATGAACTACATTTAGTAGGGAACTTGTTTGCATAACATTTAACATTAACATGACTATAGAGCCAAGGTTTTACTATTTATACCTTAAAAGTACATTAACAATCACGCATTATTGTAGAAGTGACTGAAATCATATGATTTTAATGCAATCAGCTGAACAAACAATAACAAAGATAGCTGTTTAACTACTACTTAGAAGAAAACCGCTAACGTTTGAATCGCGAATACAACATATATCACTGAATTTCACAGTTTACAGTTAACTTGCTTTTATCCAACACAGCCTTTGAATTTAGCTCAAATGATTGTATTTGACGTAAATCGTTCATTGAACTACTAGATGTAGCACCACATACTTTCATAAACAGGTATAATATGCCTTATTTATATCTTTGATAGTTTATTTACAAAATGTCATGTTTATAGTATCACCTGCAATATTTACAAATCTTATCATGAGCATGTTCTAAATTAATAGATATACATGTTCTAGTCTACTTCAAGTTCCTTTCAGGAGATTTCGAAATCATCATTGGTTCTAGTACTTCCATACAACAATTATACAACATCTTCATTCATAGTCAAACATGTGAATTAAACATAATTTACGAATTACTTGAGTGTTGATCAGTGGGAGCATCATCATTCCGTTTATATATTACATGTTTCCACATTGGACTGATTGGATTGTTTTTCTGCTGCCTATACTGTCTGAAATGGTCAATTAATTAAGGGCCTGAATTGTATTCTAAAAGGGCCCAAAAGTTTTATTGAGCTGGCACTGGTGCATCTACTTCTTTAAGTTATTTACGCAAAAAGATATCTAGTCTACTCAGAGATGTAGAGCCCTAGTTTTGTATGCATCAGTTAATTTCCTACAAATATTGTCCATCTCATGAAGCTTACTATTTCCCGAGTTATAAAATTAAGAAGCAAATTTTTTCATTACCTTATTACATTTAACATGTGACCTTTTTTGGGAATTCCTCGCGTGATTAAGTTTGGCACAGTCACCGCCGATGACGTCACTTGTTGACTGAACCGCGTGTTCATTTTTTGGATTATATAATTCAGAATATCATGTGGTGTCACACCGGATATTTACGATTCGAATACAGCAGTGTTGTATAGGTGAGGTATTGTTATCTCGAAAAAAAAATGCTAATTTTGACTTTCAGCTCAGTGGCCGAGTGGTTAGAGCCACCATCCATCTCGTTCTGAGCATTGGGGAGTTAAATCACTCTGTGAAAGATGATTCTTGATGGGGTCGAACTCAGCCATCGAGAATCACCTTTCACAGAGTGATTAAACTCCTCTGAGCTTCTCCCTTTTCCGGCGGAAAAGCCTCACAGTTGATTTTGTTTATTGATTAAATAATTTGTGTGTTGCTCACACCAGATACTTTATGTATGAAGATACACCGAGTGATTAAACTCCTCTGAGCTTCTCCCTTTTCCGGCGGAAAAGCCTCACAGCTGATTTTGTTTATTAATTAAATAATTTGTGTATTGCTCACACCAGATACTTTATGTATGAAGACTCACAGAGTGATTAAACTCCTCTGAGCTTCTCCCTTTTCCGGCGGAAAAGCCTCACAGTTGATTTTGTTTATTGATTAAATAATTTGTGTGTTGCTCACACCAGATACTTTATGTATGAAGATACACCGAGTGATTAAACTCCTCTGAGCTTCTCCCTTTTCCGGCGGAAAAGCCTCACGGCTGATTTTGTTTATTAATTAAATAATTTGTGTGTTGCTCACACCAGATACTTTATGTGTGAAGATTGTTTAAAGTACAGACCGCATCTTAAATCTATTTTATAATAAATATGTTCCGCTCAACTTGTTTTTACCTATTTTGTAATATTGCACACATACTTTACCACCTTACTGCACAGTTCGATGCTGCAGTAAGTCTTCGGAAATGTTGTATAAATTTAGTACGGGATAGAACGAGTGTGTTTCAGTCGTAAACTGCGCTTCAGGCAGTTGAGGCTGCGCTAGAACCGATCCGGGGGGATTTCTTTGCGGCATTCCGGTTGGTGGGATTGTCTGCGGTTTCCTCACCGTCACACTAGTATTAATTCCATGTCTTCTCTTCATGTGCTTATTATAATTCGGCCAGTTTGTGAAGTGATGCTGGCATTCTAGGCATGAGTAAGGTCTCTCGCCTGTGTGCTGTCGCCGATGCGTGGTTAAAACACCCTTAAATCTACAACAAAATGTGTTACTTTTAGAAATTATGCATTACTCGACATTACCCACATAACTCACTACATATAAGTAGTGGGTACAAGGCAAATCTAGAACCTCTTCCTGACCTTGACCTGAAGAGGAGGTCCCAGAATTGCTTTTCAAGACTATCAGAATATAGAAATAGAATCGACCTCTATGACCTATCAAACTGACTTGTGTAAATCGATGTAAACAACACCAATCAATATTTCACTCCTTTAGCGCCCCACTACACATAAGTAGTGGTTACAAGGCGATTCTAAAATTTCCTCATGACCTTGAGAAACTATGGAATCTCCTCCTCAACCTTAACCTGCATGTAGGGCAGAAGAGATAATCCCAGAATCGCTTTTCAAGACCATCAGAAGATAGAATCGACCCCTATGACATATCAAACTGACTTGTGTAAATCAATATATACAACACCAATAGATATTTTACTCCTTTACCACCTCTTCAGAGTCAAGGCCAATACAGTCTGAATCTCAATAATGATGGCTAATATCCAAAATGGATAGCCCTCAAAAGAAGAACAATAACAAATCAATCCAAACCAAATCGAATCAAATCAAATAAAACTTTAGAGAAATATCTTAAATTTTGATTTAATATTAATTACCTAATTAATTCAGAAAGTCGAAATCCAAAGGTGCCAGATATTAAAAATAAATTAGCCCAAAAACAAATTTTTCGGCCGCGCTAAACTCATAGTTACGGCTCTGGGTTGAGCGCTTTCATGTTCAATTGATATAATAGATAAATTACCGAGTCTATCTTGTGGTATTGTCACGCTTAATTTTATTTTTTATTAACTTAAGTCTGCAGAACGATCATTCACAAGAAGCCATTGGTACAGGCTCAATGTTAAAAATCATTTTAAAGCAGATTTCAACATTGGATGAGATGTTATTAATTATTTGTGAATAAATAAAAAAAGTTCCTGTGGAGGTAAGATATGTATGATTTATTTTAGTATAGAGACTAGTAGAATATTCTGGATCTAAGTAGATTTAGGTTTGGTTGTATAAAAGCAATGTAACAATAACTCTTGAATATATTGTTAGATGTTGCATACATTGTTGTTAACTTTCCATTTCATAAAGGCACCTTACACAGTCAATAATACTGTCAATATTTTAGAATAATGACTATTCTAAAATATTAATAGTATTGCTGATCATTTGAGGTATAGAAATGATGGAAAGAAGAGAATACTGATGTTTATCTGGAAATTGATTACTTCATAAATATTAAAAGAGGATTCAAACAAATACCAACAGTGCTAGGATTGACAGTATTATTGACTGTGTAAGATGCCTTATACCCTCATGTACCTCTGTTGTCAATATCACATTATATGTCACAGTTGTTAAAAGGAAATTAACATGAGCCTAAGTATCAGTTATTTAAAGCAGATAACTCTCAAGTTAATTTCCAATCCATGCACCAAACATCACTTAAGACAACTTTGATTTATAATGTGATGTTGCCATATATAAACAGAGGTACATTAGGCTATGAAATGGAAAGTTAACAACGACTATGCAAAATTTTTAGTTATCTCAACTATATACAACCGAGCCTAAATTGTTGTTTATCCAATACATACCTAAAACTTTTCCCACAGAATTCACACGTAAAGGGCATAGCACCTGTATGAATCCTCAAATGTTCCTTCAAAGTCCCTCGTTCCCGAAACTGCCTCCCACACACTTCACACTTATGGGGTTTCAATCCAGAATGCACAGACCCATGCTTCCGTAACCGCACCAGAGTCTTAAAAGACTTCCCACAAGTCACACAAGTAAACGGCCGTGCAGCCGTATGTGTCAACAAATGATTATCCAAATTACCCTTCTGCACAAAGCTTTTCCCGCACTGATCGCACGTATAATCCCGCACGCCCGCGTGTATCCGTTTATGAGCCATCAGATTGGGTTTGGTGCCGAACCGTTTCGGGCATTGATCACACTGGTACCGATTTTTCAGCTCGGCAGGCAAATGGGAACGGGAATGCACTATAAGAGCAGACTGCATGCGGAAACGTTTACCACAGGTGGTGCAGGCATGGGGCCGTTCATTCCCATGCTCAGCACGGTGGTTTTCTTGTATTTTTGAGGTGGCAAACCACTTATTGCAGACATCACAGCAGAAGCGAAGATAAGGCCTGTGCATTTTCACATGAGCAAGGAACATACCATATTTTGTGTAGACTTTCGGACAATCTACACAGGATAATCTAAAAGTTTATAATCATTTTATTTGTAATTTCAAATGAATTATATATAAAAATTGATGGCAACCCTACTTTTACTTAAAGTTTCATAACTTTTTCTGATTTACACAGGTGAAGTTTCAGCTGGAGCAATCTAGCATGAAACTTGTACTAGTTTCTTGACAAATATAATACAATGTAATTCACACTTTAACAATTAAAATCTATTTTCACATCATAAATTAGGAACAAATTATTTAATATTCAATTCAGCTGCAGTTGCCAGCTGATTCAAATAAATATAAATGTATATTCATAAATACCTATTCATTATTCCATGTATATTTGTATAATGATCTCGTAATTCCTCGAAATTCACAACATTCATTCCACACTCACAGCAATTCCATGGGTAACTCTCCCACCCTGGGATATTCCTCTGCAAAATAATACTCCCATCCTCATTCTGCTCACAATCACTAGCCCCCGATAAAATATCCTCATCCTCCTCATCAATCTTGCTATTATTCTTCACATTCCTTACTTTTCGCTTCCCATTTAGCAGCACTGGCTTCTCACTATCAATTAACACCACTGATTTATCATCTGTAACCTCCACCAATAAAGCTTCTGTATGCAGCTCTGTTGTGTTTATAACACAATCCACTACATTGTTATCAATGTGGCATGCAGCACTGTTTGCAGTGATGCTGTTGTTTAGAAGGGCATCAATCAAATCCTGCTGCGCCTGCTGCACGCGCTCATAAAACAGCCAGGTTTTATTCGTGGTGTCGTGGCAGGAGACGCAAATGCAGCAGGACAGCCGGTCATCCGGGCCCCCGATTTGGATGTGGAATAGAGTGAACAGACGACTCCCCAGGTCATCGTCGATTGATATCAAAGTGCCACTCTCCACCGCACACAGTCTACACCGAATACTCTCCATTGCATTATTGTAATTGTTTGGTTCCGACTTTTGTTTTATTTTTGTTGGTTTGGGGGAGTTGTAAACAATAAACCGTTTATGACAGCCATAACAATGGGGAGTTATGCAACCATAAGTGGTTAGTTGTATAGCAAATTAGCATACTTCAATTCAACAATATCAAAAATTGTATAGAATTTTCTATGGCATAGACAACCACTAACAACTGGCATAGACTGTAAAGTTAGACCGCTTTCCTAGGAAACCAGGGCTTTAGAGTCCTGGCTTCCTAAGAAAGTGGTCGCTTACATTTACACATAACAATGTCATTTACACATAACAAAACTCACATTTTTCATCATAACTCATTGCGTTTTTGCAGTACGTTGAGATATTACTCCTTCTAAGAAACCATATTCGTTTATATACACGTAACATTATGTTTGTGACGTAAAAACGACATCAAAAGTGGGCGCTTTTATGCGACCGCTCTCCTAGGAAACCAGGCCTTTAGCCCTGCTTTCAGATAAGTTTAATAATAATATCCTTTATAAGCACAGCTAAAAAAACAAACATTTGAGTTTGAAGTAACAACTGATTCAAATCGGGCCTCTGATTCGTTGAAGTATAACAGAAGACTTTGGTCTTAAAAATGGCTACAATGATTGGCAAATATATTCTTTATAAATCTTAATAATGACGATAACATGGAATATATTATTAACTAATAATAGTATTATTAGACAAATGATTGCTACATAGTTTTGACTAACTCTTGTAAGATAATGTTCATACTTAATCACTGTTGAACAAGTCTGGTTGCCTAGTTCTCATGCGGCCTCTGAGTTGTCATTTGCTGTCATAATTGAAATTCCACCGTATTGCATATGTGTTGCCTTATACCAGTTATGTATTAAAAACATTAGCAATTAAGAACCATGGAAACCTTGTACCACCAAACCAATGCCCTCATTGCCCAGACACAGCACTACTTCAAAGAGTTGGAGGGCAACCGACCAAATCGAGTAGAAATTGAACAAACCATTCAAGAAAGTATTAACTCAATTAACAGGTTAGTTAAACTAATTGGTAAATTACTGTAAGATCTAATGCATTTATTCAATTTCAGTAATTGTGAGAAATTAGACATTCTAGTCCTTAAAGTACCTGTAATACAAAGACCCCATGCAAAAATGCGATGTGACCAATTGAAGTATGATAGCAGGCATTTACAGGCGGCATTAGCGTCTGCACAACAAAAACGACAACGCCAAGAGCAGGCGGCTAGTGAACGGGAGCAATTGCTGAGCACACGGTTTCGAGCAAACTCGGAGACAGCAATTGATTTAGATTATGCTTTACAGCACCATGGTGCTATGAATCGAGTGCATAGAGGCATGGATGAAATGCTGCATACAGGGGCTAATGCATTGGACTCTTTGAGGTCACAGAGGATTACACTGAAAGGGGCTCATAGGAGGATTGTGGATATGGCCAATAATTTAGGATTAAGCACACATGTTATGAAACTGATTGAGCGAAGGGCTGGTCAGGATAAGTATATTTTTTTTGGGGGGATTTTTCTGACATTATTTATTATTATATTTGTAATTATTTATATGCTGTGAGTGGATCATTCCTAAATATACATGTTTTTAATATTAAATAAGAGATATATATTATTTTCAAAGTATACTATTCAAGACTGTAAATAAATATAGTTATAATAATTTTAGACTATTTTTTTAACCCAAGAAATGTAAAGAAAAGAAAAAAGTTTTAGGTGAAGAAAGGACAATGTATTAAAATTTATTAATTTATTTATTGCCTTTAGTATAAATATATCACATTGTTTCTCTACACTAATTTCATGCTGTAGAATAATTGCAGACTATTCATAATTGTATTGACCATACAAAAATATGAATACATACCATATACTAACATCATTTGCACATGGCTGCATACTAAGTGAAATAGCCCTTTTCATGACCATATTCATAATTGTATTGACCATACAAAAATATGACAAAGGGAATTTGCACTAACTTGTACAGAATCCTGACTTTTCAAGTAATGTACCAATTAAGCTTGCTTTAGGTTTTAGCTGCAATGTTTCTTTAAATGTTCACAATCCTAGAGTAGGCTGGAGGGTAGCATACCTACAAACACTTGGCCCACAGAGTGTTTGTATTATGAAAGTAATAACAGGGTTTGGAAAATTAGGCCATCATGGCATACATTTATACATACACATTCACAGTAGATTTCATGATGATTCAAGAAATCATTAATTATACTTCCAATGATATTTCATGTGTGTTCTCAGTGCACTACTTTGCACATAAGATTTCCCACATAAATCACACCTAAAAGGCTGTTCACCTGTATGTATTCGCTCATGCACTTTAAGTGTTGACTTCTCCCCAAAAGCTTTCCCACAGTGGTTACACAAAAACGGCTTTTTACCAGCATGCCGCCTCTTATGTGCATTTAAATTACCTCTAGCTATAAACCTTTTCTCACAAATATCACACACAAATGGCCTCTCACCAGTGTGCACCCTCATATGAACTTTAAGCTCTGCAGCAGATCCACACTGTTTACCACACTCAGTGCAGAGTGCATTAGCAGGCGCTGCTAATCCTAAATGTTTCTTTTTCATATGATTATTCAAGTGCACTTTAGTGCTGCACAGTTTCGAACAAACACTACACAAGAAATTATTGTCTTTATCATGGATAGCCCCAAAATGGCGTTGCATGGCTTCTTTAGTAAAAAATGCCTTATGACAATCTGAACATTGGAAGGGCTTGATGCCAGTGTGTTTTCGCTTGTGCAATTCTAAACTGCCAGAAGTGAGTAGATATTTGTTACAAATATTGCATTGATATTTTTTCTCGCGTACTGTGTGTATCTGAAAATTAAATTTGTCTTTATTGTCATCATTTGTGTATCTGCAAATTAAATTTGTCTTTATTGTATTTTTTAAATTGATATTAAATAATAGTTACCACTAGTTATCTACTTGCTACAAAACATCGCCATTTATTAGTAAAAGCATGAATCATATGTATGCAGATACCTATATAGAATTACAGTTTTAAAAATAACGTTTTTAATTAGGCAGTGAATGTTGCAGTTCTGCATTTAAGGTTTAAATTATTGAAACAGGCTCATATCAATTGCTACACAAATGTAAAAAATGTATGTCTAGGGCCCCAATATAAGTTAATCTATCTCTGTATTAAACTTACTGATAAATGTTGCCTCAAAATAGCTTTAGTAGAAAACGACCGTCCACACAACTCACAATTAAAAGGCTTCTCCCCAGTATGAGACCTCATATGATCAGTAAGAGTAGCCTTTGCATAAAATTTCTGACTACAAATCTCACACTTATGCCTCCTATCATCATAATGCCTCTTCATATGCTCCCCTAAAACCTGAGTAGTCTTAAAACTCTTATCACACTTACAACACACATGTGGCCTGGCCTCATCATGTGTTTTCAAGTGTCGATTATAAGAATTAGTAGATGAACACTTTTTATTGCAAATCAAACACAGTAAATCCTTATTTTGTGTTTCATCTTGGTGTTGAATGCTCTCAGTGTACTCCTCTAAAATGCTCTCCAGCTTCTCATGATCATCAATAATAGAGCCATTATGAGAACTTGTTTCATCATCCAACATACCACTTTCTGGTATTAAATCATCTGACAATAAAATTTCTTTTGTTTTCTTCTCCAACAACCACTGCCCGATTTCAAATGATTGTTGAACTTGCTGTTTAAATACATACCATCTACTAACATCGTTTGCACATTGGCTGCATACTAAGTGGAATAGTCCATTTTCAGGAGTTACCTGAAATTATTTGTTTTGAAAACAATGTTTACTGAGATTCTATAATAAATAATAATAATATACATTAAATAGCATGGAGCAATTTACATCACACTGTGAGATGACAAATGTATATAATATATAATAATAATTTTTATTGTTTAAAACTCCTTGCAGAGCAATAGGCAGAGTTGCCTGAAAATCAAACAGTAACGATCATAAATCCAATAACAACAAACAGTAAATGATGATATTTCATGTTTTTCCCCTGTTTCAACTCTGTCTCTATTTCAAAAGCTAGAGAGATTGTTGATAGGTGAAAATGTAGAGTATTCCTAGCCCTACACATTGACTATAGACGCTTTTTTTTAGGCCTTTCCATTTTCGCGCTGAGAAAATGTGAAATTTCATGTATTTCCAGTGTAAACAGAAATGCAGCAAGCTCTGTCTATATTTATTTATTAGTCTAAGTTTGTTTTGTTTACATTTGTTTTACCTGCACTGAGGCGCATTCCAGCAGCATATCCGCCAAACCGGCTTCGTAAATCAAGCTCATTTGGTCATGTTTGGCGAGACACAGGCGGCACACCTCTTCTATTTGCACATGTTCGTATTTCATATACAATTCTATGTTCATCTTGGGCACAGAGCACTATCTTAGGTTATTTGAAATTTTAGGTTAAGGATTGTTATGAAAAATGGAATCCAACTGGATTGGCGATGGATCGAAATGGCGGCAGGTAGAATTGACAGGGACGGACTGGTATAAATCTTTAAGCTCAAAATGTAAGCATTTCTGAAAAATCATGCTATAAACATTTATCCATGTATTGGTAAGCTTTATAAAGAGTTTATTACATTGTACTGGTTTCATCAAGACACTTGAAGTTGAAATAGTATATTCATGTGCTATAACTTATTTTATTTATTATTTATGATAAATACACAACAATTTACAAATAAAATCATATAATCTCAGGTTATAATGCATAATACTGTAAATTATTTGCCTAGTCCAACATTATCTAACCATTGCTCGTTCCCATTCTCCCCAGGAAGATCCCCAGTAACACACGACTCGTCAAAAAGATTTGCGCACCGTTTATTAGCCACCATGTGCACCTTCTGAAAAAAGTCGGATAGATTTTTGAAAAAACCTGTTTGTTGTTGCTGTCGCGATCGTTTGCCGAGCTTGTTTCCAGTTACCCAATCCTCATCCAAACCTGAATCTGGCAGACCACCGTTGATGCAAGATTCATCATAAAGATTGGCGCATCTTCTGTGTTTCGGAACACGCCTTTTGCCTAAAGCATTTCCGTCCAACCATTCTTCTGTGTTGGATCCAGGCAGGCCACCGTTAATACAAGATTCGTCAAATAAATTAGCGCATCTTTTAACATGTTGCAGCTGTCGTTTGCCTAATTCGTTTCCACCTAACCATTCCTCTGTATTAGATCCAGTCAAACCGCCGTTAATGCAAGACTCATCAAATAAATTAGCGCATCGTTTGAGCGGTTGTAGCTGTCTTTTGCCTAAAGCGTTTCCGTCTAACCATTCTTCAGTGTTGGATCCAGGCAGGCCACCATTAATGCAAGATTCGTCAAATAAATTCGCGCATCTTTTAGTATGATGTGTTTGTCTTTTACCTAAAGCATTTCCATCCAACCATTCTTCAGTGTTGGATCCAGGCAATCCACCATTAATGCAAGACTCATCAAATAAATTAGCGCATCGTTTGACCGGTTGCAGCTGTCTTTTGCCTAAAGCGTTTCCATCTAACCATTCTTCAGTGTTGGATCCAGGCAGGCCACCATTAATACAAGACTCATCAAATAAATTCGCGCATCTTTTAGTATGATGTGTTTGTCTTTTACCTAGAGCGTTTCCATCCAACCATTCTTCAGTGTTGGATCCAGGCAATCCACCGTTAATACAAGACTCATCAAATAAGTTTGCACACCTAGCGCTGTTGTGTTTTAGCGCTTGTCGTTTGCCCAAATCGTTGTTATCGAGCCATTTCTCGTCTGAATGTCCATTGGGCAAACCTCCGTTGATGCAACCTTCATCGAATAAGTTTGCACATAATAGACGTGGTTTCGCATTGATGGCAGTAGTTGCCAGTAGAAGGACTAGTAGGTGTAGCATTTTCTATATAACAAAAGAATTATGAATGAAATTGAGATTTTATATGTTTTTTAAATTAAATATCAAAATATTTTATAATAAATCAATTGTCATTTCTAATTCATTCTAATATTTCTATTTTAATACTTTAAGAGACCTTTTTTGAATATTTGGAAATAATTGTGAAAAGATTCAGTAAGTGGATTACTGAGGAGAGATGAGTACTGACAAAGTGGTTTGTGCCTGGGAGAATAAAAATTAAGGTGCCCTGCAAGGCTATCAATAACAAAAAAGGGGGAGATGGTGTAGTTTTTATAAATGCAAAGAATGAGGAAAATGTTTGTGGAACACTGATGTAGTGTAGTGGGATTTTCTGAAGTTGCAAGCCCTAATATACTCTTATAATAACAATACAGTTTAAACTAGTGTAGCCTCAATGCTGGTATACTGCAATAGTAGTTTATATGAATTGAATAATTAAAAGTTTAAATGTTATAAAATTCTTACCCCGTATGTCAGTCCTGCACTGCAGTGATGATGATGAAACCAACTACCGCACCACTAAACAGACCGCACATTTATATACGCAATCGTTATCATTTATTCTGCACTTAATTAAATATCTGTCGGTAAATAGGGTTCGGTTAATTAATTTGTGATAAATGTGAAGAGACCATATGGTTAATAACTAGAGATATGAATAAAACGTTTCCTGTTAAAATATTTTCTATTTAATACATATTGGTGTAAACTTGTTTAAACTTAATACTCTTTACTATTAAATCTTCCAGTTCCACGGTATACAAATTACTCCATCAGACAACACAGAGTAATATGTTGCGATATTTAAGTTAACTCCAGTAAAGTTTGTCAGCTTGTCTTTATTTAGCAGCAATTTCTGGCAACATTCTATCATGAAGTCCGGATTCACATTGTCGTCTTTCCGCAGGTTGTCTAATTTTAATTCAGCTACCACTTGCCTTAGCAGATTTTTTTCAACATCTTTATTCCTAAAATAATAATACCAAATGTCTATTGAGCTAATAAAGGCACCTTACACGATCACAATACTGTCAATATTTTAGAATAATGACAGTATTACTGTATGATAACATGTTTAAAATGTTCATTATTCTATAATATTTTCAGTATTACTTATCGTGTAAGGTATAGTAATGATGGAATGGAGAGAATACTGATGTTTATCTGGATAATTGATTACTTGATTAATTTTAAAGGAAGATTGATGTAAATATAGACAGTACTACGACTGATAGTATTATTGACCATGTAAGGTGCCTTATAAATACATTAATAAATAAAGAGAGTAAAACTGTATACACTTGCAAACCTGCAGGTACTAAACTAAAATAGTAAATTTAGTGCAAATCATTTTGTTGTATACCTCTTGTAATTCTCCATTCGTTCAGTAGCATCTTTCAAATTTTCGGTGAGAAAACTGACTAGAAGAAATCCAGGACATGACGATGGCACTATAAATTGACCTGTTGGTGACACCATTAGTGGGCCAGCCTCCCTTAAAATTAATAATTACAATGTCATACATAAATGTTTATTTCTAATATTAAATGCCAATAAAAGCACAAAATATCATACATTTCTGTCAGGCACTCATCTAGGACCTCAAATATCTTCACAGGGCTTCCCAAAAGTCCCCGGATGATAATAAGTTTAGAACAAGTGTAGAAAAATAAAAAATATCATTACATAACTTACGTTTCAACAACGATTTCAAAAGCTCGTAGCGAATTAGGCCATTCCTTGGGAAACTTCTTATATGTCAGGTAATCGGATATTGATGTTGTGAGCTGCTGTAAATGTCTTTCATATTCCCCTGCTAAAATTTTTGGCATAAACTTTCTAAAAAAAAAAAAATAGAATAGAAATATTATACAAATCATAGCATGGAAAAGAAATATTAATAGTTACGCTTAAATTAATCTAGATAGCATTTTTTAATTTGTATTTTAAATGTACTGTTTATATTATCAGAATAACAACTCACCTGCGAACTACCTTAATATCTTTCAGCACCTGTGAAACAGTCTTCTCAAAAGCAGGTATCCTAATCAAGTGAGCATCATACTTCCTCACATTTTTAATCAACTGCAACAAAAAGCCTTAATTTAGATTTAGCAACACAGTCAGCAGGTTACCAGTTGAAAAACTTACATCCAACCAATTGTGCCGCACTTCCCCACTATTCAGCATTATATGCCCATCCAAACTAACACCAGTAAATCCAGCAAACACCAGCAATCTGCCTATATATAAAAAAAACACAACACAATATGTCATGCCCATAAAACATAGCAACATCATCAGCTCCAATGAAAACAACTTACACTGATGAGATATTTAATTTGCTAACCTCGTAGTATGTGCATATTCTCAGGATGCTGGTGTACTAGGGCTGAGAAGCTTTGTAGACAGCCCCTGAAATGTGTAACATTCCAACCACAGTCCCACCTAATATCCATTAGTCCCAATTCTAGAGACAACTGTTTCTTTAGTTTCTCAACTTCTTGCTCTAAAGGTTTAATACTAGTAGTTTTCATTAAAGCTTCCTCGTAATTACTATCCAACCACTTATTCAAAACAAGTGCCTCCTGTACATCCCTCACTTTCTGTCGCATTATAATAGGATCAAAATGCTCATCCTCATTATAATGAGTAAACCCATAGCTACCACCTTTACTGGTCACATTACTAAAATCCTTTCTAGGCTGCGGTTTTGGTATTTTATCAACAAACTCGGTCGATAATTGACATGATTTTAGTATTTTTACCACCAACTCATGTGGTTCACGTTCTTTTAGATGTAGTGATATTAGTTGAAAAGTATCCTGCTTTCTGTCTTTGTCTCGTATGTAGAATTTTATATGGCACTGAGCTGGTGTTTGTCTTCGTTGAATTGTTTCCAAAAATGAACTTAGTTGTTTTAGGGAGTTCTCATTTGTTGCCTAAAAAAATACAACTCATAATTTTTACAGCCATAATTTACATTGTACTAGATTCATCAAGAAACTTCATTCAAGCAATGTTTTGTACCAGAAATAATAGGTGCAGTTCTACTCAAAATTTTATTCAGAATTTCATATAGATAGGTAAAGGATGATTTTGATGATATCGCTTTAGGGAACTATAATCTTATACATTGTGTTTTGTTTCTATAATTCTATTTGCTTCAGGTTTCGCCATTTTTAATGAATAAGTATATAATGAAATATCATAAAAATTTTATAAGTTATAAAAACACTTGATTTTTGGCCATGAAACTTACGTTATAAGATTTACGACCTTCATTCTATAATTACTCCATAATTAGTAATTATAGAATGAAGGTCGTAAATCTTAGAACGTAAGTTTCATGGCCAAAAATAACTAATAAAATGTTTATTATATTTCATTGTATACTTATTCATTAAAAATGGCTAAACCTGAAGAAAATAGAATCATAGAAACAAAACACAATATCATCAATTTTAATTAAGTTTTAGACCCAACAATAAAGTATTTTCATTAAATTGCATAGATTATGGTACACAAATTATGCAACTTAATGAATATCTGTGCTTAGTTTTTGCTAAAAACTTGATACAATTTTACAATTCATACCATAAGCAAAATACAAATGTGATCCCACTCTTAATATGAAATTATGATAGCAAAAAGGTAACATAGCACCTGCCCTGCAACTTTACAACCAAAAAACATGAAAATTAGGCTAAACTATCCCAGTAGCATACTAGAGAGCTATCAGGAAAATCAGAAGATGTCAGAGATGCTATATACTGATAAAGGCACCTTACACGTTCAATAATACTGTCAATACTGGCAATATTTTAGAATAATGAACATTTTAAACATATTATCATACAGTAATCCTGTCATTATTCTAAAATATTGACAGTAATACAGATAATAAGGTGGCTTTTAGATGAAAAATGTATACACCAAGATCACCTATTAGTTTATAGTTCATTTCTATCCATCACAGTATCTACAAGCTTGATTGATATATTTTTAAATGAAAATCAATATTTTTTAAATTTGTTTTTGATCTGAATTTTTTAGTATTATAAATAGTATATAACATGCAAATATGAAAAAACCTTTTAAAGATGTAATTAATATTATAATTATTTGTATAGTTATAGATTATATAATTACTCTCTGACTGGGAAACTGTCCAAATAAATCTGGATGCACTGCAAAATAAAAAGGCCTGAGCGCTGTTTGCACTTCTGCTGAAGTCATATTCCTTTTGGATACATCCAGTTTTCGTGCTAAATTGAACCTGTAAATCATTTAAAATCCATAAATGTTCAATTTCAATCCCATCTCTTACCATTTTGTTGATGTTTGTAGCATTTTTATTTGACAGCTCCAGTTCCATTAGCATCTACTTGCATTTACCACTTACTGGTTATTAATTTAAAATTAAATAAAGTCCGTTTGTTTGCACGCACATTTTAATTTAGAATTGTAGATGAAAACTGTTCAATCATGTTTTATTTGTTGTTGCCTCATGCAACTGACATAACCTTCGTCAAGGTTAGGTTTTCATGATTGTCATAAAACAGCTGTAGTTGGCGCGTTTTTGTAAAAAAAAACAACTGCAGAATGAAACGAAGTTTTAATAATGGTGATGATTCCGAAATATTCGCGAAAGGTATGTGTGTTTTGGGTCTTTATTATATTGTGTCTTTATATTATTATTAAATAATCATGTTTGATTACAATAATTGTTTGTTGTGTTGTTACTTGTTGAAACTATTGATATACATCAAGGGCTATTTGCTTTAAAAAGATACTAATGTAATCATGCTTATAAGGCACCTTACATGGTTAATAATACTGTCAATCCTAGTATTGTCCGTATTTGCTTAAATCCTCCTTCAATATTTATCAAGTAATCAATTATCTGGATAAACATCAATATTATCTTCATTCCATCATTACTATACTTTACATGATAATTAGTTTTTCATATTGTTCTTGATTGTTGAGGCTTGTGCTATAAAGGCACCTTACATGGTCAATAATACTGTCAATATTTTAGAATAATGAACATTTTAAACATATTCTCATACAGTAAAAGGCACCTTACACGATCAATATTTTAGAATAATGACAAATTACTGTACGATAATATGTTTAAAATGTTCATTATTCTAAAATATTGCCATTATTACTCATTGTGTATGGTATATTATTGATGTAATGAAGAGAATACTGATTTTTATCTGGATAATTGATTACTTGATAAATATAAAAAGAGCATTGAAGCAAATATTGACAGTACTAGTATTGACAGTATTATTGACCATGTAAGGTGCCTTTAATACTGTCATTATTCTAAAATATTGACAGTATTATTGACCATGTAAGGTGCCTTTATAGCACAAGCCTCAACAATCAAGAACAATATGAAAAACTAAACCATCATAGTTTTTCATATTCTTCTTGATTGTTGAGGCTTGTACTTTAAGCATGATTACATTAGTATCTTTTTAAAGCATATAGCCTTTGATGTATATTACAAATAAAACCAAAAGCTTTAGTTATTATTAATTTTGTTTTAGTTGCACTGGTTGAACGTAATGAAGCACCTGGAGGAGTTGCTTTGGTGAATGCAAGAAAGGTTGCTAAAAAAGATCACAATGCAATTGTGGAACTTGCAATGGAAATTCAGGAAGTAAGAAGATTCTTGTGAAGAATACTAATTATTGAATAAATAATAGCATGCAATTCATTCTATTTACAGGCTGAGAATTTTGTAGTTGCAAATGCCTGCAATAAATTAAAAATAATTGCACAGCAAGTAAGTTTGATTTTGATATTCTAAAATTAGAATTTAGGGTATTCCTAAGTTTACATGTACATTGACATTATGAAGTAACAAATTTATATAGATTTCAATAAAGGTAAACCTAAAAAGAAAAAATTCTACCTTAATAGCTATCAGCCCAAGGACTTTTTTGCTGGCAAAGGGAGAAGCTCAAAGGAGTGTAATCATTCAGTATTTACTGTAACTTTACAGAACACCCCTAATTGAATTAGAATAGAATTATAGAGGGTAGTTTTGTTGTCTCTAGGTTTCTGGCATAAGATCTAGTCAGTATGGAGCTAAATCAACAAGTCACTCCACTCAAGTGAGCATGTATTGTACCCATGATGCACTACAGCCCTAAAACTGTACAAGCTGGCTGGCTGCATCTTACTGCCTGTACCTATGTGGCTGTAATGTCACTGTGTGACACAACCATGTTCAATTTTATTTGTGATGACTAATTGGAATCATTTCTCCATATTTAATTTTCTTCCACCCAATAATTTCATATGTCATACAAAGTTTTTAGCAATTTAAAATAAATAAATAAATACAGCCCAGGTATTTTATTGTATAGAATATTATTAATTATGATTACAGGTCAGATTCTTACAACAACAAGCAAAGCAGGTGTTGGAAGAAACAAAAGTTGAATTAGATCTTCATCATGCAGCATGCAATTTTGTGAAAGTTCCTAATAATACATACCATTTGTATAAACGACCAACTGGACAAAAATATTTCAGTATGTTATCCCCTCAAGTGAGTGTAAACTTTATTTTATTGCACAGATTGATTTACAATATCAATTCTAAATGAACTAGTATTGATTAAATAAATTATATACAAAATATAGTGCACATTGCTTTTTCATATGTATCATATTGACAACAAACAATGTAAAACCTCTGTATCAATGGAACAAATCTACACCAGTAATGGCGGGCTGGGTGGATGGACCATACCAACCAATTTATACCCGTTCATGACTTCAAGATTGAATTACTTATATCTTTTTCACTCATAAGACATTGAAGTATCTCTTAATAAGCCTGTTAAGAAATATACTGCACAACAGCAATAATTTTCAACCTGCATGTTAATTTTATAAAAACTTCTATATTTCAATTAATATAATATAAGACATCACTGTTGAATATATTTTAGGAATGGACCAGCCCCCATGAATTTTTAGGAAGTTACCGATTAGAGAATGACCAGTCATGGACTGCTACAGCTGACATAAAAAAGAGAGACAAAGAACTGGTGTTGGTAGCAAAAGCATTATCCAAGGGCATTGCATATGATGTGCCGATGGAGTTATAGAAAAAAATCTGTAAAAAGAATTTTAGGTGAAGCAAATTTAATGCAAATCATTAAAGTGAATAAATGTGAAGAATTACTATAAGGTTACCAATTTAATAGATAGTTCTATCAAGCTGGATTTAGATCTAAATTTGAATTGTAAATAAAGTTACATACTGGAAAATGATAAGTGAGTTGAATTTAATGTTAAATCATTAAATGTCTTAAATATATAGAAGAAATAACATATGGTTGTAGAGAGTAGGATATACATATCTATTTGAATTGATAAAATCAAATAGATACCATGACAATTGTTGATATACCATGGGATATAACATACGTAAAAACAAGTTTTGATTAGAATCAACATTTATTATAAAAATTTGTTAATAACATCCATAGTTTCAATCAGTATCACTATCATAATAGGTCAGAGGTGATGTATTGGTAGGTGAGACTTCACTACTAGGATTGTTATGTGTTAATTGACTGTATGATTGGTTATATTGCAGTTTCATATTTTGTGTGTTTGGATATTGAATTGGATTATGATTCTTGTTTAAGAGATCAGACTCCACCTTTGAAACTGCTTGAAAAACATTATTTCTCACAAGATGCTGAGAAGCTGGTGACATTTGTTTGGTTAATTCATACATTGACATGAAGAAGTGGTACAGATGATCATTTATAGGTTCTAACTTTCGTCTTTTATTTATTGGTGCTGAACTACTGGAAATTGATGGTGATTCAATGCATCTCACAGGTGTATCACTAGTTTCAGTCTCTAAATGTGATTCAATCAACCTAATATTTTTCTCAGTATTATCAAAATTGTCAGCTTCATTATTTTCCATCTTTATATTGAAGTCTTCACTTTCTACATATTCAAATTCTGTATGCAAGTTTTCATTTTCCAAATTTTCATATTCTTCATTGTTACTGTCAATAGATTTCATATAGGGTACTAGAAATTCCATTTGCTTCTGATACTTCCATGGAGTGGAAATGGCACAACATTTTCGCCTTACTAATGCTTGCCGATGACAGCGTCTTAATTTAGCCCAAGCATTTCTTGCTTCAACACCTGCAATATGCTATATAGTTAAAATGGCAGGTGGTTCAGTTGGCCCTTTTGTATAATTTTTAATACTAGTTAAGATCGGTTTTATACTGAAATCAAATATGAAATAAGGACCATCTCTCATGTCCTGAAACATATTATTTCTATAAATAGTTGATCACAAAAATGGACTAACCCAAGTATTTTCTTATTTTGTGACCTTTAGGGCTGGTTCGACAATTGACATTTATCTGGAGAATAAGGCTATTCTTCATGGAATAAGTTTGAGATTTGAACACCAATATTATGGAATAAGTTTGAGATATTGGCATTCAAATCTCAAACTTATTCCACAAATAGCCTTATTCTCCAGTTAAATGTAAATTGTAGAACCAGCCCTAAGTGGTCCAATATTTATACTGTTTTTTCTTGCCTTATTTATAATTTTATGTCAGCATAATCCCACCTTTAAAATAAATGATAAAAGTACTTACAGTCTGTAAATTTGAGATCTTTAACAATCTCATTCCAAAGTTTATCTTTTAAGGTAACTTTCATGTAATCAGGATCATTTGTGTTGTATAGACTTGGGAACTTTTGAACAGCTGCAATAAGTTCTTCATGGTTTATTTCATCAGGTTTTTCCATTGCAACCATTCAATTGTGCAAATTTAAGAGAATTACCAACATTCACTAAACTAACTACTTGAGATATCAGTTTTATATTTCACATTTGTAAATTGGACAACTGAAACATGCAATCATTGCAGATTTTAGTAATAAATTGGCTATATTACTTGTTTCAACTGTTTTACCATTGATTGAAATATTATATATGTATGTATAATCAAATCTACTATGAAAAGTCTAGATCTTGCATCTATAATTTTTAAACAATATTTGAATACAGTCATAAATCATCATCCATTAGTCACCCAAAATTTGAGAGTTATACAACCTCATTTTGTTTGAGCCCCACCATAGAAATTGTATTATATATCATCTATCTTGAACTAATCTGAAAAGCCTTGAATATCAGGCTTCTATAATTTTGAGACAAATTGTAAGCAAATCATCATGCATCATAACCAAAAATTGGGTATTTTCTCAACCTCACATACTTTGGATCCAACAATAGAAATAATTATAATAATAAATTCTATTATTTCAATCATCTGTTTTACATTATGGCAAGTTGTAAGACATAATATTACTAGTTATAGCTTACCATCATGGACAACTACCATCACACCATAGATTACTACTGATATAAAAAGACTTTTATCTCACCATGATGAATTACTAATGTATCTATAATCTGTGATTACTCAAGTGCAAGAGCAATAAGAAAGATAGCTCATGTAAGTAAACAAACAAAACTGCATCTGAACATAACCTAGAAAGCATAATTTAGGTAGGTACTGAAATAAAATAAGAAATCATTCATTCATTCTAGTGGGATATCATCCATTATAATGTTTATTGTGATAAAGTAAGTAAAGAGAACCATACTTCGTTGTTCTAGCCATAATTCTAACAACACAAATGAGAACTTTGACACTTAACTTTTGTTTGTCTATGTTTGTAACACATGGTTTCAAGCACTTAACGCGACGTTGCCAAACAGAGATACGTTAACAAGTGGGATTACCTGTAATCACGAACTATAAACTGAGGTTTATACAACTCAGCCTTAATCATATATATATATATATATATATATATATTATAAATTAATTATGTTATGTTGGCAGCTATAAAAAACTGTTCAGCCACTAAACTGGCTGAACGCATATGATTGCCAATTTAAACTCAAAGAAATTTAAGTTGCCTACATATAGATTTAAACATTTTAATTCTTATTTAAAAAAAGCGCTACCATATAATGCTCTGTGGCACGAACCCTCAATTACAATTAAAATATTCAATCAAACTTAACAAATAATATTGTTGTCAGAAAACAAAATTTATTTACAAGTTTCGAACCGTGCTGCTACTGTCCCACCGAAACACCGGCAACTAAAAATGAAGTAAACCATTCCGCATGCAATCATGCATCATAAAGTGTCGGTTCATAAATTTTTGATGTAATTACCACAAATTGCCGAATTTTGCACAATGATTAAATTCGTAAAATGACAGTTGTTATGTCATATGACATGTGAACCGATTTTCGGGGAATTCGATTTACTTTGAAAGTTTGCACGTATTAAGTTTTTGTGTGAATAACGCCAGCAGTTGTTAAGCGTGGTCTATTAAAATCGAATCGAGTTTCAGTCAGAGTGTGTGCGAGTTGCGGACAAATTAAATTTTCGGTGAATTGGAGGTTATATTGTTGCGATGGATTTCGACTCAGATGATGAGAATATCATCGAGGAAGACTATTACACCTTTCTAAATGTGGCTCGCGATGCAAGTATTAGCCGGTTTGTATAAAATGAGGTGTTGTAATGGTTAATTTTTAGGCTGCGAAAGATGACATTAATGTTGCATACAGGAGATTGAGCAGGCTTTATCATCCTGATAAACATTTAGATGAGGAGGATAAGAAGAAGGCTGAGTTGTTATTTAATAAGACAAAAAAGGCTTATGAGATATTGTCTGATCCACATCGCAGAGCTATTTATGATAGTTTAGGTGTTAAAGGGCTGGAGACTGATGGGTGGGAGGTGGTGCAAAGGACTAAAACTCCTGCTGAAATTCGGGCAGAGTATGAACAGCTTGCCGAAGAGAGGGCAGAAAGGAGGAAACAACAGAGGACTAACCCACATGGATTAATTACTATTAATATTAATGCAACTGATTTGTTTAATCCTTACGAGGATGATTTGTTGCTTGATGATATGGACATGTAAGTTGTTTTTAATGGACTAAAAGGGTTTATAAAAGTTAATGTTGTTACTTGATTCTTAGGAATATGCCTCTACTAGTGATTACCAGTATTAAATGGTATAACTAGGGCTGGCTGTGGGGTAAATAGTGCCCCAATATGACTTTAATAAAGCTAAATGACCTCTAGCATTAAAATTCTTGATTTTTAGTGCAAATGTCTATTTCAAAATGTTGTAATATTTACATTTCCTTAGTTAATTGTTAATTAATGCAATCATCTCCACTATTGTGCATTAAAGTAGTAGTAGTACATATATTCATATTTTGAGCCTTCCACCTGAGCCACTTTCATTTATCAATTTGGGAGTTGGTCTTAGCTGGACTTAGCTTGTTTAGAACAGCTCCCAAATAATAAATGAAAATGGCTTAAATATTACCACTACTGTGTAGAGTGCTGGCCTAGTATGGTCAGCATTGGCAACTCCTCACCCACCAAAGTTTTGCAGCTCACACACAAAATTGACTGGTGGGTGAATGAGCAGCCTTAACGGAAGGTTTCACAATGGGCCTGTTTTGAGGCCTAAGTGTCTGTAGCTATGCTACTCTCCAGCCAACTATCCAGAACTATCCAGAACTATCCAGACCACTACTGTGTAAATTCTATGTGCATAAGACCTAGATTTAGCTATGAGGAAGTTATCATGTTATAATTCTATAATTATATTTTAGTGATGGCTCATCAGGTTTTCCAAACATTGAAGTCTCTGGAATGACTTTCAATCAATCAGTAGAGTTTCCTCTCACACAAAAAGACACATGCACATTATCAGGTGCACTGAACACACAAAATGGTAATGGCAATGGTGATGTTAGTCTAAGTTGGAGACATATTTACTCGCACAAATCATGGGCGGAAGTGGAATTAGCTGCTGGAAATGGTCCAGCAGTTTCTTTAAAAGCATTTAGAACGTTAAGTAAGCGGTTTTTCTGGAATGGGGGAACAATATTTCAAGTTGCACCACAAGGGATTAGAGCTGGACTTATGTCAAGTAACTAATATTTAAATGTATGCTAGCATTGTGGTGGTAATTCTGTTATTTTAGCTCTTGCGATGCAAATTGATAAACACTCTGTAGGGTATTTAACATACCATGGTGGAATAAGATCAATGCTGTCCACATCAGTTGTAAGGGATACTGGTAAGTGTATTTTTATTTATTTAATACATATGTTTATAAGATATAAATATTTCATAAAGTTAAAAAGATTTGATTGAAATGATGAAAACTAGCATGGACTATAGACTGTCCATGCTAGTTTTCATCATTATATAAACTGTTTTAACAAATACTGTGTTGTTTCAGAAAATGGTACATACAATATGGCACTACAAATAGGTCTTCCTCATTCTTTTGTTAATGTTAGTTATACAAAGAAGATGATAACACAGGAAATCAAATTAAAAATTCTTATAAAGTAAGTAGACAATGATTTATATAGATTTTGTCAAATAAACTACCAGCATAGCCTCTAGCATTTTTACACTTATCACATGCTAAAGATGGAAAGTTTTTGTTATAAAAGGGTTTATAGAATATTGGAATTTATAAACTCTGTCAAAATAATATTTATAACATATGTATTTTTAGGATGGGTACTTTCGGTGGACTTTTAGAGTATGGTGTGGAAAAGAAAGTGTCAAAACATAGCAATATATCTGCAGCAGTGTCAATTGGTGTGCCAACAGGAGTCAAATTAAAAATAAGGTAAACCCTTTAGCTACAAATATGTATTTAGAAAATATCTAAACACAAAACAAATGAAAATTAAAAAGTTGTACCAAGATAGATAGTTAGATGTATTGTGTTTACAAGAATAGGAACAGCAATACATACATCAAAGTGAAAAGTCTGTCTTGTACTAAGTTTTGGAGAGCGAAGGTTCAAATTCTTTGTGAATCACCTTTCACAGTTTTCTAAAGTAAGGTAAATACCATGTGATTAAGCTTCTCACATTACTGGTAGATAGTAGTTTTTAAATTACACTTGGATGTTTCAATAAATAAATTGGTTTATTTTTATTAAAATTATATGTATGATAAAAAGTGTCTTATGTGGATTTTGTTTTAGAGATTGTATTCTATATTTAATTTTAATTTTAGATTGACCCGTGCCAACCAAGTCTACTCATTCCCAATTCACCTCTGTGAAGAAATCATGCCTTCCCCGATTTTTTACGCAACCATAATACCTCTAGTGACATACATAATTGTGAAGAAAGGCTTTGTGGAGCCGTTTATGAAAGAACAACATGCAAAAAAGGTCGAGAAGCAGCGGCAGGACAATAGGGAGAAGTTGCAAAAAAAGAAGAATGAAGCTCAAGCAGCAATAGAGCTGATGAGTGCAACTTATAGTCGCATTAGAGATGATGAGGAAGCCAAAAAGGGTTTGATTATTGTCAGTGCCGTTTATGGTAAACTGTTTACAGGTGAGTTAATATTATATGAACTGATCAAATTATTTTAATACCTGATACCTACTCATTACTACTGTGTACTAGTGTTTATTTATCATCTTAATCTAATTTTGACTTTTTTTATAGAAGCTGGCGATGTTATACCAGAAGATTTACGGGAGGAAGTCATTGATGTTACAATACCTTTACAGTGTCTTGTTAAGGATAGTAAACTGATACTACATGATTTGTCAAAAGTGAGTAATTATATAAAACATTTTTTTGACAATCAATGAAATAATATTTTATGAAAAATTCTAATTTCTTTTTAGTGTCAATTACCTGGTTTCTTTGATCCAGCAGTAGGAGAAGAAAAACACTTACAAATTATTTATGCATATAGACAGCAGTCATATGAAACACTTATTCATGACAATGATGCCTTACGGATACCAAAATCATGTGAGTATTAGAGACAACTATAAGTTGAGTATATTCGCAAATATGTGATATGCCAGTGCAATATGAACTTTGTATTATATTACCCAAGGGACAATAGAACTTAATGCTCTATTAACATAATTGGTACATGCTTATAATTAGGTTGGTCCATAATGAATAATCTATTTCATCAAAATTTAAAAGATAGATGCATTGTAGTTGGTTTGAAAATAAAATGTGTAAAAAAACTTAACTCTTACATACAAATATAAAGAATAATTTATAGTCATCAACATACCATAACAATCCATCAATAGTCATTGAACTCAATTATCAATGTTTATTAGCAACAGTTACAAACTACTATTTCTCATCTTCAAACACTTCTAGATTTTAAAAAGGAGCCATATTCATGGCTCCTTTTAAAAAAATCTGATTAATTCAAATCAGATCTTTTTTTTAGAACATTTTGATATGCCAGTATGTTGTAAATTAACCCCAAATATCAAGTTTGATGTAGATGATTGATTATGAACAATCCCATTTATTACTTATACTAATTATTTTTAATTATTTCAGCTCACAAATTCCATAATGTGACATAATGGTGGCTCAAATTTTACATAGCAATATGTAAAACCAGCTAGTTCCCTTAGACATTTCTTTTTATTCACGACAGTTGATAATAGTAAGTTAAGTCTGGTGCGTGCAATTGATTTCACTGTGTTAGATCGTACCATAAATTCGAAAGTACAAAACAGCAGAACGTTGTAATTCATTAACCTGTACATATGTTATTTTTGACACTGCCATTATCAACTCGATGAATAGCAACAGCAGCAGCACATTGGCTTCGTTGCGAGTACATACACAAACATACTTTGTTAAAACGGAAAATAAATACTTGTTACCATTTTATTTATTTTTGTTGTATATATAATAAAACAATAGTGAAAGAAAATATTTTCCCTTCATATATATTATGTTAAATATTTGTTCATTTGTTATTTTGTACACTTTAAATATGATATTTTGAAATTATTTGTTGGGATGTTTATTTATGTACCATGGTGCAAGATTAGCAAGCTTTACAAATTATTTTATTTATTATATTAACTTTGATTGCCTCATACCTCTGTTTTATATAGCAATATTGCTTTATATGGCAAAGTTGCTAAAACTAACCTTTAAATAATGGATTAGATATTGGCTTGGAGTAAATTTAATCTGATTTTATACAACCCAGCCTTAATATACAAAATACAATTATGTTACATGGTGATTGCTACATATTGTAATGTAATTCTTGGAATTAGTCAATGGACTTGATAACATGTCTATTGTAAATAGCTAGCCTGATAAAATGTGGGTCTATGCACAGAGCACTATAAGCAATATTTGAATACAGTCATACAACTATAAGTCTATGGGTCTATGCTGCCATAAAATAAGAAATAAAGCCTAAATACCTTGTTCTTAGTTTCAATCGTAATGTTGGCTGCATTGAAATTTTATAATTCGAAGAGAATAGTTGTCTATGGAAGAGAACTCAGCCCATAGATCCTAGATAAATGATACTAAACCCATAGAGTATGTTTTGTGCATAGACCCTTGAGCCCCGTAAGTTAGGCAACATAAAGTATTAGTAAGTAATTTTATTGCGTGGAGCCACAGAGCACGATAAGCATGGGGTTAAATTAGGCAACATAAAGTATTAGTAAGTAATGTTATTGCGTGTTCATGCTTTCGCGTCTATTTAATGCAGATTTGTTATATTAGTGATTTTACTCATCTAACCAAACATGTGTTCTGTACTTTAAGTGTTAAATCCTAAAATCTACTCATTTCATGTAATGGATTTAATGAATTGAATTTATAACGAAAGTTTATACAACATAACCTAAAATGTCGGGTTCGGATAGTGAATCCAATAGTCCTAGAACCCTTGCCCGCACCCCAGGATACGGTTTGGACAAATCCCGCTCCAATTCCCCTGATTTGGAAACAAAGTCGCAAGCTTCATCCAGACCAGGCAGTCGCCAGTCGAGCAGATCAGGCTCCCACAGAACAGGTACCAATCGTTCCTCAAGTGGTAGTCGATCAAGATCAAACAGCCCTGCCTCCAACAAGTCTGGTTCACAATCACGCAGATCTGATCGATCCCACAGTGGCTCCAATAGATCTGGAAGCCAAGCTTCGAACAGATCAAGATCTCGTAGCACACAAAGATCAGGATCGGCTGGTTCAGCAAAAAGTGCTAACACAGCAAGGTCACGTTCTAAAAGCGTTCGATCAAGATCACGCAGTGGATCAAGATCCAAAAGTGATGCATCTGCCAGATCCCGATCAAAAAGTGCTGAATCTCAAAGGTCCAGATCACGCAGTTCTAGATCACGTAGTGGATCTAGATCCAAAAGTAGAGGTTCTGCAAGATCCAGATCAAAAAGTGCAGGCTCTGCAAGGTCTGCCTCGAAAAGTCCTGATGGTTCAGCCAGATCTAGATCAAAAAGTCGTGGTTCTGGAAGATCTAGATCAAACAGCGCTGAATCTGCAAGATCGCGCTCAAAAAGCCGATCTAGATCGAAAAGTGCAGAATCCAGATCAAAAAGCGTTGCTTCAAGACGGAGTAGATCGAAAAGTGCTGCATCTAGACGCTCTAGATCAAAAAGTGTCGCATCTAGACGCTCTAGATCAAAAAGTGCTACCTCTATACGTTCTAGATCAAAAAGTGCCGCATCTAGACGTTCTAGATCAAAAAGTGCTGCCTCTAGACGTTCTAGATCAAAAAGTGCTGCCTCTAGACGTTCCAGATCAAAAAGTGGCGCATCTAGACGTTCTAGATCAAAGAGTGCAGCATCTAGACGTTCTAGATCAAAAAGTGCCGTATCTAGACGGTCTAGATCAAAGAGTGCAGCGTCTAGACGTTCAAGATCCAAAAGTGTGCATTCAAGGAGATCAAGGTCTAAGAGTGCTAGGTCTCGTTCTGGATCAAAAAGCAGGTCTAGGTCCGGTAGTGCTGCTTCTAATAGGTCACGATCAAAAAGTGCTGGATCGAATAGGTCTAGATCTAAAAGTGCTGGTTCGAACCGATCAAGAAGTGGAGGTTCTAATAAATCTAGAAGCAGGTAAATTAAAATTTTATATTTTAAACTGCAAGGTTTAGTTGAATTATCATAAATTATTTATTGTCATCAGTTGCCTACACTAGGCAGAGAAGAGACTTGCCTGTAGTGGCATGAAAGAGGTTGATATTGATACTTTTACAATCCCATGTTTTTAAATAAAAATTTGTATTATTAAAACTTTTTCATTCAGGTCTCGATCAAAGTCTCGCCCCAGAGAAAAGAGTGGCAGCCGTTCAAACAGTCCGAATCTACAAATAGACGCTGGCTCACCTGTAGATAAACGCAAACGTGATAGTTCTTCAGAAAAGGAGATCGTAAAGAAACGTACTCGTCTCATTGATTCGGATAGTGAGGAAGAAGTCAAAGCACCTGAAGCGGATGCTACTGATCTTTTCGGGGATGCTGATGATATTAGTAGCGACGAAGAAAAGCGGAAGGAGGATAGTGACAGAGATGCTCGTGATGAGGATGATGATATGCGGGAGGAGAGGAGGAGATCGGATGACGAGCGCAGGGGGTCGGATGACGAAAATGTACCTCAAACTAGAATGGATGATGTAAGGGTAGATTATGTTTGTGTGTTTTTGCATTTAATGTTTGTTAATTTAGGAGGAAGATAAGGAGAACGAACAGGAGCCTATTCCAGAAACTAGAATTGATGTTAAAATTCCTAAGATTAGTTGTGATCTGGGCAGGGAAATTCATTTTGTTAAGCTTCCCAATTTCTTGTCTGTGGAAACTAGGCCATTTGATCAGGATACTTATGAGGATGAGATTGACGAAGAGGAAACTTTGGATGAAGAAGGAAGAGCAAGGTATGAGTTAGCTAATAATAATAATAGGCATTACATTAACCCCCATATTCACTGATGTTCCATAAATCTATTAATAAGGCACCTTATATGATCCATAATACTGTCAATATTTTAGCCTCTGCTCTCTGGTTTTCTTCACATCCTCTTCTAGTTGCTTTACCACTTCCCACATTCTTTTTAGGTCCTCCATACTCCTTCATTTGCTCTGGCATCAACCTGTCCTTTTTTTTAATTTGATATAAAATGTATAGTCAAGTTACACACAATGACTCTAAGATCTTCCTGTTTTTGTGTGTGTGGAACTCTGAATACTCCAAGAACTTAACTCATTTCTAAATATTGAATGACAATCTTGATACATCTGGCTACTTGATGATACATGCTTCACTTCTGCCTAAACAAATGAATTTGACAAGGCTTATGGATTAATGGTTTAAAATTTGGATTAATGGTTTAAAATAGTTTCTGTATAACTAAATAAAACTGTAAATTCTTTTTAGGTTGAAACTGAAAGTGGAAAACACAATTAGATGGCGTGAGGTAGTTAACAAAGACGGTGACGTCCTAAAAGAGTCCAACGCAAGAATGGTACGGTGGTCGGACGGTTCACTAAGTTTACATCTAGGTTCCGAAATATTTGATGTATACAAACAACCACTACAAGGTGATCATAATCATTTGTTCATTCGTCAAGGGACGGGTCTTCAAGGCCAAGCTGTCTTCCGTACGAAGCTGAGCTTCCGGCCGCACTCCACGGAGAGTTTCACGCATAGAAAGATGACGCTATCGCTCGCTGACAGGTCGCAAAAGACAACGGGTATCAAGATTTTATCGCAAGTTGGGTATGATCCCGATCAGGACCGAAAGACGTTGCTTAAGGTACGAGATTAATGTGTATGTGTGATTTTGGGGTTGTTAATGTTGTTTTTTGTGTTATTAGAAAGAAGAAGAGAAGCTGAGACATACTGCTGTACGTGTTTCCAAACCTAGAAAGAGGGGCGAAGGTGGCGTCAGATCGCACGGCAGTGGAAGTAATTTTAGGGAGGAGGATGGTAGTGATGATGAAGGGGCTATTTCTTTGAATGCTATTAAAAATAAATATAAGTCTGGTGGTGCAGCATCTGCACCAAATAAAGGTATGTGCTCTATATTTTGTAGACTATACATCATTTTAGCAGCCTGTCTTTAATATCTAGATTACTGCCATTACACTTCAGTGTTTCAACATCTTCTACAGATATTCCTACTCTTTTATACATTAGCTTTGTCTCCAGCACATATTTACCTTCCATTATGTTATGTTATCACACACTTATCATTCATCTTACTTTCATACTTGGATAACTTACTAATATTTAGATTACTACCACTATGCTTCAGTGTTTCAATTTCTTTCAAAGACTATACATAATTTTAGCAGCCTGTCATTAATATCTAGATTACTGCCATTATGCTTCAGTGTTTCAACTTCTTCCAAAGACATTCCTACTCTTTTATACATTAGCTTTGTCTCCAGCTCATATTTACCTTCCATTATATTCATTTCCTCAAATACTTCTTTTATTACACACTTATCATTCATCTTATTTTCATACTTTGCTAATTTACTCCCTACCATACATTCCAATATAGACTAGCCAGTTTCTCCAACGAATCAAATTATATAGATAATTACTGTATTTGCTAAAATTCTGTAACTGACTATCTACCTTCAGGCCCTTCTGTCATGTGCTATTGCACTATTTTTGTCAGGATTTGAGATTTATACATATTTTGTTTTAGGTGGTGCTATATATTCATCTGATGAAGAAGGCTCTGATTTTGAAACTAGGCGATCTAGGAAATTGGACAAACCAAAAGCACTCAAAGACTCTGAATCCAGTGAGGAGAGTGATTAATGTATTATTAGAAGACTTAGATTTTACAATTTGTATGTATGACTTAATTGAAGTGTTTCATAAATTGATAATATTATAGATTTATAATTTGTATAAATAAAAGGAAATTTGAATTAATTTTAAATACATAATCTCGATTACTGGTTAGGTCTGAATTGCCTATTACGTTACTAGCGGTGAAAATAAAGTTGCATACACTAAATTCTAAAATTTACATCAAGGCGCATGCGTTATAATTTTGTTTGTTTACATCAACAGGTTAATACCATTTTCTATTGTATTATAGTATAGTGCTCTGTGATTGTATCCATCTTATAGTGTTCTGTGATTATAACAATGAAGACAAAATAATACGTTAGCAATGGGTTCATTAGCGTTAAAACCTAGATAAATAACAAGAATGGATTTATGTTTGTAAACAACAATGTCTGTCAGTTCAAATATATGCAGAACTTGCATGAAAACAAATGGAGAGATGAAGTCAGTATTTTCATCAGCAACTTACATGGAAAAGTCAACATCAATTTGTAATGTATTGATGGAATTTGCTTCTGTAAAGGTACTGATAAATGTTATTAATATGTCCACCTAGGATTATTAACCTAGAAATTATTATAATTACTCTAAATAAATCACAAAATAGGCATTATGAAATTAGCAGGGAACATATAACTGTCTCTAATTCAAGAAGGTGTCGTGATCTATTTATGTCCATAAATATAATCCCATGAAACTTTTCTTCAGCCTCTCAACATTTTTATATTTTGTGCTCCTCTGAGAGTGGTGGAACAGGAGGCAGGTAGAATCAGGGGATTCTACCTGCCTCCTGTTCTACCACTCTCAGCACTGTTAATTATTTTTGCTAAGCAGCTCCCCTGCTATATCCACCAGTCATTAGCAATCTTTATTTTGTGATATCCCACTCTACCCCTTTCTGCCTCCAAAGAATTGAATCATATAGATAATTACTGTATTTGCTAAAATTCTGTAACTGGCTATTGACCTCAGTACCTTCCTTGGCCCTTTTCTCAGTTTACTTATCTATATATATATATATATATATATATATATATATATATATATATAGATTCCTTATTATAATTATTTTCATTTTCAGGTTTGCATAGGTGATGGCTTACCTGACCTTGTATGCAATCAGTGTGCACAAGAGTTGCAAAAGGCATACACATTTAAAACACTCTGTGAGACATCCGATACAGAATGGCGAAGCTACAATGTAAGATCTAGTCTGGATGATAAATTGAAACCAAACCTGAATGATGACATTATTTTTGCAAGAGGAGATGGTGAAAATTCAAATAAGATTTCATCTGCTTCTGGTAAGTAAAATTGTAAATTATATTTTATGCCATTACCATATATTTCATGACTATTGGGAGATGGTGAAAGCTCCTATTCAGTTAATAGATATATATTCTTACGATCTAGAGCAGTGATTCTCAACCACTGTGCCATGGCACACCAAAGATTCTTGAAGTGTGTTGACAAATTTTGTGAATGAATATTTTTTATGTTAAATAAACAGTGTCATGAATTATTATTGAATGAATTGATAATTACCATATTTGTAATTGTACTCAGAAGGTCTTTACTTGCAGTAATGACTTTTATGACACTAATACTATCTGGATAGTTGCTGGAGGGTAGCATAGCTACAGACACTTAAGATCTCAAAATGGGCCCATTGTGAAACCTCCCTCAACCTGCTCACTTCACCAGTCAATTTTGCATGTGAGCTGCAAAACTCTGGCAGGTGAGGAGTTGCCAATGCTGACCATACTAGGCCAACAATCCCCTAGCATTAGATGACTAGTGTTTACTAGAGCTGGGCAGAGGCATATTACATGCTCTGCTGTTTCTAGTTCTTCATTGCACCCTCTACATAATGGGCTGTCCACCAGACCAAACATGTGTAGCTGTTTGTTTAGCCGGCAGTGACCAGTTAGAATGTTTGTCAATAATTTCAGATGAGTTCTAGATAAGTTTAGGCGGGCTGTGGCTGCAATTTTACAAGGTTGCTTAATTGCTACCTTTGATTGCTTGCAACCCAGTGTTTCTTGCTATCTTACCTTGTGTGTCCTATGCTCTATTATTTTTTTCAGAGTACCTGCAGAAAGTATTTCATCCTCTTGGGTTGTTAGAGGATGTACACACACTAATACTACAGTTTAATCTTATTGAACCTTATTTTACATTACCTACTTCAATCAGAGTACCTGCAGCAAGTATTTCATCCTCTTGGGTTGTTAGAGGATGTACACACACTAATACTACAGTCTAGAACCTTATTTTACATTACCTACTTCAATCAGAGTACCTGCAGCTAGTATTTCATCCTTTTGGGTTGTTACAGGATGTACACACACTAATACTACAGTCTAGAACCTTATTTTACATTACCTAATTCAATCAGAGTACCTGCAGCAAGTATTTCTTCCTTTTGGGTTGTTAGAGGATGTACACACGCTAATACTACAGTCTAGACCCTTATTTTACATTACCTACTTCAATCAGAGTACCTGCAGCAAGTACTTCATCCTTTTGGGTTGTTAGAGGATGTACACACACTAATACTATAGTCTAATCTTATTGAATCTTATTTTTCATTACCTACTTCAATAAGGGAAAGACCTGCAACTCATACATCTTCTTCACATTTGACTTCCCTTATTAATCACCTCATATATAATTCTGCTTTCATTCATGAGCCCATTTCAATTCCAAACCTTATCTTATTTATTTTTTTAAACCCAACTTCTTTTTATACTGCTAGAGTACATTATATGTCTTATTTTATTGTTTAGACTGTGATCAGGAAACTAATGAAATCCAAATTGATGCCACAGCTACAAATTCTGTAGAAGATACATCAAAGGCAAGTCTAATCATGGAAACAACATTAAAGCATCATTAATATTTACAATTAATAGGATCTTTCTGGAAAACGTGGGGGAAATGAATTGATTTATAATTGTGATGAGTGCAATATACCATACCTTGAACTCAAAGACTACAGAATGCACATGGATACTATCCACAAAAGACCATCCTATAATTGTGAACCATGTGGTAAATTGTAAGTATACAATTTATTTAACTCTTATTTATATGCAGAGCAGTGGATAATGTATATAGACAGGGTTGTAACTAGGCGGGGGCATGTGCCCAAATGGAAAGGGGCCCCAGAAAGATCAAACAAATTCATTATTAATTCAAAACAGTATGTGTTTCAACAACTTTTTGGGAAACTGTCAAAAAATAGTTGATCACCTTCTCCCTCTTTCCCTACTACTGCCCTAACAACATAGTTGCTAAGCATCAGGCATAAAAAATAAAAAAGCTTTAAAATCTTTTAAAGGTACCTTACATGGTCAATAATACTGTCAGTCCTAGTACTGTCAGTATTTGCTTCAATGCTCATTTTATATTTATCAAGTAATTAATTATCTGGATAAACATCAGTAGTCTCTTCATTGCATCATTACTATACCTTGCATGATTAGTAATACTGTCAATATTTTAGAATAACGAACATTTTAAACATGTTATGGTACAGTAATACTGTCATTATTCTAAAATATTGACAGTAATATTGATCGTGTAAGGTGCCTTTATGAATAAGTATTGTATAAGGCACCTTACATGATCAATATTACAGTCAATATTTTAGAATAGTGACAGTATTACTGTACGATAAGTAATATTCTCAATATTTGAGAATAATGTACATATTAAACATGTTATGGTACAGTAATACTGTCATTATTCTAAAATATTGACAGTAATATTGATCGTGTAAGGTGCCTTTATGAATAAGTATTGTACAAGGCACCTTACATGATCAATATTACAGTCAATATTTTAGAATAGTGACAGTATTACTGTACGATAAGTAATATTCTCAATATTTGAGAATAATGTACATATTAAACATGTTATGGTACAGTAATACTGTCATTATTCTAAAATATTGACAGTAATATTGATCATGTAAGGTGCCTTTATGAATAAGTATTGTATAAGGCACCTTACATGATCAATATTACTGTCAATATTTTAGAATAGTGACAGTATTACTGTATGATAATATGTTTAAAATGTTCATTATTCTAAAATGTTGCCAGTGTTACTCATTGTGTAAGGTATAGTAATGATGTAATGAAGAGAATACTGATCTTTATGCAGATAATTCACTACTTGATAAATATAAAAGGAGGATTGAAGCAAATGTTGACAGTACTAGGATTGACAGTATTATTAACCATGTAATGTGCCTTTATGATATAAAGTGTATGTATTATTATTATTATTAGTATTGTGTTACTATTATAATATAGTTCAAAAACATTGTTTGTAGAAATCTGTCAAAACACACCTAGCTAAAAAGTAATTGTTCTGGTTATGTTTCTAAAGAGAATGATGGAACTAGAAGTTGAAAGCAAATTTAATGAGTTTAGGGCTACCGCTTATATCACCCTATAGCAGGGATGAATAAAGATAGGCTTGTAACAGAATTAATATTCTTATTGTTATTTGTAGTTATACTACAAGTGCAATATTGAAGCGTCATCAAACACTTCAACATAAACCTAACGATATGGATACAGAAGATGATTCAACCAAACAAGCTGAAAGTGCCCAAAAGAAGTCAAATGGTTCAAACCAATGTACAATTTGCCTGAAAACCTTCCGATTCGCCAGTAATTTAGAGCGTCATAAATTAATACATACCGGCGAAAAGCCTTATTTGTGCAATATTTGTGGCAAAGGATTTGCACAACTATCATACCTCCGCATACACTCCTTCACGCATACAGGCGAGAAGCCCTACAAGTGCCAAACATGCGACAAAAGTTTTGCAGCTCCAGGTACGCTTTTAACGCATAATCGTATCCACACAGGCGAGCGTCCACACATGTGCAAGATATGCGGCAAAGAGTTTTCCCAATCGGGTTATTTAGCAGCACACACACGGACGCACACCGGCGAGAAACCGATGGAATGTAAGATTTGCCACATGAGGTTCAATCAGAGCGGACGTTTAATCGTGCACATGAGGATACACAGTGGGGAAAAGCCGTTTGTTTGTGATATTTGTGGGCGCAGTTTTGCAGTGAAGGGGACGATGATTAAACACATGAGGACACATACTGGCGAGAGGCCTTATGATTGTACTGAGTGCGGACAGAAGTTTGCACAGAGTGGGACGCTATCGACTCATATGAAAGTCCATAAAAATAAGTAAGTTTGCTACTAGTCTATTAAAAAATTAAGGGGTTACACCACCTTGAGGTTTTCAGAAAATCGATGTTAGTTAAATAAATTCTTTATACTTTTAAGAATATTTGAAGGGTTTAATCATTTCATACTTCAAAGTATTTCCGAAGTTAAGTGCTGGAGATTAGCCCGAAACTTAGGTAGCCATGCCGCGGCAGTACTTTTTCTTTTGAGTTTATTTCAAAACTACTTTTTTCAAACTGTTGTATATGATATCTCAAGATCTACTTTACTATGATTTTGTTAAAATTTGTAATAAATATTTTTTTGATTGGGTACCGCGTTCATAAGTTAAAAATCAGAGTTTTTTTGTCAGCTACTGGGGGTTGTAGCTGTAGTTGTAATATCCAAGATACAATTATTCCGGACGAATCAGTTTTCTAGGAAAACTACCGCTAGTGACGTCATTTATACATCACAATCAATATTTTTAACAGATTTCGTTTTTTGTTTATATACACTATTTAATACTAGTTTTGTGACGTAACACTGACGTCAAAAGTGGCCGCGACCACTTTCGAGAAAACCAGGGTTTTACTGTATTTGTTACAGTAGTAACTGGCTATCCACCATCAGGACCTTATACCGAAGTGCATATTTTGTAATAACGTTTGTTTTTAAACAGCCCAGTTATTTCGTGATTTGAGTTTCGCTGGATTGAAGACCACGGCAATATGAGTATACAAAAATTTGCCGCCCATTGAGAAATTCTAAGGTTTCTCACAGAGCTTTGGAGTGAGGCCCGGATCTGGAAAACTGAGCAGTGGAGAAATTCAGAAGATTTGAACGTTTTAATTATTTCTTTATAAAAGCAGGCCAATGAAAAATGTTTCAGCATTAAAGATAGTTATTTGTAAAAATGATACAACTAACCCCCTAGGAGGAAAGTTAAACGCCATCTGGCGGCACCACAACAATTAGCAATGCACACCCATATGGTAATAACCGTCAACATGCTCATGCCATCAGGATCACAGGGTAGTGCCCTCTATGGAATAATATATATAGAGAGATATTGTATGAATTCACCCTCACTAGCTGAGCTACACTGATGAGATCTAATAAGATCGAAATCTAGATATGTAGATTGCTAAGGGGTGGATTCACGCTTATATATAGTTATTTGTGTATCAATTCTGGGAATTGTTAAACTGTGCTGAACTGGGATGTACATATGAGATAAACACGAATATCCAAGATTGCAACCATCAATGAAGAGCCGCCATCTGATGAAAATTCGCCTAAATCATGCAGTTTGTGGGTGCATTTATAGCTGCGTTCGTTTATCGAACTGTTCGTACCGGAGCAACTTGCCGCAAAATGAAACTTTTAGTATTATTATTATATTGAAATGCCCGTCGTCCGACATCGGATGGCTTTTGATTACAAAAATATACAATGAAATTGATTAAATAGTAGACAATTGCGGAAACAGTTTGGTGCAGGATTCAAGTCACTTGAAATGGCGATTTTCAGTTTTTGAAGAAAAGAAAAAACTGCGTTTACGAAATTTTGTACAAAATTCTTATTAAATATTTGAAGTACCAACAATAATTTTTTGAAAATATACATTTGTTTTAGGTAAAATATGTTTTTTGTTGAAAATGTCGACATAGTTAATTGCCTACTGTATGTACTTATTATTTAATCTAATTAAAATAAATTTGTAACGAAAAAAATGTTCAAGTCCCACCGCAAACCCAATTGAAAACCACTAATAGATAATAGCCCTCTCTTATCGGGCCTACTTGGAAGACAATCGAGCGGCCCAAAGTACAAAATTTAAATTTTATTTTAACCAGCCCGTCGTCCCGCATTATCATAAATTATCTGTGTGCACAGTCCCGCGCTCGCTCCCTTTTTATCAACCATAAACGAAACTTGGATGATAATAATTGAAAAATATAATAAATTTACATCCATTGTTTACTTATGCTTATCAACCGAGCCGCTGCCGCTTGAGCAACCTTGAAACTAATCGTCTTATTGAGACAAATTAAAATTTACTCCTCCGTCGGCGGAGCGCGTCATTTAATTTGTGTCGCCAAAATGATGAAGTGCTCGGAAATAAACGTGACGATCAGGAAGTCGAATAAGGAGGATATGATACAGGTGTATAAATTGATTAAAGTGAGTATGTTTTATTTTCAATTCTAATACTTTATACAACTAGTGCGTTTTTGTAGGCACTGGCTGAGTTTGAAAAGTTGGGGGATCAGGTGAAAATCGATGCCAAAACGTTGGAGGACGATGGGTTTTCTGATAATCCCGCGTTTACGTGTTTGGTGGCGGAGGTATCTGATGGATATATTATGGGATATGCGCTTTATTACACGTGCTACTCGACTTGGTTGGGCAAGTCGATTTTTCTTGAGGACTTGTACGTGCAGCCGGCTTATCGTGGAAACGGTATTGGCAAACAAATGATACTGGCAGTGGCGAAAATCGCGCATGAGTGTAGCGGACGGCTGGATTTCCACGTTTTATCCTGGAATCCGGCGATTGCTTTTTATAAAAGTGTGGGCGCTGTTAACCTGACACAGTCCGAAAAGTGGCAACTTTTTCGGTTGGATAAAGACAGCTTGGATAAAATATTTACTTGAAATAAGTTACAATTATAAATAATGTATGTATTATATCTGCTGGATGGTGATGTCAAGTGATAACATATAATGTAAGCTTTGTTATGTACAAAGATTATAATAAATTATTTTGTTTTGTTGTTTAATTACATTTATTGATGTGATTTGCACTGTTATGACCTGTAGTATATGTAATTGTCCATTCCATGTACCAAGATATTAGTCTTCTCAGAGGAACAGAACCATCAATACTTTTATTTGTGTAACAAATGTGATTTTTGAACCATTTCATGTAGTAGCATTTTCCTTTTTAAAACTAGAAGGATGGAGAAGTGTGCTTTGTTATAAATATCGAGAATAGTTCTAGAAATATATTATTCAGAATTCACAATTCTAAATCTATACAGATTTTTAGACATTATTATTTCTAAACAAGCTGTAATTATTATGATACATAGTATAAAGTAATGTGCCACCTCAGATTTTTTTAAGTAGTATTTATTTTATATACCCATCAAGCATTTGCTTCTACTGTAAATAGTAGGGTAGTTTACTTCTACTAGCAGTATTACTACATTTGTTTTTGTCACACCACCCATTAAATTATATATGTTCTCTGTCTCTTAAATTGCTAGTATATCAAAACTATTTTTGGATGATATACATTGCCTCAATTTATATCATCCAAAATCTCTTAAATTGCTAGTATATCAAAACTATTTTTGGATGATATAAATTGCCTTAATTTATATCATCCAAAAATAGTTTTGATATACTAGCAATATAAGAGACAGAGAAACATATATAATTTAATAGGTGGTGTGACAAAAACCAATGTAGTAATACTGGCAGTATTACTACATTTGTTTTTGTCACACCACCCATTAATTTATATAATTTCTCTGTCTCTTAAATTGCTAGTATATCAAAACTATGTTTGGATGATATAAATTGGCTCAATTTATATCATCCAAAAATTGGTTTGATATACTAGCAATTTAAGAGAACATATATAATTTAATGGGTGGTGTGACAAAAAAAATAATAATACTGTTAGTAGAGGGCAAAAGTACACTAACCATCAAATTTTAAAATCTATTTTTATGTTAGGACTAATAATAATAAGTATTATAATAAAAACATACAAAACACGATTTTTTAAATTTGAGGGATAGCCCACCCCTCAATTATGCTTAACACATTAAGTACAAATACATCTGTTGGTAACGGGATTATTACATATGCAAACCTCAAACCTGAATGTTATATCCAAACTTTTCAACAACATAATTGGCACATGGTAGTGGTAGAGTAGTAGTGACTCTGACTGTGCATATTCATAATAAAAATTTCAATCAATCTCTACATCCTTTCTCCATTTCCATCCAACCTGTTTCCTCCAATAAATCATGCAGGCATTATATTAATGAGTTACTGCAACATAATCCGCCATATTAGTACCTCCAGCATCAATACTTTGTAATGTAATCTTGTGATCATTTACTATATGTTGTTTCAAGAGAGTTACTGATTGGAAACCTAAAGAACATATGTGGCACCTACAAACATTAATTAATAATTAACTAATCCAACACATTAGTCTTGTTCTTGTAAGTACTTTTTCGTTTTAACTCCCTTTACTACTTTTCCATTATTATGCAGCTTCTGGTGAGAAACCAGATTGTATTTTTCAGCAAACTTTTTACCACACGTGGCACATTCAAAATTCTTCTCGCCGGTATGTGCGCGCATATGTCTTTTAAGGTGAGACGCCGAGATCAACGCGATGCCGCAAAGAGAACATTTGTAGTCCTTTTTACCGGTGTGGACAAGGTTGTGGATTATGAAAGAGGTGTGATGGAGGAAACGTTTGCCGCATTGGTCGCACTGATATGGACATTCACCTGAAATATTAGTTATTATAACTTTTACTGAAAAAGTTACCCTATTACTACAATCCCTGAAACATGAGAAACATCTGGAAGATGTACTAGAGTATTAATTACCTGTATGTATTGGCAAATGCCGCTGCAAGGCTCCTTTTTGTGTAAACGATTTATTGCAATATTCACATGTAAATGGATAAATACCATTGTGCATACCAATATGTATATCCAAGGCTGATTTATGCTTATATGCTTGACCACAGATCTCACATATGAAAGGGCGTGTCTTGTTGTGAGATGCCATGTGTAATTTTAATTGTGATAGGGTTTTCCATGTTTTATTGCATTGATCACATTTGTGTTGTTTTTTGGTAACTGTTTTCTGCTTTTTCTCTCCACGCTGTTCCACTGAAACTGATTTACATCATTAAATATATAAACAAACAAAAATTTGGTAATAGATTAAATTCATCCTCACTAGCTGAGCTACACTTACTACATCCAAGAAAATTGAAATCTAGATATATAAATTGCTAAGAGGTGGATTTACATTTAGATAATTCAGATGGAATATTGCAATCCATTTTATCACCAATTTGCAGCATAATCAACCCTCTGCTTGAAATTCTCTATAAGTTTACGATTTGAATCATACTTCTAGCTTTAAAATATATAAGTTATGGTCAAAAAAACTGAAAATTACTATAAAAATCACGTTTTCTGCACAATTTCTTTAGGAAAATAGAAAAAGTTACAAAACTACCCAGACAATCAGACACCAATTAGGTATGAACATAACAGACTGTTTGCTGAGCTTGTAATCCTTTATAACTTTTCAATTTGAATCATCCTCTAAGTTTAAAAATAAAAGAGTTATGGTGTCTTGTTGTCATATGTCCATGATGTAAAAGGTAAAGATCATGATAAAAGAATAATTACAAAACTTTTAAATGTTTCAATATCATGAAACCCCAATTCCTAGTATATATTGCACTGTGAGATGACAAATGTAGTAACTTCTAAAGTCTGTATGACATCTTATTTTGTTTTTGATGCAGACACAAACTATGTAGTGTCATACACACATGTAGAAAATGATATGGCGGCGGATTATATAGTTTTTGATGCAGACACAAACTACATAGTGTCATACACACATGTAGAAAATGATATAGTGGGGGATTATATTGTTTTTGATGCAGACACAAACTACGTAGTGTCATACACACATGTAGAAAATGATATAGTGGTGGATTATATTGTTTTAGATGTAGACACAAACTATGTAGTGTCATACACACATGTAGAAAATGATATGGTGGCAGATTATATTGTTTTTGATGCAGACACAAACTACATAGTGTCATAAACACATGTAGAAAATGATATAGCAGCAGATTATATTGTTTTTGATACATACACAAACTACATAGTGTCATACACACATGTAGAAAATGATATAGCAGCAGATTATATTGTTTTTGATGCAGACACAAACTACATAGTGCCATACATACATGTAGAAAATGATATAGTGGCAGATTATATTGTTTTTGATGCAGACACAAACTACATAGTGTCATACATTCATGTAGAAAACGATATAGTGACAGAATAATAATAAATTCACTTAACAATAACAACACTGTAATACACAATGTTAATTTTCCATTTAGAAATAGTTATATAGTTTAATATATCAATTCTTATATATAAAACGATATAGGAAACTAGATAATGTAATACAAGCTTAAAATAATATATAATAATAATTTGGTTTCTTCTAAATGCAAAAAAATGATTAGGAGTATTAAAATAAACATTAAAATCATCAAATCAAAAATCACAACCTGAAAATTCAATTTGGAAGTTATTACACTTGTCATCTCACATTGTGGATTAATTTGGTTAATCAACTTTCATATAAAGTAGTAAAGAAATAGTCCTTTAATTGACCTAGTCTGTGTTTAAATAATATTAAAAACCTCTTACCCATTAAGCTCTTATTATTTTCCTTTTGCTCCTGCTGACATGAAACGTCCACTTCATTAATAACAATGTCCTCAAGCACTGTAATTTCATTATTTGATTCCTGCAGCAGATTTGTTTGCTGCAAACCCTCATCTTTCTTCATTGCATCACTATAATCACATTCATTACTCACACAATTCAACTTATGCACATCCAACTCATCCTGTGAATCACATGAAACATCACAATGCTCACATTTGAACACCAATAACACCACATTCTTCTCATCAGTATCCGGTTTAATACAACCATTTAAATAATCAAGCAACTTCTTCCTCAATATCGGCCCTTGTGTTTCAACATAATCCAATTCATTTATGGTGACATAACACTCATCACAGATTGAATCACTTTCAGTTGTTATTATCTTTGAATTTGATATCAATTGAATGAAAGCAAGTAGGATTACATTTGAATGAGTGGTAACTGTTGTGCTTATATTGTACTCTGGATTGTATAGAGTAATATTGCAGATAAAACATTGCGAGTTCATCTCGTTTTCATTCATTATTTTATTAAATTAGTTATAATCACAAAAGCATTAACCAAAAAATACAAAACATATGAAGTTAGGTGTAAACAAACAGGATTGACAACATAAAGAAAATTAAATAATTAAACTGAAACAAACTTAAAGAAAATTAAAGAACTATGCGACTGAATATAACCATATTATATTAATATTGTCTATGAATATAACATCTTATATTCTTGTCTTCCATTAATAATAATCAGCTGTACTGACTCACTTCAAATTATATTTGTTTTGCTTCAAACCTGGCCTCTAATTACCTAACGGATAAACACTGAAGCAGCACTTGAAAACTTTAGTGCTTTCAAGTTTGTTTTCTTACTATCTTCATGCCAGTATAGTTTCAAGCCATAAACATAACCTAAACAATTCATGCTTGTTTCAAACTATTTAGTACCGCAAAAATGGCAAATGAATTGCTTTTAACCTCGCAAGGAATAAACGCCCAACAAATTTCATGTTCATTTTGGGATTATGCCAATGGCAATGTGTTGCAGATATATAAAAACGGAGGCAATGTTAGCCCGAAGACGCTCGCTGTTATGGGCACCGACTACCTGATTTGTGGTGAGAACAAAAAGCCGTTACTACACATTTGGCCTTTGAATAGTCAAGAACCGCTAAAAAATATTAGACTAGTTCTACCTGAAGCTGTGAATTGTTTATCAGTATGCCCAAAAAGTACTTATTTAGCTGTTGGAATCAGTTCAAAACTATACATATGGGAGTTGTCATCAGGGAAGTTATTGAATGTCCAACAAATACATTACCAACCAATCACATGCATCAAGTTTTCTAATAGTGGAGGTTTTTTGGTGATAGCAGGAGAGGATGGAATGGTAGTTACTTATAATGTGGTGGATCTAGTCAGTATTCATAGTAGGAGTAAAGCTCAAAGTGAGTTAGGTCAAGTTGAACCTTTATATAAACGTATGGACAATTTATCACCAATTAATGATATTTGTATTGGCAATTTTTCATTTAAATCACGTTTTACAACCGTATCAAATGATCAAACTTTACGATTATATCAGTTAGTAGATGGACACTTGTTGCTGACTTTAATATTCGATGCACCACTGACTTCTGTGATATTTAACTCCCCATGCACTGATATTTATGTGGGTAATTCTGTAGGACTTATAAGGAAGTTTGAATTAACAGACCCACCAAGATCTATTGAACATCATGTGGATGATACTAATAAATCTGAGTTGTGCTATGTGGGACATAAGAAGAAAATTGTTTGTTTGGATATTAATATATTTAATAATCGTCTTGCATCAGCTTCAGAGGACTGCAATGTTTTTATTTGGGAGCTGCACAGTCGTCAGATCTTAAGGAAACTGGAGTTTAAAACTGCACCTACTAATTTGAAGTTTGTTTTAACCAGTGAGCATATTTTTGGACAGAATTATCAACCTCAAATTATTTTGAGTAGTTTAGATAGGAATATGGAGACTGATTTGTCTGAAACATATGTTTCTGTTTTACAAACTGAGGAGATCAAATTGAGAGATAGTATTGTGCAAAGGAAGTATGGTGCTGAAGTGGAGGCTATCCAGGATTTGCAGGCACAGGTGTTGAATTTGCACAAGATCAATCTGGATTTGTTTACACAGTTGCAGCAGTTCAAGAGTCAGTGTTCATCGTAAAATTGTTTATTGATTATGGAATTTGTATTAAGTTATAAGATTAAATAAATGTTTTGTTTTTATATATTTTGATTGTTTCACTGATAATTCAATGTGGTTACGGCTCTCTCGTCTTCAATTATTGAGAGTTTTGATGATAAATCTTGATCCATTGCAGCTTCACGTAACATCTGCAATAATTAAAAAACAAACGTTATTTTCTTATTTGTTTTTAAATCTATATTGTATTAGATTTATAATTTAAAGATTTTAATAAATTAATTTTTTATTAAGTTGCAATAATAGTGACATTTCAAAAGTATTTGCCATTTTACTACTGACAAGTTATCCATTTTTTTATTGTATTGCTTAAATTTTATTTATTTGAACCAGGGCCCATTTAATTACTCCAATGAACATTTTATAATCAGTAGTATGGTAGAGTCGAAGAGTTGAAATGGAAGGGAATAATTACTGAGAGACTGATTGTTTTAAGTATTTAGACTTTACATTGACACTTCAGTAACTAATGCCAAATGAGAAGAAAGAATTTTCTATCATTGTCGATTTTAACTTGGTTAATCTTTATTGTATTTTGCTGAAATTTTCATCATTTCTTATTAAGAATCAAATCACATTTTCTGATATTTTACTGTAGAGTATTTATTTATGATGACGATGATGATACTATTCTTGGTTTGTATAAAAGCAGATTAATTTTCTCTGCTACAGTTTAACTTACCCATTTAGAGCTAATTGTTGAAACAAAACTATGTGTCTTATACCTTATTTTACTTACACTAATATGAGTCTCCATGTCCTGCAAAGCAGATGCAATCCAACCCATTGGTATATTCTTATTTCTGCATTCAAACTGTGTGATTACAGCTAATTGTGTGACTGCAAGTGTTAGTGATGTCGCTCTGGCTTCTAATAACTGATGATTTAATGGTGGATACATGCTTCTCACCATATCATCAACCTTTGATGAAATTTGTTTAGCACTCTGTAACAGGTAAGTATGTTTTTAGAGAATGCTACTTATCTATTATTCTATCTCTAAGTTATATTAGGTGCTATGATTAAGGTTGGAGAAAATAGTAAGTTTTTAGAGGCATGCTACTTATCTAAATTGTTATGAACTATTAGTCCATTACTGACCTCAACTGTTCGCTTCAACTCTGTTCCACTTGAATTTAAAATACCCATTGATAAAGCTGATAGACGTTCAGTTAAAGACCTGCAGTGTTTCAGAATAGCCAAGCAATGTGGAATCATACCGGATATATCATTTTTCCATTGACTATTTGTTAAAAATGTATCCCATGAGTTGTTGCTATTCATGCTGATAGCATGTGTGGATGTTTCCGATTGTTGGATGCTAGGTGATGATTTAGGTACTTCAAGTTCATGATCAGAGTCTCTTAAAGAAATACAGTTTTAATATGCATTAGTAGAATGGACAAAAGTATTCTTACTAATAACAAGTTCAACAGAGAAGAAAGGAGTTAAGGGCTGTGAAGCGAACTGAAGGAAAAGAGATGGTCTAGAATATAAAGCAAGCTTAATAATTACCTGAATACTCTTGGTGTGAAATATGTGTTATATTTGGCCTTACTTTTCTTACAGACTAATATGAGGATGAAAAAAGCACTTATAAATATAGCCGATAATCCTCCAATAGCAATTGACGTTAATAATTCCGTTATTTGTGATAATGTCGACATAACTGCGTCCCTAAAATAAACAATTCTGTATTAGATTACAAATAGAGGTCAATTGTAATATAACACCTCAAGCGAAACCTCCTACTTATCATTTTGTTAAATTCCTAATGTCCTATTTATTACATATACAGTACTACTTCATTAAATTAAATAAAAAAACTAACTTGTTTATAGTTTTATTAATTTGCTTAATTGAAGTAATATTAAATGAAACATTAATAAATAAAAGTAACTCATTTATAGTTATATTTATTTGATTACATGTAATTAAAAGTAATACTGTATATGTAATAAATAGGGCATTGGGAATTTAACAAATGATAAATAAGAGGTTTCGCTTGAAGAGTTAAATTGATTAATTGAAGTTAAATCCATAAATAGGAGATTGGCAAAGTTCTAACACACGGCAAAAGGACGCAACGGTCGATAGCCAGTTACAGAATTGTAAAAAATACAGTAACTATTACTAGGAGATTGGAAATGTAACAAATAATAAGTAGAAGGTTGAAATATTTGCGAAAATTAAATTCAAATTAATCACGGTGCCGCCATCTGTACGCGCACACTCAAATCAAACTTGGTTATAAATTCTTAACCTCACTCAGTTGTCACAATCACAATGTCCAGGAATACAAAATCGGACAATAATAGTTTAGTAGGGCTGCAGGACCCCACAAATAAGCAACGTATTGAATTCCAGGACATCGATGCATTTATGAAGGTAACTACACGCCCAATCCGGCTAAAAATTTGTTTACAAAATGTTAACCATGCTTGCAACATTGCAGGATGGTTTTAAAACCCTCGTGGACGCCACACGGCACGGAAACGCCCTTCCCAAAGACCGTGATTATGACTTCTACAATACGCACCAGTCGTTCCGTGAAATTACCAATGCCCAGGGTAATCACATCCTGGGGCTCATCAATAAAATTATGCACCGAAATGAGGTTGAGGCGAACATTAAGTCGCACGGGGCTGATGAGAAGGTGGAGCTGATTGTTGAAGCCAATGATTTGATCTTGGAAAGGGCTGCTAATGTGATTGATGAGATGAATGGGCTGAGGAATTTACCTAAGGAACCTGTTATACAGACAGTTAGTGCAGAATTACCTGTGAATGGCTCCTGGAATAACATTAATAAGTTCTCTGTTAATGCGGACATTAAAAGCGCAGTAAGTATTACTACCTAAATTTTGACAGGTACCGGGGGAATTGTGTGAGAGTGATTGATTGATGGAAGGCTTCAAACTGATGGATGGTTGGATAGCCTACTTAGACAACATAGTTAGTGTGACATTATGAAATTTATTTATTGTCGCCTAAGCAGCAACACCATACATCTAGAATTTATATTCATGGTTGACAGGAAAGACAAAAACTGATTCTAAATTGTTTATTGGGGTTGTTTTATTGTTTATATTAATTATATTTATTTGAACCAGGAACAATTTAATTACTCAAATAAACATTTTATAATCAGTTTTTCTCTCTCCTGTCCACCTTGAATAAAAAAGAAATTTAGCTGTGTGGTGTAGCTGCTTAAGCCATGATAAATAAATTTCATAATATCACACCATGTTGTCTAAATAGGCTATCCAACCATCCATCAGTTTGAAGCCTTCCATCATTCAATCACTTGTTACTCTGATTTGTTACTACACAAATTTGACATGCTGATGTACTACCCACTTCATGGTAGCACACCTGCTTAACAAGTGGGGGGCCTAGATTTTAATCCCAGCCCAGGTAGTTGGTACCATTTATCATTGGGAATAGAATTAACAAACTTTCTGCCTGAATTTACTCATATTTTCTAAATTTCAACCAAAACCCTGATTAATTTATGATCTGAAATAATTATCCTCTCTAACCAAGCCTGAGTTTGCTAGAATTAATTTATATTTATTTTCAGGAAATCAGCAATAGATCAATTAGCTTGCTAACAGCAAAGAATATTGTAAGACCACAAAAATTCTTTAAAGATAAAATTGAAAACAGCAGCAAGTACCCTTGGAAGCCTAGGATTACAGAAAAACCCAATTCATTGAAACCTCTAGCCTTGTATATAGAGGAGACAGAACAAGGAGATGCGTAAGTAGCTTTTACATTACTTGATGGGATTATATATACATGTCTAATGTCAAACATCTTCCTGAATAATTTAGTTGTTACTTATTCAGTTGGATGCATAGGCCCTGGGGTGCTGCAACCATTCATTACCCAAACTTCCTTATCTTCACTCATATTAGAGAGAAATGTTTTCTCTAACATTAGTGAAGGTTTCAAGGAACTTGATATGATTTATATATATATATATATATATATATATATATATATATATATATATATATATATATATTTATTTGCTATGTTTAGATTCTGTAATCCTTATGAATTTGAGCTGGATCGTTTTGTGCCATCTGATCAGTTTTTAAAACAGTGTACACCTGCACAACCTAAGCCTGTAGATGAAACACCTTTGCATGAAGTGACAACAGTTGAGCAGTTAGATGATATGCTGCAAGATTTATACAAACAAACCGAGATTGCAGTGGATTTGGAACATCACTCATATAGAACTTTTATGGGTATCACATGTCTCATGCAGATATCTACCAAGGATGCTGATTATATTGTGGATACTCTGGCTTTGCGTGATAAACTTCATGTGCTCAATGAGGTTTTCACCAAGAATTCAATCATTAAGGTAATAAAATTATATTATAGTTAGTTTTCGATGGTTGATTATTCAATTAATTGTAGATATAAAGATCTCCATTAATCTTTAGCTTGAACCATCCTGTGATTTATGTGACATCTTAAATCAATCTTGTATAATATCTCTAAAATGGCAATTTTTAAATTCTTTATAGATCTTCCATGGTGCTGATTCCGATATACAGTGGTTACAACGCGATTTATCCCTGTATGTTGTAAATATGTTCGATACTCATAGAGCAGCGAAACAGTTAGAATACTCAGGATTGTCATTAGCATATTTGTTGAACAAGTTTTGTTCAGTGATGCCCAATAAAAAGTTTCAACTGGCTGACTGGAGAATCAGGTATCTAAATAAATACATTATGATTGAAGTTGAATCCCATTTTTGACATTCTTGTGTTTTTGTTATAGGCCCTTACCTGATCAATTGAAGGAATATGCTCGTGAAGATACTCATTATCTAATATATATTTATCACATTTTGAAAAATGAGCTATTGAAGCAAGGCAATGGAAATGATAATGTTCTAAAGAGTGTTTTTCAAGCAAGTACGGATGTTTGCAAAAAGGTAAGTTAAGATACTACTAAATTTCTTAACTCATGTTCTATTGAACTATCAATAGTGAAACTATCAAATAAAAACCACTGAATAATAATGCTTTATGCCTATCACTAGACTAATTGTGATTATGAATATTAAATATATTATATCTTTTAGATATACATTAAACCACAATGGACTGAGACATCACATTTAGATTTCTATCGTAAATGTAAGAGAATGTTTGACAATAGACAAATGTATGCCTTAAAACAATTGTATCAGTGGCGTGACCATTTGGCAAGAGAAGAAGATGAAAGTACTGGGTATGTTAGTTTACTATATCTTATTTCTCACATAACTATTCAATTTGGCAATTCAATGTTTATGTAAGCGAAAGAAATTAATCAAATAAGCTGAAACGCTATATTTATTATTAATTTTTTTATCATATCATACCAGTATTTCTAAAGTGACCCTGTGTCTCGCATCCTGACTAACTTTTCAGTCAAGAAATTGTCTTGTCTAAAACGACCTTTAGTCAAGATGCGAGACAATCTAAATTGTCTAAATTACTTGAAATATTGAGATACAATATTTGAAATAAAAAGATCTGAAATCTATTTGTCTGTGACCACTCAATTCATTTTGAGAATCAGGTCTAATGCAACAGTCGAACAGCCTTTTGACAGGGGCTGGCCTCACATTACTTTACCTAAAATACTACTATTTTAAGGTATATTTTACCCAACCACATGCTTTTACAAATATCTGAAATGCTTCCCCGTGAGGTCCAAGGCATTCTCGCGTGCTGCAATCCAATTCCACCACTTGTTCGAGCAAATGTGGTTGAGTTGCATCAAATTATTCTGCGAGCGAGGGATCAACCATTGGAAAAGGTAATGCAAGATTAAAATCCAGTATTATATATATATATATATATATATATATATATATATATATATTATATTATATATAGGGAGAAGTGATTATTAGCAAGGGCAGTAAAACCTCTTTTTATAATGAGCAATATATTTATAAATTATAAAATGAGTTCTACTACCCTCGCTGGTTCCTAATAATGACTTCTCCCTACTGACTACGACCTACCTACGAAAAACTACTATAATATATTACATATACATATAATACATTTTATATCATTCAAGACTATCTTGAAAGAAGACGTAAGAGGTGGTACATCAAAAGAAACAATCCGCTTGAATGTAGATAGCGCCCTACATTGCCCGCACGATCTTACCAAACAGTCAGAGTTTAGAGACGATTTACCCACACTGCTAGGAAATTCTTTAACTGCAATCAATTTGGATGTGAATAAAAATGTGGTTATAGAACAGGTGCAGTCGAAGTATTCTATTTTTAATGATTCTGATGAGAAGGTTGGTTATAATGGGGGTTGTTTATGGTGTGATTATATTTGATTTATTTTGTAGAAGTCACCTAAGAAGATTAGTAGTCTCAAGTTCTTGGGGCCATATGAGCGTTATAAGTTAATAAAACCATTCATACTGGCTGAAGAGGAAAAGGCTAAGGAGGCTGAAAAAGAGGCTGCTGATGCTCTAGCTGCAAAAGAAGCTGAAAGTGCTGACAAGGATCCTTCAGTTGCTGAAAGAATTGCTTCAGTAAGTTTATGTCTGTACTTTGAATGTAAATCACATTCACTTAACTTTACAGGAGAAAAGTTTGAACAGGTTTTATCTGTAAAAAAAATTCTATGGCTATTTACCAAAAGCCATTTTTATTATTAAACCCTGTTCTGCATATTTTTTGCAAATTTTGTGAAAATAATAAATCTGCATTATTTTTAAGCATGAATCATTGTATTAGCTTTGTGAAGAAGCTTCTAGTTTCAATAATTCATGTGCAATCTGCTAACAAACAATAACAACAATTATCTTTTCCCACTAGATTGGTAATAACTTTTTCCTTGACTTATAGACAATTTATTGATAATGTTATATATATTTATAAACATAAAATCCTTATTGTTTTACAATTTTCTTGAAATATATTCTTATTTGTAGCTACAAGAACACACTATTAAAGAAGCTGAACTTGTGGCATCTAGAGATGCGCCAGCGGGTGTATCAGACCATATAAACTTCAGCTCTAAGCACCACACGTTAACAGATATGGGGGGTCGCAAGAAACGCAAACGGGAACAATCGGCTTCAGATGAGTATCATCCTCATTATAAAGTACCTAACAATAATTTACACACGCCAGTACCTTCAACAAATAGCCATCATCGCAGCAATACACCGAATAAGAAACACAATAACAAACAAGAGGATGATAATCAAGATAGAAATCAGAATCAGAAGGGTAGGAAGCGGTGCAGAGGTGGTCGTGGTGGTCACGGTGATCGTGGCGGACGAGGTGGTGGTGGTCACGGTGATCGTGGCGGACGTGGCGGCCGAGTTGGTGGTGGTCACGGTGATCGTGGCGGACGTGGGGGCCGTGGTGGTGGGCCCCCCAATAAAAAATCAAGAAAAGAGTTCAAGCCATATGATTATACTAATGTTGATTATAGTCAGTTCCAAGGGGGTAGTGTTAAGAAGGAGCAGACGCAATTTAAAACACAATTTAGAGGAAAGGTAAATATTAGTTGTAATATATTCGAGTTAGATTGGATTTATCAGTTTACAGAAGAGATTATTTGCAATTTCGATCACCCCAGTTTGATTTACAAATTTGATCACCATCCATTCTTTTCCTGGAATTATATTCACAGATATAAAGGCACCTTACACGGTCAGTAATACTGTCAATATTTTAGTATAATGACAGTATTACTGTATGATATCTTGTTTAAAATGTTCATTATTCTAAAATATTGTCAGTATTACTTATCATGTAAGGTATAGTAATGATGGAAAGAAGAGAATACTGATGTTTATCCAGATAATAGATTACTTGATAAATATTAAAGGAGGATTGAAGAAAATATTGACAGTATTATTGACCGTGTAAGGTGCCTTATACATTTTGCAAGAATAGTCTATTTTAACTATATATAAGTCAATATTAGCAATTCAAAATTGTTTGCTATAACAATACCTTCCTTATACAGCACTGCTGCATTCAGAAAGAAAAAACTTGCTAAATTCGTTCATAATTCACTCTGATGATTACAGAAGTGGAGCAAATGAATGAAACTATTAATGTATGTTGTAAAATTTTCATATTCACTTCATGCGATTTTGCCCCAACTGGAATTTAATCAGGAATATTGACTGTCCTGATTTTTGACATTCTATTGCATATTAATGTTATTTATAGTCAGCTCCAAGAGGATAGAGGTGGCAGAGAAAAAACATGTGTTATTGCTGCGGTTGTGCTGAGTGTGGTTACTTTTGATATTAAACCTGAAAAGTGCACTATTGCCACATGCATGAGAAAATATTGTTCTACTGTTGCTCCATGTGATTTATTAAAACAATTTTATAATTTCAGGGTAAGAAGAATACTAGGGGCAAATCAAATAATAAATCGTTTACCTTTGGCAACTCTCGAGGCAGGGGAAGATGATTTAATATTGTGTTAGTTTTACACTTTAAAAATATATGAATGTTTGATAAGCCCTTATTTTTGAAATTGATATTAAATTAATTTCAATATTTTATAATTTGTTTTCATATTCACTTTGAGAAAGTTCCTGCTTGCTCCTTTGCGTGTATAACTGTTATTGGATCAACTTGCTTTTCCTTTTTTACCATTAGGGTGTTGCTTATACTTTGTTATCTATTTTCTGTTATTATATAATTTTATCCTTTGCAGTCTCTTTTGCTTGTATCCAGTTGGTGTCCTTGTTATTCAGTGCTTTTATTGATAGCTCCATTTCATGGCTGCTTTGGTCTTCTTATTGTACCTCCTCACTTCCCAATTTTCTTTATTTGTCTCAAGCCATTTTGATGTTCAGAAGTGATTGATAATCACTAGAGCTTACTTATCAAAAAGGCACCTTACATGGTCAATAATACCGACAGTCCTAGTACTGTCAGTATTTATTTCAATCCTCCTTTTATATTTATGAAGTAATTTCTGGACAAACATTAGTATTCTCTTCATTCCATCATTACTATACCTTATACAATAAGTGTAAGTACATGTCTCAATTATTTCATCCTTCCCCTATTACTTCCTGAATACATAACTGTTGTTTTGCTAAAATAATACCTTTCTTATACAGCAGTGGTGTATTTGGAAAATAAAAATGTGAGTTTGTCTGCTGTTCACATATCAAAAACATTACTTTTTTAGTGAGAAATAATATATTATGCAACTAGTGCAATAATATATTACTTTTTTAGTGAGAAATAATATATTATGCAACAAGTGCAATAATATATTAACAGGATTCTCTGAAGAGAGGTTACTGTGGTAATATTGTTATAAATATAACATAATAGTAATACACATGTTTTTTTTTTCTTCACACAAACAAATCAAATAATTTAATATATTTTAATAAATATCAATAATTACAACATACATAAGTATTATTTCAGAGATGATCAACAATGGCGAATTACTTATGATTCAGCAGTGATAATACTATAATAGCCTTCTCCATTAAAATGCGGAGCCAGGTACCAACAACAACCCGGTATCCAGCCACTGCACCTTCTTTTAAAGCCTATTAACAAAATTCTCCTATTAAAAATTCAAGATGCGTATTTCAAACTTCATATAAATTCAGCTAGCATAAAATATATACTTCATCAAAAATGTCCGAACGTTAAAAAGAGAGAAAAATAAATATAATTTGGTTTAAAAAAAAAATGTTGAAGCACCCGAATAAAACGTAGGGATGGTAACGATTTTAAATGACTTGATCAGCTCACTTACAGGGGCATTTCAAATTTAACATCTAAGTGCGCGTCGCGGGCTAGGCTGACAATGCTGGACAGTTTGACGGCGAGGCGCGCGGCTTCGTCCAAATTGTCGACGGGCAGGATCTTCATACCGGAACTGGCGATCAGCACTTTAGCATCGTCCACGTTGGTGCCCTGCAGACGGCACACGATGGGCATGTTGAGTTTGAGTTCTTTGGCCGCTGCGATGATGCCCTCAGCAATCACGTCACACCTAATAAACAATAAAACAGTGTAAACACTCATATTTTGGTTGATGGTCTACATCACTTGATGCCTCATCGTCAATTTAAAAAGAAATGAGTTGCACTAAAATGTGGAGAAACATAAAAGAAAAAATTTCAGGCTCTTTATAGATGATCCTGATGAAACTCTGAGAAAAAAAAGTTCGAACAAATCTGTTCATTATCTGTCTTGGCACCACATGACTCTCCGAATACATTTTTTGGATCAACCACTTATAGGCAATATATTTTTTTTCAAGATTATGTCACTTAAAAGTCCAATTTTGCTCAAATTTTTTTATCAAATTTGATCCCAAACCATCCAATGGGTATTCTCTCAATTTTATTCACAGATATCCATACGCATCAACAGACATTTTCCAAAATTTAGTCTGCTATGACTATACTAGTCATGAAATGTAAAGTCAAAATTAGTAACTCCATTTTTTTTTCGCGATAACGATACCTTCATACAAACTTCTATACAGAACTATTTTATGAATCCAAATTTAGTTTATTGTAATGCAAAATATTTGCAACTTTACACTGAAAAATTAATAAAAATATGTAATATTAATCAAAAAATAACTTTCAGGTAATCATACTACGAATCAAGAAATATGTGTCCTGTCCTTTTGTAACATGCTACTTGCCATAACTCTTCTACAATAAATTTCAATAAGTTTTACACTATCTAGTCTTTTTTACAGGTTGTATACGTTTGTATAATATTTAGGGAATTGTTTTAAAATATTAAAGCCCTGATTCTAACTGGATGGTACATTATGTGCTTTAAATCACCTATATATGGTGGATTCATAAACCAAAATCCACTGTATATAGGTGATTTGAAGCACATAATGTACCATCCAGTTAGAATCAGGGCTTAATTTTTTAAACCAATTCTCTAAATATTATACAAACATATCCAAACTGTAAAAAAACTAGATGGTGAAAAACTTCCATGAAACTGCTGTCTAGAATAAACCTCAAAGTCCCAACCCAAATCAACAAAAAATAATAACATTGGATATGGGACATCTTAATTGGGACAAAATGTTTTGGTTGCAATAAAGCGATATCTGCTGTATTAACACTAAAATACTTGCATTTACTCTGCTGTAGATAGATTGTGAGTACCACGTTGGCCACTCCATTAAAACCACTTACACTATTATTTACATTATGACAATTCATATTACCTCATAATACCACCGAAAATGTTGACCATAATAGCGAGCACCTTGGGATCGGCGGTGATGATCTTGAATGCCTCCTTTACGGTTTCCGCAGTGGCGCCACCGCCAACGTCCAAGAAATTGGCCGGGGAGCCTCCATGTAGGGAGATGATGTCCATGGTGGCCATTGCCAAACCGGCTCCGTTTACAAGACAACCAATGTTTCCATCAAGAGCGATGTAGTTCAAGTCGTACTTCGCTGCGGCCACCTCCTTCTCATCCTCCTGGGACCAATCGCGCAGACTGAAAACTTCTTTTTGACGGAAGTGGGCGTTGTCATCAAAACGGAACTTAGCGTCCAAAGCGAAGACTAAAAGAGGTATTAGTCAAAATGTGGTTTGTAGGTTGTTATTAATAGACTTGATACAGGTCACAACAAAATTATGAAAGCTAGAATGATCGCCTACATATTAAAATTGGGAACTGGAGGTTTTGTGGTTTATAGATTTGATACTTACATTCCTCTCCCTGTTCTTCTGCATACGGATTAATTTCAATCAACAACGCGTCTTTCTTTATGAACAAATCGTACATTCGCATCAGCATGTCGGTGGTTTGGTCCAATACACGATCCAAACCAACTTTCTTGGCTACCTTTTGGGCTTGCTCTTTCGTAAGGCCCTTCACAATGTCAACGGGTTCGTATACAATGGCGTCCGGGTTTTCCGCAGCCACTTCCTCGATATTTACACCACCATGGGAGGATGCAATGACTACAGGGCCCTGTATGTAATTAATATTGATGTAAAAATTCATCAAGTAATTTCCGTTTCAGTGCGTCAATTCACCGATTAGACCTAGCTATGATAGTCTGGTGTGGACATCATTAAAAATGAAGATATTTCTCAAAAAAATGATTTAATTGGGTTCTCATTCTCAATTAAAAAACTAACCGAATAAAACCAAATCACACCAAATCAAACCAACCCTAACATAGTTATAATAACTATCTAGTATGGACATCCAAATCAATCAAAATTAAAATATTTCTCAACAATTTGATTTGATTTGGTTGTCAGTGGAGTCCAACTGATACATCAAAGTTGTAAAATTATTACTTTTGAATCACAAATTAATATTGACTTGAAATTAATCTTCTTATATACATTCCTAGTCTAAACCTGGGGACAACATACACCTATAGGCAACAATTAGGTGGATGGGTGGTCCAGTAGCTATTATTTATTAAGATATTTCTCAACAATTTGATTTGATTTGGTTGTCAGTAGAGTCCAACTGATACATCAAAATTGTCAAATTATTACTTTTGAATCACGAATTAATATTGACTGAAGTTAATCTTCTTATATACATTTCTAGGCTAAACCTGGGGACAACATACACCTATAGGCAACTATTAGGTTGATGGGTGGTCCAGTATCTATTATTTATTATTAGAATATATAGTATACATGTTTAAAAAAAAATCACCTACATTGCCAATTTTCTGTTTAATTACTATATATTTTTACTTTTAGTTTGTAAATCTACAAGTTTTTTTTTAATAGTATACTATATTTTAGTATAGTATAGTAACATAATTAAATGTATTATGATACCATAAATAGAACCTGATTTCTAACTACTATATTGCATTTGTAACTTACATTGAATGCTCTTTCCATCATAACAGCAAAGTAGTACTCTTTGCGTGGGAACTTCCTTTCAGCGACTAGAACTTTATTGCAGATAATCCCTTTTTCACCAGTTTGCTTGGTAATCAAATAGTCCCCAAGCATTTTACCAGCAACCTCAGTAGCTTCATCTGGCCTAGAAATAATAAAAGTAACAATTTATATAAGATACTCATTCAACTTCATAGTATTATATCACTATCCCTATTCGATATAATATAAAAACTCATTCATCTTCATAGTATTATATCACTATTCCTATTCGATATAATATAAAAATGAAGACAATGTTTTGAAGGCGAGTCTTTTATACCATTGTGCTGCCAGTAAAACTTTGCATTTACTTAATTTAAGAGGCACCTTACACAGTCAATAATACTGTCAATATTTTACATTAATGACAGTATTACTGTACAATAACATGTTTAGAATTTTGATTATATTAAAATATTGACAGTATTAGTGATCATATAAGGTATAGTAATCATGTAATGAAGAGAATACTGATGTTTATCTGGATAATTGATTACTTAATAAATATTGAAGGAGGATTCAAGCAAATACTGACAGTGCTAGGATTGACAGTATTATTGACCATGTAAGGTGTCTTATAGATTTATGGAATATCGTTGAATACTGGGGACAGAGTCCTGAATTTAGAACTTCAAAATCTGTCACCTTAACAATATGCATATAGAAAGTCTGCTCCTCATATATTTTGTAATAGATATAGAGTAAAGTTACTTACGTGAATACGACACGCACACCACCCTTGAATCCATTCTTGAACTTGCCCTTGCCACGACCACCAGCAAGCACCTGGGCCTTCAGCACCAAATCGGTGGTTTTCAAATCGGCTGCAATCTTTCCGGCCTGTTCTTTGGTCTCAGCAATGCCAAACTTTGGCACCTTAATTCCTGCATTATTCAGAAGTGTGTAGCTTACATGCTCGTGTACATTCAAGTTCCTCTTCTGTTCGAGCTGTGGTCCACGGGCACCACAGGCAGGACCCAAAATCTATAAATAATTGAGTTTAAATTATTATATTGTATATATTGTTATATAATCATTGCAGGCAGAGTGTGTGAGAAGACAAGGTCAAGACAGACAAAGATGAATAGATAATTTTTAGTCTATATAAATCTTTGTTATAATTTTTTTTAATATTCATAATTTTTGTATTGGAATGGGCAATATTAATTATTAATAGTAGTAGTTACTGTATTTGTTGCAATTCTGTAACTGGCTATTGACCTTTGGGTCCTTTTGCCAGATTTTAGTGAGTGTTATCATTGTTAAAATTATTTTCAGATATATAATCTGTTTTCTCAACTTTAGCTTTAGGTGGATTGGCTCCTTTTTGCAAAAAAAAGGCGTCCAAATCATATATTTGAAATTGACAAAGAATAATAACTCAGCCTTAAAGTTCCCATTTCCAAGAGGAAAAAAGAAAAGCAAAATCTAACTAATACTGTAAAATCCATGGAAGAAAGGGTAGAAAGAATGAAAAAAAAAACAATATTATATTAATAGGAATTTCTTTCCTGCAAAGACAGGTAAGAATGACTGAGAGCTCCTACAACCCTGGCTATGTAGAGCGGCAAGTGCTGGGGAAACTACCGAGATACTTAGCCAGGGGTGAGTGGAGCAGGGAGGACAAAGTGTGCATGGCAAGAGCAAGGTGTGGGTCAGACAAGAGAGGAAGGAAAGTGTGGATGGGTCTGGGGTACACCATGTGTGTGCTGTGTGTGAGTGAAGTGACATGTGGTGACACCTTAACAAAGAATATTAGGGGGTGAAAGCAGAGTGGGTTGGAGACTGCAGAAAGCTGAATGAATGGTTGGGAGAGGATGGGAAGGGCGTGAAAATCTGCAGGAGGCTCTCATGGGAGAGGAAAGTGGCAAAAGTAGAGGGGGTTTAAGGCAAATATGTATATTCCTTTATTCTTATATTCTCTTAATTTATATTGTGAGGACTGTTACTTTTTATTGTTATGTATTTTTTTGTTTCTTGCTGTAGATGTATGAGCATTGTGTATTGGGGGAGGAGTGTATTTTTTGAGCAGTATGCCAAATAAAGGTCTTTTTTTTTAATAGGAATTTCAGAAGAAAATTTTAACAATGATAAAGTAAAAAATCTATTAAAAGTACACACTGCACTAGTTACAGAAATGCAGCAAATATCAAAAGTTAGGAAAGTGGTAGAAAAAGAATCTTTCGACAAAATATGGATATACTAAGGAATATGAGCAAACTGACAGGAACTAAGATTTAACTCATATACATATACACTAACATCTGGCAAAAGGGCCCAAAGGTCAATAGCCAGTTACAGAATTGTAACAAATACTACTACTACTATTAATAATTAATATTTCCCATTCCGATACTAAAATGATGAATATTAAAAAATCCAATTAGAAAGTGATTTGTACAATTAAATATGATTCACATAATAATGAAATAGAGTTTGGACTATGAAACAACAATCGTAATTAGTTAGTAAACATGACTTTATTTTATTACAAACAGAAATAGATAATTATGTAATGAAGGTAACATAATATAAAGAAACTAGGTTATGTTTTCAGGTAGACTGTCATTAAAATTAAAATTTTAATTCCATAATTATTACCTTATTACGCTATAAAATTGTATTATATGAATCATTACTTGCAAGAAATGACGATAATAAATGACAATATTATAAATACAATCTGAATTATGCAACAATGAAAACAACGAGCATATTGGCAGATTTTGACATGTGTGTGCATGCAATTTGAAGCGATCGCAATTATAGTAAATTTGCAATTACTCACTCTGGGCCCATTTTTCAATATCAGATTCTCGGCGAGAGCTACTCCCCTCAAGATGGTCGCCATTGTTATATATGCAAATTTAGGTGGTCCGGACGGCGGCGCAGACGCGCAAAACTGACTCGGCGTCGAGTTCGAATCGATTCAAACAGCAGGAACCTGCCACTCGGAATAGAATTGAATGCGTGATTTCTACAGGCAAGGAGCAAAGGTCATTCCAACACAATTAACATGTATGTTTAATTGATGATAATTGTGTTATTTGCGTTAGATGTGTAGCGCGGGTATTTACTTTGACGGGATTGATGACGAAAATTTGCGGTATAAGCTTTGTAAATGTATTTTGGGACAATTTTTGACAATTTGACAAATGATTTGAATTTAGCGTCAAACAAAAACAATAATTTTAATATTTAATTATTATAATCAAAATGTCGAAAATCAGATGACATGTACGACAAGCTTATTTTACAAAAGATTAATACATTTAAAAAACTGATTCCAAATCATTTCTCTGATTGACTGGCGCTGAAATGGAGACGCAAAGATGGAGAGAATAAATGTGGGGTCTAGTCTCTGATTGGCTGACGTAAGAACTCTGACGGAAAATCGGAGATCAAGAATAAATCCCATATTCCTGCTCACTTCTCATTTCAAATCCGGTGTAATTGGTTGATGCATTAACGGTGGCACAAAGAAGGAGAGGAGGAATATGGGCTATTTAGTCTCTGATTGGCTGATGCCAGAACGCTGACGGAAAATCGGAGAACAGGAATAAAGCCCATATTCCTGTTGTCATATCTTATTTCAAATCTGGTCTCTGATTGGCTGTCTAAGGCCTGCTCTTCGTCCTTGGGTGTACGTTGCTGGACGCAAAGACGAAGAGCAGGCTTTACTCACTGATCAGAAGAAGCAAGATCGCTGACGGGAAATCGGGGGAGCATATAGTCTTGATTTTATTTATTCAAGAAGAAACTAAATTCTATGAATTGTCTATAAAATTATAGTTTGGTACCGCTAGTCGTCGCAACAATTCCCGCCCTGTAGATATGTTCATTGTTCAAAGTGAAGTTAGCAATGATCTGATTCTAAACAAACACATAACCTATAAATTTATTCAATCTACTTCAATATAATTTAAATAAACATGATTACACGCGCTAATTCGAACATAGAACCAGTAATGTGATCTCAAAAACATGTTTCTCTAATAACTAAATAAAACTGCCCGGTGTGTGACTATGATTAACATGTTTAATACAACAAATGTGGTTGCAGAGTTTTGCAACAATGCAGATACATTGCCTGAAAGCGCGTACCTTATTAAAATCGAAATGGTGAGTGATCTAGTTCGGAGAGAATAACTCAAATCTATGTTGATTTTATTGTAGGTTGATGGCAGTTCACAATATGTGCAAATTACAAAGGAACATGCAATCGCTTTAGGAATTGAGTTTGCTGAGGCTGTTGTTGAGCCAAAAATTGAACCTACTGAAACATCAGTTTATAATGATTGTAGTTTTCAATGTGACAATAGTGCACTAGTGACAGAACAGAAACCTCAGTACAATTACAGGATTGTGCAACCAGAGGATTTGAAATTAATTGTAAGTTATTGGTTTATTCATAAATTGAATCATTTATTGCAATGTTATGAAATCACCTTACACGATCAATAATACTGTCAATATTTTAGAATAATGACAGTATTACTGTACAATAATATGTTTAAAATGTTCATTATTTTAAAATATTGACAGTATTACTTATCGTGTAAGATATAGTAAAGATGAAATGAAGAGAATAGTGATGTATATCCAGATAATTGTTTACTTGATAAATATAAAAGGAGGATTGAAGCAAATGCTGACAGTACTAGGATTGACAGTATTATTGACCGTGTAAGGTGCCTTATGAACTAATTTAGAAAGGCATCTTACATGGTCAGTATTACTGTCTATATTTTAGAATAATGATGATATTACTGTATGATAACTTGTTTAAAATGTTCATTATTCTAAAATATTGCCAACCAAACAATGCACATTTAATATCTCAAGTGACTTGAACTCTACACTACATTGTTCCCTATATATTTTTTAAATAAAGTTTAAAATAATAAATGAAATTGATTAAATCATAAAAAGTTAAGGGTAATAGTGTAGTGCAGAGTTCAAGCCATTTGAAATAGTGAATGGACATAGTTTGGTTGGTAGGGGCCACCCGCCCACCCCACCTACACTCTCATAGTTTTTTCAATGGATACAGACGTTTATATTGTTTCAACCATACCAGGAAGAGTGTAATCCTATGAAAAAAACTATGCCAGCAAAGGTGGGGTGGGCGGGCGGCCCCTACCAACCAAACTATGCTCGTTCTCTATTTCAAATGGCTTGAACTCTGCACTACACTATTACCCTTAACTTTCTATAATTCAATCAATTTCATTTATTATTTTAAACTCTATTTAAAAAATATATAGGGAACAATGTAGTGTAGAGTTCAAGTCACTTGAGATATTGAATGCGCATAGTTTGGTTGGTAGGGTCCGCCCGCCCACCCCACGTTTGCACGCATAGTTTTTTTCAATAGATACAGACGTTTTATGTTGTTTAAACTATTCCAAGAAGAGTGTTATCCTATGGAAAAACTATGCAAGCAAAGGTGGGGTGGGCGGGCGGCCCCTACCAACCAAACAATGCACATTCAGTATCTCAAGTGACTTGAACTCTACACTACATTGTTCCCTATATATTTTTTAAATAAAGTTTAAAATAATAAATGAAATTGATTAAATCATAGAAAGTTAAGGGTAATAGTGTAGTGCAGAGTTCAAGCCATTTGAAATAGTGAATGGACATAGTTTGGTTGGTAGGGGCCACCCGCCCACCCCACCTACGCTCGCATAGTTTTTTCAATGGATACAGACGTTTATATTGTTTCAACCATACCAGGAAGAGTGTAATCCTATGAAAAAAACTATGCCAGCAAGGTGGGGTGGGCGGGCGGCCCCTACCAACCAAACTATGCCCGTTCTCTATTTCAAATGGCTTGAAGTCTGCACTACACTATTACCCTTAACTTTCTATAATTCAATCAATTTCATTTATTATTTTAAACTCTATTTAAAAAATATATAGGGAACAATGCCAGTATATGTAAGGTACAGTAATGATGGAATGAAGAGAATACTGATGTGTATCCAGATAATAGATTACTTGATAAATATAAAAGGAGGATTGAAGAAAATATTGACAGTACTAGGATTGATAGTATAATTGACTGTGTAAGGTGCCTTAGAGAGTAGATTTTGCTGAAAATATAAACAAATGCTACTGCCATAGACAACAATGGGAGAAGCTAGCTACATTCAAAATATTTACTAGCCACCTAATGCCATCTAACCCTTGTACCTGAAACATTTCTCCCAGCCATTCACAGCGCTCTCGTAAGAGTTACATGGCCCTGGCTACTGCTTTAGGACTAATGCTCAATACAGTGTGTGTCCCTGGATTGACCTAACTATACCTGTTAACCTTTTGCTAGAAAAAGTTATTCTTTATAAAGATTTTTGCTCATTCTAAAAAACTTTGGTATAGTCAAAATGTTGATATAATGTACAGGATGGTCAGAAATGAATATAATGTGAATATGTACTAAGAGTAAAGTAACTTTGTGAGTCTTCATGTCTGATTATTTATGTGTTTTGTTTTCAGAGAAATACTGCTGTGCCTATGTTATCACTCCCTAGAGGCAGACCTAAAAAGCGACCTGCTGAAGACTATGAAATTGAAGTTGAAGTGGTTAAAGAAGTTAAACCAGTAAAACAAGTCAAACAAGTTAAAGAAGTAGTCAAAGAAGTTAAAGTATCTCCTCCACCTGCTAAAATCATTAAACCTGCACGTACGAGATCTGGGCGGATAACAAGGCCACCTGTACATATAGCAAAGGTATTTAACATATTTATTTAGTTTTGAAGTTACATACAATATAATAAACTACTGGGATACCTAAAGGAAATAAATGAACTAATAACATTCACATTACAACTTGTAACTCGATGCGTTTCTCCAGAAAGGAACCAATCCACCTAATGTTAAAGTTGAGAAAACATTTATATAAATTAAAAATTATCTGTAAGTTAATTTTAGACTTCTAGAACCTTAGAGCTATTTATTTTTATTTTGTTAAGTTAAATTGTTTATCTTGGGTATAAAGATAAGAGAAGCAAACATATTTTGTGGGTGGGTCCAATTCTGCAGAAAGGTGTCTAAATTGCAAGCCTGTAAAATATATACCACATTAACGAACATAAAAAGATATATAAAATTATAATAGCAAATTCTAACATTACAGGACTTTGAAAGTATAGTCTCAAATGAAACAAAGCACTCTCCAGTTGAAATCAAAAAAGACTTATCAACCCCCACATTCCAGCCACCACCAAAAATAAAAGACGTTTCAAAACAGCCTATAGTTGAACCAATTATAAGAAGGAAACGCCATATTCCATCTCAGTACCGCTGTTCAACATGCAAAAAAGCTTATTTAGGCCGCAATCGAATGGCATTACATTTAAAACAGTACCCCACCCACGGCGCTGATATAAACCTTAAAATGGAAGACTGTGAATCCTGGAGTGCATTAATCGACACAGCTTTAAAATCCAAAGAAGGAGCTAAAGGTACGAAATTCTGTAACGAACTAGTAAATGTAATCAAAAACGCGCGTACTTTAGTGAAGTACTTCTTCAAACCAGCCAAAGCTGGAATGGGTGATTACTATATAGATGCCCTCCTAGCAACAGTTTTACATATAAAAGAAGGCAACTATAGGTTTAGCGAAAACGAACTATGTAAAGACATCTCAATCTTTTCATTCCTCGAGTTTTTCGATGAAAGCCTTGCCGACCACGTTCTAAAATACGACGACGTGCTTTTACCGAAAGACACCCACAATCACATTATATCACTAGGGGATGAATTGAATTGCGATAAAAAAATCGACAATTTCATACGAAAAGTAGAGAACAAGCCTGAATTAGAACATAAACCAAATGTAGACTTACATTTCGAAAGCGATATAATGGATGTGATTAAAGATACTGACAAAACCAGTACAACAAAACCAGTTGATACCACTAGCAAATCGAATGATTTCAATAATATGATGCAAACTGTTATTGAATTAATTGATGAAAAACCCTTAAGCAGCACTAATGATAATAAAAGTGATTTCAATAACATGTTCGATAATAAAAAATCTGATGAACACTTAAAGAAACCGGTCAAAAGGAAACCCAAAAAACAGAAACATAAAAAAGATAATTTCGAAAACATTTTAGACTATCTAAATGACACTGAGTTACCTAATAAGACTAAAAATGATAAAGAAATTGTTGATAAAAGCCCTAAAGAATTTGTTGATAATTTCTTTCATGATGTATATTTAAACGATCATAAAAGTAAAGATATAACAACACAAAATAAAAAAGATTTTAAAGATATATTCAATTATGATTGCAACAACATGATAGCTGAAAATAAAAATGAGAATTCTTTCAAGAATTTATTTGACTGCCATAAATCTGATAAACCATTCGGAACAATGTTTATAACAAATCTTACTAATCAGACAGTTGTTGAAAATAAATCTATTCCAGATATTATTTCAGTATTGCATGAACATAAGGATGAAACGTCTAAACATAGTTTTTCAAACGGGTTTACATCAGAAAATGTGGGTGGTAAAGAAGGGAAGGAGTTGGATATATTCAGGAACACTATTAATAATATTTTAAGTATAGGGGCTAGTGATGAGAATATGATTAGTGTTGTAAACCCTGATGGTCACAAAAGTATTGAAAAATTGCCTGATATTAAACACGATTACGAGTTGGAATCTAGTCATATTATGCAAAATAAAGGTTTGTTTGGTGATAAAAATGAAGATTTTATGATGTTGAGTGATCATGATGATAAGAAAAAGGATGAATTCGATATGCATAAGTTACTTTCAGCGGATATATCGGATGAATTAATTTTGCCTGATCCGGGACCCGTTACGGGAATTTTAGACACCAGTATCAGTTCGGATGATATAATGAATGTGGATCAGTTTGTTAATGAGCGGTTTAAAAAAATAACTGAGGCGGAGTTACCGAATAACGCGCTAAGTTTGGATCTGCCAGCACTGGAATGTTTTAATTTTCATGCCAGTTAGTGATGTGATGTATGTTTTTACTTGTGCCCGTGAAATAGACTGAATTATTTTTAAGTAAGTTTAAACTAACATGAGTCAGTTTTGCGGTTTTGAACATGGTGTTTTAAGGCTCAGTTTTATAATATTTTGTTTTGAATTCACACCGTTCTATGTGATAGGATTTTATTTATTGCCAACAATAAACTACTGAACAATGAGGGTATTGTTTGTATATTTATTATAGCATGTTGCATTTAGTGTTAATAAAAGTTTAGAGGATTAAGAATTCTTTTGTCGAAGAATTTAAACAATCTTAAATTATGACTTAAATTGGTGCAGTTTTTATGGGGGTTGAGGTTGATCTGTGGAAAAGTGCGTATGTGGCGTTTTTGTGTGGGAAAATGGATGAACTCTAGGGTGATTTTTCCCTATTGCATTCAGGAATTATTTTATTGCACAATCAATCTACCTGCTATCATACAAAATTGTAATTACAGTGCCTTGTCAGTGGTTTTGTACTGACAAGGCACTGTGATTACAATTTTGTATTATAGCAGGTAGATTAATTGTGCAATAAAATAATTCCTGAACGCAATAGGGACAAGATCGCCCTAGAGTTCACCTAGTTTTCCCACAACACAACGCCACATACTCACTTTCCCACAAATCTAAATTATTCATTTAATACTGTGTTAAGTATTAAGTGAATAATTTTAAATTTCAAAACCAAATTATAAAAGCTAGTTTTGCATTGACAAGGCACTGTAATTACATTGCTATTAGAAGTTTTCTGTAAAGGTCGTTTTAGACAAGCCAATTTCTTAGCTCAAAAGTTGTTCAAGAAACGAATTCATTTATCCTCCTCCCATACAATTTGTTCTTGACAAATAGAACGCGTTATATTTTTCCATTCGATCTACCATCCAATTCAATATTTCAAATAATTTGCTGTATGATACGAAACAATTTAGATTGTCTCGCATCTTGACTAACTTTTGAGTCAAGAAATTGTCTTGTCTAAAACGACCTTAAGTCAAGGAACAAATATTCATCAATTCCAATAATAAAGATTTTTGTTATAAAGATTTAAGTTATAAATACAAACATCGATCATAAACAACCCATAAGTAAATTGGATACACATCAAAACATTATTGATTAATATTTACTTCTTTCAATTTCATCAATAACCTTTTGCGCATCCTCCACCAAGTCGTCATTGCTATACAACTTCGCCAGTTTCATACCCTCCATAACAGAATTCATAGCTTGATCATACACATGCATCCTAAGATATATCTTCGCCAATTTGACATAACACCTGGGCAAATCCGGACTCCCGATCCCCTTACCAAGCATAACAGCATTCTGCATATGCGTTAAAGCAACATCATACTCAGTAAGTTCAATATTCATATCGGCCAACGTGTAGAGTATCACCATTTCCTGGTAAGGACTCAGCCCTTTGATGTTCCGCGAAAATTGGTAGGCGGTGTCCAACAGTTTTTTGGCGCTTGTAAAATTTTCGTTTCGGATTTTATGAATGCCGTACCAAAATAATATATTTACATACAGCATTCCTGTTTTGGTGCTAACATCTCCGTTTGTGATTTTGAGCTCTTGCGCCTGCAAACAGTTTTTGAAGCCGATTTCCGCCATGTCGTAGTCTCGGTAAGCGCTGTAGATTCTTGACAGACGTAATTTAAAATCTAAACATAAATTGGAATATGTAATTTAATGATGATTTTTTTCCTATCCGGATTTATCAAATATAGTAATTTAGAGTGAGAGAACATTTACAGCTGTACGGCTATCTGAGTGAATAATCACCAGATTTTTTAAATGCGAATCAGTTAACGCTCAAAAATTCACACTCTGGTGGTGCAGTTGGTAGCCCGAAGCTACATCATCTCCGGCTACCGCAGCCGTCGGGTAGCCGGAGATGATGTAGCTTCGAGTCCCACCGCTTGTTACTTATATATTTTAAGATACCAATGACCTGTACTGTACTGTACTGTACTGTACCTGTGGGTTCCACCTGAGTGTGAATTTTTGAGCGTTAACTGATTAGCATTTGAAAAATCTGGCGATGATTCACTATTTAGATTGTCTCGCAACTTTTGAGTCAAGAAATTGTCTTGTCTAAAACGACCTTGATGCAAGATTTAATGAAAAATATGCACCAGACTCAATAAACGGTATAAAAATTATTACATTAAAAAACCGGAATATCCGTTTGTAAATTTTTTCCGGGCAGATTTCTACCAAAACTTAAATGAGTTGCTTGAGATAATAGATAGCCTTTATTTGTTTAAAAAAGTATAAATATACTATTTATACTTCTTATATTGCAGCAATTGCTGCAACGGGCCACTAGTATATGTATATATGTTAAAGATTATATTACTGATAACGTGATGATTATCTTCTGGTGCCCCAAATGTGGTCAATTTCTCAATCGCAGTCACCAACAGCTTCTCCGCCTTGTCAATCTCCCCATTCGACAAAGCTATTGTGGCTAAAATATCATATATAAACGGCAGCCCATATATAATATTCCTATCATCGCAAATCTTCAATCCCATCCCCAAAATAGCCTCAGCGCGCTCCCGTTCACCTTTCTCCAGCGCCAATTTGGCAAGTATGATCAAATGAGTGATATTGTCCTCAACATCGGCAGTATCCTCCGCCGTCCTACTTCCATCCACCGCCAGCAAGCTGGCCGATGGCAGCATCACGCATCGCAGCGCGTTCCTTACTAGACTCCATGGTTGGGCGGCGTAGGACCCAAAGCTGGAGGTCGTTAGCCGTGTAAATTTATTGAGTGCGATTCGCCCCAGTGGAAAACTGATTCTCAAGCATTTCGATACACACGACATGAAACGCATGTAAATTCACTGTAATTTTGGTGTTGTAATCGAAAACATGACCGACGCTACTCAACGTTTTTGACGTTAACGTAGACAGGCTCGATCAAAATCGTAGAGACATATGAATTGAGAAATTGGTTAGTTAGAGCAGTATGACGATTGTAAATCCTCCACGTAAATATATAACTGATTTCTTCGTATGTAATGAAATTTGCATTGCAAATTTCTGACATGCCATCTAGAAACGACTGGCGTGCCACTACATGGCACGCGTGTCGTAAGTTGCTCACCGCTAAGTTAAAAGAAACTACTAATACTCAAAGGATAAATAAAACGATTTTTTACTTGGTTTTTTATCACACTTCAGTTACACATTGCAACTAGTTTCGGCTAAGCTCTAGCCATTTTCGAGCACATCCAATGACTTAACGCCTTAACAATCCAATATTACTAATATTCAATTTGACCTCAGTTCATATTATACACTTCGTAATTTTGCTCCACATCCTGTATTTCACTTTCTACAATTCTTCGATAAATTGGTGCCAACATTCGACGCGTTATTGCCTGCGAATTGTGATTGCAAATTGACTTCCAGATTACGTCATCTACGCACCAGCCGCGGTGGCCACATGTCCGAAATCACATTTAAACATTAATGCCAGAACATTATCTTTCAAACAAAGTCAAATTCGTGGCCATTAAAATTATTTTTCTGCGTGTTATTTAAATTCAAAGTTCATACCACGAAATGAAACACCCTTTATATGGGATTTATTCAACACTGTATATAAAATAAAAACTCACTTTTGCATTTTAGCAAACATATATTATTTATATCATGTATAGGGGATATATATATGTCAGTTTTATTAAATATAATATATATTTTCTACATACACAGTCTTATTTAAATATCATTTTGGCTTTTGTGGGAGCGCGAATCGGACAGCGTGAGCCACTGTGCGGTTGCTGTTTTGCTGTGCAGCATTTCCGCGAAGAACTCCTTCTCTTCTTGGAGACAGTCTGATGCTCTACCCACCTTACATTTACCTGAAAATACTCTTTATTAGTTTTAATTGCAAACACATGAACAATTAAAGTGTACAATTAGCTAAAATACTTCAAAATCCTTTGATTTTATGTATTATTTGGTTGTTTTCCACTATTTCTCACCGTTTACCCGGAAAATGGCAAACATGTTCACTGTCATAACTACGTTAAGTAAGATACAGGCCCGATATCATAATGATACATCTATTATCCGCGGATGTCTATAGGCCGGTGTGTCTGTCGGCCAACACTTTTGTTGGGTACTTTTATATAGTTTCAATTGTCGCAACAGAAAAATACGCAGTTAAAGACCTCAAACCATGAGACATTAGGTAAACTATGTATTGAAAGGATATTATTAATGCACTAGTTTACCTAATATCTCATGGTTTGAGATCTCTAAGACCGTATTTTTGAAGTAATTTATTTAGAGTCTACATAGTTGAGTAACCATATGTCCAAATGCTACCGAACAAAAATTGTAGGACACAACACAGTTTATACATACCAAGAATCTCACTCGCACCAAGCAAACTATCATGAAGGACGTAGAATTCAATGTAGCATTTCTTTAAGGTCTCTTTATCCATGTCAAAAGTGAGCGCCTCATTAAAAACGGGACACACTGTGTTCCTGTGTACACCCGTTTTTCTTTTCTTTATCCTTTTTGTTCCTTGAATTAGGCAGACTTTTACGTATGGATCTGAAAAGTAAAATAGCAATTTTTAAATGTAGCAAAGAATTGAATTGAATATAAATTGTAGCGATTTGCTTTGTGCTGATATCTCAAGCACTTGGGCTGGTATGGGCTTATTGTTTTTTGTTCTATTTGCCGCTTCCGTGCGCATAATTCTACCTCGGCCCTTACAACCGGCGGTGCACGACCGCAAGCCCTGAGCGATACTTCACGCCACGGGGGCGACTAGCAATAATAAACCATGCTAAACGAAAGCGCCTATAGAAATAATCTAATTACAAATAAGTTTGTTCTTACCTGAACTATTTCTGGTGTCATCAACAACCCTCAAATTCCTCGCCTTGATAACAACCACGGTAAGCCTCTCAGCAGACGGCAGATAAGCCAAGGACACCATAAGCTCGCCTAAATCAACCCTCGGATCCTGGTGCACCAATGGGCCCAAACTTTTCCACATATCCACTCTCTCACTCAAATCGATATTGGCCAGTGCAAACTGCGCCCCGCCAATACTGTGGTGGCGTGAATACGCATCAAAATCATACAGAAGAATCTCCAAGGTGTGCCGCCCCAATGTAGCAGCTCTTACTTCAAACACGAAGTCCTCATCAAAGACTGAAAGTTAAAAGATGTTAAAAGTTTTATTATTATTAATTAATTTCGATAAAACAATACCGTTAAAAGGAGCTACAGTAAAAATCTACGATTGCGTTTTCAAACTTTAACTCACAACTCTTTTTTTGGTAAACATTTTACAACTAACCCCCTAGAAGGAAAGTTAAACGCAATCTGGCGGCACCACATCAATTAGAAATGCACACCCATATGGTAATAACCATCAACATGCTCATGCCATGGTTGTATGGAAGATAACAGAGTTTATAAATCAAGTATGGACGGGAAGTACTAGTTTCCGTGACAGCTGGAAAATTGGTAATATAATACCCATTTTCAAAAGCGGAAACAAGGATGACGTCAGAAATTACCGAGGAATAAAGGACCATTCACAATAAGCGTGGTAAGGGTAACGTAGCGGTAAGCGAAATTGCACACATGTATAAAAATGCGGGCGTTTACAGCAGCGCAGTAATACTATGACAGAACATGAGTTATTATCTCTACCTCAATTATTGCATAGCATTATTCCCCAATTCTGAATGATTGAATTTTTATAGCCATGCAAAATATTGCTTACCGCTACCTTACCACTACCGCGCTTATTGTGAATGGCCCATAACACTAATGGATTCCATTTACAACATATACGCTAGTCTATTACTAAAGCGCCTAAGAGAAAAACTGGAGGAGAGACGCGTGGTGCTAAGTATGCAGGCTGGATTCAGAAAAGGACGAAGTACAGTTGAACTAATAGTGACACTAAAATATATGATTAACCGGGAGTTAAAACAAAAAGGAGGTAAACTGTTTGCAGTATTTATTGATCTCAAGGCGGCGTATGACAGAGTGAATCGTGAGAGGATGGTCGAATGTTTGTATAAATAGGTAGTGTCTGAGCAAATATGCGAGAATATTAGAAGAATGAGACATGTGCGCGAGTGAAGGTGGGAGACAGGGAATCTGATGTGTTCAGGATAAAAACAGGTGGTGTCCGCTTAGCCCCACCCTATTTAATGTGTTCATTGCGGACATAGAAACAATACTACAAAACGCACAATCTGGTGGTGTAGTAGTGGGGGGAACAAAAATATGGACGCTAGCATTGCTGATGACCAGGTAGTACTCGCCAGAACTGAAAGAGAAATGAAGGACATGATCAAGACGTTAAGGAGATATTTTATCAAAAGACTACTTGAAGTAAACATAAAGTAGTCATTTTTAAAAACAAAGGAAGGAGAACTTCCCAGCCAACATTTATGAGAGGGGAAGAAAAACTAGAAATTGTCGATAAATATAAATGTCTGGGAGTTATGTTCTTAAGTAATGGCAGTATGAATGAACACATCAGATATGTATGCAAGAAGGCGGGAGCAGCAGCACAGAGTTTGTGGAATGAATGGATGAAACGTTCGACGATGCATTTTGTATACAAAAGACTATCTGGGATGTATGTGCGAGGAGTATAATTATGTACGGTGCTGAAGTATGGGGTGGCAGGGAGTGGCCTGAGGTCGAGAAGTTTCAAGTGTATTGGTTGAAGCGTATGCTTGGACTTCAAAAAACATTCCTAGCTATGTAGTGAAACAGGAGATGAATACGGTAATGATTGTAACGTATACAGGGAGTAAAGTAGCAAAGTATGAGAGACGAATGACAAACGAGTGATAAAGGAAGTATTTGAAGAAATGCAGCGTAACTCAAAGAAGAAGGGAGTAATAGGCAAATGGGAGATAGAGAGAAAGCAAATGTATGAAAGAGTAGGAATGTCCTTGGAAGAAGTGGAAACACTGAAGCACAGTAGCGCCATGCTGGAAGTTCTGGTAATGGACAGGCTTCTGGAAGTAGAAGCACAAGAGAGGCAGAGTAGTATTGGAAACAGTAGATACAAGCAAATCCAGGTACACCAGCGACTGCCAAAATATCTTCAGCGAGCGGGCCACAGTAGATCACAAACCTTGATTGGTCGCTTCAGATGTGGAAACGAGGAAGAATGGTTCAAGGATTGGATGGGTGATAGCTATAGGAAATGTGGTATATGTGGTCAGGGTGAAGATAAATGGGAGCACTGGTTAAATGAACATGGAGAACGTATGGTGAAGGAAGGATTTAAGATAGTGAACAATGTTGGATGTGGTTTTTAGATGAGGATGGAAGAGGAGTGAGTGTAATGAGGTCAATAAAGCAACTAAAAGAACTAAAATGTGGTATATAACAAACAACAATGGGTAGTCTTTTCTTTTGTTTTGCGGAAAGAAAGAATGAATAAATAATTTATGTAAATATGAATATCAAATTCAAATTTAATTTAATTTGTGTTTTGTTTTGTTTTGTTTTTCTGTAATGGAATGGCTAATGGTGGGTTATTATATTATTTTGCTGTAAGGATACTAAGGGCCGGTTCTACAATTGACATTTAACTGGTAATATACATACATACAAGATAATACGTACATGTACAAGAGACCGTGGTCTTTCAACCTAAATATAATAGAAAATAGCCGAAAAACAAGAAATACACAGTATGTAATAAACTTAAAAATAAACAAAAATTATACATCTTTTAGGGCCGGTTCTACAATTGACATTTAACTGGAGAATAAGGCTATTCGTGGAATAAGTTTCAGATTTTAAAGCCAATATCTCAAACGTATTCCACGAATAGCCTTATTCGCCAGTTAAATGTCAATTGTAGAACCGGCCCTAAAAGATGTATAATTTTTGTTTATTTTTAAGTTTATTACATACTGTGTATTTCTTGTTTTTCGGTTATTTTCTATTATATTTAGGCTGAAAGACCACGGTCTCTTGTACATGTACGTATATCTTGTATGTATGTATATTACAATAAATATATCTTCTTCTCTTCTTCTATTATATTTTGGTTGGTCTTCAAAATTGTTTATTTAATTTACAACAATTTGCTTTATTCCGATTGTTATTTATTCTTGATCTGTTGAGGATTTTACAAGTTGGTTTCCTTTTTCTTTTATTTTGGTTATTATGACATTGTGATCAGATCCCTATATCTGATCACAATGTCATAATAATCAAAATAAAAGAAAAAATAAAACCAATTTATAAATATTTTGATTTTTTTTTCAAATTTTATCTTTTCTATCTATCTATGTTGTTGGTTATGACGTGGTCTAGTATGGAATTATTTCCGTTTGTGTTACTTCTTGCATATGCTATTGTTTTTTACATTGTTTTTTTTAAATTTTGTAGTTGTTTTCTGTTAGTATGTTTTTATATTCTTTTATTGTATTATTGTTTTCTAATAATTTTATGTTTATATCTCCTAACATAATTTGCGGTTTTCTTTTATTTAGAATGCGCTTTTAAGCTTATATTTGTAAACAAATAATTGAAAATAAATACTTAACACTAAATATTTAGTAGCTAAGTCAAGTAAATATTCGTTGTAACCAAAAATAATATATTTGGCAGCAGTGAACAATAACTATAGATATAGACGTTTTAATACGTGCCCGTATAAAACATTTACGCTGGGCACTGAATAACATTAGGAATAAAAGCAATGTTTTATTCAGGCCACCCGTTTATGTGAGTTTAATACCTGGATTTAGAGTTTTCTTGTGGATTCGTGTCTGCCAGACGTTGGTTTTATCGGGCAGCAGCCGGATCTTGGCGTACGGATCAGCCGTGCCGCTGAAGTCACGAGCTTGCAAATGCTGGGCCTGAAAACAAGAAAAAAACTAATAATTTCGCAAAAAAGAGAAAATTATAACATGATAATTACTGCTATAAGCAGCTTTGTACAATTCATATATATATATATATATATATATATATATATATATATATATATATATATATATATATATTATATATATATATATATATATATATATATATTATTTGTGTGTTTCGCTCTGTTTCCTTTTTGTCTCATCGTCGTTTATATAAATTGTTCGTTATCATATAATTATTTTCTGTATATTTGGCAGTTATTTTTATATATATATATATATATATATATATATATATATATATATATATATATATATAAGTGTGAACGATTGGCTTTGTGCTGATATCTCAAGCACTCTGTTGGAATATTATTCTTATTCTCTAGAGGGCACTACCCGGTGATCCTGATAACATGAGCATGTTGACGGTTATTACCATATGGTTGTGCATTGCTAATTGATGTGGTGCCGCCAGATGGCGTTTAACTTCCCTCTACGAGGGTAAGTTGTACTGTTTTTAGTTATTTTTTTGTCTGCACTAATTCTAGTTTTTCCAGTAGTATAGCTTTCCGTCTATAGTTATTTTTTTGTCTGCACTAATTCTAGTTTTTCCAGTAGTATAGCTTTCCGTCTATAGTTAATTTATTATATCCATTTTTCACCTCTCTTCCTTTATTTCTCTCTTCCTTGGCCATTTTTCTTATTTGTGTGTTTCGCTCTCTTTCCTTTTTTGTCTCATTCTCGTTTATATAAATTGTTCCTTGTTTCGTAGCCAAAACAAGTAATAAAATGAATGTATTTTCGCCTGTAAGAGAATAAGCTATTGGGTAATAATAAAGTTATATACCCAACTATCGTGATACGGAACAGGATATACAAAATCGATAATTCCAAAACAATTGTACATCTTGTCCGGGTTAAAATACATTGAGAGTGTAAACAATAATTACTTTATCCCAGATTCCATTAAAATTAGAATTACCGTGAATTAAATACAAACACAAAAAAAACCAATATTTCATAATTCCATATTGAATTTGATTCCAGACTTTAATTGCTTTACACCAGTCTGCACAACTGGAATAATTAATTATTCCGCCAATTCCAACGCAATTCTATTTACTTTTCCATTAATTTCCCATCGCATTTGTTCGCGTCTTCCTGCGATGGAGGATCAATCTATAATATTTATGAACAATAGAAGCGCAGCATTATTATCCTTTTTTTCTTCTGCTTCGTCTGTTATAATTCATCTCGCTGTAATTGAAAAGATTAATGATGTTCTCTGCTGGGAAATAGGTTCAGCCATGACCTTAGCAGAGAGAACAGTCTCGGGGGGATTTGGGGGGCGAAACTGATAAAAGCAAACAGTGGTCGGCGCGTTGTAGATACGAGCTGTAGCAAGATCAAACTAAATAAGTTACGGAGTTTATATGAAGGCTGCACGAGCAACATACATTACTTTGTGAAGGTTAAAAATTTAGCTAGGGTAATAATTTATTGCTTCAAATTTAGTGCCGGTTGTAATAATTTAAATAACGATAGAAATTTCAGGAGGTATTTTTGTTTCGTTTATGCAGGATGATGTCCATACACACACAAAATAAATCACAAACCAACATATTATCAAACAGCACAATAACACAACAGCTCAAACTTGAAAAATACCCCTCCTAAGCCAGCCGACAAATATACTGTGGTGTTCTGACTTGCTTTCATCAGCCACCAATTTATGTACCATCTTTTGCACGTGGTCTTAAAATAGGAAGATGGATTATTATATTTACCAATTTTTGTTTTAATTTTCTTCTTTAGTTCGACACAAAAAAAAGACCTTTACATCCTCGTCGCCACTGTAGTGTTCTGCCTTTTTTTCATATATATATATATATATATATATATATATATATATATATATATATATATATATATATATTTACGGGTATTGGAGGTATATATTTATGTCGAGTCCCAAGTAACAAACTGTTTATTTATAATACTACATATTCTTAAAACATTGTTCCCCACTTACTTAGATATCTGTTTATAATAACATAATATTATTCGTATACATTACATATATTCTATCTGAACAAAATTATGAAATTTTAGGGTATTGTTCGGGGTTGGTGTGGGGTGTGGAATCTGAGTTTTTGATCTCAAGGGACCTGTGGAAACTTGGAGGAGGGAAAAGTGTCAAAAAACATAGAAATTTTCGGATTTTTTAAAAAGTGTTTTGCTTATATCTTCTAAATCCCCCCATAATTTAGAAGATGTTAGCAAAAATCTGAAAAAAACCGAACATTTCGAAGTTTTTTGACACCTTTCCCTCCTCCAAGTTTCCACAGGTCCCTTGAGGTCAAAAACTCATAAATTCATATCTCAAAAACCTGAAGGATAATTTCAATAATTTCTATATGGTCATTATTCAGAAGGACTAAGCTATTTATGAAAAAATCAAGGTTGGTAACGAATCATGCTAAGTATTTTTTAACTCAATCCGAAATTGATACAAATGCTTGTATATAGTGAATTGTAATTTCAAAAATTCATATCTCAAAAACCTGAAGGATAATTTCAATAAATTTTATATGGTCATTATTCAGAAGGACTAAGCTATTTGTGAAAAATCAAGGTTGGTAACGAATCCTGCTAAGTATTTTTTAACTCCATCCGAAATTGATACAAATGCTTGTATGTAGTGAATTGTAATTTCAAAAATTCATATCTCAAAAACCTGAAGGATAATTTTAATAATTTCTATATGGTCATTATTCAGAAGGACGAAGCTATTTATAAAAAAATCAAGGTTGGTAACGAATCATGCTAAGTATTTTTTAACTCTATCCGAAATTGATACAAATGATACAAATATATAGTGAATTGTAATTTCAAAAATTCATATCTCAAAAGCCTGAAGGATAATTTTAATAATTTTTATATGGTCATTATTCAAAAGGACTAAGCCATTTATGAAAAAATCAAGGTTGGTAATGAATTATGCTAAGTATTTTTTGACTCCATCCGAAATTGATACAAATGCTTGTATATAGTGAATTGTAATTTCAAAAATTCATATCTCAAAAACCTGAAGGATAATTTTAATAATTTTTATATGGTCATTATTCAGAAGGACTCAGCTATTTATGAAAAAATCAAGGCTGGTAGAGAATCCAGCTAAGTATTTTTTAACTCCATCAGAAATTGATACATATGCTTGTATATAGTGAATTGTAATTTCAAAAATTCATATCTCAAAACCCTGAAGGATAATTTCAATAATATCTACATGGTAATTATTCAGAAAAACTAAGCTATTTGCGAAAAAATCAAGGTTGGTAAAGAATCCTGCGAAGTATTTTTTAACTCCTTCCGAACTTTATACAAATGCTCGTATATAGTGAATTGTAATTTCAAAAATTCGTATCTCAAAAACCTGAAGGATAATTTTAATAATTTTTATATGGTCATTATTCAGAAGGACTCAGCTATTTATGAAAAAATCAAGGCTGGTAGAGAATCCTGCTAAGTATTTTTTAACTCCATCCGAAATTGATACAAATGCTTGTATATAGTGAATTGTAATTTCAAAAATTCATATCTCAAAAGCCTGAGGGACAATTTTAATAATTTTTATATGGTCATTATTCAAAAGGACTCAGCTATTTACGAAAAAATCAAGGCTGGTAGAGAATCCTGCTAAGTATTTTTTAACTCCATCCGAAATTGATACAAATGGTTGTATATAGTGAATTGTAATTTCAAAAATTCATATCTCAAAAGCCTGAAGGATAATTTGAATAATTTGTATATGGTCATTATTCAGAAGGACTTAGCTATTTATGAAAAAATCAAGGCTAGTAGAGAATCCTGCTAAGTATTTTTTAACTCCATCCGAACTTGATACAAATGCTTGTATATAGTGAATTGTAATTTCCAAAATTCATATCTCAAAAACCTGAAGGATAATTTTAATAATTTTTATATGGTCATTATTCAGAAGAACTCGGCTGGTAGAGAATTCTGCTAAGTATTTTTTAACTCCATCCGAAATTGATACAAATGCTTGTATATAGTGAATTGTAATTTCAAAAAATCATATCTCAAAAGCCTGAGGGATAATTTTAATAATTTTTATATGGTCATTATTCAGAAGGACTCAGCTATTTATGAAAAAATCAAAGCTGGTAGAGAATCCTGCTAAGTATTTTTTAACTCCCTCCGAACTTGATACAAATGCTTGTATATAGTGAATTGTAATTTCAAAAATTCATATCTCAAAAACCTGAAGGATAATTTTAATAATTTTTATATGGTCATTATTCAGAAGGACTCAGCTATTTATGAAAAAATCAAGGCTGGTAGATAATCCTGCTAAGTATTTTTTAACTCCATCTGAAATTGATACAAATGCGTGTATATAGTGAATTGTAATTTCAAAAATTCATATCTCAAAAACCTGAAGGATAAATTTATTAATTTTTATATGGTCATTATTCAGAAGGACTCACCTATTTATGAAAAAATCAAGGCTGGTAGAGAATCCTGCTAAGTATTTTTTAACTCCATCCGAAATTGATACAAATGCTTGTATATAGTGAATTATAATTTCAAAAAATCATATCTCAAAATCCTGAAGGATAATTTCAATAATATCTACATGGTAATTATTCAGAAAAACTAAGCTATTTGTGAAAAAAATCAAGGTTGGTAAAGAATCCTGCGAAGTATTTTTTAACTCCTTCCGAAATTCATACAAATGCTTGTATATAGTGAATTGTAATTTCAAATATTCATATCTCAAAAACCTAAAGGATAACTTAAAATTTCATAATTTATATACAAACTTGTAGAGCATTAAATTTCCTTCAATTTTCATTGGTCAATGTTATTTTTTATCCAATATTTACAGATATACAGGAGTTCAAAGATGGGGCAATTTTCTCAACTTGTAGAAAATACAAGGAAACTGCTTCATAACTTTTATTTTTAACATATCTATGAATATTGTGCAAATTATGTATACCCCCGAACCGCTGCCTTACACTCCCATCCCATCCCCTAGCACAAGTTACGTTCCTTTCCTCCTATTGCATCATCATCATCATTAGTTGGCTCCCCAGCCCCGGGGGGCTTCGGCCGTTCGTTTCCCGAACTCCCTTTATCCTTGTTTTGAGGGGATCAGCCTCTGTTTTCCTTCGTTTTTTCAATCATAGACCTTTGTGTGTTTTAGCTTTTTCTACGATTTTTCTCCATTCTTTCCTGTTATGTATTTTTTCTGTCTAGTTTTGTACTCCTAGTTTTTTTTAGGTCTTGTTCTACATTGTCTACCTTGTCCTTGGTCTTCCTCTCTTTCTGTTTTCCGTTGGCTTCCATTCACACTTAGATTATGTTATATTTTAAAAATAATAAAGGAACAAACAGACCTATTTTTTTTAGTTTCCTCAAAACCAAAATTAATTTGAATCCTACATCGGTGTATTGTTTTTCGATTTAAAGAAAATTCAACAATAAGAGGAATCAAATGAAATCATTCCTTGTATTGCTGCATTTTCTTTAAATCGAAAAACAAGTTTGCGACATCGATGTAGGATTAACATTAATTTTGGTTTTGAGGAAACTAAAAAAATAGGTCTGTTTGTTCCTTTATTATTTTTAAAATATAACATAATCTAAGTGTGAATGGAAGCCAACGGAAAACAGAAAGGTTTTGAGGTCTGTTTGACCTTTATTATTTTTAAAATATAACATAATATAAGTTTAAACCGTTGTGCGACAGTTTTACAACGCAATTAATACGACGTTGTTTGTATTAATTGCGTTAATACGACGTTGTTTGTATTAATAAAATATACTGATTGAGAATTAGATTATTACTCTGGAATAATTAAATATAGAATTTACTACCCTCACCGTCGATTAATTTCCCGATTTACTTCATGAAACCCCATGTGCATTTATTTGCTAATCATTTCAATAGGTCCTTTTGGCGGATTGACGGAGGGCTCCCAGCCGGAGCCACGCAATCATCCCTTGTCGTATTTTATCGCGCGGAACATTTAACCCACAAACGCCAACACCCCAAGGTATATTTACCGTCGTCTAACGGGATCTATTTATGTTTGAAGTTTACGTTTCTCGTGACCGCGTTATTTATGGCTGATGGCGCAGAAGATTGCATCTTAATTAGAAACGCAATGAATTTATAATTAAAACGCAGCGGGCTATCGGTTGTGATAAAGAAAATTGCGACGCCGGCGGAGTTTCAAGTAGAAAATTATCATATTTATAGAGAAAATTATAATTTTCATTTTTATGTGATGGCAAATTATGAAGACAATTATTATTCAGGATCGAGGAATAATATTTTTTCACTTCAGTGCTCGAATGATTACAGACGTCGTCCGTCTTGTACAGAGCAGTGGGGGTCCTGAGTTCGGTGCGAATCGCCTTTTACAGGTTTTTAGAGGTTTTCTCTAAAGTTAAGGTTAATACCGGGTGATTAAACTCCTCTAAGCTTCTCAGTTTACCAGCGGAAATAAATAAATATTTATAAACAAATATATCTACAAATTGACGGATATTATCATTACTAATTTTGTGGTTACCGATAGATTGCGTTAAAATTTCTCTACAGAGAAAGTTGCATTACTTTAAATAATCTTGAGGATTTTTTTACATTTCATGAATAATATACGATCCAGCAAGAGGTGGAAATATATATAAGTGTGAATCCACCTCTTAGCAATTTACATATCTAGATTTCGATCTTATTAGATCTCATCAGTGTAGCTCAGCTAGTGAGGATGAATTCACACAATATCTCAAGTGGTTATATACAAAAATGATACAACTAACCCCCTAGGAGGAAAGTTAAACGCCATCTGGCGGCACCACATCAATTAGCAATGCACACCTATATGGTAATAAGATCTAATAAGATCGAAATCTAGATATGTAGATTGTTAAGAGGTCGATTCACACTTATATATGTTTTACAAAATTGGCTTTGTGCTGATATCTCAAGCACTCTGTTGGAATATTATTCCATAGAGGGCACTACCGGGTGATCCTGATGGCATAAGCATGTTGACGGTTATTACCATATGGATGTGCATTGCTAATTAATGTGGTGCCGCCAGATGGCGTTTAACTTTCCTCCTAGGGGGTTATTTGTATAATTTGAGGTTGAAATACTTGGAATATTATATTATATTAACTAGGTTAGATGATCATAAATTGAAAAGTTAAATTGATATTTGCTTCAACTTAACATTTTTTATATTTTTGGTTAATATTACATTATATTAACTATATTTAGGTTAGATGATCATAAATTGAAAAGTTAAATTGCTATTTCCTTCAACTTTTTTATATATTTTTTTTAATTTATTGAATACAGCTAACATTTTAAAAATATATGATTGAAATGAAAACTATTGTAGAAATTATAGGTCCGTGAGGTTTTTCCGTCCGCAAAGAGAGAAGTTCAGAGGAGTGTAATCGGTATTTACTTACCTTAACTTTACAGAAAGAACTGAAAGATGATTCGTAAATGTCGCACACAGCGCTGTTTGAAGTCTCGCTCCCCAATGCTCAGTACGAAACGGATGACTAGGCTATAGAGATGGGTTCAGTTAATGTATTTGCATTTTATTTATTTCGCCAGTGTAGTGCTGTTAATGAGCACAGTACTGACGAGAAGCAATTAGAGCACCCACGTAGCAAATTATGAGAATTAATGTTTAAATTCTGTTGCTATAGTAAATTATGCGACTAATACTGTTATAAATTATTGTAGAGGCGACATATTTCAGTACAAACCCATTTACGCAGGCTTACAAAAATAATAAATAAAAATTATATTGACAGGAGAGCATATCGAGCGGTGTGTGCTGGGAACAAAATTGGTGTGATCATAAAATATTCGCAGTCGCAGTCGCTCCATGTGTGTTATAACGGACAAGCTTCTATTGGATATTTTAGTATTCTACAATTTTATAACAAACATAAATGTTAAATTGTAAATTATAATATATATATATATATATATATATATATATATATATATATATATAGCCCTGAACAAGCTAGAAATCAATCAATTTCAATGTTTGTTGAGAAATATTGGCAGCCCGAATGTCATCTTGAAAAAGCGTTTTATTGTTGCATTATCCTCAAAAAAAATGTTAAGAAACATTGTATCGTAAATTCCCATCTATACTCACCACCGATGCATACTTTGTTATACAAATTACGTACATCACGTACCAAAATACATATGCAAATGAGGAGGCGTAATATAAAGCATTTATCATACTTATTGATATATAATTTATTTAATAAAATATTTATTCATTAGGCGGATAGGCCAACGGTCGATAGCCAACTAAATATTATTTTCTACTTATTTATCCACGATACAAAATTGAATTACATATCGCACTAGTATTTTTAAAGTGACAAAACCCGAAAACCTGTGTGTCTGGAATAACCGAAGTAGGGGCAGGTAGCTTTGGGGTAGTAACAGTGACACAAGTGTGCTCTGGCAGGCAAGCTCTGAAGTTAGGTTAATACATTTTTGAGCGGGTAGATACCATTTTATATTAATAAATACACCGATACCTCAAGCTCTTAAAGTCTATATCCCCAATTTCCGCAACATATTGGTGGATGCGCCGGGCAAAGGGGAGGGGTATAACTCTAAGAGCTTGAGGTATCGGAGTATAGACTCTTAATAGCTTGAGATATCGGTGTATAGACTCTAAGAGTTTGAGGTATTGGTGTATAGACTATAAGAGCTTGAGATATCGGTGTATTTATTAATATAAAATGGTATCTACCCGCAACATTATTGATAGAGGGATATTTCCCCTATTCATACATAGACACAAATCAAAAACACATGATTTTGAGTTGTCACTTTAGAAATAATATTGCGATATTGTTTAATTATAAAATAGTTTTAGTAGTAGTAGTATTACTATACACAATACACAAACAAAACTATATGTAAGTTGTAAATAACCGTACCATACAACCCTTAATCCTTTATAGGATAATGGTTGATATTTCAACCAAGAAAAAACAAATATTCCTTAAGAGATAACCCTTTATATGATAGTGGTTGATATTTCAACGAAGCAAAAACAAATATAATAAGAGATAGAAAACTAAGAATCTACTTGTATTAAAAGTATACGAATAAAATGATACTGGTCAAATAGATAAACCCAAATTTATAAAAAATACTATTAAAATCATTACCATGTTCTGCCCCTATAAAGGGTTAATCCGGTCATGTATGCCACTAAACATATAAGTATTGTATACATGCGACATTCTAGTTAACTACAACTAATAACTATTTAAACAAAATATTAATGTTTATAATAACGCTTCTCACCTCAACAAGTCGCACAGTCAGTATCCCAGCGATCGGATCGTATATCAGAGTGACATGAACAGCTCCCCTAACATCTTCCGGTTCCCCAGGGCTCTCCTGAAAATATATTTCCGTAAAAACTCGGGCTGCTTGCAATGTCAGGTGGTTTCAGTGTACAATATTGTAAGTTTGTAACATATGTGCGAGCCTGTCGGTAGTAGATATTGAATGCATATTGATGATGGACTCGAGCTGAATGAGGAAACGCCATTACCTGGGATGCGAGCGCCCAAGTGTTTGTACAACTAACTGTAGGCAGCCCTCGGGATAGACAAAGTCGAGTGAGATTGAACTTTATAATAGAGTTGTTAATTAAATTGTGACAAAAGGTTGCTTTAACATGAATTTGGTGTATATATACTACGGGGTGAATGGTAATAAAAATCGGATGTTATTTATTGATTTAGTTATAAAAATAAATTACGAAAAATTTTTATAACTAAATCAATAAATAACATCCGATTTTTATTACCATTCATCCCGAGGTATGTATACACCGAATTCATGTTACAGCAGCCTTTTGTCACAATTTAATTAACAACTCTATTATAAAGATCGGCGTAAGATATGTTTTACGCCGTATGTATGTAATAGCTACCACAATAGAAAAATTACAAAAAAAAATAATAAAATGTATTTAAAAATCCCTAAGGCACATTTTCTAAAAATAACCGCATGTATCTATAATCAGGGGTTATATAGAGTTGCGCTGTTCGTGGCTTTAGGAATAGAACAGGATCTTACTATGAAGACGTGCCTTTAGGGATTTTTGTTCATCAATGACTACCGATTTCAAAATTAACAGTCGTTTTTTTATTCTATTATTTATCATTTAGAAAAATGACCGCAGCAATTAACATGTCAAACATAAAGGATGTGGATTTTTATATTATATATATATACATATATATATATATATATATATATATATATATATATATATATATAGTCAAATTCTTTATAGTAGTGGAGACAAAATATTAATTATAATTTAATGAATATGTACTAATTTAAAAATTACGCTATATGGGTTAATTCTGGCCTTATCATATAATCATTGATTAATCATGATCATTAATAAATGATATAATCTATAAAAATTAATCATCTATTTGTCAGACAACTGAAGTTTGAAAATAATATCACGCTGACGTTTATTTGTTAGGATGTAGAAAATGCGAAGTGTAGCTTTCTTTCCTGTATAAAAGTATATTGAATGAACATCATTGTTTCCCTAAAGCATTTTGTGTGCAGTATTAAATTTCAGAGAGATAAGACAGGCATGCTGTTCGGAGGCGGGTATTCTCACCGTGTTAAAGCTTGCCATCATACTTTATTAAATTTTTTATAAACTATAATTTCCAACGTATTCACTTTATTACTTTTAATTTTACTCTTTTGTGTGTTATATCGCGTAATTGAAAAGTTACAATGGCCAAATAACTGCACACTTATAAATTGATACTACGCTATAATATAAAGGCACCTTACATGGTCAATAATTCTGTCAATATTTTCTTCAATCCTCCTTTAATATTTATCAAGTAATCTATTATCCGGATAAACATCAGTATTCTCTTAATTCCATCATTACTATATCTTACACGATAAGTAATACTGGCAATATTTTAGAATAATGAATATTTTAAACATATTATCGTACAGTACTGTCATGATTCTAAAATATTGACAGTAATATTGATCGTGTAAGGAAGGCCCAATTCACACATAAGCGGCGTCGGGCGCAGGCGCAGGCGCGACGTCGCACAGGCGATTGTGATGTCCATATACAGTGAAGGGGTGGACATTGCACCTTATGTTTACATAGAGGCGGCGTGGAAGAGTTTCGCCTCTTCGCCTACCGTGTCTTAGGCGAAGACGCGGTGCCGGCGCGGCGAGAGGCACGAGGCAAATGTCCACGCCTCGTCACCTAAGTGGGCATTGCACCACATGTTTATATAGAGGGGGCTTGAAGCGTCGTGCCTCTCGCAGCGCCGGCACCGCGTCTTCGCCTCTTCGCCTAAGACACGGTAGGTGAAGAGGCGAAAGGCATAACTCTTCCACGTCGCCTCTATGTAAACATAAGGTGCAACGTTCACCTCTTCACTGCATATGGACATCACAATCGCTTGTGCAACGTCCCGCCTGCTCCTCGCCTACACCGCGCCTTATAAAGGCACCTTAGGCCCAATTCACACATAAGCGGCGTCGGGCGCAGGCGCGGCGTAGACGAGGCGCAGGCACGACGTCGCACATGCGATTCTGATGTCCATATGTAGTGAAGGGGTGGACATTGTATCTGATGTTTACATAGAGGCAGCGTGGAAAAGTTATGCCTTTCGCCTCTTCGTCTACCGTGTCTTAGACGAAGAGGCGAAGACGCGGTGCCGGCGCTGTGAGAGACACGACGCTTTAAGCCCCCTCTATATAAACATGTGGTGAAATACCCACTTAGGTGACGAGGCGCGGGCATTTGCCTCGTGCCTCTAGCCGCGCCTAAGACACGATAGACGAAGAGGCGAAACTCTTCCACGCCGCCTCTATGTAAACATAAGGTGCAATGTCCACCCTTTCACTGCATATGGACATCACAATCGTCTGTGCAACGTCGCACTTGCGCCTCGTCTACGCCGTGCCTGCGCCCGACGCCGCTTATGTGTGAATTGGGCCTTACACGGTCAATAATACCGTCAATACTAGTACTGTCAGTATTTACGTCAATCCACCGTCAATATTTATCGACCTTACACGGTCATTCCATATTATCAGTATTTTCGTCAATATCGTCATTCTGGCTTTTTCTACAAAACGTACTACTGTGCACAAGAGATGGATGAATGTTTGGTTAAATACACGTGAATAGTACTCGCACATTGTTTTATTAAAAGACATTCTTATGACGGATGTTACATACAAAAAGTTGTTAATAATGTTAAAAACCTTTCTTGGTAAGGCAAGAAACAACCATGAGAAATTGCATTTCGGCTGACGAAAGATAAGCAGTTACTTTAAGATAACCCACTAGGGGAAGGTACTTTGAGTACTTGAAGTTTTCCGCAATCATGTCACCAGCAGCATTGCCAACTGCATCAATGACAGCTTCGCTCTCATGACAGCCCTTACAACCGATACAGATACAGCACGCCACGGGGCGACTAGTAATGTTAAAACATGCTAAACGAAAGCGCCTTATTTTTACAGTTTTATATACTTTTCTGTTGCTATATTTAATATGACATAAATCGCAGGCTAATTCGTTGTTTTTTTTATATAATATATTTAATATGAATTCTCTATAGTAGACACACATTCTAATTTAAACTAGAGCACTCTATACCACAAAGTAGGTTACTTAGAAAAATTACTTCTCTTTTTTGTATGTGTACATTCGTAATGGAAAATGGACCGATTGAGTTTAACGATAGTGCCGTAAAGTGCGAGATGTTGAACTATATGGACTCGCAAGAGTATTAAAGTTTATCGAGTTTACTTAAAATGTGTGTGCAGAATCCTGCTAGATAAAAATTAAGTGTAAATTAATGTCGTTAGAATGCTATTTAAATAAAAGGGCAGACATTAGTGTAGTTTTAATGTCAGAGGGATATGGATAAAGTTTGTTTATGATATAACTTAGGCGAAATTCACGTCTTTTGACGGGGGATGTTTTTTACTTGAATATTCAGTGATTTAAAAAAAATGGTAGCTTACTATTTCAATTATATTTATGTTACAATTTTAATTGTAAAAAAGCAAAACCTTATTTAGAATATTTCTATTAATGCAATATTTCAATTAAATAATTAATTAAAAAAAACACTCGTCCTGGTGGAAATTCGAACCTACGACCTCTTTTCAACTGACAGCACAAAATACATAAATTAAAGGACGGGTGTGAAGTTATCCTCTAAGATCCCAGCTTTTATACCGCGCGGACATCGGATTGTGTACTGACCAATTGGGGAGACCAAAAAAAAACCAAATTTTGAGGAATCATTTGTTTATGTCTTGCCGACCATAATATATATATATATATATATATATATATATATATATATATATATATCTATATTTTTTCAAATAATTTTTATAGGCGTTGTTGTATAATATACGAGGCATATCCAGAAAGTAAGAGTACTGAATTTTTGTAGGTCTTAAATTTTTTTATTCAAACAAAAAAATTACGTGAAACTTTAGTACATAATAAAAGCTATTTTTCGACATAGTTGCCATTCCTCTCTATGCAGGTAGTGTAGCGAGGTATCAATTTTTTGATGCCTTCCTCGAAGTAGTTTCCCGCCAACTTCTTCGTCCACTTCTCCAACTCCTCCTTTACCTCCTCGTTGGTTAAAACCCTTTTTCCACCCATGTGCAGCTTCAGGGAGGTAAAGAGATAGTAATCTGAAGGTGCTAGATCAGGGGAATGCGCGGGATGGTTCAGGACATCCCATTTAAACGAGGCGAGCAGTTCCTTCGTGGCGTTGGCCGTGTGTGGTCTGGCATTGTCATGCAGCAGGCAGACTCCTTTTGTCAGCATGCCTCTCCTCTTGTTCTGAATCGCCCTCCGCAATTTTTTTAAGGTCTCACAGTATCTTGCAGAGTTGATGGTCTCCCCTTGAGGCAGATATTCGATTAAAATTATGCCTTGACAGTCCCAAAACACGGATGCCATGACTTTCTTGGCTGAAATTGTGATTTTGAACTTTTTGGCGGAGGGTAAAGAGGTGTGACGCCACTGTTGAGACTGTCTTTTGGTTTCGGGCGTGTGGTGTGCTACCCAAGTTTCATCTCCAGTTACGATGGAGCGGAGAAATTCATCTCCATGGAGTTTCCAGCGCCTCAAAAACTCTTGCCCGGCCTCCACTCGATTCAACTTGTGCTGGTCTGTCAGTTGTTTTGGGACCCACCGCGCGGACAGTTTCCGATATCCGAGGGTTTCTGTGATTGTTTCGTGTAGTAGAGATCTGGAGATTTGCGGAAACATCGCAGAAAGTTCATCCACAGTCAATCTGCGATCGTCACGGAGAGCATTTTCAATTTTTTGCACAATTTCGTCAGTCACAATTGAAGGTCTTCCGCTCCTCTGATCATCATACACAGACGTACGACCGTTTTTAAACTCGCGACACCACTTGTACACATTCGTACGATTCATAGCTTTATCACCATATGCAGTTTTCACCTCATTATAAATCTCAAATGGAGGTTTTCCCTTCCAAACGAGATAACGGATGACGCCGCGTATTTCGCACTTGGCGGGAGATTGGATTGACATTATTCACGAAACTTGTTGTCGTGTCAACAGTTCTCAACGTACTGACCTCGAACCGGTCTCGGTGCAAAGGGGAGGAGTCAGGCTACACTGCCGTGTGGCCAACATGATGGAAATAAAATCCCTCCGACCGTGAGAGCCTCAGTACTCTTACTTTCTGGATATGCCTCGTATGTTGTAAATTATTATTCTTGACCAAGTCGCGCAAATGATATAGATTTGAAAAAAATTGCGCAATGTTTACAACAATATGACAATGTAAAATGGAAAGTCTCTATCCCTACGCTTTTGTTTTTCTATTTTTTTTTTACATTTTTAACTTTGACGCTCATATCTCGATAATCCGATTTTAGAGGCTGAGTCGATAAAAAAAGTATGCAACATATTTTGTTTAATTTTTTTACTGATCTTAGCACAAAACATATCAATGTATCAGTTGGCCAAAGGAAATTGAAAGGAAATTTTGATTCTAAGTTTTTTTTTTCGGCGACTAACTTGTATATCATTATTATTATTACTTTTTTTGTTTCCTGAAAAGTTGGATTTTTGATTTATTACCATTTTAAGTTTTATTCTAATTATTTTAATATAATAATAATAATGATATACAAGTTAGTCGCCGAAATATATGTGACAATATATGCAAGGTTTGTCTAGTTTACCTTTGTTACCTTTTGCACCGAGGTCGTCCATATGGCCTCGGTGCAAAAGGTAACAAAGGTAAACTAGACAAACCTTGCATATATTGTCACATATATTTCGGCGACTAACTTGTATATCATTATTATTATTATATTAAAATAATTAGAATCAAACTTAAAATTTCCATAAATAGTTTATGCATAACATCCCTCTGAGCATACAAATGCAATTATAAGTATGTATACATCCCACGTCAATTCACCCTATGTAAACGTGACTAATTCAGTTTGGACACCTCCACCCGCACTCGTTAATTGCGTAAAGCGCGCATATTTACTCACCTGCTGGTACAAGGATGAATCGATTTTCGTGTGGTCCAGCTTGGCCTGCATGGAGGCAATCCGCGGCTTCACAGGGCTGCTGCTCGTTAGCACTATTTGCTTATCGTTCCTTGCAATGGGAATCGATCCTGATGTTGGATAGGAGGGCGGCTGATAGCTACCCGACGACGTTGGACTCAGCGGGACAGAGTCTTCTATGTGTTTGTGCATGGAACAAAAACGTAATTATTGAGTAATCCCCCCACGAGTGGCTAATTGAGGGGGTTTAATAATAGATTAGATGAGAAAAGTCTGGGGGGGCGATTTAGGTCTGAGGGAATTGTATACTGGGAACACAAAAAGTTTGTTAATTGGTGGGGTGTGAATATTCGTTAAGATATATGTTCATAAAGATACTTAAGGTCGTTTTAGACAAGACAATTTCTTGACTCAAATGTTAGTCAAGATGCGAGGCAATCTAAATTGTCTCGTATCATACAGCAAATTATTTGAAATATGGAATTGGATGGTAGATCGAATGGAAAAACATATCGTGTTCTATTTGTCAAGGACAAATTGTATGGGAGGAGGATATATATTATATATATATATATATATAACAAATTTTGAGCTAGTAAATTGTCTTGTCTAAAACGACCTTTACGCTCGGTTTCTTCAACGGATCTTAACTAGTTTAAGACCGTCTTAACAATAAGACTGTCTTAAGGCGTTGCACCGAACAAAAATCAGATCTTAAAACGATAAGACGGTCTTACATTGTAAGGTCGTTTTAGACAAGACAATTACTTAGCTCAAAAGTTGTTCAAGAAATGAATTCATATATCCTCCTCCCATACAATTTGTCCTTGACAAATAGAACGCGTTATATTTTTTCATTCGATCCGCCATCCAATTTAATATTTCAAATAATTTGCAGTATGATACGAGACAATTTAGATTGTCTCGCATCTTGAATAACTTTTGAGTCAAGAAATTGTCTTGTCTAAAACGACCTTAAGTAAGATCTACATAGGTTCGGTGCAATAGAATATAAATTTAATTTAATATATATATATATATATATATATATATATATATATATATATAGATATATATATATATATATATATATATATATATATATATATATATATATATAGATATATATATAACTTATATAAGACGAGCTCTAAGATTCGTTGGAGAAACCGGGCGTTATTTCTTAACGAATATTCATATCCCACCAATTAACAAACTTTTTGTGTTCCCAGTATATATTTCCCTCAGACCTAAATCGTCCCCCAAGAACTATTAATATTAAGTCCTTTAAATCAGTTTTGTCCTTTTGTTTAAAAAAAGCAGATTGGTCCTTATTGCGCTACACAGTCGATATTTGAGTTCAGCATTTTTTCCGATTACGATAATATATTACGACACATGATTTATTTCAGAATTTTTTTTATGCAAAAAATATAAGATATTGTCTCTTCCCTCTGTCCTCGCCGCGAGGTTTGTGGTTGTGATTTCTCCTCGTTCTTAATTTCCTGTTTCTTCTTGTATGGTGTTCATGGATTTTCTTTGTTTGTTTTTAGTGTTATGTTCGTTGTTTTTGGTGTTATGTTCAATATCTTATATTTTTTGTATACAAAAAATATAAGATATTTTCTATTCCCTCTGTGCTCGCCGCGAGGTTTGTGGTTGTGATTTCTCCTCGTTCTTAATTTCGTGTTTCTTCTTGTATGGTGTTCATGGATTTTCTTTGTTTGTTTTTAGTGTTATGTTCGTTGTTTTTCGTGTTATGTTCAATATCTTATATTTTTTGTATACAAACAATATAAGATATTGTCTCTTTCCTCTGTCCTGGCAACGAGGTTTGTGGTTGTGATTCCTCCTCGTTCTTAATTTCGAGTTTTTGTATGGTGTACATGGATTTTCTTTGTTTATTTTTAGTGTTATGTTCATTGTTTTTACTGTTCTAGTTCCTAGTTTGAGAATAAATTTAATCTCAATCTTAAGAATATTGTGGCCCTATACAATGGCTTTAAATGAATCGAGATTAATTTATAAATAAAACCATGTCTGAATAATAAAATCCCAATTGAATGAGTATTTAATACCCAGATTTACATACCTGAGCTTGAATCCCCATTGTCGCTTTGTATGGTGGAATTTTGTCTATTCACTGAGGTCGGTCCCCAAAACTTCCCCTTTTCCTCCGGTATCAAGTAAATCGATTTGCCGTTGCTCGAAGAAGATTCTTGTACGCCCACTAATGCTTCTTGACTGCAATGAGATTAAAAATACAATATTATTATCGAGAGAGGTATATTGTATATATTCAAACTCCATTTATACTTTATCGATATCATTCAATATATTACGTTTGTTACAGAATCACGCTCCATACATTTTTCTTAACTGCTTACTTAATAATCAATTATTAAGTAAGCAGTTAAGAAATATATATGGATGTATGTTATAAGATAAATAAAGAAACTGTATCTCATTTTATAGCTGATTGAGTAGCTAATTCAATCATGCAATAGCAATTTACATTATTACAAAAAAAAACTTCTATCTTTATAGAGCTATCAGCCGTGAGACTTTTCCGCCGGCTATTTCATTATTTATTAATTGGATTTTAACGTTTTTCTCTATTATAAGTTAATAATTGAGGAAAACAAACGAGTTTTATACGGATTAAATAGAGAATTCAATCACTAATTCATTTCCATTGGCCATTAATTGAATTTATTGGAATTTTTAGATCACAAACGTTTGTTACGAAATCACATCCCTTGCGTTTTTCTCTATTACGAATATAATAATTGAGACAAATAAATTTTCGATTCAAATGTCAACAGTTTTTGTCGAACTAGTGGGTAAACAGCTGATATTTGTTATTATTTGATCAGCTGATTAGATAAAAATTACATGATTGTGATCACTTGGACTGTAATTCGTGGTTGTTCTTCTTCTTTAGGAATGATGGATAATGGAGGGCAAGATAGAGGGTCGCCGTGGTCCGGGACGAAGGAAATGCTCCTGGTTAAAGAACATAAGGGACTGGACTGGTCTGGACTCCCACTCCCACACCCAATATCTTCTATATTCTATTCTCCATTACTGAAGGTTGGCAACAATCATGGCGAATTCCGCACGGTTTTGTGACGCTCTGAACAATGAGTGGGAGTCCAGACCAGTCCAGTCCCTTATGTTCTTTAACCAGGAGCATTTCCTTCGTCCTGGACCACGGCGACCCTCTATCTTGCCCTCCATTATTAATTTTAGAAGGTTATATTTCGTACTTCTGAAGATATGTCCTAGGTACGCTGTCTTACGTTTCTTCACAGTAGCCAATAGTTCTCTGTCTCTGTCCATGCGTCTAAGAACCTCATTATTCGTGATATGCTCCACCCAAGATATTCTCTGCATTCTTCGAAAGATCCACATCTCAAACGCTTCTACTCTGTTCATAGTATTGATCTTCAACGTCCAAGCCTCAATACCATACAACAGTATCGAGTGAATGTAGCACTTAACGAACCGGTATCTTAGGTTCAGGTTTAGGCTTCTCTCGCAAAATACTTTTCTCATCTTAAGGAACGTTGTTCTGGCTATTTCGATGCGTGTTCTTACTTCCAGATCTGAATCCAGGTCTTCGGTGATCCAGCTGCCCAAGTATTTAAATTTAGCGACCTGCTCTATTTGCTTATTGTATACTTGCAAATTGGCTTGGATATCTGGTGTTCTACTGATAACCATTGTTTTCGTTTTGGCCGTATTTAATTTTAGCCCAAGCGCATCACCTTCTGCTATTATTTGGTTCATCAAAAGTTGTAGGCCAGCTAGGCTGTCCACAATTATAGCCGTATCGTCCGCGTACCTGATGTTGTTCAATAATTCACCATTTATCTTGATTCCATCTGTAGAGCTTTCTAAGGCTTTCAGGAATATTTGCTCTGAGTAGATATTGAACAGCAATGGTGATAGTACACAGCCCTGACGTACTCCACGTTTAACAGGAATATCGTTGGTCGTATCGTCCTCGAGTCTTACTGCAGCAGTCTGGTGTTCGTACAAATTTTTTATGAAGGAGATATTTTTTTGGTCGAGGCCTTTGGTCATCAGAATGTTAATTAGGACGTCGTGTTTTAAACAGTCAAATGTCTTTACATAATCAATAAAACAGATGTACACGTCCTTCCTTTGGTCTCTACATTTTTGCATGAGAACTGACAGCCCAAACAACGCTTCTCTTGTTCCCAGTCCATCTCTAAAACCGAACTGTTCCTTGCTTAAATCTTCTTCGCATTTCTTACGTATTCCATTATGTAGGATTTTTAGGAATACTTTTAATACTTGGCTCATCTAGCTTATCAGTCAGAATTGATCGCACTTATTTGCGTTTGATTTCTTTGGTAGGGCAATGAATACTGATTTTAGCCAGTCTTGCGGTATGTTTGCGGATTCATATACTTTGTTGAAGAAGTTTTCAAGAATGTCGGTATTTTCCTCTTGTATAAGCTTTAGGATTTCTATGTACATGTCGTCCGGTCCTGTAGCTTTACCTGATTTGGTGGATTTTATAGCTTTAATAACTTCTGATTTCATGATGTTCGGGCCAGTGTCTCCACCTTGATTTGGATGTGGTAAATTAGTTTCGCCATCGAACAAATTTTTGATATAGTTTGTCCTCTCTTGTTTCAGTTCTTCTTTATTTGTCAAAAGTTGATTGTCCTCATTTTCTATTCTGGATGGTAGATGGCTTCTGGTATTTCCAGCTATTTCTTTCACCTTTTTGTGGAGGTTGAACCGATCGTGTTTGTCTTGTAGGTCTTCAAGTTCTTGGTATCTTTCTTCCATCCATTTTTGTTTAGCTTTTCTAATGTTTCTTCTTATGTTTGAGTTCCGTTCATTATATTTCTGCTGATCCCCATTTTCGTATTTTCTTCGCTCATCCATTAAATTCATGATTTCTTCTGTCATCCACTGCTTTCGTTTATTAGCCTTTGGTGCTTTCAATGTTTCTTGAATAGTTTTAAATATTTTCTTAAGTTGATCCCATACTGCCTCAGCCGTTTGCTCTTCTGACGAACGGGTCTTTTTTAGTTCAGTGTTGAGCTTCGTCGTTAATTTCTCTTGCAGATTTGGATCTTTGAGTGCCTCCATGTTTGGTCTTCTAATGATTTTATGCTTTATCTTTTTAAGGCGGAATCTTACTTGAGCTATTACGGGGTTATGATCTGACCCAATGTCCGCCCCCGGATACGTTCTCACTCTATGTACACCATTGCGATATCTCTTGTCGACTAGTATAAAGTCTATTTGATTTCGTACTATGTGGTGTGGCTGATGTTGTGGAGATGTCCAAGTATAGAGTCGTCTATTAGGTAATTGGAACCAAGTGTTACTAATCATAAGGTTCTCTTCTTGGCAGAATTGCACCAGCAAGTCGCCTCTGTTATTTCTATCGCCCAGACCATAGTCACCAACAACATCAGCGACTCTTCCTTTGCCCACTTTCGCATTAAAATCTCCCATAATTATGGTATTTTCATTTTTCTTCGTATATGCTTTTAGTTCTTTTAATTGCGCATAGAAATCGGATATTTCTGACTCCGGTTTGTCAGCTGTTGGTGCATAGACTTGTATGATATTAATGTTTTTGGGGTTTGCTTTTAGTTGTAGTAGCATTGCTCTGTCCGAGTGCGGTACATAGTTGAAGACTCATTTGTTTGCGTTTTGGTCTAGTATTATTCCAACACCATTTGAGTGGTCTGCCAGATCGTTGCCAGAGAAATATACCGTAGAGTCGTCTATACAGGTTTTTCCCGCACCAGGCCACCTCATCTCACTAATTCCCAGTACGTTGATACCTAGTCTTCTCATCTCTTTGTTTGTATTATGAATTTTTCCGGACATGTACATACTTCGTGCATTCCATGTACCGATTATTATAGGAATTTCTCCATTAGTTTACACTTTCGGGTGGGTCCTATCCTTATTCATCGCGGGTATTCTTCGCACCCCTTGACCATTTAAGGTCTGCCACGGACTAGGGGCCAGCTCGCGTGGTTGTTAATAAACTTTTAATATATGGACAGCCTCGGTGCAAAAGGTAACAAGTCAATTTTTCGATATTTTTTTTTCAGCTGGTAACTACCGTAGCAAAGTCTACTACTGTGCAAAAAGAAACAAGTCTACAGATAACGGAAGGCTATAAGAATATCTGCAATAATTTATTCATGGGAAACCGTTTTTTTTTGTTTCCTCAAAAGTTGGATTTTTGACTTGTTACCTTTTGCACCGAGGCCATATGGACGGTACAAAAGTTAACAAAGGTAAACTAGACAAACCTTGCACATATTGTCACATATATGATGAGAAAATGTATTTTATGTGTAGAGATTACCCACTAGATTTTAGTTCATTTTCTGCCACCAGATAGAGTAATGACTAGTTTGAAAGGCCCATAGATTTTATTTAATGTTGTAGCTGATAGTAGAGTATTTGAACATACATATTTTCATCATCCATTAATTGTCCATACGTTGGTTCCCAACATATCTCTCTCCTTAAATGTGTTTGAATCTCTGAATATTAGTATCATTATTTTATGATACAACTAACTCCCTAGGAGGAAAGTTAAACGCCATCTAGCGGCACCACATCAATTAGCAATGCACACCTGTGAACCCACCAGGCCACACATACTATTTGTTGGCATGAACAATATATAATCCCGGTACTTTGTTACTTAACGCAAGTTCTGTAATAATGAAAATGTATATAAAATATTAGAGAATTTATGTAGTTCCGTTATTAGAAAATAATTTAATGATATTTATATGATACTTATATAAGCTACATATGTAGATTGCTAAGAGGTGGGTTCACACTCATATATATTTTATACGATTGGCCTTGTTCTGATATCTCAAGTATTCTGTTGGAATTCCACAGAGGGCACTACCCGGTGATTCTGATGGCATTAGCATGTTAACGGTTATTACCATATAGGTGTGCATTGCTAATTGATGTGGTGCCACCAGATGGCGTTTAACTTTCCTCCTAGGGGATTAGTTGTATCATTTTTGTATATAACCACTACATATTGTGTGAATTCATCCTCACTAGCTGAACTACACTGATGAGATCTAATAAGATCGAAATCTAGATATGCAGATTGCTAAGAGGTGGGTGTACACTTATATAAGTATCATTATTATTAAATTATTTTATAATAACGCAACTACATAAATTCTCTAATATTTTATTTACATTTTCATTATTAGAGAATTTGCGTTAAGTAACAAAGTACCGGGATTATCTATTGTTAATGCCAACAAATAGAATGTGTGGCCTGGTATAGTGCTCGGTTAATTACGAATTTAAATTGAATTTCACGTTTAATTAAAATTTGATTGTGATGTAAATCAACGATATTAATTAGCGTTTAAGGGGTGCGCAATTGAGGCCAGCCGATTGCATATATGTTATATATTCAGATGAGTTTGAGGAGATTACCAATGTGTTGTTTTGTAATCTATACCGAGTTATTTTGATATGCTTGTATCTTTGCTGCTAAACTACAAGTTCTAAATGAAGAACTCTTTTAAAGTTAATAGTAAAAATTATGATATTATATACAGCGTGTTTAACTTGTGTCGCTTCCTCTAAAGGAGATTTCGTTTAGCATGATTTAGCATTACTAGTTGCCCCGTGGCGTGCAGCATCGCTCAGGTCTTGCGGTCGTGCGCCGCCGGTTATAAAAGGGCCAAGGTACGAGGCATATCCAGAAAGTAAGAGTACTGAGGCTCTCACGGTCGGAGGGATTTTATTTTCATCATGTTGGCCACACGGCAGTGTAGCCTGACTCCTCCCCTTTGCACCGAGACCGGTTCGAGGTCAGTACTTTGAGAACTGTTGACACGACAACAAGTTTCGTGAATAATGTCAATCCAATCTCCCGCCAAGTGCGAAATACGCGGCGTCATTCGTTATCTCATTTGGAAGGGAAAACCTCCATTTGAGATTTATAATGAGGTGAAAACTGCATATGGTGATAAAGCTATGAATCGTACGAATGTGTACAAGTGGTGTCGCGAGTTTAAAAACGTTCGTACGTCTGTGCATGATGATCAGAGAAGCGGAAGACCTTTAATTGTGACTGACGAAATTGTGGAAAAAATTGAAAATGCGCTCCGTGACGATCGCAGATTGACTGTGGATGAACTTTCTGCGATGTTTCCGCAAATCTCCAGATCTCTACTACACGAAACAATCACAGAAACCCTCGGATATCGGAAACTGTCCGCGAGGTGGGTCCCAAAACAACTGACAGACCAGCACAAGTTGAATCGAGTGGAGGCCGGGCAAGAGTTTTTGAGGCGCTGGAAACTCCATGGAGATGAATTTCTCCGCTCCATCGTAACTGGAGATGAAACTTGGGTAGCACACCACACGCCCGAAACCAAAAGACAGTCTCAACAGTGGCGTCACACCTCTTCACCCTCCGCCAAAAAGTTCAAAATCACAATTTCAGCCAAGAAAGTCATGGCATCCGTGTTTTGGGACTGTCAAGGCATAATTTTAATCGAATATCTGCCTCAAGGGGAGACCATCAACTCTGCAAGATACTGTGAGACCTTAAAAAAATTACGGAGGGCGATTCAGAACAAGAGGAGAGGCATGCTGACAAAAGGAGTCTGCCTGCTGCACGACAATGCCAGACCACACACGGCCAACGCCACGAAGGAACTGCTCGCCTCGTTTAAATGGGATGTCCTGAACCATCCCGCGCATTCCCCTGATCTAGCACCTTCAGATTACTATCTCTTTACCTCCCTGAAGATGCACATGGGTGGAAAAAAGGTTTTTAACCGACGAGGAGGTAAAGGAGGAGTTGGAGAAGTGGACGAAGGTGTTGGCCGGAAACTACTTCGACAAAGGCATAAAAAAATTGATACCTCGCTACACCACCTATGTCGAAAATAGCTTTTATTATGTACTAAAGTTACACGTAATTTTTTTGTTTAAATAAAAAATTTTAACACCTACAAAAATTCAGTACTCTTACTTTCTGGATATGCCTCGTAGAATTGCGCGCATCGGAAGCGGCAAATAGAACAAGAGACAATAAGCCAGTAGCAGCCCAGAGTGATAAACGAAAACAGCTTAAGTGTCATATCAGGACGACAAATTACTAGAAAAACTCTCTGTAGAAACATATATAAGTGTGAACTCACCCCTTAGCAATCTACACACATAAATTTCGATCTTATTAGATCTTATCAGTGTAGCTCAGCTAGTGAGGGTGAATTCATACAATATCTCGAGTGGTTATATATAAAAATGATACAACTAACCCCCTAGGAGGAAAGTTAAACGCCATCTGGCGGCACCACATCAATTAGCAATGCATACCAATATGGTAATAACCGTCAATACAAATAGCGGGTTTTAAACATTACATTACTAGCAGAACATTCATACAGACAGACACTGTATAAATGTAGCCTCAATTATTGTAATGTAATAACAGTCAACATGCTCATGCCATCAGGATCACCGGGCAGTGCCCTCTTTGGAATAATATTCCAACATAGTGCTTTAGATATCAGCACAAGGCCAATCGTATAAAACATATATAAGTGTGAACCCACCTCTTAGCAATCTACATATCTAGATTTCGATCTTATTAGATCTCATCAGTGTAGCTCAGCTAGTGAGGGTGAATTCACACAATATCTATCACAATATAAGATTGGCCTTGTGCTGCTATCTCAAGCACTCTGTTGGAGTATTATTCCATAAAGGGTACTACTCGGTAATCCTGATGGCATGAGCATGTTGACGGTTATTACCATATGGGTGCGCATTGCTAATTGATGTGGTGCCGCCAGATGGCGTTTAACTTTCCTCCTAGGGGGTTAGTTGTATAATTTCTGTAGAAAATGTACATGTATATACATAGTGAATTATATAGAGGGGATTGCGTGCAGAAAATGGGGGAGTTTGTTGGGTGGTAACCTAGTAGTGGCGTGCAAGATATGGGATGCGTGTGTAAAACCTATATTGTTGTATGGAGTGGAAGTGTGGGGATTGCGTGAATGGGAGGTAATCGGTGTCGACCTTTCGAGCCCTAGCAGATTCTTCAGAAACCAACCTTGCTCCCTAAGGTTGGTTTCTGAAGAATCTGCTAGGGCTCGAAAGGTCGACACCGAGGGCAGTGCTGTTGCAGGAGACAAATCGTATGAGTATGTGGTGGGAGTCGTGTGTGAGGGTTGTGAAGTTTGAGGAAAGATTGCAGGATTTGGTCGAGGAAAGACTGGTACGGGAGGTATGGATTAGGTGTAAGAGTAGAACAGAGAGTAGATGGAGGAAGGATAGAGAAAGGATGTATGAAAGAGTGGGTATGTCTGAGGTGTGGGTAGAGGAGAAGCTGAGAGAAAGGGGTAGCCTAGGAACTGAGATAAGGGAGAGATTGAGGTATATTGAGTGGCAAGAAAGGCAAGTGAAAATGGCTGAGAGCTCATACAACCCTGGCTACGTAGAGTGGCAAGTGCAGGGGAAACTCTCGAGGTACTTAGCCAGGGGAGAGTGGAGCAGAGAGGACAAAGTATGCATGGCAAGAGCAAGGTGTGGTTCAGAAGAGCGAGGAAGAAAAGTGTGGATGGGGCTGGGGTACACCGCGTGTGCGCTGTGTAGGAAGGGGAGTGACACGTGGTGGCACCTTAGCAAAGAATGTGAGGCAGTGAAAGAAGAGTGGGTTGGACAGTGCAGAAAGCTGAACGAATGGTTAGAAGAGGATGGGAAAGGCGTGAAAATCTGCAGGAGGCTGACGTAGGAAAGGAAATTGGCGAGGGCAGCGTGGGTTTAGTTTAATGGATAGAGAAAAATGTATTTTATGTTAATTTGTATTCTTTTTTGTGTGTCTTTTTTGATTTCTTTCTGTGAAAGTATGGTTTGGGAATGTGTGTAAAAGGGAAGGGTTGGACTGATATGCCAAATAAAGTTTCATTGAGATTTCTTCAGTTACAATAATTGAGGCAATATTTATAGTGTCTGTCTGTATAAATGTCCTGCTACTAATGTATTGTAAATTCAATCACTAATTCACTTGCATTAGCCATGAATTGAATTTATTGAAATTTTTAAATGTCAAACGTTTGTTACGAAATTAAAGCCTGTGCGTTTTTCTCCAAAATTAAAAAGAAAAAATGGATGTAATATAAAAAATCTTTAGATAGTTGCGCTGTATCAATACTAGTTTCAGAAATGATATCTAAGTAATATTTTCGTTTTGTGATTGATTTATTTATAAAGCCTTTCTTTTACTTTCAATGCAGGTGGCATTTTCGGTACCTGTGTTTGCACTTGTCTTAGTCTTACATGGGATGATATAAATCCGGATCTATAGGTGAAACGTGTCTTGAATCTGATCTAAGTGTTGTAAAGTATTACACTTCAAATACAAAATGATGGTCTGCGTTCTTTCGGGAATTGCGGAGAAAATTGATTTTACCTGCGCGAGCGAAATATAAAGGAATATTTGTGTGACTAGATGGTATAAGCAGATAAAGAATGTTAAAAGCCCTCGGTCTGATAGCAATAAAGATACATTTTTTCACTTGATTTACAGGCTGAAAGACCACGGTCGATGGCCTCTGGTACATGTATGTATGTATATCTTGTATGTATGTATGTTACAATAAAAATATCTTCTTCTTCTAACTTGATTTAAATTATTAGTTCTCATTTGTATGCGTAACATTTTCAGACGTCTACCTCTTTTCGAGAATTGATTTAATTATCAATCAATTCTTGTTAACAAAATATTGTTATCTTAATTCGTGATAGGTTTAATTATATTATCAAGCATTGCTGTAATTATTTTGAAATTATACGCCGATAATTTCATAATAATTACAGCAATGTTTGCTAATATAATTAAACTTATTTCATTTCTAGATATTTAGCAGTTTTCGTGTAATTATATATTATGAACAAATTATTTCGTGAAAAGTGTCGTTAATATTGTCAATCATTCTTGGAATTCTGATGAAATTGTGGGCGTTATTCAACAGCTATTATCGAGAAAAAAAATTGATTATACCTGTGAGCGAGTTCTTTCGCGTCTGCCGTTTCCAGTAAATTCTTCTCGAACCAATTTAGCCGATATTTCCTAGCGCACGCCACGTACAGCAGCAAAACGACCAGCATAATGCACACGAACGATAATACGGCATAAAGGGCAACCACGTACAAATTCGGCTCCTTTTCATCCTCCTCCATACCATCCATTCTGTAATCAAGAAAAATATAGCAATCATTAGCAATAACAAAAATAAATATGTTGTGGCATATAGACACAGTATTTTATATTATTTGTGTATTTTCTTAAGAAATTGTGGGTTGTATTCAATATCGTAATTACATGAAATATAAATAGTAGATGTATTTAAGCTCGTTTTAGACAAGCCAATTTCTTAACTCAAAAGTTGTTCAAGAAATAAATTCATTTATTCTCCTCCCATACAATTTGTCCTTGACAAATACAATGCATTATATGTTTCCATTCGATCTACCATCCAATTCAATATTTCAAATAATTTGCTGTATGATACAAGATAATTTAGATTGTCTTGCATCTTGACTAACTTTTGAGTCAAGAAATTGTCTTGCCTAAAACGACCTTAATACTATTATCCAGAGAAAAAAAAACAGCCTGACATCGACAGTCACCTCATAAAATAAAATGTAAAAATGTAATAAAAACTTATTATATATTATTGTTATTTGTAAAACATTAGTAACCAGTTTTATTGAGACACATATTTTTTGAGTAGTCTAAACTGCAGATGGTTACATGCACCGTGACCAGGCGGTTTCAACCATTCAATGATTTTGTCGCAAACGTTTCTTTAATTTTTCATGACATTAATTACATTGTGTATATATACAAAAGAGTTATATTGAATGAAAAAACTATGAGAGCGAAGGTGGGGTGGGCGGGTGGCCCCTACCAACCAAACTATGCCCGTCCACTGTTTCAAATGACTTGAACTCTGCATTAATTATTTTTCACATATATTTTTTTAATTAGTCTTAAATTAATAAATGACATTAATTTAATCATACAAAATAACGGTTAATAGTGTAGTGCATAGTTCAAGTCATTTGATACAGTGGACGGGCATAGTTTGGTTAGTAGGGGCCGCCCGCCCACCCCACCTTTGTTCGCATGGTTTTGCCATAGGATAATACTCTTCTTGGAATAGTTTAAACAATATAAAACATCTATATCCAATGAAAATACTATGCGAACGAAGGTGGGGTGGGCGGGTGGCCCCTACCAACCAAACTATGCCCGTCCACTATTTCAAACGACTTGAACTATGCATTAATTATTTTTCACATATTTTTTTTAAATTAATCTTAAATTAATAAATGACATTCATTTAATCATACAAAATAACGGATAATAGTGTAGTGCATAGTTCAAGTCGTTTGAAACAGTGGACGGGCATAGTTTGGTTGGTAGGGGCCGCCCGACCACCCCACCTTTGTTCGCATAGTTTTTCCATAGGATAACACTGTTCTTGGAATAGTTTAAACAATATAAAACATCTATATCCAATGAAACAACTATGCGAGCGAAGGTGGGGTGGGCGGGTGGCCCCTACCAACCAAACTATGCCTGTCCACTGTTTCAAATGACTTGAACTCTGCATTAATTATTTTTCACATATATTTTTTTAATTATAAACATTTTAAATTTAATATACATTATAGTATGAACTTCTCCTTTATAAGTATTCTAAACTTCTTTATTTACAAGAGCGGATGAAATTGAAATAACGGTATTTACAGGGATTTTCTTACAAAGAGCTGTCTAGAAAATGTAAATAATTAAGTTAATCGTCAGTTCTCGTAGTAAAAATAAGATAAAGTAACATTATGCCTTCAACAACAGAGGCAGGTAATAACAAAGCAATTTCATAATTAACATGTTCTGCAATAATATTCTGTTGGCTTTGTAGTGCCAATTAAACGCTAGATGCATAATAACTACAATGCGGTTTACTAATTAACACACTGGGCAACTTAATGCTTTTAATGCAAAATTGATTGTGGTGCATTTCAATCATATTGTGTAAGTTATTTAAACGCTACGAGTTGTAATTATTATGTTCTAATTATACAAACAATTTTATTTGTTGCATATTAGAGCCGATTTATATTACAATGTACTGTATATACATTGTAATATTTAGAATTTCATATTTTCATTGTTGTTTAATATAATTGTTATTGTTTAATATAATAATAATAATAATAATAATAACTTATTTACCCATCACACAACAATACATGTTTATAAAAGGGTGGAAATTAAGTAGCGAATAAATTCGGTAACTCGGTTAGTGTGTATGATATCTAGCAGGGATATAGAGAATATAAATTACTGCGCATATAGAAAACATTCGTTTTATTCGTTTTATTAAAACAAAATTGAGAAATATTTAAAATATTGATTTCATTATAATTTGTTTATGTGTTATAATGGGAATATAATTTTTTTATTGATAATGAGTTTATTTTCGCTATAATATGAGAACAAAAAAAAAACACGATTACAACACTATACACATACTTTGTAGGGTAAAGTACTAAACAAAACGCAACCATGAAACTCGCATTCTCGTAATAAATTGCGTTTGTGTTTGCAGAATTTGATTTAGTAGGACATGGAATGGCCTCCCAAACATTTGTATTTTATACTAATCAAAGAAAACACGATGGTTCCGTGATTGCTTCGTATTATTTGCCCTCCCCATTGAGTTTTTTTCCCTATTGAACCTCTCAACAATGTGTGAAAGTGGAAAAGTAAAACACAATGCGAAGTTTTTTAACGTGCCGTTTGCAGTATTCCCTCGACAACTTCGTTTCCATTGATATGAAGGATATAAGCACGTATTTATTCCTTTTTTGGGATAATTTAAAACGTAATGAAATACGTTTGCTTTAATAGTATAATATAGATGGTGATATGATGTTATATTTAGCAATGTATTACCTTTTTCATTTACTTCGATTGTTAAATTGTTTTAATTGCTTTCCCTAGCTTAGAAATATCTATAATTTTTATTTTCATTTGGCTTTCATCTTTGCTGTAGTTTAAAGATTAATTTCCCGTGTGTTTTATAGAAATGGTAATAGAAATTTATAGGTGAATAATAAAATTTCACTAGTCATATTGTATAAATTTTTCACATGAAATATCAGATTAAAAATAATAAAAAAACTTTACAATATAAATAACAATCTTCAATTTACTGTTATTTGTATTGTAATGAATTACACACATATTATATCAATTGCCTTTTACCTTTCGGTTTGGGCTATTACATTAACATTATTATAGTTTACAATTACTGTTGTTTATACATTTGTAAATTCTTTCCACTCCTTTCTGTTCTTCGCCAGTTCTCTTGCTTGCTTGACTGTTTTTCCTTTCTTGATTATTATGTCCTCTATTATGTTGTCCCACTCTTTTCTTGGTCTACCTCTTCTTTTTTTTATTTTCAGTTCTTGCTTCCTATACCTGTTTTGTTTGATTCTTTTTGTCCATCCTAATTAAATGACCCCACCAGTTTAGTTGTTTCTTTTCTATATACTTATCTACAGCTTCAATTCCCAGTTCTTCTCTGATGTCATCATTTCTTATTCTGTCTCTTCTCGTAACTTGTTCTACTCCTCTGAGATATTTCATTTCCATTGCCTGTATTCTACTTTTGTCCCTATTCGTTAGCTTCCACGTCTCGCTTCCATATGTCAGTATAGGTCTATATATGCTTTTATATATATATATTTATTTTTGTCCTTCTGCTGATCTCTTTCTTGTTAATCAGTATATTGCTCAATGCGTGGTATGTTTTAGCTGTGTTGTTTATTCTGTTACTAAGTTCGCCTTCCATTTTTCGGGCTTCTGTCAGTGCTACTCCCAGGTATTTGAATTCTTCTACTTGTTCTATTGTGTGTTGTTCTATCTTTATATTTATTTGTTCTTTCCGGTTTCCTATTACCATCACTTTTGTTTTGTTATAGTTCATTTTCATGTTATACTTTTCTAGGTGTCTGTTCCATACACTAAGGTTGTGCTGCAGATTACCTTCATTTTCTGCGATCACTACGACATCATCAGCGAATGCTCCTTCCGATATTTTTACAACTTGTATGTTTTTGTACCCTATGTTTGCTTTTTTGGTTTCTGGTTTCATGCTCTTCATTATTTCATCCATGTATATGTTAAATAATGTAGGGCTGAGCCCGCCTCCTTGTCTTGGTCCAGTGGTTGTCTGAAATGTTCTTGATGTTTGTCCCTTGTGTATTATTGCATTGATGTTGTTGTTGTATATGTTTTGTATTAATTCGACTGTCTTTCTTTCTACACCTCTCTCTTCCAGGATTTTCCATAATTTATTTCTTGGTATCATGTCGAATGCTTTTTCCAGGTCGATGAATCCTAGGTATGTGTTTTTATTATATGCAATTCTTTTTTCTGTGATTTGTTTTATCGTGAAAATGTTGTCCTGTGTGGATCTTCCTTTCCTAAATCCACATTGCGTTTCTTCTAGCGTCTGCTCTATTTTTGCTAGTATTCTTTTGTTAATTGTTTTTTCTAAGATCTTCATACCTATGCTTATGAGTGTTATACCCCTATAGTTTGAACATTTTGTCTTATCGCCTTTCTTGTGTATCGGTACGATTAACGATACTTGCCAATCTTTGGGTATTTTATTCGTCCTCCATATTTCGTTTATTAATTTTAGTAGTATTTCGTTACCTACAGGTCCCATATGTTTAATCATTTCCGTTGTGATCTGGTCTTGTCCTGGTGCTTTGCCTATTTTCATTTCCCTTATTATCTCTAGTATTTTCCATTGATCATCTCTATATCTGCTTCCGAGTCGTTCTGGTCTCTTGTCTTCTGTTCATTTTCACCATTTTGTGATAGTAAGTCTTCAAAATATTCTTTCCATTTTTCCAGTATTTTTTCGTTGTCCTTCAGCAATATTCCTTGATTGTCTTGTATATAATTTACTTCTTGTCCTTTTTCTTTTCTGTTTGGTTTTGTGTTTTATAGAATAATTTTTGGTTTTCCTTTGCATTTTTCTCCATTGTCTCTCCGAACTTTTCCCATTCCCTGCTCTTTGCTATTGTGACCTTATCTTTTACTATTTCCCTCTTTAAACTGTATTCTTCGTAGTTTTTATTATTTTTGTCATTTAGGTATCTTTGCCATGCTTTTTTCTTTTCCTTTATTTTCTCTCTTATGTCCTGCGACCACCATGCTGTCTGCTGCTTCTTGTTTGTGTTTTGCTTTGTCCCACATGTCTCTTGTTCTGTCTCCAGTATATTTTTCTTTAATTTATTCCACATTTCCTCTACTTCTTGTCTATAGTTGTTCTTTACTAATTTCTCCTCTATTTTCTCTTTATAGATTTTTGCTATTTCTTTTTCCCTTGGTTTGTATGTTCTTATCTTGTTGTAGTTTATTGCTATATTTGGTCTCTGCTTTTTTTATCGCTATCTTGGTAGTCTTCCTTTATTTTCGTCTCTACTAGATAGTGATCACTTCCAATTTCGTAACTTCTCTTTACTCTTGTGTCTATTATATTGCTCCTTTTCCCTTGTTCTGCTAGTACATAGTCTATTATAGATTTTTCGTTCCTGCTTATCACTTCCCTGGTGTATTTGTGTATGTCCTTGTGTTTGAATAGTGTATTCGTTATTACTAGATTATTCATTCTACAATAATCTAGCATTTTCTTACCATTTTCGTTGAGTACGCCTTCTCCATATCTTCCTCTCATCGCGTCATTATCTTTTACTTCGTTGCCAATTCTGCTGTTGAAGTCTCCCGCCACGTACACTTCTCCTTTGGCTTTTTCTGTTGTTTCGTTGAGTTGCTCCCAGAATGTTTCTTTGTTGCACGCAGTATCATCTTCGTTTGGTCCATACACTGCTATGATAGTTTTATGGTAGCCGTTTCTTTGATCTCTAACTTCTATAGACAAAATCCTCTTCGTAATTGCATCCCATTTATATATATTCGATTTCTGTTTTTTATGCACTATACATCCTACCCCTGCTGCGGCTCTCCGATTGTTATCTACACCGCTATATATGAATATATGTTTCTTGTCCATTTTGTACTCTCCCTTCCCCTTCTTTTTTGTTTCTGTTACCACTAAGAAGTCTAGTTCAGCTTTCTCAAATTCTTCTTCCAGCTCTTGTTCCTTTCCATTTATACTCCTAATATTCCAAGTCCCAATTTTCCATATATTTCTTTTTTTTACTGTACTCTTTTCTTTGTTTCCATTTATTATGTGTTTGTTCTTCTTTCTTATGTTCGTTGTCCCTTTCCTCGCTGTATTCTTTGTATTTTTGCTTCCGTCCGTTTTCTCTTTTGCTAGTAGATTTTTGGATTGGTTACTTTCACCCCATTATCTTTGGCTACGACTCCTTTCTCCTTTTTATCCCATATGTATATTTCATTGTCTACTATTATCTTTCTATATCCTATTTTTACGTGTTTTCCTTTTTCTTTTTCCAATTTTGCTACGTTTCTTATTTCTCTTTGTATTTTTCTCTCCTCTTCCGTTAGATCATCGTCTATATATATATCGTTGTATTTCTCAGTTTATATTTTGCTTTCATTATTTTTTGTTTTTCTTCCCAGCTTGGGATTTCCACAATTATTTTATTTCGTTTTGGGCCTGTGTTTATTTTTTGTATTTTGTTAACCCCTGTCTCCACTTCCAGTTTCTCTTTGATGAGTGTACTTACCTCTTCTATGTTATCTATCTTGTCTAGACCTCTTATTGCTATGTTATTTTTCTTCTTCTCTTCTCTTCAATTTCTGCTTTATTTTCTAGTTTTTCTATTCTGACTTCCAATGTTCTCTTTTTTTCTTTCCATGTTTCTTCCTTATTGTTCATTTCGGTCTTCATCTCTTTTTTAATACAAGGAACTTATCATTAAGGCGAATCTTCGAAAATCTCGTTCGAGGATTCGAGCTGAAAATCTATTCGAAAAACGCGTTGTGAGACTAACGGAACTGCTGCTACTTCTTTTGCGGAGTGTATAAACCGTAGCCCCAGGAAAAACTGGAGGGGTGCGCACCGAGAAATACATTTATTTCGAAATAATGAAGCATTTTGTGATAATTGCGCGGATATCTATAAACTATACTACAGTACTTAAGCATTATCAGATTGTATTTATCAAAACTTAAAATATGAAACTGCAATCTCTTAGAGGTATTTCTGTTGAATTTTGATTAAAACTCGGAGTAAATATATACTTTTCTGATGAAAATATTGACTACTTTTGCATATTTAAATAACTATTTCGAGACAAAAAATTAACTTTTTCGTCCTAACAAAGTATCAAATCGTTTGGAGAAATATCCAAACATATTTTCAGAAAATTATAAAATGTTGACTAGAAAAGACCGCGCGATTAGGTCAACATTGAACCGTATTTCATTTTCCGAGATTCGCCTTAATACAATTTCTTAATACAATTCTAAGATTCTTGCGGTAAATTTGCAAAATAGAAAAATAGATCATATTAATTGAATATTCAATATAAAGTAAATATAAAGTTGTGATAATAAACTGCAGAATTACTGATTAATGATAGCCTTCTTTCAGTCGGCCCCTCCCTAACCGATGAATGTTTAATGGCTTTCTTCCAAAGTTAAGATACAGTTGTGTACGCGACCGACATAAAATGTAATTATCCAGCTGAAAGAAAACGGCCGTTGGCTCGTTCTATCCCCAAGTGGTTGCAATCAATAGTTAGTAATAGTAAAACAAACTTCCACGTCTTTCTGTTTTCTTCACCTGAATAAAGAAAACTGATGTAAGAGTTTAAACCGGTCTATATTAAATTGAGCTGAAATAAATTACATTACAAATATAAATTACATAAATTACATGCATTTACTTATTATGATTGTTAGTTGAATTGAATGTTGATTATTTAATACGTTTCTATGTATACGTTTCTCGCGTGTCATGTAATTTCCAAAATGAATATTCATTTTAATGTTAAAATATTAAATTTATATAAAAACATGTCAGTTGTATTTAAAATGTTTTTTTTATTTGTATGTAAATATATATTTAATTGTTTTAAAATTTAAAAGGAAACGTATAGTTTATTGTATGTGTGATATAAATAATCTAAAACAGTGGAGGTGCGCTTTCTATGAAAATGTGTCCCTCTAGATTGCCAAGATACATATTTACCGATTGTTTTAAAATGTAAAAGAAAAAGTATAGTGTATTGCATGTATTACCTAATTAAGGCGAATCTCGGAAAATGAAATACGGTTCAATGTTGACCTAATCGCGCGGTATTTTCTAGTCAACATTTTATAATTTTCTGAAAATATGTTTGGATATTTCTCCAAACGAAGGATGATTTGATACTTTGTTAGGACGAAAAAGTTAATTTTTTGTCTCGAAATAGTTGTAAAAAATATGCAATATATACAAAATATATACTTTTCTGATGCAAATATTGACTACAATATTTGCATCAGAAAAGTATATATTTACTCCGATTTTAACAGAAATTTCTCTAAGAGATTGCAGTTTCATATTTCAAGTTTTGATAAATACAATCTGATAATGCTTAAGTACTGTAGTATAGTTTATAGACATCCGCGCAATTATCACGAAATGCTTCATTATTTCGAAATAAATTTATTTCCCGGTGCGCACCCCTCCAGTTTTTCCTGGGGCCACGGTTTATACACTCCGCAAAAGAAGTAGCAGCAGTTCCGTTAGTCTCACACCGCGTTTTTCGAATAGATTTTAAGCTCGAATCCTCGAACGAGATTTTCGAAGATTCGCCTTAAGCTAAAACAGTCGAGGTGTGTATTCTATGAATCACGATATTCCTTTATATGATTACGCTATAATTATCAAAGGCTCATATAATAATAAATAATAAATTAAATTACAATAAAAGTCGATAAATGTGTAAATATTTTACCCACGCAACTAGAATAATACTAAACATCTTTATTTAAAATTTTTTGATGCATATCTTTCAGTTTATTGTTTGTTTTGTTTGTTTAAAAAATTATTATAAACTAACCACACTACAATCCACTAAAAGTAAACGACTAAATTACATTAAATTAACTCCTCTAGTGAACTACAAAATGATCATCACGATATCCCTTTATATTATTACGCTATGCAGAACTTGGGGTTATTGTCTACTGTGACAAGATTAATGATCAATGTTGTAATTTATGTTGTTGATTAATTGCCAACATATTACATCCTTATCGAGCGCACGTTCAATAATGAATCATGTGCCCCTAGCAGAAAGATAATGTATCTATAATGTATTTATTATCTGGAATTTGTCGGGTACGTTTACCATGCAAAGGGATGCCTGATTTTTAAAGGCAATGATATGATTATAAAGTCCAATATATATATATATATATATATATATATATATATATATATATATATATATATATATATTTATATATATATATATATATACGTGCATTGAAGTCTTCTCGTATCTTTTAAAATCTCTTTATACCCTTTCGGGATTATTGATTATTTTCTGTAGAAAATACCTTCCAGTCCTTCCTATTGCTCGCCATTCTTCTTGCATCCTGCCATCCAATGCCATTCCTCGTTAGTATTTCATGTATGTTGTCTTCCCAAGTTATGTGTGGTCTACCTCTTCTTTTCTTTCCTTGTATTCTTGTGTTCCATACACTTTTTGTCTGTCTCCCTTCTGGCATGCGAATTATGTGTGCATACAATCCTAGTTGTTTCCTTTCTATAGTTCTCTGTATACTTTCTATCTGTTGAGTTGTTGTGAATTTGCTCATTTCATATTCTATCAATTCTTGTGATACCTTCTCACTTGCCTTTCTTGCCACTCAATATCCCTCAATCTCTCCCTTATCTCAGTTCCTAGGCTACCCCTCTCTCTTAGCTTCTCCTCTACCCACACCTCAGACATCCCCACTCTTTCATACATCCTTTCTCTATCCTTCCTCCATCTACTCTCTGTTCTACTCTTACACCTCATCCATACCTCCTGTACCAGTCTTTCCTCGCCCAAATCCTGCAATCTTTCCTCAAACTTCACAACCCTCACACACGACTCCCACCACATACTCATACGATTTGTCTCCTGCAACAGCACTGCCCTCGGTGTCGACCTTTCGAGCCCTAGCAGATTCTTTAGAAACCAACCTTGCTCCCTTTCTATTACCTCCCATTCACGCAATCCCCATACTTCCACTCCATACAACAATATAGGTTTTACACACGCATCCCATATCTTGCACGCCATTACTAGGTTACCACCCCACAAACTCCCCCATTTTCTGCAAGCCATTCTTGCTTTCGCCTGCATACACTCCACATGCATCCTAAGCCCTCCTCCACAATCAAACCAAAAGCCCAAATATTTAAAGCCATTCACTCTCTCAATCAGCCTGTCCTTCCATTTCAGCCCTTCGTCCTTACCCCTCCTGCCCCTTTTCCTAAACAACATTTATTTGGTCTTTTCCACATTCACCACTAGCCCCCTCTTATCCAGGTATCTACCCATTCTATCCAACATCTCTTGCATCTCTTCCACTCTTTTGGCCACCAGCACCACGTCATCTGCATACGCCAACATCCACACTTTGGATCTACCCACCACGGCCCCTCCTGCCTGTCCTCTCCTCAGCACCTCTTCCAACTCGATCGTGTACAGATTAAACAGGAGGGGGCTCAGCGTTCACCCCTGCCGTACTCCCACATTCACCCTAAATTTCTCAGATATTTCTCCATTCACTCTTGCTTTCGCCCATGACTCTTTATACAACCTTCTCACCCACTCCACTCCTTCCTCTTCCATACCCAATCTATCCATACATTCCACCAGTTTCCCCCTAGGAACTGAGTCATACGCAGCTTTTAAATCCACAAACACCGCATACACTCTCCCTTTGCAATCCAGCGCTTCCTCCACCATTCTCGCCAGCGTGAAAATCTGCTCCCTCGTCCCTCTTCCCCTTCTGAACCCACCCTGGCATTCCGGCAGCAGCCCTTTTTGTTCCACTTCTCTATCCATTCTATTTTTCACCATAGTCATCATCAATTTATAACCGGCACTCATAATGGTGATCCCCCTATAGTTTTTTACGTCCGAGGCCTCTCCTCCTTTGTGCACCGAGACCACCACCCCCACACGCCACTTTTCCGGCACTTCCTCCTCTCCACTCCACACCTTGTTAATACTCTGCCGCACCTTCTCCCTTCCTTCCTTCGGTAATTTTTTGAAAGCCTCTGCCTTCAGCCCATCTTCCCCAGCTGCCTTTCCTAGTTTTAACTGTGCCAGGGCCACTTCCACCTCTTTCCGCGAAAACGCCTCCCTTCATACCACCTGTCTCGCACTTGAACTGCCCAGCTCCACCTCAGACCCCGAAATCTGTTTACAACTCCTCTCCCACTCTGCTAGCTCTATGTTCACTTCACCCTGATTCGCCCTTCCCTTTAAGATCTCCCATATCCGTTTCTCCAACACACACTCCCTCAACCTCTTTTCCACTTTCTGTAACTTCTCTATTTTTTTCCTCTCGCACGTACTCTCGAACTCCCTTTTCGCCTGATTAACCCTTTCGACTGCACATCTGCCGTACCTCCAATTCGCCATTTCCCTCCGCCACCTCGTCTTCTTTATCTTACACTCCTCGTCGAACCAACATTCCCTCTGGCGTCCACTCTTCTTCCTCATCACCAACGCAGCCGCCATCACTCTCTCCAACTGTAACATCGACTGCACCTCCTCCCACTTCACACCCGTTAGGTTTTTCTCATACACCGCAATTTCTACTTCGCTCCATCCAAACCCTTGCTGTTCCTTTTTCTCCTCTCTCTTCAAACCTTTTGTCCTTCTCAAGACCACTTCCACCGGCACATGGTCCGACCCCCCCCCCACATTTTCCACCTTGAAGCACTCCAACTCCTCTCTTCCGATATCTTTGACCACCACATAGTCCAAAACCGAACCTCCTCCGTGTCCACAGAACGTTTTCTTCCCTTCCCAGTCCCCTTCGCTGCAGCCATTCAGTACATCCCACCCCGACTTTCTCACCCATTGGATCCATTCTCTACCCTCCTGGTTTGTCACTTTATCCTGCGATCGTCTTTCTCTCCATTCCCCGCCCTCTCCGATTCCTCCTTCCAGCTGCCCCACCCTCACATTCCAGTCACCCCCGACGATCCATTCATCTGCCTCCGTCTCGAGCCCATCCAGTATCTCCGTTAGTTCTCCACGGTTTTTGTTACAGTACACGGCCCCTACCCACACCGACCTTCTATCCATTTCCACCTTCCCTATTACCAATCCCGCTGCTTCCCTCGAAGACTCTCTGATCCATTGTCCCACCGACTTCCTCGCTCCTAACAAGATTCCTCCTTTGGCTCTCCCCATCCTCGCTTCTTTCGTTGCACCTTGCATTACCCAGTCCCACCCTGACGGCATGCAGATTTCTACCTGCCTCCACTCCTCTTCTGTCATCCACGTCTCCAGTAGCCCCACTATGTCCTTTGAGATGAACCACTTCTCCAGTTCCGTTTCCCACACACCCCCTAGCACTTTTTTCCTTAGACCCGCAACGTTCCAAAACCCCACCCTGCACTTGCTCCACTTATACTCCCGTCCGTCGATCTCTCCTCCTTTATTCCTTTTTTGGCAAGCAGTCCCCATGCCAGACCCACCAGACGAACGCAATCTTCAGTTTTCGATATCCCACCCTAGCTTCCAATCCTTTGGCTCTTTCTTCCTTAGCTCTTTCTCTAATTTTCCTTTGTACTTCCCTCTCCTCTACTGTTAGATCGTCATCAATGTATATGTTCGTGCCCTTTAGTTTATATTTTGATCGCATTATGCCCATTTTGTCGTCCCAGTTCGTTAATTCTATCAGGACTCGGTCACCTCTTTTCCCTAGCTCTACTACCTTGCGTATTGGCACGGAGATACTCAGCTTCTCCAGCATTGCAGCTACCCCATCTCCTCCTATACCCGACACCACCACGTTATTTTTCCTCTCCATCCTCTGCCTGGCTTCCTCCCTCTTCTCGATTGTATCGACCTTTTTTTTCAACCACCCGGACCCACTCCGGTGCCGTTCTCTCCCCTTGCTCGTCGCTTTTTTCCCCTAGTTTTACCAGCTTGTCCAGTTTCTCCATCATCTCCTTCCTCTCTTTCAGCCACTCGCATTGCATTTCCCTCCACCTATCCATCATTCACTCCTTCCTCTCTTTCTTCATCTCCTCCCTTTCTGCTTTTAGGGTTTCCATCATTTTCTCCTTTATATTTTTTTATATATTATCTAGGAATATTATAAACAGTAGAGGAATTGTCTTAGTCCTTGTTTGGTTGTAAATTCTTGTGATATTTGATTTCCTGTCCTTATGTAATTGTATGTCTTTCTGTATATACCTTGTATTGCTCTTTGTAGTTGTTTGCTTATTTGCCTCTTTTGTAATATATTCCACATCGTTTTTCTCGGTAGCTACTCTATCAAACACTTTTTCCAGGTCAATGCTATGAATAATTTACTGTCATGGCCCATTGTTTTCTCCATCAGTTTTCTTAGTGTGAATATATGGTCCTGTGTTGAGTGGCCCTTCCTGAAGCCACTTTGTGCATTTACCATCTTTATTTCTATTTGTTGTCTTAGTTTACTTTCTAGTATAACCTCATAAATTTTAGCAGTTGTGCAAATTAGTGATATTCCCCTGTAATTATTGCAGTTTTTGTTGTCTCCTTTTTTGTATTTTTGTATATTGGAAATATCACTGCTTTCTCCCAGTCATTTGGAATTTTTCCTCTTTTCCATATAGTGTTTAGAAACTGTTTTAACAAATTTACACCTTCCTCGCCCATGTTTTTAAGTTGTTCAGCTTTTATGTTATCATGGCCTGTTGCTTTACCATTTCTTAATTTTATAAGTGCTTCTTTTACTTCTGCTTCTGTTATGTTGTCTGGTTCTTCGTTCAGAATGTTTTCCACATGTGTGGTTAAATGTTAATTGTAGAACCGGCCCTAAGAGTATTAAAAATAAACATTAAACTCAATTTAATATATAAACAAGGGAAAGCGACATAATTTATATATTTTTATAATTAAGTTATATGTGAGTCTCTGTTTGTCCCTGAAAGTTTAATTCTGACAGCGTATGTACCCATGTATACACTGTACCTTTTTGAAGTGATAATTTTGCTTCTGTAAACACTCACAACATTAAACCACTTAAAACATTTACATATTAATACAGCTTTTATGGGCCCATTAAAGCACGATATGAACCGCATCCGCATGAAAAACGCACCGCCTCTATATCCATTTTGTTAATTTACTTGTGGTAACAATAGAATTTCAGCTTAAGTAGGCCAGCCTTGTACCCCACTTTTGCATATTTCAGCAGTAAAATATCGGGAAGCACAAACAGAGACGACGCAAGCGATAACAATTTTATCCGGGCGTCGCGTCAGTTCATTTGCCGCATACAGTGTATTTGATGGCGAAAGTTTCATTTTGATATACTCTCGGAATTTGCATATTTTCATTATCATACGCCGATTTTGTGGTTACTGTTATGGGATAACAACAGAAAGGGTTTTGTGGTTTAGCAGGATACATTTTATAATATAGAGGAGTGTTACAGCAAAATGTGCCGGAAAAACATTTGAATAGTTCATAAAATGATGACTATAGTCATTTACATATTACAAGATACGTTTTAAGTACATGTAATTGAATAACTCACCAGATTTTAGTGTAATTCATAAATTTTTCTTAATACTTTGAAGTATACCGCTCTCTGGATTACCAGATTATTTAAATATACGTATAAAGATCGTTTTAGACAAGACAATTTCTTGACTCAAAAGTTAGTCAAGATGTGAGATACTCTAAATTATCTCGTATCATACAGCAAATTATTTGAAATATTTAATTGGATGGTAGATTGAATGGGAAAATATAACACGTATTTGACGTAATTTTAACGTCACACATTTCTTAAGGTCGTTTTAGACCAGACAATTTCTTAGCTCAAAAGTTGTTCAAGAAATGAATTCATATATGCTCCTCCCATACAATTTGTCCTTGGCATATAGAATTATTTGCCAAAGACAAATTGTATGGGAGGAGCATATATGAATTCATTTCTTGAACAACTTTTGAGCTAAGAAATTGTCTTGTCTAAAACGACCTTAAGAAATGTGTGACGTTAAAATTACGTCAAATACGTAATGTAATGGGCCCATTACTGTTAAATAACACTGATGGACGATGTGATTAAAGAAACAAAACAAAAAACGAAAGGAATTACAATTAGATATAAGAACATGAAAAAAAATAGAAATAACTGAATGTTCATTCACGGATGATATAATCATATTTGGAAGATCAGAAAAAGATTTAAATGAGAACCTACAAATATGGACTGTATGGACGTCCTTGACGTGCTCCTTGTTTTGTACTAAATTCTTTTAATTTATTGGTTAACATATGATCCCTCACGTTTAATTAGTAAAACTTACGGCATAATTGATTATTAAATTTCTTTTACGCGCTTAATTCAAACTTTTGTGTTTTAATTCAGGAATAAAATTTGCATCTTAAATATATGAATATAAAACACCCTTAATGAAAGACCCTTCTCTAATAAGCTCCAACAATAAAACCTAAAGACGCCTTTTTATTACACCGATTCATTGTCTGTAGGGCTATAATATCAAATTAATGGTTGGAGCTAGGGGTGCTGTTTGGACAGACGGCAATCAATCATTTATAGTTACAGTCTGCTGAGAGATGTGGACGGAGAAACTCATAAGATTTTTTATTGCGGATTGTATCTATACTTCTACCTTTGTTAGTTTATTTTATTTGCTCTTAATATCTTATTTTATATGATCCAGTTTAGCATACATTAATGCATACATTAAAATTTTAAACAAACTTCATTATTACAAACATTATTATACGTACACACACACTGTAAAAATTTAAAACATTAATTTTGATATTTTTCAGTAGAATCTTTTATGGTGCTACATAAAAGGTTTATGCTTTATATAACGAAATAAAGGACTGTCCTCTTAAATAAATGACTGTCTTCTTAAAAAAAGGACTGTCATCTTAAATAAAGGACTGTCTTCTTAAATAAAGGGCTGTCATCTTAAATAAAGAAAGGAATAATTACACATACACACACATTGTAATAATGAAATAACATTAATTTTGATACTTTTTAGTAGATTTTTTTTGTAATAGCGCCGGTTCATGCTTTATATAACGAAATAAAGACTGTCCTCTTAAATAATTGACTGTTCTCTTAAATAGAGGACTGTCTTCTTAAATAAAGGGCTGTCATCTTAAATAAAGGACTGTACTCTTAAATAAAGCAAAGAATAATTACACATACACACACATTGCAAAAATGAAATTAATTTTGATACTTTTCAGTAGATTTGTTTTGTAATAGCGCCGGTTCACGCTTTATATAACGAAATAAAGACAGTCCTCTTGAATAAATGACTGTCCTCTTAAATAAAGGGCTGTCTTCTTAAATAAACGACTGTACTCTTAAATAAAGGAAGGAATAATTACACATACACACACATTGTAAAAATGAAATAACATTAATTTTGATACTTTTCAGTAGAATCTTTTTTGTAATAGCGCTGGTTTACGCTTTATATAACGAAATAAAGGACTGTCATCTTAAATAAAGGACTGTCTTCTTAAATAAAGGGCTGTCATCTTAAATAAAGGACTGTACTCTTAAATAAAGGAAGGAATAATTACACATACACACACATTGTAAAAATGAAATAACATTAATTTTGATACTTTTCAGTAGAATCTTTTTTGTAATAGCGCTGGTTTACGCTTTATATAACGAAATAAAGGACTGTCATCTTAAATAAAGGACTGTCTTCTTAAATAAAGGGGTGTCATCTTAAATAAAGGACTGTACTCTTAAATAAAGGAAGGAATAATTACACATACACACACATTGTAAAAATGAAATAACATTAATTTTGATACTTTTCAGTACAATCTTTTTTGTAATAGCGCCGGTTCACGCTTTATATAACGAAATAAAGGACTGTCCTCTTAAATAAAGGACTGTCTTCTTAAATAAAGGGCTGTCATCTTAAATAAATGACTGTACTCTTAAATAAAGGAAGGAATAATTACACATACACACACATTGTAAAAATGAAATAACATTAATTTTGATACTTTTCAGTAGAATCTTTTTTGTAATAGCGCCGGTTCACGCTTTATATAACGAAATAAAGGACTGTCCTCTTAAATAAAGGACTGTCTTCTTAAATAAAGGGCTGTCATCTTAAATAAATGACTGTACTCTTAAATAAAGGAAGGAATAATTACACATACACACACATTGTAAAAATGAAATAACATTAATTTTGATACTTTTCAGTAGAATCTTTTTTGAAATAGCGCCGGTTCACGCTTTATATAACGAAATAAAGGACTGTCCTCTTAAATAAAGGACTGTCTTCTTAAATAAAGGGCTGTCATCTTAAATAAAGGACTGTACTCTTAAATAAAGGAAGGAATAATTACACATACACACACATTGTAAAAATGAAATAACATTAATTTTGATACTTTTCAGTAGAATCTTTTTTGTAATAGCGCTGGTTTACGCTTTATATAACGAAATAAAGGACTGTCATCTTAAATAAAGGACTGTCTTCTTAAATAAAGGGGTGTCATCTTAAATAAAGGACTGTACTCTTAAATAAAGGAAGGAATAATTACACATGCACACACATTGTAAAAATGAAATAACATTAATTTTGATACTTTTCAGTAGAATCTTTTTTGAAATAGCGCCGGTTCACGCTTTATATAACGTAATAAAGGACTGTCCTCTTAAATAAAGGACTGTCTTCTTAAATAAAGGGCTGTCATCTTAAATAAATGACTGTACTCTTAAATAAAGGAAGGAATAATTACACATACACACACATTGTAAAAATGAAATAACATTAATTTTGATACTTTTCAGTAGAATCTTTTTTGAAATAGCGCCGGTTCACGCTTTATATAACGAAATAAAGGACTGTCTTCTTAAATAAAGGGCTGTCATCTTAAATAAAGGACTGTACTCTTAAATAAAGGAAGGAATAATTACACATACACACACATTGTAAAAATGAAATAACATTAATTTTGATACTTTTCAGTAGAATCATTTTTGAAATAGCGCCGGTTCACGCTTTATATAACGAAATAAAGGACTGTCCTCTTAAATAAAGGACTGTCTTCTTAAATAAAGGGCTGTCATCTTAAATAAAGGACTGTACTCTTAAATAAAGGAAGGAATAATTACACATACACACACATTGTAAAAATGAAATAACATTAATTTTGATACTTTTCAGTAGAATCTTTTTTGAAATAGCGCCGGTTCACGCTTTATATAACGAAATAAAGGACTGTCTTCTTAAATAAAGGGCTGTCATCTTAAATAAAGGACTGTACTCTTAAATAAAGGAAGGAATAATTACACATACACACACATTGTAAAAATGAAATAACATTAATTTTGATACTTTTCAGTAGAATCTTTTTTGAAATAGCGCCGGTTCACGCTTTATATAACGAAATAAAGGACTGTCTTCTTAAATAAAGGGCTGTCATCTTAAATAAAGGACTGTACTCTTAAATAAAGGAAGGAATAATTACACATACACACACATTGTAAAAATGAAATAACATTAATTTTGATACTTTTCAGTAGAATCTTTTTTGTAATAGCGCTGGTTTACGCTTTATATAACGAAATAAAGGACTGTCATCTTAAATAAAGGACTGTCTTCTTAAATAAAGGGGTGTCATCTTAAATAAAGGACTGTACTCTTAAATAAAGCAAGGAATAATTACACATATACACACATTGTAAAAAGGAAATAACATTAATTTTGATACTTTTCAGTAGATTTTTTTTGTAATAGCGCCGGTTTACGCTTTATATAACGAAATAAAGGACTGTCCTCTTAAATAAAGGACTGTCTTCTTAAATAAAGGGCTGTCATCTTAAATATAGGACTGTACTCTTAAATAAAGGAGGAAGGAATAATTACACATACACATAAAAATGAAATAACATTAATTTTGATACTTTTCAGTAGAATCTTTTTTTGTAATAGCGCCGGTTCATGCTTTATATAACGAAATAAATACTGTTCTCTTAAATAAATGACTGTCCTCTAAAATAAAGGACTGTACTCTTAAATAAATGACTGATTTCTTAAGTAAAGGACTGGCGTCTTAAATAAAGGACTGTACTCTTAAATAAATGACTGTCCTCGTAAATAAAGGACTGTCCTTTTCAATAAAGTACTGTCCTCTTAAATAAAGGACTGCCCTCTTAAATAAAGTATGGTCACCGTATGTATATCCTCTATGATATGGGTGTATTTTTGTTGTTGTCTTATTTTCATTTGGTTTGTTGTAGGTGTATGTATTTGTTCCTGTTTAATTTTGTTTTTATCAAGTTATTTTCGACTTTATGAATTATCAGTATATTACTTTGCCTGATTATGCTCAGTACATTTAGTTCTTGTTTTTGGGTATACAAGTCGTTTGTTTTTATTCTTTTGTGTATGATAACACTTTGAATGTGTTGCATATAATAAGAATAATGCATTTGTCGTTATATGCTTCTCGTGTGTACCCTATTTATATAACAAGCTTGCCAAAATGTAGTTTCTTTCTCTTTAAAAATACTAGGTGTTAAAATACCGTCATCGTGGATTTATATTCGTATTCAGTTATTTGATATAGACGAATTGTATCCATAATTATTATTATATTTTATATATTAAATTGCTTTGTATTATATCTACTGCTGCTTAAGTAGATGGCAATGTATACACCGCGTATTATAGTTGCAGTATATCAATTCTGATCAAGTCATCACTGGTCTAATTAAATTAATATAATAATTACTTAATAAACTGTTTTAAATACTGATTATCTGTATTTTAAGGCATTATTGTTATTTGGGTTTAAATCAAACAAACAATTAAAATATTTGTAAGAATATTAAAATAATATTGTGTTCATCTGTTCATGTTGTGTTGGTTAAGCATACAACTGAAAGCCAGATATATTTCGTGGCAGCTCCCGGTTGTGTGCAACCCGCGGAATTAAGGAAAACCATAAAATTCATTATCGACGTTTGTGCAGCTATATAGGCTGGCGAGGCGTCGTCTGGGCGTCGGATCGTGCCGTCGAAACGCAACAGCTTGTTGGTGCCCGCAATGCAACAAGCTTTAATTTACTCAGAGCGAGGACAGTACTTGTTGATCCAAGCAATTAATACGGTGATACGAATTGTGTGAATCACTATAATTGTTTGTAATATAATAATATCTGTAATATTATTGCCAGTAGTAGATTAATTGATGGTATGGGCATGGGTGGGATAGGTGGAATTGAAAATTATATGCAGGGCTCTAACTATTTTACGTTGAAAGGATAAATATAACGATTTTGTACTTTGTTTTTTATCACACAATGATCGGAGGAGCTCGAAAATGGCTAAAGCTTAGCCGAAACTAGTTGCAAAGTGTAACTGAAGTGTGATAAAAAACAAAGTAAAAAATCGTTTTATTTATTCTTTAAAAATGAATGATCACAAAGTAGACGCCTTAACAATCCAATATTTTGTGTTGTTAAAATTAATTTATTCGATTACAGCGGAACATTTAGGATTGAATTAATCTGACATTATATATTAAATTAAAGAGGTAACATATTAAATACATATTAGTATCTGAGGTATGGTTAATGTATAAACAATAAAATAAATAAATAAAAATAATTAAATACTCCTTGTAATGAAAGTTTTCCGTGTAACTAAAGGTGAAAGATTTATGCTGACATAAAATAAGAAGTAAGGCAAGAGAAATCAATACAAATAAAGATATATATATACATATATATATATATATATATATATATATATATATATTTAAACCACAAATAAAATTTGTATTACCACATTAATTTTATACTTGAATACGTGGATACTGCTGCCTTGAAAATTTACAACTTTTATTATGAAATGTTTTATCCTTTTATCTGACATGAATAATCTATATTACGCTCATAACACTAGTGGTCTTTTATATAGCGCTTTTATATGAGTTTCATCTAACAACAGGGAGCATTTTAGATCCAGGATGTAAAGCACATAAAGCAGGATATAGGCAGGATTTGTGCTCGCAATTAATTATCTCAAACGAAATGTTAGAACACGCTCGCCGAAGTTTGCTATAATGGGTGATTCACGAGACCATTTATTTGCCAACGCAAATATATCGATAATGCGTTGAAGAATATTACTTATATATTATAATATAATATATAAGTAATATTCTATATATATATATATATATATATATATATATATATATATATATAAATATATTATATATATATATATATATAAATATATTATATATAATATATAAGTAATATTCTATATATATATTGTATAATATTTACACATAAAAAGTAGAAAAATATTCAGCTAAAGGGCTTAGACAAGACAATTTCTTTACTCAAAAGTTGTTCTAGAAATAAATTCATATATCCTCCTCCCATACAATTTGTCATTGACAAATAGAACGCGTTATATTTTTTCATTCGATCCGCCATCCAATTCAATATTTCAAATAATTTGCTGTATGATTCGAGACAATTTAGATTGTCTCGCATCTTGACTAACTTTTGAGTCAAGAAATTGTCTTGTCTAAAACGACCTTAAATGAAGTCTATATGTAACAGAAACCATCTCTATAATATAAAGACAATATTTTGAAGCCGACCTATCAGTGCAAAAGTAGGGTCGCTGGTTTGAATCTCATCCAGGGTGATATTTTTCATGTTTTTCTTTTAATACAATATTTAACCCAGCTCAGTGGCCAAGTGGTTAGAGGCGTCGTCCGTCTCGTACTGAGCATTGGGGAGCCTGAGTTCGATCCCTAGCGGGGAATGAATTTTCACGAATCACGTTTCACAGTTTTTCAGAGGTTTTCTGTGAAGTTAAGGTAAATACCCGGCCATTAAACTCCTCTGACCTTCTCCCTTGACCGGCGGAAAAGCCTCACGGCTGATAGCCCTATAAAGATAAAAGTTTTTTTTTACAATATTTAACTGTAAAACTGAGTGATTTGATTGAATAGCAATATTTTATTTAAGGGTTTCATTTTTCACATATAAAAATTACTTTATTCATTATAGCATTTCTGAATGAACTTGGTGTGTGTACGCTAGTCACGTTTGGAATAATTTTCAGACGGAGAGTTTTTTTTAAATAGTTTTCAATTGAAAATTATATCATATCTCGTCGAACAAAAGAAATTTCAACTCGTTTAACGTCGTAGTTAGTGACGATGTTGATTAGATGCTATTTGCATTGTGATTATTTTTTTAAAATCTTTTATTTCCAGCTATAATATTATTTTAAATAATAAAAAAAAAACTTCTATCTTTATAGGGCTATCAGCCGTCAGGCTTTTCCGCCGGTTAAGGGAGAAGCTCAGAAGAGTTTATTTAAATAATATAAATTCAAATCTTTCCACTCAGACCTCATAGCATTAGTCATGCAGTTTTAAAGCGCACGTCCAGCTACGAGCTCGCGCATCTCGCTCTTTTCTGCACGACCTTCGCGCTGTCAGCACATGTTTTACGTCGCTCGGCCATTTCCCTCATCGCTAGTGAATTTAGTTAGTGTAATCGAGTACAGTGATAGTGATTAGTGATCAATTACAAGTGCGAGGTGTGTTTAGTGACTTCCACCATCCGATGATTGCAATAATTTACATGTAAGTGTTTTATTCTTGGTTATAATATAAACACAGGATTCATATTAATCAGTGTTAATGAGTATAACGAATGTGATTAATGAACATGATTCCGTCTTGGCATCGATTTTTAATACGGGATTAAATTGTTGGTCATTACGTAGATAATGTAGACCTATTACTCCCAAGACTTGGTAAACCTAACCTGTTTTACAAAAACGAAATTGAATTGAATTATGATTAGTCTAAGGACTAACGAACAATTTATCTAGTATATTAAATTCTAAACTTGTATCCCATCAGTCGTTTTGTACACCCTTCACTTTACTTTGATTTTAAGCTATTTTAAGTAAAGTGAAGAGTGTACGAAACGACTGATGGGATACAAGTTTAGAATTTAATATACTAGATAAATTGTTAGTTAGTCCTTAGACTAATCATAATTCAATACTCGAAAGGTTTTACCCTTTTTGTTATACCAGTGTTGTCCAATATTTATATGTTTACATGCTGTAGCTGCCGCTCCTCATGTCATTTAGCAATCTCCTTTATCATATCTTTAATCTTCTTCACTCCTAGGTCTCGGTGGATGTCACCATTTCGAACATAACTGGCAGAATTTACTATACCTCTTATTATTTTATTTTGAAACGTCTACATAATATGGATACTTGTTCTATTGATACAGCCCTATAGCTGTGCACTGTAGGTCCAGATGCGTTTTAATATATGGTTATAGATCAGTAGTTTGTTATCTGTCGTTAGATCGGACTCTACCCAGTAACCACTGCATTTATTTTAGTCTTATATAAAGTTCTTTTCGTTTTTCGTATACTTTCCATTGTAGCTTAGTGTTCAGTTTCAGGCCTAGATATTTTGCTGCGTTAGAGTGTGGCATCTGAGTTCCATTAATGGTTATTGGGATATAATTGATTTTTCGATTCGTAAAATTCACATCTATTTGAGGAATTATAATTGTACAAAGCAATAAATAAATAATAAATAATAATTATTGTTGGTAATAATGAATATATGATTTCCGTATTAGAATTTCCATCTTTTAATGCTGCTCTAAGGTTAAAATACGTTTCAATGAAATGGAAAGCTGCTGAGGTAATAATGATACCGAATATTACCTTTCCATTTCTTTGAAACGTATTTTAACCTTAGAGCAGCATTAGGGCCGATTCTACAATTGACATTTAACTGGAGAATAAGGTTATTCGTGGAATACGTTTAACATATTGGCGTTAATATCTCAAACTTATTCCACGAATAGTCTTATTCTCCGGTTAAATGTCAATTGTAGAACTGGCCCTAAATGAGGTTTGTTATTTAAATTATACACTTTTTGGGGAGTTTTTTTAGTATTCTGCCGATTGCCAGATCAAACCCTCTCGCTTTTTTGGTTTTGTTTCATCTCTTATTATTGATTTGATGCCTTCTCATCATTCTTCAGACAATATCATTTGTTCTTCATCTACTTTTTGGTAGTTGAGTTGGAATATCGGTTCACACAAATAATTATATCGGATTTATATTGCTTAATATTTGTATTTTGTATCCAACATATATTTTTCACGTTTTTCGCGTTATGTTATTACATATTACTCACTCCAGATGAGTGACTTCATTTTAGATTTTTTACACATCAAATAAAGTATAAGCGGCAATGACTTGTACTTTCATTACAGTACGTAATATGATTGTTCCATTGCCGGCTGCATTGAAATTTACCATTTGAATTAAAACTATCCTCTAATACAATACATTTTTTTTGTTGTTGTTTGTGCAGTGTTTGCTCTATAAATAAAACTCGCTCGACTAGATAAAAACCGGTCACTGCTTTTTAGCCGTTCTTTTTATCAGACTAATATTTCATTGTATTAAATTTAAATCTCGTATCGGTTTCATATTAAGGCACGTGTTTTAATACATTATAATATATTATAAATAAACATAACAAACAAAACTACTACCTACTAAAATAGTACAACTTACCCCCGAAGAGGAAAGTTAAACGCCATCTCGCGGCACCACATCAATTAGCAATGCACACCCTTACTATATGGGTGTCAACCTACTAACTCAAGCACCTTCATGTTAGCATTTAAGATTAGAGTAAAATTGATGGTTGGTCTGATAGAGCAGTTTTAAAAACTACAAACAAACAAAAAATATTTATTGTGAGTTTATAATATTGTGGGCGTTTAATATTGAGAATAAATTCATTAAGAAAAAAAATCCACCCCAACTTTGAGTGTATATTTTTGTTAATAGATAAAGCGTTACTATTAGTCGTTGAAACGATTTTATTATTGCATTGTTATCGCAACTTGGCTTTCTAAACCCCAAATATGTTACAAATACCACATATTATATTTACAAAAGAATTAAATTATTATTTGTTCCTAATTATGCTATAATAGCGCCAGTGGTGTCGCTGATAACTCTGCGACATCTTCCTCGCCGCCTCTTTGTAAACTATGTAATGTCCACCCCTTCACTTCATATGGACATCACAATCGCCTGTGCGACGTCGCGCCTGCGCCTTGCCTACACCGCGCCTGCGCCCGACGCCGCTTATGTGTGAATTTTGCCTTAGCAGTTTCCCTTCTCTTTTGTAGCTCTTTTGCAATTATGCATCATCTGTAGTTTGCAGGGTGTGCTTCCCCGCATTTAAAGCATTTAGCTGGAGTATTGTTTGGTTTTGTACATTCAGCAGTTATGTGATTGCCAGCACATTTGACACATGATGGATTTCTTTGCAAAAACTTTGCGTGTGGCCATAACGTTGGCACTTTTTGCATTGAGGTATTAGTTTGCTAGTTTTCATAGCTTCTATTTTTACCTTCATGTGGCACATATATTGTAATTCATATATTTACTTTATGTCTTCTGTATTTTCAAAAGTTAAGATAAACATCGGTAGTTTTTCGTAGCCGTGTTTTGTTTTCTTTAATTTATTTTCTACCTTGATAATTTTGAAGGATTTGTCCTCTAATTCCTTTGTTATTTCGTTTGTGTCGCAAGAGGGATGCAGTTCTTTTACCACTACTCTAATCGGCTTGTCCTGTTTATTTTCGTAAGTATGCCATTCTTGTTGAATATCATTCAAGTACTTAGTGAGATCTCTATACTCAGTTAACGTATTAACGTAAATTTTTATTTGATTATTATTGAGCATGATTGCATTAAAACTAATATTTTTTGACTGAAACTTATGCTTAATGTCCGTTTAATTTTTTAAATTACTTATGATGACGGGGGGTGGTTTAGGTGCTTTCGCTATTTTAGGCTGGTTTTTAGTTGGGCTGTTATTTTTTTTCTGGCGATTCGGTGGCTTTTATTTTATTTTTATTTTTTGAAGCAGCCATATTGTTTCCGCCGCTACCAGAAATTTCTCTTGTTCCGAATTGGCCGGACTATATTTTGTGTTCCTTTCTGTATTGATATACGAGGCATATCCAGAGAGTAAGAGTACTGAATTTTTGTAGGTGTTAAAAATTTTTATTTAAACAAAAAAATTACGTGAAACTTTAGTACATAATAAAAGCTATTTTTCGACATAGTCGCCATTCCTCTCTATGCAGGTGGTGTAGCGAGGTATCAATTTTTTGATGCCTTCCTCGAAGTAGTTTCCCGCCAACTCCTTCGTCCACTTCTCCAACTCCTCCTTTACCTCCTCGTCGGTTAAAAACCTTTTTCCACCCATGTGCAGCTTCAGGGAGGTAAAGAGATAGTAATCTGAAGGTGCTAGATCAGGGGAATGCGCGGGATGGTTCAGGACATCCCATTTAAACGAGGCGAGCAGTTCCTTCGTGGCGTTGGCCGTGTGTGGTCTGGCATTGTGCAGCAGGCAGACTCCTTTTGTCAGCATGCCTCTCCTCTTGTTCTGAATCGCCCTCCGCAATTTTTTTAAGGTCACACAGTATCTTGCAGAGTTGATGGTCTCCCTTTGAGGCAGATATTCGATTAAAATTATGCCTTGACAGTCCCAAAACACGGATGCCATGACTTTCTTGGCTGAAATTGTGATTTTGAACTTTTTGGCGGAGGGTGAAGAGGTGTGACGCCACTGTTGAGACTGTCTTTTGGTTTCGGGAGTGTGGTGTGCTACCCAAGTTTCATCTCCAGTTACGATGGAGCGGAGAAATTCATCTCCATGGAGTTTCCAGCGCCACAAAAACTCTTGCCCGGCCTCCACTCGATTCAACTTGTGCTGGTCTGTCAGTTGTTTTGGGACCCACCTCGCGGACAGTTTCCGATATCCGAGGGTTTCTGTGATTGTTTCGTGTAGTAGAGATCTGGAGATTTGCGGAAACATCGCAGAAAGTTCATCCACAGTCAATCTGCGATCGTCATGGAGCGCATTTTCAATTTTTTCCACAATTTCGTCAGTCACAATTGAAGGTCTTCCGCTCCTCTGATCATCATGCACAGACGTACGACCGTTTTTAAACTCGCGACACCACTTGTACACATTCGTACGATTCATAGCTTTATCACCATATGCAGTTTTCACCTCATTATAAATCTCAAATGGAGGTTTTCCCTTCCAAACGAGATAACGGATGACGCCGCGTATTTCGCACTTGGCGGGAGATAGGATTGACATTATTCACGAAACTTGTTGTTGTGTCAACAGTTCTCAACGTACTGACCTCGAACCGGTGTCGGTGCAAAGAGGAGGAGTCAGGCTATACTGCCGTGTGGCCAACATGATGAAAATAAAATCCCTCCGACCGTGAGAGCGTCCGTACTCTTACTTTCTGGATATGCCTCGTATGACGCTATTTTTACCTCTACTGTTTCATCTGTCCGGTTTTGTTGCTGCAATGTTATCAATTGATCCCTCAGCGATTGTAATTCATTCAGCGCTTGTTGCAGCTGATATTGTAGATTTAAAATAGCCTCGTTTTCTGTCATCTGACTCGGTGGAACAACGTTGTCATTGTTCTGGTTAACTTCCTGTGGTATAAACTGATTCACCGTGAGCATAATCACTCGCGATAGCTTGACCGCCCGGTATCACCTCGCGTAAAGTGATACCATTTAGGGTTCACGTAGTAATTAAACTTAACAGGCGCTCTCGAGCACATCTGTTCGCGGCGATATTCACGAACACAAAATAAATATAATTAATCTTTGCTTTCTCTTTCTGTCTGTGATATCTTAAAAGAATAATCTCAATCTCAAAATAAAATCCTCGCGAGATTTATTCCGGAATAAATCTTTTCAGCTAAGCGACGGAGACCGCCCTTTGATAACATCATGTACTTTTTTCCCTGCTCCAAAAGCCCGACTGTGTTAACTACGGAAACTTTTTATCGTGCCCCCGTAAATTTTATTGTGGCCACGTCAGTTACTTCCTGTGGCCTAGTGCTGCATATAAATTTATGGCAAAGTTCTGGTCTGCATTGGTCCGCAGGCTGTGTATGTTCGCAGGATCAAATAGTTATGGGAACTAAATGTGTGCTTTGTTTGTTTATATATGCTCTGTGCTGCTGGACATGTAATTACAATATGTTGTTTATATTTTTTACGAATTAATAACATAACAATCAGTTAGTGTTACGATACATATTGATTTGATACGAATTTGGGTATCGAATTTTAATAATATTCTGGCCTTTGTGAATTACGGTGTACAATGATTTAACAAATATATATATATATATATATATATATATATATATATATATACATAATTAACCCATTAGCGTCCAAGTTTGAGAAATAATAGACAAAACTAGAGGGTTTAATGTTGTCAAGTACTCACATTTGAAAGCCAAGCAATTTAATACTATATATATATATATATATATATACATATATATATATATATATATATATATATATATATATATAACTAACCACCAAATATGCATATACTAAGAACAGACATGGAATCATGGTTTATCAAAATTTTTATATCTTCTTTTTCTCTATTATTTCACTGGCCCTCGGGGCCGTACCTGAGGTAGGGGGAGCTTTAGGGATTTAAATTTCCACCGCTCCCCGAGGGCCTAGGCTACACTGAAGTAGAACAATATGATTTTGATTATAAAAAAATAATTGGCAGCTAATAATTAAATCAACAATTCATAATGAAAGTGAAGTTATTTAAGCATTTGCAGTCATATTTAATTAACCTTTTCGTTAAGTTAGATGTCTCTCACGTATGTACATGATAATAAATTTGTACCTAAAGGGTTAAATATGTTAATAAAAACGATTCTTGTTAGTTACATTTTTTTCTTACACTTGTAGGGGGTGTAGAATTCAATTTAGAAGAATATTTTATTATTAAATATGCGGATTATGTCATCTTAAAAATTTTAAATCTTAAATTTTTTTAAATCTTAAATTTTTTTAATTTTAAATTTTTTTTAATTTAATTTTTTTTACATTTAATTTTTTTTAATTTAAATTTTTTTTTAATTTAATTTTTTTTTATTTAAATTTTTTTTTAATTTTTTTAAATTATTAAAATTTAATTTTTTTTTTAACTTTAAATTTTTTTAAATTATTAAAATTTAATTTTTTTTAAACTTTTAATTTTTAAATTTTTATATAAAATAAATGTTGATTTTTGTTTTCGATTTTATTTGTCTCACACATTTGGAACGTGTCACAAAATAATACAGAGTTTAAATATTATTCAAACAAATATAGCCAACTCCCTCATCGTATAATTATTAATATATCATTATCATTATTAATATATCATATCATATTAAAATATTTGTTTATATAATTTAATTCCATATCAAGCACAAACTGAATGAAGTACGAATAAAGGATGTGCAAACATTCCCGGCGTGTCAGCATTACGTTGATGTTCCTATTAGTGTTAGTTTAATGATTCGTTATTTAGATAGAGACGCTGCAAACTGACAGTTTCTTGCTCATGAAATACCAGCAAGCACAGTAATTAAATTACGATGTTCATAAATTAAGTTGTCTCTTTAATTATTCCATCGCAGGAATTAATTGCACGTCTTAGCGGCATAGTTTTTAAAGTTTCGCAAACATAACATTTTATAGACATAACAACTTTATAAGATGAACTTTTATATGTGTACTGAATACAAACTTGAAAGGGTCCGAAAATAAAGTAGGTAATTTACACGCTGTGTATGTTGAATATTTACTTATGTATATAACATAACTATTTTACTCATTGTTTCTTTCTTGTCTACTTTCCCCTTCACGACTACCCCAAACAGTCAGGAAACTACTCGTTTTCTAATTGATCCACTATACGCATATAGGAAAAAATCTTAATTAATATATATATATATATATATATATATAGATGTATATAGATATATATAGATATATATATATATATATATTCTGTAGCAACTTTATTTCCTAGCTATCATAATTGCATTTAGTTTTAACACTGGCAGGCTTATGAAATTATATTTCAGAATTACTACCCGGCGCATCCACCATTATTTTCAAAATAGGAACCTTACGCCTATTATGAAAATAATGGTTTTTGTCGTCATAATTTTTTTAAATAAGTGGTAATAAGGAATATTCTGATAATTAAAGCATAAACCGACCTTAATGATTCGAAATACTTACTTTTTATAAGCATGTTATGAGGGGAGTTATCCACCTAGCTATAATAAGAACGGATTGATATGGTTAGATTAGAAATTTCTAAAAATTATATATGTATATATATATATATATATATATAAATATATGTATATATATATATATATATATATATATATATATATATATATATATAATATTTTCATTTTAAATTTTACATAAAATAAATCACATCAACAATACCAAAACATGTATTATATATATATATATATATATATATATATATATATATATAATTCAAAATAGAAACCGATGATCCTAGCTTATTAGGGTGGTATAGCATTAAAACTCTATTTAGTTGAAGTACACTTTACTTCCTTTTTTGCCAATATTTCGTAGCTAAAACAGCTACTTCATCTCAGGGCTCGGAGTATGTGAAATTAGCTGTAAAGATCTTACATGCAACCCACAAATGGTAGTTGTAGGAATGTAATTCTTTAGAAAAATGGGTGACGATGACTAATTTTGACTCGATACATAAACAACGTTAAACGTTATGGTGATGTCAAAAAACTCGAGTTTTATATTTTATTTTATTCAACTTATTATTACTAATTAATTCAATTTATCTTAACTGCATTAAATCCAATCATACAAATTACTACTACTACATATTACTGCATGTAATTTTGTGTTAATCAACTCAGACTAATTGAACATTCATATATGCTACATAATAATTCCAATCAAATCGAATGCATATTGCAATATATTTCCATGAATTTTCCAGATGAACCATCGATTTGTTTTTAAATTAAAATTGATTTTATGAAATAAACGTTGGAAATAGGTAACCATTGTGTACATCCTTCATTTGTTGCGCGGCGAGGATCCAATTCCCAGCCAATTTTAGCGAGCGGGGGCATTCATTTAATATTTGATTACTCCAGACCAGAGTTTCATTGCATTATCCATTAGATGTATATTGAAAGTGACCCTTGATATTAAAAGTATGTAACGTTTGGTTTCTATACAGAAATTGGCAGTTATAGTTGTGAAAATTTGACTATATTTCTGGAAAATTGTGAGAGCTAAACTGCCTAAATATGACAGATGGTCTGTGCAATAGTGTGGGTGGAATTCAATTTTATTCTTTAAGCTATTGTAGCTATACAATAATATTTAAATGCCTCAATTTTATTTTTTAAGCTATTGTAGCTATACAATAGCTTAAAAAATAAAATTGAATTCCACCCACACTATTGCTACAATTTCAATATAACTGGAATAAATTATATAGTAACTTTTATAAATGCATTATAAATCTCAAAATCAATACTGATTTCATATCGTTTCAGAATTATAAATTCTAATATCATATTTATGCTATAAATTCAAATAAAACTGGTGCTCAATAAAATTACTGCAGTAAATACAAATTACTGGGAATTCCGGCTTTGTTGCATACAACTATATAATATTATAGCCAGGGGAATCGTAGAAATAAATGACCCGTCCTCCAGGCTATTCTCCCGAGACGTTTGCAGGAAGAAAAATACTTTTGTTAGGTCGTACTGGACAATGTGGTGACTGACGTGAATCATTTATTATCCGGCGTCTTTTGATTCCGGTAATGTTACTGTTTTATAAACTTCCACGTATACGTATTGTGATCAACTATTATTTATTTTTCAAGCCATCTGATACATGTAATCAGGATTTAATGATAAATATCTATCATATATATATATATATATATATATATATATATATATATATATATATATATATATACCTATATATATATATATATATATATATATATATATACCTATATATATATATATATATATATATATATATATATATATATATATATAGATAAATGCAAATTCTCTAAAAATTTCACCCTCCGGTGGGAATCGAACCCACGTCTCTGGTTATCGTGGTGCAATTGGTTAGCACGTTGTAACCAATTGCACCACGTAGGGTATTGATTGGTAGCACGCGAGATATTCGCCGCGATAGCCAGAGACGTGGGTTCGATTCCCACCGGAGGGTGAAATTTTTAGAGAATTTGCATTTACATATTTATAGCCTCAGATTTGGCAATAATAACAGTCATATATATATATATATATATATATATATATATATATATATATATATATAATAAGCCGCAGGGGTATCTACGTTACAATTACGGAGATAGTGAGCCTAACGAACCCGCGGACTCGAGTTACGGAATATAGGCGAATTATATCTATAGGATTGCTATCCTTACTGATGGTAATGGGGAAGGTTATTACCATCTGTAGGGTTAATACATTCTGAATCTGTAACTTTAAAAAATATCAAATAGCATAAATTGAAATAAACAAGTTAACGCCAAGCTCTCAAATGTAAACCGAGCCTTCAAGGATTCCCTATCGAGCGGTTTTATTTCACCCGTTGCGAAAGACGAAAGACACGGCCACCCCCGTTGAAAGCTGAACGCGCAAACTATCCTATTACTACCACTTTTATGTTGTTCGTCCATTTGTGCTGCCAGTTGACAGCTCGGCTCGCCATCTCAATCTATCCGATAATGATTCTTGCCCGCCGGAAAATTCGAACCCTCTTCTACTACTACTGCAATATATATCTGGACTGCCAATTTAAACTTCACACACATAATCATAAAGGAAATATTACGAGATTTTGTACGAATGCTGTTACGTATTCGTACAATAAGAATTGCAGTTGGTTTGAAAGATTAAATTATGTAGCTGTTCTCAAGGGAGTTAATAAATTAATTTTGAGTGGTAATCTCATTTTCAAGAAAACGGGTATTGAATATTTTTACATAAACAATGGCGCGGAGCCTTGGAGTGATTTTTCTTTGACAAATATATACAATGTGATCCAAATCAGATATATTTCACGATTGACGAAAAAACGGTAAAATATTTTTAATTCAGTATCATGTAAACTATTTTAAGGCATATTTAAAAAATAACATTCATTTCAGAAGTGTATACAACTATCGCTTCTGAAATGACACGGTTAATTCTCTTTACGATCATAAACACATTTTATATGCATGATACAACTAACCCTCTAGGATGAAAATTAAACGCCCCCTGATAGGGGGTTAGTTGTATATAACCACTCGAGATATTGTGTAGCTGAGCTACACTGATGAGATCTAATAAGATCGAAATCTAGATATGTAGATTGCTAAGAAGTGGATTCACACTTATATATAATATATATATATATATATATATATATATATATATATATATATATATATATATATATATATATATATTGTGTTATATTTTAATATCGATATTGAAAGAGATTCAAAAATAAATAATATAGTTTCGTTTTCGTTTCTCAAATAAAAAAATTTATAATAAAAAAATTCAATTTCCTTTCGACATGTACTACATTTACAATTTTATATTGTAAACAAGGATTAGTAAAAAAAAATAAAGAAAACAAGTTGCATATATTTATTATTGCACACTCAATAAAATCAAGTTGTGAGCGTGACCTTCAAACTGCTATAAAATATCTGGTGTGGATCTGTTTTCAAAATTAATTATTTGTAATCATTCAATCAAATCCGGATTTAAAATATATCTGGCCCACACCAAACATTTTTGTATACAATTCTACCGTTGATATGTATAGTTTGACTCCACTAGAGCTGCCTTAAAGTACATATTGTTCGCAAAAAAAAACAATTAAATTCAAGCCTATGAGCATATAAACCAGACCATTTTGGTTACATTGTCACCATTTAATATGTTCGAAATTGTAAACACAGCGGGATAGCCATAAAGAAACGTCGTGCCAAACTCAACATAATGAAATTTAATTAAAATCGCATTTTCCACAGTGCGGTCAGTTCGAATGGAAATTGCAGGCATTTGATGGTTCATCAAATTTATGGTACACGGGGTTTATATGTCCGCCTGGATAAATTCGTATTCGATATTTTCAAATCGGGGTATATAGAATTCGTTTTTTATTGTAATACGGGCATCATCCGGCGGCTGAATAAAAACTTATGTGTTGAGTAGTATACTTTTTGTGAGCGCGTTATATTTTTTTTGTCGCGCGTAAGGGCACTCAAGGATAAAATCCAATAGTGTCACATCTGAAGGACGTTTTAACGAGGTCATAAACGGTGTGTTCTTTGTAAGCACACTGGATGCAAATATATATTTTCAGGTCAACTCATGTATATGGGGGATTTGTTGTTTTTATTGGGGGTGTTTACGAATATTCTGGTAACGTAACGAAATCGATTAGGAATTTGTGTCAGTTTTTATTTATTGTCATTGTATGGCTTTACGGGCTTTGTATACGGATTATTATTATTATTATTTTTATTTTTTTTTTATTGATTACTGAGTATATTTTATATATTATAAAAAACTTTTATTTGAGTTAACCACTAATTCCCTTTAAGAAATTTCTCCCAATAAGCTAATCAATACTCTCACAGAAAAAAAGAGATAGAAAATACAAATGAACATAAAATACATATTCGCTATACATATGCCTTCATGATTCAGATGTCCGGGGTTTTAAAAGTTGTCCGGTTTTTTTTAAGTTGTCCTGGGTTTTAAACATTAGGTGCAATTTTATAAAAGTTTGTAAGTATTTATGTTTCCTTTTTCCCTACATTTGCAGACCCTGGGCCTATTAACGAGTTTAAAATATTTGATAGGATAGATTTGTTTAAATTCAATGAAAATCCTCCATACACTATATTCAAAATAGGCATGTAATTTTACAAGGAATTGGAATTACATGAAACTGATAGATGAATGAACCTTGACTTCTAGATTTTTTACATTTATCGCTCGATGTTATCAGATGTTCAAACTTATTTAGATTTATTGTAAGTCCAGCTTATTCCTACTCTTCCTATAGGTTTCTGAGCATCTAGCTTAAGTCTTCTGCATACTCTGCAACTTGCAATACGACTTAGCCGTCCGCATAATAGAGACTATAGAGAGTATCTTCTTTCACCTGGTGCCTCATGTTGTTGCATTTTCGTATCCACCCTTTAATAGCTTGCTGCAAGTAGATGGTAAACCGGGTAGGGAATATTTCTTGTTTTAAATTCCATCCATACTGGATGTGCCAATTTTTATTGGTGTAGTTCTCTTTGTACGAGGCATATCCAGAAAGTAAGAGTACTGAATTTTTGTAGGTGTTAAAATTTTTTATTTAAACAAAAAAAATACGTGAAACTTTAGTACATAATAAAAGCTATTTTTCGACATAGTCGCCATTCCTCTCTATGCGGGTGGTGTAGCGAGGTATCAATTTTTTGATGCCTTCCTCGAGGTACTTTCCCGCCAACTCCTTCGTCCACTTCTCCAACTCCTCCTTTACCTGCTCGTCGGTTAAAAACCTTTTCCACCCATGTGCAGCTTCAAGGAGGTAAAGAGATAGTAATCTGAAGGTGCTAGATCTAGATCAGGGGAATGCGCGGGATGGTTCAGGACATCCTATTTAAACGAGGCGAGCAGTTCCTTCGTGGCGTTGGCCGTGTGTGGTCTGGCATTGTCGTGCAGCAGGCAGACTCCTTTTGTCAGCATGCCTCTCCTCTTGTTTACTTTATCACCATATGCAGTTTTCACCTCATTATAAATCTCAAATGGAGGTTTTTCCTTCCAAACGAGATAACGGATGACGCCGCGTATTTCGCACTTGGCGGGAGATTGGATTGACATTATTCACGAAACTTGTTGTCGTGTCAACAGTTCTCAACGTACTGACCTCGAACCGGTCTCGGTGCAAAGGGGAGGAGTCAGGCTACACTTCCGTGTGGCCAACATGATGAAAATAAAATCCCTCCGACCGTGAGAGCCTCAGTACTCTTACTTTCTGGATATGCCTCGTAGTATCGTTGAACGGACTGGATTAATGTTGGTCTTATGTTCATTTTACACTTTCCACATCTGTGATATTGTTACGCTATCATATGCCTTTTCCAGATGTACTAATAGTAATAGTAATAAGCTTTATTGTCCTACAGAAACAAAATCCAATTGCAGGACAACAACAATAATATGCAAAAAGTTAATAAATACTACATGTGTATCACTAAATCTCTAAGTTCGCTTTTCTAGTGTTATTTTCAGAGTAAAAGGTTATCCACTGTGGTTTTGCCTGCTCGGAAACCTGCTTGTACCTCTAGTTGTTTTCTTGCCATATCTTCTGCTATCAGGTTATTAATTACTATTGTTGGTATTTTAGGTAATAGTAAAATGTATATATCAAATCCTTATTACTAAATATTAACACGATTGGGTATGTGCAAACTCTTGAGTACCGGGAAGAGCAATGAAAACTAATTGTTTTACTTTATAAACTTTATATATAATATGTATGCGATATTACTACATTGTGGGAGCTTTAAAGTCCGCAACAACAGCCGTAAATTAATTTCGTAGTTAAAACTCCACTATGTTTGCAGTTTTACTGCGAGCAGTATGAAATACAAATGTTGCTCGAAAATTAATATTCGTAATTATTCAAATATATTTAGCTGAAGTATATATTTGCTTCAAAGGGCGACAGTTGTATGCATTCAAAGTTTGTTTGAAAATTTTACGCATTAGAGGGGTTTAATGTGCCTGCGCAATAATATTTAAATGCCTCTATGAACGCCATTTTACAGTCTGCTGCGGATGTAAACGAATGCGAATATTCAATTACACTTTGCTTGGTTCAATTACTAATATACCGTAATTCCGCAGCATATAAATTATTTACACGTAATTAGCTACAGAATAACGTATTCAAATTAACGTTAAAATTAACGTATTTCAATTAACGTTTGCAATAAATTCAAATACAACAATCTATCTAATATTTAGATAATTCGTATATATATATATATATATATATATATATATATATATATATATATATATATATATATATATATATATATATATATATTACCGCTCCTTGTGCCCTCGCCATTTTCCTCTTCCACGTCAGCCTCCTGCAGATTTTCACACCTTCCCCATCCTCGCTTAACCATTCATTCAGCTTTCTGAAATCTCCCACTCCCAGAGAGAGAGCAAGGTTTGCTCCTGAAGAGTCTGCTAGGTCTAGAAAGGTCGACACCGAGAGCAGTGCTGTTGCAGGAGACGAATCGTATGAGTATGTGGTGGGAGTCGTGTGTAAGGCTTGTGAAGTTTGAAGAAAGATTGCAGGAATTGGGCGAGGAAAGACTGGTCCGGGAGGTATGGATGAGGTGTAAGAGTAGGACGGAGAGTGGTTGGAGAAAGGATAGAGGAAGGATGTATGAAAGAGTGGGTATGTCTGAGGTGTGGGTAGAGGAGAAGCTGAGAGAAATGGGAAGCCTAGGAACTGAGGTAACAGAGAGATTGAGAGATATTGAGTGGCAAGAACGGCAGACTAGAATGAATGCTCTATAACCCTGGCTACATAAAGTGGCAAGTGCGTGGGAAACTCCCGAGATACTTAGCCAGGGGTGAGTGGAGCAGGGAAGACAATGTATGCATGGCAAGAGCGAGGTGTGGGTCAGACGAGAGAGGGAGGAAAGTGTGGATGTGTCTGGGGTACACCGCGTCTGCGCTGTGTAGTAAGGGAAGCGACACGTGGTGGCACCTTAGCAAAGAATGTGAGGGTGTGAAAGCAGAGTGGGTGGGAAACTGCAGAAAGCTGAATGAATGGTTAAGCGAGGATGGGGAATGCATGAAAATCTGCAGGAGGCTGACGTGGGAGAGGAATATGGCGAGGGCACAGGGAGCGGAAATAGATTAAGGTAATTTGTATTTTTTTTGCGGAGTATTACTTTTATTTATATTTGTATTTTTATTTTTGTATATTTTTGTTGTGGTTTGTGATGTGGAAGGGCATCTTTTATATATATATATATATATATATATATATATATATATTAATAATAAATTTTTTTTGGCGTAACATTTGTTAATATCATACAGCTTGCAGTGAAATTGCAAACATAGTAATAAATGTCAGAGAGACCTACAAGCGAGTATTAGTATTTCCGCAGATAAAATATTAACCCATACTTCGTATGATGTTGAATAATTTTAGTTGATTATATAGTCATCAAGCATTTGAACTTCAAAGTGCAATACCCGCTGCGTTTCATGTAACAGTGTCTCTAGTGCTTTTCAGAGTAACTTAGCTTAATATATAATTACTATATTATTCACTGCACTGTGTACAATTACACCCGAAAGCATATGGATTACAACATAGCTCAAGGCGGCAATAGACGTAAATTGTATTTCATTCCTGTGAAACTTCAAAGGATGAAAGAAAATACATCTAGCGTAAATGAAATATGTCATCTTACTTTTATAAAAAAAATTAAATAAAGATAAAAAGATATTTGTTTACAGGAGGGAGAGCAAAAATGGAACGAATTATTCTCATTTCGTGCACCTATATTGCAATTACATTTTCTTGTGATGCTCATCTTAGTTTCCCGTTATCACTAACGACACAGGAAGCTCTACCGGAATCGTTGGTAGCTATAAAAAGAATATAACGGATTTGATATATAGGATCATCCAACAATAACAACGCGAATAACAGCTCTGATATTTAATCTTACTGTTTGAATCGGTTGTGGAATTTATCTTTAACAAGGCCTCAAAGAAAAATATCTAACGGTGTTAAATCGTACGAATCGTGAAATACAGCCACAAATATATACGAAAACTTTATGAAAATTTTCATTATAAGAATGACCATTTGTAGGCAAAATGTAGAAACATATCTGATGGTGTTTGTTCATAATATACTTCATTTCTGTATCTTATATTTTGCTTTTCAGTCTCTTGTCCAATGTCCAGGTTTTGCTTCCGTATATCTGGCTGTGTTGGACTATATATTGTTTTGAACATTATGAGTTATAAGCTACCTGCTTATTATTAAGTATTATTTTATATATATATATATATATATATATATATATATATATATATATATAGATTGCAGGTGCACAGTGGACACGACGAACAGAAGATAGAATAGCCTGGAGACACATGGGGGAGGCCTTTGCCCAAAAGTGGGACGAAAACGGCTGACAATGATGATGATGTTGATATATATATATATATATATATATATATATATATATATATATATATATATATACCACAACAATTTAATCCAGTCCTCCTAAAATATTTCTGAAATAGATTTAACAGTTGGAGCAAGTTCTGCAAATAAATTTAGAGTTATATAAATGCACCCTAACATCCCACTGCCTGTCAACATCTATTGATAATCCAACATAAATCAAATATATTCGCACGTAGCAAATTGAGTTACGTGCAATCAAAGTGTCAACTTGCAAAGTTGCCGTGTGTCCCCCGGAGATCACATTCGTCTTATATAGTGGGAACAAATGAACTTTGCCGTGCCGGGGAACAGCAATGTATGAAATGCGTATCCTGAACAACGTATTTGCATTTTTAATGAAATTAATTTAATCTGCATATGAAATATCGTTGTTGTGTAAAGTGGGGCAATTTACATGCAGTAATAAAATTCCAAAATGCAGCTAGGGTACTAATTCAAACGAGTCAACTAAATAATTGCGTACGTCTGGGATGAGTAGATGTGCACTGTAGAGGTTGTTGTATGCATGTAGAGTAGGGTTTTGTGAGCATTATGCACTTGCGATGAATATAAAATTATATATAGTTATATATTTGTAATACATAATTATAAGATTATATAATAATTATACGGTACTATAAACTCTGATAACATAATGTTCGGAAGAAATCATCTATATTATAGTGTAAGTGTAATTCTTGGAAACCAGCGAAGGGCAGGCAAACTAATTTGTTATCGTTCACTTGTTATCACGAATATATTTAATAAGAGTAGTTGTAAATTGTTATTTCTACAATAAACTCTGACTCTCGATTATCAGTAAGCTTTTGATTTTGAGCTTAAAGGGGTGTATCGATCATTATTTAATTTATTTACGAAATAAAACAGAAACAATTAAACAATACAACGCCTTAAACTAACACATACATATAACATATATAAGTGTGAACCCACCTCTTAGCAATCTACATATCTAGATTTCGATCTTATTAGATCTCATCAGTGTAGCTCAGCCACCCGCCAGAGTTTTGCGGCTTGCACGCAAAATTGACTGGTGGGACGAGTGAGCAGCCTTAAAGGGAGGTTTAACAATGGGCCCATTTTGAGGCCTAAGTGTCTGTAGCTTTGCTACCCTCCAGCCAACTATCCAGAACTATCCAGCTCAGCTAGTGAGGATGAATTCACACAATATCTCGAGTACATACATCGATATACAAAAACAGTACAACTTACCCTCGTAGAGGGTAAAGGGTAAGTTGTACTGTTTTTACATACATATAAATATATTTATATGTTAGTTTAAGGCGTTGTATTGTATAATTGTTTCTGTTTTATTTTGTAAATAAATTAAATAATGATCGATACATCCCTTTTAAGCTCAAAATCAAAAGCTTACTGATAATCAGAGTAATCAGAGTTTATTGTAGAAATAACAATTTACAAATACTATTATTAAATATATTCTGTTATCCATAAATTGTCTCATACTTTTTATACACTAGAATATGATACTACTTGCGACAATTTTACAGTACCTAATCTACATTTTAATATACATATAGTCATCATCAGATCATATGAATAGACTGACCGTGGTTAAATATTCGCAGATAAAATTGGCACCTGATCCAATTTGCAGCGAACAAACTCAATTTATCCAGCCAAGATTGCTAAGTGGAAGAATCAATGTGAAAATTTATATATCAAACGGTAAAGCGTCGCCGGTGTGCTGAATACAAAGGATGCGCGAGGGTAATTTCATTTGTAACTAATTGCATCCTTTGTTCTTGTCAGTTATTTAAATTCCTTGATAAAATTTGCTGTTGGAATTTTTTAGGGTGGTCTTGTTAACTTTACTTGTAATGTCATTAAACTCTTGAATAATATACTTATAAATAATTGACTATTGTTTATTATAAAAAAAAATAGTATATCTTACAATTATTGCTACTACATTCTTTTCTGTTACAATTTCGAGCTAGTTATTTTTTTAAATAACTTTATTCTTTTATAATACACAGTTTACAACATGTCCATAGTTACATAGAATATTGTATTATATATTATATAATATTTATATAAAGAAATTTTACAATTTTGTATACCGTATTTTTCGGACTATAAGACAAGTCCTCAAATTTATAAGTATGTATGACAGAGTGGATATATCTGAGGTGTGGATGGATGAAAATCTGAGAGAAATAAGACATTTAGGAATTGACGCCAGGGAGAGAATGAGGGGTGTAGAAAAGCAAGAAATACAGTAGATAATGAATTGGTATCCTCGATTCTCAATACCATTTTAATTAAAATGAAAAATGTATTTGGAATATAATGATTTTAAGATAATATATTTCATCAGAAATTAGTAAATGGTCGTATTCGTGTCTATTGTTAATTATGTTGTTCATATTGATTTTCAATGAATATCCAAGCTCATTATATTTATACTCATAAAATAGCTTGAATAGATCCTTTGTTATAACATTCCAATGGCCTCTATGGGACCGAGTAAACATTATTTAGTATGTAATAACTACTAAATATTCCGCCTACAATTTTAATCAACACTGGAAACCAGTGGTATGTACAGCAATTTAAAAGACCATCACAGTTCCTCTTGCGCTTACACTGTACGTTTATTAGTTTGCTTATTTGTTTGTTTAGCTGTACAACTTTCAGGCCTTTGTTGAATCTGATTAAATTTTCAACTTGAATTAAAAGAATGCGAGTGTAGGGGTGGGGGCGTTGGATCTGTGTAGTGAACTTTTTCTTTGGGGTCATTTTTTAACTGAGGGTCTATGTGTGTGTGTGTGTATAGGGTGATTTTAATTTCTTATCCATTTCGGTAATAGCAACATCAGAATAATGAAAAACGTAAAAGTAACCTCTCAAACTTATGTGGGCTATTTAAAAACATTCAAAAAATCGTACCCATTATTTTTGAAAATTCTAATGACAGTCATATATTACTAGTTTAATTAGCTACTAAATGAGTTATAATATGTTTATTTAGCTAAATTATTAAGATCAGAATAATGAAAAGCATAAAAAATAACCTTTAAAACTTATGCGGGTTATTTTAAAAAATGCAAAAAATCGTAGCTATCGTTTTTAAAAATTCTAATGACAGTCATGAGTTACTGGCTTAATTAGCTACAAAATGAGATATAACATATTTATTTAGCTAAATTATTAAGATCAGATTAATGAAAAATGTAAAAAACTAACCTCTTAAAGTTATGTGGACTATTTAAAAAATTGTAAAAAATCGTAGCTATTATATTTGAAAAATCTAATGATATTCATGTGTTGCTAGCTTAATTAGCTACAAAATGAGATATAATATGTTTAGTTAGCTAAATTATTAAGATCAGAATAATGAAATAAGTAAAAAGGTAACATTTCAAACTTATGTGGGTTATTTAAAAAAATGCAAAAAATCGTAGCTATCGTTTTTGACAATTCTAATGATAGTCATGAGTTACTGGCTTAATTAGCTACAAAATAAGACACAATATGTTTATTTGGCTAAATTATTAAGATCAGATAAGTGAAAAATTTAAAAAGTAACCTCATAAAGTTATGTGGACTATTTAAAAAATTGTAAAAAATCGTAGCTATTATATTTGAAAATTCTAATGACGATCATGTATTACTAGCTTAATTAGCTACAAAATGAGATATAATATGTTTATATAGCTAAATTATTAAGATCATAATAATGAAAAGCGTAAAAAGGTAACCTTTCAAATTTTATGTGTTATTTAAAAAAATGCAAAAAATCGTAGCTATCGGTTTTGAAAATGCTAATAACAGTCATGAGTTACTGGCTTAATTAGCTACAAAATGAGATATAACATATTTATTTAGCTAAATTATTAAGATCAGATTAATGAAAAATGTAAAAAAGTAACCTCTTAAAGTTATGTGGACTATTTAAAAAATTGTAAAAAATCATAGCTATTATATTTGAAAAATCTAATGATATTCATGTGTTGCTAGCTTAATTAGCTACAAAATGAGATATAATATGTTTATTTAGCTAAATTATTAAGATCAGAATAATGAAATAAGTAAAAAGGTAACATTTCAAACTTATGTGGGTTATTTAAAAAAATGCAAAAAATCGTAGCTATCTTTTTTGACAATTCTAATGATAGTCATGAGTTACTGGCTTAATTAGCTACAAAATAAGACACAATATGTTTATTTGGCTAAATTATTAAGAATAGAATAATGAAATGCATAAAAAGTAACCTTTCAAACTTATGTGAGTTATTTTAAAAAATGCAAAAAATCGTAGCTATCGTTTTTGAAAATTTTAATGACATCATGAGTTACTAGTTTAATTAGCTACAAAATGAGATATAATAAGTTTATTTAGCTAAATTATTAAGATCAGATTAATGAAAAATGTAAAAAAGTTTCCTCTAAAAATTATGTGGACTATTTAAAAAATTGTAAAAAATCGTAGCTAATATATTTAAAAATTCGAATGACATTCGTGTGTTACTAGCTGAATTAACTACAAAATGAGATATAAAATGTTTATTTAGCTTAATGATTAAGATCAGAATAATGAAAACCTAAAAAAGTAACTTCTCAAACTTATGTGGGCTATTTAAAAACTTGTAAAAAATCCAGACTACTATTTTTGAAAATTCTAATGACATTCATCCATTACTAGCTAAATTAGCTACTAAATAAGGTATAATATGTTTCCATAGCTAAATTATTAAGATCAGAATAATGAAAAGCGTAAAAAGGTAACATTTCAAACTTATGTGGGTTATTTAAATAAAATTCAAAAATCGTAGCTATCGTTTTTGAAAATTCTAATAGCAGTCGTGAGTTACTGGCTTAATTAACTAAAAAATGAGGTATAATAACATGTTTATTTAGCTAAATTATTAAGATCAGATTAATGAAAAATGTAAAAAAGTTACCTCTCAAAGTTATGTGGACTATTTAGAAAATTGTGAAAAGTCGTAGCTATTATATTTCAAAATTCTAATGACAGCCATGCGTTACTAGCTTAATTAACTACAAAATGAGATATAAAATGTTTATTTAGCTTAATTATTAAGATCAGAATAATGAAAACGTAAAAAAGTAACTTCTCAAACTTATGTGGACTATTTAAAAAATTGTAAAAAATCGTAGCTATCGATCAGAATAATGAAAAGCATAAAAAAGTAACCTCTCAAACTTATGTGGGATATTAAAAAATTTGTAAAAAAATCATAGCTATTGTTTTTGAATATTCTAATGACAGTCATGTGTTACTAGCCTAATTACCTACAAAATGAAATATAATATGTTTATTTAGCTAAATTATTAAGATCAGAATAATAAAAATCGTAACAAATTAATATGGACTATTTAAAAAAATGTAGAAAATCGTAGCTATTATTTATGAAAATTATAATGACGGTCATGTCATACTAGCTTAATTAGTTATTCTATTTGATTTTCAAAATTCATTATCGATCGATTTTTATACGTAAAAAGTAGTCAAGACATGAAATTTAAAATTTTACAAATCTCAACTCATTTTCAGAATTATAATTTTAAATGTATCGTTATCTGGTTAACCATGAGGCATTTGATACAATTATAAATGGATTATTATCATCCTATAACAACTAATTAACCATACATACTTTTTAGTTTGAAAATAATTACCAAACGCTGGGTATATTGATTGCTTCCTTATCATGGTAATTTAAATAATTGTTGTTATTGTCTAACTTTAGGTTTAGTATTTCATGCTAGGGCATGCATATGCCGTCTTAGCATTATTTAACTTTAGTAACCCGCCTAAGAGCTTATTATGTTATAAGCGCACACATACATGTACTGTTGTATTATAGTAATATGTGCGGTGTTAGAATATTATACATATAATATAGAAAAACATTATTTATGGTTGTATATTTACTACTTAATACATCAATTATTGGTTTATTATATTATATGTATATTATATACATTACTCTTAAAACTATATTCGATTCCATAATTTACCTTCTGTAGGCTGATACACGGCTGTTCTGGAATTATTTTAAAACTTTTTGTGCATAAAACGTAAAGAAACGTTGATGTGTTAAGACAGGCCTTCCTGTAGGTACTACCCTTCCACTTCGCTGCAAAACAATGGTGTTCTGTTTGTTTCTTTACTCTCTTACATTCCGGATGCCTAGGGCTTCGGTGGCTGCTTGATTATATTAATTTTTAATTTTTTCCAGCTAATGTTAATATTCGGCAATATAAAGAATTATTTTGAGGGTGATTCATAGATAGTTAACAATTGTTTTTGATTGTTACTTACAAAATTGAAGCAATAGATGACGGTGTTTAATAATATAATGTGATTAGTAGATGTAGTAGTTCTTCTGCCTTTATTGGAATACTCTCTATTTTTTTTGTGCTGATAGTGTTTTTGTTAATTCGTCCCAGAGTAACTTCACGTTTATGTGATTGCTTCTGTTTATTTAGTTTTTTATTGGTAAAACGTAATCGCACGAAAATGTTCTCTATTGTATTCATTTTTTTTAATAGAGATGAATGAAGTTACTGTAAACGACATATATAACGCTCGTACATCAAAACTTTTTGAGTATGTATACCGTGAAAATGTCAAACTTTACGATATAATTGGCATATGGCAGCATATACAAATTATTGAAATTATCCTCCAGGTTTTTGAGATATGAATTTTTGAAATTACAATTCACTTTATACAAGCATTTGTATCAATTTCGGATGGAGTAAAAAAATACTTAGCAGGATTCGTTACCAACCTTGATTTTTTCATAAATAGCCTAGTCCTTCCGAATCATGACCATGTATAAAATATTGAAATTATCCTTCAGAGCTTTGAAATATGAATTTTTGAAATTACAATTCACTATATACAAGCATTTGTATCAATTTCGGATGGAGTTAGAAATACTTAGCAGGATTCTCTACCAACCTTGATTTTTTCACAACTAGCTTTGTTTTTCTGAATAATGACCATGTAGAAATTATTGAAATTATCCTTCAGGGTTTTGAGATATGAATTTTTGAAATTACAATTCGCTATATTCAAGCATTTATATCAATTTCGGATGGAGTTAGAAATACTTAGCAAGATTCTCTACCAACCTAGATTTTTTCACAAATAGCTTAGTTTTTCTGAATAATGACGATGTAAAAATTATTGAAATTATCCTTCAGGGTTTTGAGATATGCATTTTTTAAATTACTATTCGCTATATACAAGCATTTGTATTAATTTCGGATGGAGTTTAAAAATATTTAACAGGATTTGTTAGCAACCTTGATTTTTTCGTAAATAGCCTAGTCCTTCTGAATCATGACCGTGTAGAAAATATTGAAATAATCCTTCAGGTTTTTGAGACATAAATTTTTGAAATTATAATTCACTATATACATTTGTATCAATTTCGGAGGGAGTTAAAAAATACTTAGCAGGATTCGTTACCAACCTTGATTTTTTCATAAATAGCCTAGTCCTTCTGAATCATAACTATGTAGAAAATATTGAAATTATCCTTCAGGTTTTTGAGATATGAATTTTTGAAATTACAATTTACTATATACAAGCATTTGTATCAATTTCGGATGGAGTAAAAAAATACTTAGCAGGATTCGTTACCAACCTTGATTTTTTCATAAATAGCCTAGTCCTTCTGAATCATGACCATGTATAAAATATTGAAATTATCCTTCAGAGTTTTGAAATATGAATTTTTGAAATTACAATTCACTATATACAAACATTTGTATCAATTTCGGATGGAGTTAAAAAAATACTTAGCAGTATTCGTTACCAACCTTGATTTTTTATAAGTAGCCTAGTCCTTCTGAATCATGACCATGTAGAAATTATTGAAATTATCCTTCAGGGTTTTGAGATATGAATTTTTGAAATTACAATTCTCTATATATAAGCATTTATAATATCAATTTCGGATGGAGTTAGAAATACTTAGCAGGATTCTCTACCAACCTTGATTTTTTCACAAATAGCTTAGTTTTTCTGAATAATGACCATGTAGAAATTATTGAAATTATCCTTCAAGGTTTTGAGATATGAATTTTTGAAATTACAATTCACTATATACAAGCATTTGTATCAATTTCGGATGGAGTTAAAAAATACTTAGCAGGATTCTCAACCAACCTTGTTTTTTTTCACAAATAGCTTAGTTTTTCTGAATAATGACGATGTAAAAATTATTGAAATTATCCTTCAGGGTTTTGAGATATGAATTTTTTAAATTACTATTCGCTATATACAAGCATTTGTATCAATTTCGGATGGAGTTTAAAAATATTTAACAGGATTCGTTAGCAACCTTGTTTTTTTCGTAAATAGCCTAGTCCTTCTGAATCATAACCGTGTAGAAAATATTGAAATTATCCTTCAGGTTTTTGAGATATAAATTTTTGAAATTATAATTCACTATATACAAGCATTTGTATCAATTTCGGAGGGAGTTAAAAAATACTTAGCAGGATTCGTTACCAACCTTGATTTTTTCGTATATAGCCTAGTCCTTCTGAATCATAACTATGTAGAAAATATTGAAATTATCCTTCAGGTTTTTGAGATATGAATTTTTGAAATAACAATTCGCTATATACAAGCATTTGTATCAATTTCGGATGGAGTTAAAAATACTTAGCAGGATTCGTTACCAACCCTGATTTCTTTTATAAATAGCCTAGTCCTTCTGAATCATGACCATGTAGAAATTATTGAAATTATCCTTCAGGGTTTTGAGATATGAATTTTTGAAATTACAATTCTCTATATATAAGCAATTGTATCAATTCCGGATGGAGTTACAAAATACTTAGCAGGATTCGTTACCAACCTTGATTTTTCGTAAATAGCCTAGTCCTTCTGAATCATGACCATGTAGAAATTATTGAAATTATCCTTCAGGGTTTTGAGATATGAATTTTTGAAATTACAATTCGCTATATACAAGCATTTATATCAATTTCGGATGGAGTTAGAAATACTTAGCAGGATTCTCTACCAACCTTGATTTATTCACAAATAACTTAGTTTTTCTGAATAATGACCATGTAGAAATTATTGAAATTATTCTTCAGGATTTAGAGATATGAATTTTTGAAATTACAATTCACTATATACAAGTATTTGTATCAATTTCGGTTGGTGTTAAATAATACTTACCAGGATTCGTCACCAACCTTGATTTTTTCACAAATAGCTTAGTCCTTCTGAATTATGACCATGTAGAAACTATTGAAATTTTTCATCAGGTTTTTGAGATATGAATTTTTGAAATTACAATTGACTATATACAAGCATTTGTATCAATTTCGGATGAAGTTAAAAAATACTTAGCAGGATTCGTTACCAGCATTGATTTTTTCATAAATAGCCTAGTCCTTCTGAATCATGACCATGTAGAAATTATTGAAATTATCCTTCAGGGTTTTAAGATATGAATTTTTGAAATTACAATTCACTATATTCAAGCATTTCTATCAATTTGGGATGGAGTTAAAAAATACCTAGCAGGATTTGTTGCGAACGTTAATGTTGGCCCAATCCCGAAATAAAAAAGGCAACCCTCTTGCTTTTGATTATTAAACATTTTCTTTCGTTTTATTCTATGCATAACATTGTGTTTGAAATACCAATTAGTTGCTACATACAATAACAATTATTTGTGAATGCTTTATCTTAACCGTATATATTTCGCACGTTCTTAATTTATATTGTTCAGAGTGGATATACGTGACTGCAAAAGAAAACACTTTAGGTTAAGATAAAGGAAATTGAAACAAGAGTGCAGTGGTGTAAGCTAATAATAGATAATACAAATCGAAAGCAATATCCCTAATTGAATAAGTTTGCACTTTATGTGAACAATTTTAAAAGACGTATTATTATTGTGATAATTTTATTTATTTATTTTATTGTTTTCTACATTAATCATACATCAGATACTAATATGCAAAAACATTTAATATGCTTAATCGAACACGCCTTAACTAAATAATAATGTTTGAAAACTATAAGCTGCATTTTAAATAAATCACTAAATTTTTTTTTTCTCTAAAATTTATTAGTTTATTAGTATGTGTTTTGAACTATTTTGGCCCCTTTGATTGTAATAACTTTATTGTAATTCGCATTATAGCGGTATTGCACAAATAAATATTTTCATAATTGTTAAGTCCGTATGACATTATCTAGTTTCTTATATCGTTTCAGACGATGCAGACACAAACTACATAGTGTCTACACACATGTAGAATAATAATAAATTCACTTAACAACAATAACAAAATAACAACACCGTAATACACAATGTAATATCTAGAAATAGTTATACAGTTTAATATATGAATTCTTATATATATATATATATATATATATATATATATATATATATATATATATATATATATATATATATGTATATATATATATATATATATATATATATATATATATATATATATATATGTATATATATATATATATATATATATATATATATATATATAAAACGATATAGGAAACTAGATAATATCATACGGGCTTTAGCTGCAATTTATACTCGGCGAAAAACAATTGTTGGGACAACATACTTAAAAATTAATTTCAGACGACGGTAATTTTACCTAGTATTTATATAGTCGTTGAGTTTATTGTTTATTTACAATTTTACCTTAAATATTGCGTAACTAGGAAAGAAACAAACGGTAAGCACTTTTATTTTTATTGGAAATTTGGTGAATGCGCCGGGCAGTGAATACAATACACCAACATTCGGTTACTGAAATATGCTTACAATTTTACTTTTTCATATTTTTCACACCATGCAGTATAAATACATGTCTAATTTAAAAAATGGTTATAGAAGAAGAAGAAGAAGATATATTTATTGTAACATACATACATACAAAATATACATACATATACAAGAGGCCATCGACCGTGGTCTTTCAGCCCAAGGCAAACATGAAGGCGCGTTATGAAAATTGAATATGAATAATTACACAAAATAAGCAAGTTTGAAATCTTAATATACAAAAAAGTTATAGATTATATAGACTATGCAAACTTTAATTTTGAAAAAAAATTAACCAAAGACAAAGAAATAATGAATAATTTTGTATTTAATCAAAATTAAAGTACTTATTGCACTTATTATAAATCAAAGTATATGATCTATCACTGTAAATTAAATTATATAAATATGTATAATCCTTTCCATCATCATTAGGTACGTACAATTTCAAAAATATGCAAATCACCTCTTCCGGGCTGCATGTGAAACGACCCTTACCCTCTACATCACATTTACAGCCGTAACATAATGGACTTGGATACGAAAATATTTAAATTCAAAGCCTGTCGCGTTATCGCACACCTTTAATCATAATTCCGAGCGCAGATGCGCAAAGGGTTGTCACATTTTGTCCGCATCACAGCCAGACTTGACAAATGTCTCGCGTACGTACGCAAATTTACATCATGTAACACTGCGTTGCATGTGCCGGGGGTTGTTTACAATGGATTTGATATAACAGCGACAGGAGCATTGAATTGTACAGATGACGCAGATTTTTATTCGTTTCTCGAAATCTGTAGATGTAATCTTCAAAGCAGTTGAGTACTCGGGAAATATTTTAATAGGAGAGATTTATGTTTGTCAACATGGAAATATGTATACTATTGAAGAGTTAAACGGTGCTTTTATTATTATATACGTTGCTACTTTAAATATAACATAACAATATTATTTACCTGAATTATGTATCTCTAAAACTGATTTGAGAAAATATACTTTCCATGTGTTTTTCAATAGTTTTATTGAAAAACACATAGGATATATATTTTGTCAGAAAACACTTAGGAATATTGAACCTAACTAACCACAAAAAATTAAAAAATATATATGGTAACGAAACTAGCAAAGAAAAAGGACATTAATGGAAAAATTTAAGAAAGAAGAATAGACAGTCTTTGATGTCTTGTGACATTTTAATTATCATCTCATTCTCATTGAGCTCTTCCATGTTACGCGCCCCCTTCTTGATTTTCCTGATCTTGATATTTACTTCTTTTTGTTTTTAGTGATTTTAAGATTCTTTTACTTGCCTTGAATACGTCTTCCTCCTCGTTACTTATATTATATATATTTATAATTATTTAAACTAATTAAAAAAAACTCGTATGAGAATATATTTATACAATAGTTTCAAAATTAAGAACATACCTGAGTAAATATTTTTAAATACAATTTGTATTCAGTATTTTATAATTTAATGCATTACTATACTTTTTTTTAAAATAATTCATAAAAAGTATTTTTTACAACTAATGGAATTATATTATTCTTTTTAATAAAAAATCATTAATACTATTCCTACCTTCTTCCAAGCAGAATTAGTTACAATCAGCAACTTAACGTCACAACGACTTTACACCCGGACTCCCGTGTGCGCCCCGAGTTAAGTTCGGGGTGAAACTGAGTACCGAGGAAAAGGGCAAACGCGTGGAAATTCGTTAAAGAAAGACAGACGATACACGGATATTGCGCATAGGAACGCGCTACTCACTCATTATAGTAATAATAATAATAATAAAGGCAAGCGAACTTGCATATGTGCCTCTAATTGGGCCCCGCAAATTTTAGGGCACACGCGTAATAGTTAAAGCAATTACTGCAAATATATGAGGGGTGCATTTTTGGAGGTAATAACTTTAATGGACATAATCTGCTTTGTCGCAGGTCGCCGGAAAATTAACTTGTGGTGTCGCAAATGCAGTTCCGGTAATCATACTAAATTACTAATTATGAACTGAAGGTAAATTAGAAATAATGCAATATGCGATGTTGGGACGGTTGAAAATTTTGCTGTGTTTATTTAACGTGTAGGTTGTGTGCAAAACGTGCGCAAACAGATATATGTGTTTGTTAGATTAATTTAAATAAATGATAAACGAGGATCAACAAATATGAGTTGGTTTTATTTACAAAATATATATATATTATAAAAGGTCCTACACGATCAATAATATTGTTAATATTTTAGAATAATGACAGTATTACTGTACGATAACATTTAAAATGTTAGTTATTCTAAAATATTGACAGTATTACTTATCGTGTAAGGTATAGTAACGAGGGAATGAAGAGAATACTGATGTATATCCGGATAATTGATTACTTGATAAATATAAAAATAAAATGCTGTGGCAGGAAAACCAAGAAATAAAAAGAGAGAATTTAGAAATTAAACAAAAACTCGAAAAACTTGACAAAATGAAAGTGACCATTCAGGTAAAAAAGCACAAAAACTAGGAAAGTAAACATGCCTGAATGAATTATAGAACGAAGAAGATAAAGAAGAATTAATGAAGAATAAATAACAAGCAAGGAAGAATTTATATAAACGACGATGAGACAAAAATAGAAAGAGAGCGAAACACACAAATAAGAAAAATCTCTGAACGAAGAACCAGACAATATAACAGAAGCAGAAGTAAAAGAAGCACCTATAAAATTAAGAAATGGTAAAACAGCAGGCCATGATAACATAAAAGCTTACCAACTCAAAAATATGGGCGAGGAAGGTGTAAATTTGTTAAAACAGCTTCTAAACACTATATGGAAAAGTGGAAAAAATCCAAATGACTGGAAGAAAGCAGTAATATTCTCAGTATACAAAAAAGGAGACAACAAAAACTGCAATAATTACAGGGGAATATCACTAATATGCACAACTGTTAAAATGTCAGAGGTTATACTAGAAAGTAAACTAAGACAACAAACAGAAATAACGATGGAAAATGCACAAAGTGGCTTCAGGAAGGGCCACTCAACGCAGGACCATATAGTTACACTAAGAAAACTGATGGAGAAAACAATGGGCCATGATAGTAAATTATTCATAGCATTTATGGACCTGGAAAAAGCGTTCGACAGAGTACCGACAAAAACGATGTGGAATATATTACAAAAGAGGCAAATAAGCAAACAACTACAAAGACCAAGAGAAGGTATATACAGAAAGACATACAATTACATAAGGACAGGAAATCAGATATCACAGGAATTTACAACCAAACAAGGACTAAGACAAGACTTAAGGTCGTTTTAGACAAGATAATTTCTTGACTCAAAAGTTAGTCAAGATGCGAGACAATCTAAATTGTCTTATCATACAGCAAATTATTTGAAATATTGAATTTGATGGTAGATCGAATGGAAAAATATAGCGCGTTCTATTTGTCAAGGACAAATTGTATGGGAGGATATATGAATTCATTTCTTGAACAACTTTTGAGTTAAGAAATTGTCATGTCTAAAACGACCTTTAGATTGCTAAGGGGTGGATTCACAATTATATATAATATATAATATGCTGTATCAGAGAATAATATCCTGACTAAAATATCTCTTATTTCAAAATATTCCCATTCATTCCCTCAATCTCTTTCAACACATAAATCTTAATTTTTGCACCTGCCCCAGATCTGGTAAATAAAATTAGCGTTTTCACCGAGGGCGTCGGGAATCAGCGTGCATCCGAAATAAATTTACTCATGTCTAATTCATGCCGACGATGTTTACAAAATTGAATTTACTCCTCGCTGTCTCCTGAAAATCGCCGTGAGTGTGCAATAATAAAAATAAACGAGGCGAACTTAAGCGGAATCGACGGGAAATGCTAATGCCGCCCTCGATTTTTCACTCGCACGCCGCCGCCACCGTCTACATAATTGAGCAACAGGTAATAACAGTGGAGTATGAAATGCACGCAATGCTTACAGGAGTGCAACAACAACGTCATATAATGATATGTAATCGATGTTACAGATGCACGTGCCAGATTATTACTTTTTATTTTATTTGTGTAGTGGTGTTGGTCTGTATAGAGCTGACGTTTGCAGGTGGAAAATCAATAGCAAATTGCGCAGAAATATTGTCCAGTTTAATAAAACAAGTTATTAGATGTATAATTCAAGTTGAGCGAATTATATTGATTGAGTCTATATCATAATTTCGACATTTATAATATCGATATTCAAAATACCAATCCACAAAATAAAGACAGGATCGAAATACCGATAACATTTAAATCTATATATTCATAATACCAACAGTATCGAAATATCTACATTCAAAATCCCGACAGTATTATAATGCCAACAGTATTATAATCCCGACAGAATTATAATCCCGACAGTATTATAATCCAGACAGTATTATAATCCCGACAGTATTATAATCCCGACCGTATTATAATCCAGACAGTATTATAATCCCGACCGTATTATAATCCAGACAGTATTATAATCCCGACAGTATTATAATCCCGACAGTATTATAATCCCGACAGTATTATAATCCCGACAGTATTATAATCCCGACAGTATTATAATCCCGACAGTATTATAATCCCGACAGTATTATAATCCTGACAGTATTATAATCCCGACAGTATTTAAATAACGACATTCAAAATGCCGACAGTATCAGAATCCCGATATTCAGAGTCTCATCATGTTTGAATTCCCGAAAAGATCCTTTTCAAATTCGGCTTGGAAGCAGATCTATAGTAACTACTTCAGGGAACATTAAATAGATAGACAAATCACCAACGTGCAGAGGCTGTGGGGAAGAAGAAGAAAACCCGTTAGGACTTTGGGATTGTCAATTTAAATTCATATAAATAAAGATTTAAAAAAAAGTCAATCATTCATATTAATCTCTATAACAATATTAATTATAAAAATATATGGCGCAATGGTCGAATATGTCATAAATATGGTAATAACAACGCGCTACCCCATTTATAATGTTTTATTATTTCATAATACTATTCTTCTAAAACATTCAGAACTTTGTTTATTTTACTAGTGAATTAATGAATTCCTTAAATGTCCGTACATCCCGTTTTCCCATGTAGAAAATATTTGCTAGATGCAACTAATCGGAACAGAGTAAATCCAATCTACTCTAGATATATTTTCTATCCCAACGCCGCGCTTTGAAAGATAGAAACTAATTTATATTCGGAATAAAAGAGATAAAAAGCATGTAGGTTGTGCTTTTATGAAAAAGGTGTATTACATTTGCTACTGTGCTTTAATCAACGAATGTAAGGATTATGCTAAATACTTTTTAAACAGCCAACCTTTGGCATACATCGCATCTGTACGATACAAAAAATCTTCATTTGGTATAACATACACATAATAAATACAAATCCAACTCAACATCGTATTTAATCATCATCATGATATATCAACCAATTTCGTATACTGCTGGACATAGGTCTCCCGCAATTTTATCCATTCTTGCCGATCTTGTACTGCTTCTATCCAGTTGGTTTTAATCCTTTTGATGTCGTCAGTCCAACTATTTCGGTGGGCATCAATTCAAGTTACTTGAACTATGTACGACATTGTTTCTCATATTTTTGTATACATTAGAAGTAAATAAATAAATGAAATTAATTGAATCATAGAAAGTAATGGATATAACAATGTAGCGCAGAGTTCAAGTCGTTTGAAATAGTGGACGGGCATAGTTTGGTTGGTAGGGGCCACCCGCCCACCCCACCTTCGTTCGTATAGTTGTTCCATAGGATAACACTCTTCTTCGAATAGTTTACACAATATAAAACGTCTGTATCTATTGAAAAAAATACCCACCTTCGCTTGCATAGTTTTGTAAATAGATGCAGACGTTTTATATTGTATAAACTATTCTAAGAAGAGTGTATATCCTATGGAACAACTATGCGAACGAAGGTGGGGTGGGCGGGTGTTCCCTACCAACCAAACTATGCCCGTCCACTATTTCAAATGACTTGAACTCTGCACTACATTGTTATCCATTACTTTTTATGATTCAATTAATTTCATTTATTAATTTACTTCTAATGTATAAAAAAAAAGATAAACAATGTCGTACATAGTTCAAGTAATTTGAAATAGTGGAAGGGCATAGTTTGGTTGGTAGGGGCCACCCGCCCACCCCTCCTTCACTCGCATAGTTGTTCCATAGGATAACACTCTTCTTAGAATAGTTTATACAATATAAAACGTCTGCATCTATTGAAAAAACTATGCTAGCGAAGGTGGGTATTTTTTTCAATGGATACAAACGTTTTATATTGTGTAAACTATTCGAAGAAGAGTGTTATCCTATGGAACAACTATGCGAGCGAAGGTGGGGTGGGCGGGGGGCCCCTACCAACCAAACTATGCTCGTCCACTATTTCAAACGACTTGAACTCTGCGCTACATTGTTATCCATTACTTTCTATGATTCAATTAATTTCATTTATTAATTTACGCCTAATGTATACAAAAAAGTGAGAAATAATGTAGTACATAGTTCAAGTAATTTGAAATAGTGAAAGGGCATAGTTTGGTTGGTAGGGGCCACCCGCCCACCCCCCTTCGCTCGCATAGTTGTTACATAGGATAACACTCTTCTTCGAATAGTTTACACAATATAAAACGTCTGTATCCATTGAAAAAAGTATGCGAACGAAGGTGGGTATTTTTTTTAATGGATACAGACGTTTTATATTGTGTAAACTATTCGAAGAAGAGTGTTATCCTATGGAACAACTATGCGAGCGAAGGTGGGGTGGGCGGGTGGCCCCTACCAACCAAACTATGCCCTTTCACTATTTCAAATTACTTGAACTATGTACGACATTGTTTCTCATTTTTTTTTATACCTTAGAACTAAATTAATAAATGAAATTAATTGAATCATAGAAAGTAATGGATAACAATATAGAGCAGAGTTCAAGTCGTTTGAAATAGTGACGGGCATAGTTTGGTTGGTAGGGACCACCCGCCCACCCCACCTTCGCTCGCATAGTTGTTCCATAGGATAACACTCTTCTTAGAATAGTTTATACAATATAAAACGTCTGCATCTATTGAAAAAAGTATGCAAGCGAAGGTGGGTATCTTTTTCAATGGATACAGACGTTTTATATTGTGTAAACTATTCGAAGAAGATTGTTATCCTATGGAACCACTATGCGAGCGAAGGCGGGGTGGGCGGGTGTCCCCTACCAACCAAACTATGCCCTTCCATTATTTCAAATTACTTGAACTATGTACGACATTGTTTTTCATTTTTTTATACATTAGAAGTAAATTAATAAATGAAATTAATTGAATCATAGAAAGTAATGGATAACAATGTAGGGCAGAGTTCAAGTCATTTGAAATAGTGGACGGGCATAGTTTGGTTGGTAGGGGCCACCCGTCCGCCCCACCTTCGCTCGCATAGTTGTTCCATAGGATAACACTCTTTTTAGAATAGTTTATACAATATAAAACGTCTGCATCTATTGAAAAAACTATGCAAGTGAAGGTGGGTATTTTTTTTCAATGGATACAGACGTTTTATATTGTGAAGAAGAAGAGTGTTATGCTATGGAACAACTATGCGAGCGAAGGAGGGGTGGGCGGGTGGCCCCTACCAACCAAACTATGCCCTTCCACTGATTCAAATTACTTGAACTATGTACTACATTGTTTTTCACTTTTTTGTATACATTAAGCGTAAATTAATAAATGAAATTAATTGAATCATAGAAAGTAATGGATAAATAACAATGTAGTGCAGAGTTCAAGTCGTTTGAAATAGTGGACGGGCATAGTTTGGTTAGTAGGGGCCACCCGCCCATCCCACCTTCTCTCGCATAGTTGTTCCATAGGATAACACTCTTTTTAGAATAGTTTATACAATATAAAACGTCTGCATCCATTGAAAAAAGTATGCGAGCGAAGGTGGGTATTTTTTTTCAATGGATAGACATAGACGTTTTATATTGTGTAAACTATTCGAAGAAGAGTGTTATCCTATGGAAAAACTATGCGAGCGAAGGTGGGGTGGGCGGGTGTAGTCAAGTGCTGCTTTCAAATCCACACCGCAAACATTCTCCCTTTACATTACAGCGCTTCCTCCACCATTCTAGCTAGCATGCAGATCTGCTCTCTTGACACTATTCCCTTTCTATACCCACCTTGACTTTCCGGCAGCAACCTTCTTCTGTCCACCTCGCCGTCCAGTATGTCTTTCACCATTGTCTTTGTTAGCTTGTTCCCTGCACTCATTAACCGGATACCCGGATATCGTTATTAGGGCTACTCCCCCTTTATTTACTGGAACAATCACGCGCCACTCTTCTAGCATCTCCGCCGCTCCACTCACCACCCTATTAATACATTGAACTCACTTCCCTCCACCGGCAACCTCTTGTATGCTTTAGGCTTTAACGTGTCTTCTCCCGCCGCCTTTCCAAATTTCAACTGACCCCGCGTCACTTCCAGCTGATTTCAAGGGAACTGCTCTTCTCTTCTCTTATCTTTTATCTGAATAATTGATTACTTGATCAATATTGAAGGAAGATTCAAGCAAATACTGACAGTGCTAGGATTGACGGTATTATTGACCATGTAAGGTGGCTTTTAAAGGCACCTTACACGGCCAACAATACTGACAGTATTCTAAAATATTGACAGTATTACTGATGATGTAAGGTGTAGTATTGATGGATTGAACAGAATACTGGTGTCAATGTTAAGAAAACATATTTAAAAGGTTCGTAATTCTAAAATATTGACAGTATTACATATCGTGTAAGATATAGTAATGATGGAATGAAGAAAATACTAATGTTTATCCGGATAATTGATTGTTTGATAAATATTGAAGCAAATACTAACAGTACTAGGAATGACAGTATTATTGAACGTGTAAGGTGCCTTATAGTTCAGATATTTACTTGAATTATTAAATTAATCTCCTTTAATCGGTGGTTGTAGTTATAGAGGCACCTTACACCGTCAATAATACTGTTAGTCCTAGTACTGTCAGTATTTACTTCAATCCTTCTTTTATATTTATCAAATAATCAATTATCCGGATAAACATTAGTATTTTCTTCATTCCATTATTACTATATCTTACACGATAAGTAATACTGTCAATATTTTAAAATAACAAACCTTTTTAATATGTTATCTTACAGTAATACTTCATCATTATTCTAAAATATTGACAGTATTATTGATCGTGTAAGGTGCCTTTTTAATCGGTGGTAGTAGAAGTTATAGAGGCACCTTACACGCTCAATAATACTGTCAGTCCTAGTACTGTCAGTATTTGCTTTAATCCTCATTTTATATCTATCAAGTAATCAATTATCTGGATAAACATCAGAATTCTCATAATTCCATCATTAATATATCTTGCACGATAAGTAATACTGTCAATAGTTTAGAATAATAAACATTGTAAACATGTAAATTACAGTGACTATAAGGCACCTTACACGATCAATAATACTGTCAATATTTTAGAAAATAACAGTATTGCTGCTCGATAATACTGCCATTTTCTAAAATATTGACAGTATTATTGATCGTGTAAGGTGTCTTATAGTCACTGTAATTATTTTTAATTATCAGATTACAATCCATTACATATAATACCAACAAAACAAATTAGACAAACTCTACTTTTTTAATAAATACACGTTGATTGAAAATCCATTGATACGCCACTGGCACGCCGCCAGCTCGGTCGGTAAACGGATGCGTGCGCAACTAACAGTTGAAGTACGTTGTTAACAGAATAACCGCGCGTCGTTTCAACTCCCGATTTTCCACGGCTGAAAATAAGGTAAAAACAATCAATCTGATTATAAAATTATCACCAAACTATTCGTTATTGCACGCGCTTTCCAGTGGTATAACTCACTCTGCTGTACATTAATTTTCCTGTGAGATATCACGGTGGCGTCACTTGGCTTGAATTGTACACGCTAAACAACGCGATTGTTAGTTGTCAAATATTACATTCGTATAATAATGCAGCTTGTATGGGGCGTATGTTAAAACCATATATTATACCTTACACGTTAGTAATACTGACAATATTTTAGAATAATGAACATTTTAAACATGTTATCGTACAGAAATACTGTAATTATTCTAAAATATTTACAGAATTATTGACCGTGTAAGGAGCCTTTTTAATTGGTGGTAGTAGAAGTTATAGAGCCACCTTACACGCTCAATAATACTGTCAGTCCTGGTACTGTTAGTATTTGCTTTAATCCTCTTTTTATATTTATCAAGCAATGAATTATCCGGCAAAACATCAGAATTCTCTTAATTCCATCTTTTATATATAACGATAAGTAATACTGTCAATATTTTAGAATAATAAACATTTTGTTATGTTATCGAGCAGCAATACTATAATTTTCTAAAATATTTACAGTATTATTGATCGTGTAAGGTGTCTTATAGTCACTATAATTATTTTTAATTATCAAATTACAATCCATTACATATAATACCAACAAAAAATATTAGACAAACTCTACTTTTATAATAAATACACGTTGATTGAAAATCCATTGATACGCCACTGGCACGCCGCCAGCTCAGCCGGTAAGCGGATGCGCGCGCAACTAATAGTTGAAGTACGCTATGACAGAATAACCGCGCGTCGTTTCAACTCCCGATTTTCCACGGCTGAAAATAAGGTAAAAACAATCAATCCGATTATAAAATTATCACCAAACTATTCGTTATTGCACGCGCTTTCCAATGGTATAACTCGCTCTGCTGTACATTAATTTTCCTGTAAGATATCACGGTGGCGTCACTTGGCTTGTTAGTACGCGCTAAACAACGCGATTGTTAGTTGTCAAATTACATTCGTATAATAATGCAGCTTGAGTGGGGAGTATGTTACAACTATATAACTTTTTGCTGGCTTTCTAATGGTATAAGTTGCTAGGCTGTACGAGATTTCTATATATAAAAACCGCGATATGACTAAATGAAAATTATCTGTCAATATTGTGGGGTTATTGTGTGTGTGTGCTTGGATTTTGTGAAAATCACTTGTAGGTTGCACACTGTGCTACTTTTATGTATACAAACAGCAATATATTATTATCATAATAATGAATACATTACAGCATGCTCCGCCATACGTTAGTCTATTGTTTATCTACAGGAAACACTAGCTAACTGTATGCAACTCAACATACATCTTATGCGATAAGAATGCTGTGGGTGATTTTGAACATACAACATTAGCTCGATTAGCCCTGTCCGTTTGGCTACTACTGGTGATTAGTAGTCACAAATGCTGACGTCACGCTCATACTAATAGCACAGCGTGACGTCAGCATGTGTCACTATTAGTCACTAGTAGTAGCAAAACGGACAGGGCCAATTAAGTCTCTGGTGTTTGGGCAAAAGGATATTGGTCAGTCATTTCAGATTAGTTCTAGATAAGTTAAAGCGGCCTGTGGCTGCAATTTTACAAGACCTTTATTGGCATTTCCCTCACTGCCCCTCCACATCACAAACCTCAAGAAAAATATACAAAAATAAAAATAAAAATACAATATAAATAAAAGTACTACTCCGCCAAAAATTACACATTACCCCCATCTATCGCCGCTCTCTTTGCCCTTGCCACTTTCCTCTCCCACGTCAGCCTCCTGCAGATTTTCACGCCTTCCCCATCCTCGCATAACCATTCATTCAGCTTTCTGCAGTCTCCCACCCACTCTGCTTTCACACCCTCACATTCTTCGCTAAGGTGCCACCACGTGTCGCTTCCCTTACTACACAGCGCACACGCGGTGTACCCTAAACCCATCCACACTTTCCTCCCTCTCTCGTCTAACCCACACCTCCCTCTTGCCATGCATACCTTGTCCTCCCTGCTCCACTCACCCCTGGCTAAGTAACTCGGGAGTCTCCCATTCACTTGCCACTCTACGTAGCCAGGGTTGTAAGAGCTCTCATTCATTCTAGTCTGCCGTTCTTGCCACTCAATACCTCTCAATCTCTCTCTTACCTCAGTTCCTAGGCTTCCCATTTCTCTCAGCTTCTCCTCTACCCACACCTCAGACATACCCACTCTTTCATACATCCTTCCTCTATCCTTTCTCCAACCACTCTCCGTCCTACTCTTACACCTCATCCATACCTCCCGCACCAGTCTTTGCTCATCCAATTCCTGCAATCTTTCTTCAAACTTCACAACCCTTACACACGTCTCCCACCACATACTCATACGAGACTCAGACTCTTCAGGAGCACACCTTGCTCTCTCTCTATCACATCCCACTCACGCAATTCCCACACTTCCACTTCATACAACAGAATAGGTTTTACACACGCATCCCAGATCTTGCACGCCATTACGAGGTTACCGCCCCACAACCTCTCCCATTTCCTTCTCGCTATTCCCCAAGCCATTCTCGCTTTCGCTTGCATACTTTCCACATGCACCCTAAATCCTCCTCCACTGTCAAACCAGAAACCCAAATATTTAAAGACATTCACTCTCTCAATCATCCTTCCCTTCCATTTCAGCTCTTCCACTCTACCCCTTCTACCCCTATTCCTAAACATCATCCATTTAGTCTTCTCCACATTCACTACTAGCCCTCTCCTATCCATGTACCTTCCCATTCTTTCCAACATCTCTTGCATCTCTTCCACTCTCTTGGCTACTAATACTATGTCATCCGCATATGCCAGCATCCACACCTTGGTTCTCCCCACCACGACCCCTCCAGCCTGTCCTCTCCTCAGCGCCGCCTCCAACTCGCTTGTGTATAGATTGAACAGGAGGGGGCTTAGCGGGCACCCTTGCCTTACACCCACATTCACCCTAAACTTCTCAGACACTTCTCCATTCACTCTCGATTTTGCCCACGTCTCTTTATATATACTTCTCACCCACTCCACTCCTTCCACTTCCATACCCAATCTATCCATACATTCCACCAGTTTCCCCCTAGGAACTGAGTCATACGCCGCTTTCAAATCCACAAACACCGCATACACTCTCCCTTTGCACTCCAACGCTTCCTCCACCATTCTCGCAAGCGTGAAAATCTGCTCCCTCGTCCCTATTCCCTTTCGGAAACCCCCCTGGCATTCCGGCAGTAGCCCTTTTCTATCCACTTCCCTCGCTAGTCTATTTTTCACAATTGTCATCATCGCTTTGTATCCCGCATTCATAACGGTAATACCCCTATAATTATTTACGACCGATGCTGCTCCCCCTTTGTGTACCGGGACCACCACCCCCACACGCCACTCTTCCGGCAGTTCTTCGTCACCACTCCAGACTCTATTCAAAACCTCCAGTAACTTATCTTTTCCTTCCTCTGTTAATCTTTTGAAGGCCTCTGCCTTCAGCCCATCTTCCCCCGCCGCCTTTCCCAGTTTCAGCTGCCCTATGGCCACGTCGACCTCTTCCCGCGAAAACGCCTCCCTTCCTACCACCGGTCTCGGACTCCTTAAATCCACCTCTGACCCCGCCATCTCTCTACAGCTCTTCTCCCACTCTGCCAGCTATATGCTAACGTTGCCCTTTTTTACGCTTCCCCTCAGAATTTCCCACAACCCTTTCTCTGTCACACAGTCCCTCAACCTCGTTTCTACCTTCTGCAACTCCTCTATCTTCTTCCTCTCGCAGGTTCTCTCGAACTCCCTCTTCGCCTGATTGGCCCTTTCCATTTCACCTCTCCCATTTCTCCACTTCGCCATTGCTCTTCGCCAGCTCGACTTCTTCACCCTACATTCCTCGTCAAACCAACTCTCCCTCTGCCCCCCACTCTTCTTCTCCAATGCAGCCACCATCACTCTCTCCAACTGGAGCATCGAATGCACATCCTCCCATTTGACGCGTTTTAGTTTTTTCTCATATGCATCCAAATCCGGCTCGCTCCATCCAACCTCTGCTGCCCCTTTCTCTGTTCTCCCTTCCCAACGTTCCTCACCCTAACGACCACCTCCACCGGTACATGATCCGACCCTCCTACGTTTTCCACATTGAAGCATGTGTGAGTACCTGCAGAAAGTATTTCATCCTCTTGGGTTGTTAGAGGATGTAAGGATCCCTTCCTGGCAAGTTCATCTGCTATTTCGTTCCCCTTGATGCCATTATGTCCTTTGATCCAGCAGAGTTCTAGTTTGTTATATTTAGCTAGCTCCTCCAGGTTGCGTAGACATGAATATAGCTCTTTCGACACAAATGTGTTGGCATTTAGTGCATTTAGAGGTGCTTTGCTGTCGATGAGTATTTGGATATGTTTATTCTTAATATCCCTTTCAGCTAAAATTTGAACACACTTTAGTATTCCTGTTAATTCAGCTTGGAAGACTGAGGTGAGTCCAAGTGGTGCACTTATCTTAAAATCGAGTTCTGGTGAGAATTTTCCATAGTCAGCTCTGGTCTTAGTTTTGAATCCATTAGTATACATGGTTATGTTGGCGCCTTGTGGGACACCATCCAGTAAGGTGATGGTCTGCAAATGTTTGACAAAACTGTATTTGGGTAGAATTCTGTCGCACTTACCTTTTATGAGGGGGTCTAGTTTGATAGTTTCAGTCAGTATGCTCCTGTGTCCAATGATTCTACCTTTATCATGCCACAGGTTGAGTGAAGATAGCTTTAATGCTGTTTTTACTGCAGTCTCCCTTATAAGAAGGTCGAGTGTTTGTAGACATAACAGTGCTTCAAGAGCTGCTGTGAGTGTTTTTTTCATAGCGCCGGTGATGGCAAGACACGCCATCCGCTGGATGTGTGATAGCTTTGAGATTGTTGTGACTTGTTTGGTTTTCGACCATCAGACTATTGCACCATATGCGATAGTTGGTCTTATGATCGCGGTATATATCCATTGGGTGATCTTGGTCTTGTTTTACCAATCGCCCTGCGGCATTGCCAAAATGAGATGCAGGCTAGCAGCTTGGATGTTAAATGCTCATTCCAGTTCAGTTTTGTATCCATGATTAATCCTAGATATTTTACTTTATCTGTGAGTGTCAGAGGGACATTAAAGAGGGTTGGCATGTTCATGATCTCGAGTTTTCTCTTTCTCGTAAAATCAGCTCTGTCTTTTTTTGGATTTACTGTTAGCGAATGGCTATCGCACCAGTTCTCAACAATCTTTAGGGCAGTTTGCATGAGATTGCAGAGTACACTTTCAAAACTGCCATTTATCATAATCACTATGTCATCAGCATAGTATCCTGAGTTGTTTAATTCCAGGAGGAGGCTATCAACTACAAGGTCCCACAAAAGGGGCGAGAGGACTCCACCTTGAGGACAGCCTCTTCCTGCAACTTTTTTAGATGTTACGTCATCTAGTGGTACTTGGATTGTTCTTAGACCAAGCATATTTTTTATCGACCCCCTCATAGTGGGATGAATCCCGTGAGCTGTTAGAGCATTATCAATACTCTTAAAAGGAAATCGAATCTAGACAACATAATAAATTCGACCTGTCCCTGAGAGATCAAATGCGCCCGATGGACGATTTGTGGAGATTTGTCGGTAATTCACCGGTAGATCTGATAATGACTGGTACTATGAGGACATTTTTCAGGTGGCGTAGCTTTCTGTATAATTATTATTATTATTAAAATTAATTCCAGTCTACAATTGAAATACAGATGCGTTTAAAAATCAAATTAAGTAGTATGTGTGCAAAATTGTTTTGTGTGTTAATTTTTTCTCATTTACATGACTATTAGCCAACTATAAATGTAATTAGAGTTATTTTTTGGTAATAATTTTTTAATCCAATTAATACAATACCATTAATTGGATTAAAAAATTATTATCACCAAAAAATAACTCTAATTACATTTTTAATTACATTTATAGTTTGCTAGTAGTCATGCGTAAATGAGGAAAAAAATTATGTGAAAACAACCCACTCCCCAGGTTTTTAATTAATAATAAAATACAGTCGGTAATTTCATTCCTAAATGTATTTGTTGCAAATATGCGTACCCCCCTTGTATGCTAGCAAAATGGAACAGGTCGCTTAATAAAAGTCAACAAAAAATGTCTATAAATATATCCGCGGTCAGCGCGCAATGAGATAGACGAATTCTTGTTGCTTATCGCTCTGCGCAGTCACGAATGCGTCAGTCTTAGCCCGTCATCCGATGGTACCGGTGGCTTAGCTAAACCATTTACAATACCATTATTACCTTACATTCAGTGGTTTTAATTGTGAATAGTATCAGTAGTGCAGTGAGTGCTAGTGTAAATAGTGCAGTGAGTTCTAGTGTAAATGGGTGCTGCGTGTAATGGGGTAAGCCGAATTTTGAGATAATTAGTGGAGGCTTCCACATTTTTTATGTCGTACGACGTACTTTAATTGCGATCGTACGACTTGCTATTTGATCGCATTATTATTATACCATATAACAATTTAAGGTGTGTTTATACTGACAAAATATTAATTAATAAATTAAACACAACAAATCACTTCAAATACGGAATATTATGAATTATTTATGTTCACAAAAAAGAAAGTTCATTTACTATTTAGTTCTTAGTACTTATTTAATTACAATAAACAATATTATGGGACATAATCATCTGAAATTGACTCATTATTTATTACTATTTATTATTGATTATTGATTATTTGATTTATTATTTATTATTTTATGTCGGCATAAACCCACCTTTAATCAGACGGTTGTGTGATATAATAATTGTGTGAAATTAATTTAAATCGCTGGGGCTGTTATAATATATACATAACATTATATTGTTTGTATAAATCCAAAATATATAATGTAACATCTTTTTATTCGCTAATCTGCATGATTCACCTGCAAATATATCTCTTACAACCGCGCTCGGGTTTTTTCCATACAAAAAAACGCGCGGTGTGAGCTGGCGCGCGCGTTGCGTCATCTGAGCTCAATCTACTTATATGATTATGCATCCAAACTCCGCGCCGGTTAAATACGAGTGTTAGGAATTATAATGGGAAACATTTTGAGTAATTAATAACTTTAAGTAGTAATTAATATCATCATTTGTTGCAAATGCTACCTTGCAAAATATTACTGCACGTTAAAGTGGTAAACAAGTCAGCTCCGAAGAGAATTTTTTGTGACTACGAAAATAGATTATTAATCGTCTATTTATAAAACTATTTGTTGTAAATCTACTCTTCTTGCAAAGTGGAATATTCTACGCATAAAGATAGTAAACAATTCCGAAATTAGCTTGGTAATAAAACGTTTTTTTGTGACTACGAAAATAAACGTGCCATTGTTATACGAACATTAACATTTTATAGTAAAAATAAAATCTGTGCGCGGACAACACATGTGATTCATGATATCACCGTATTATGGTAATTAAATAACTTTTTACGCCGCACAGTGGAGTATTTCACGATAAAAGTTGCCCAAAACTATTTTAATAGTTTAATTGGCATAAAATTTATTTTTAAACAGTAAATGATGATTAATAAAAAGTTTGTTTAATATATATTCTAATTTAAATACATATTCGTAATAGTAAAATAAAGAATTTAATTAATCGAAATCTATTTCTGATTTGTACTCATGGATTCAATAGCTATTGAAAGATTTATGGAACGTTGGTGAATACAGGGATTAGACTTGAGAAATATTCAAACATCGTTTGAAAAAATTATAAAATGTTGACTAGAAAAGATTAGGTCAATATAGGAGCGGATTTCGTCTTAATTTTACTATTGTATGTTTTAAAATGAGAATAAATATTCAATACACTTTTTATTAATCATCATTTACTGTTTAAAAGTTTATTTTATGCTAATAAAATTATTAAAATAATTTTGGCCAACTTTACTCATGGAATACTCCACTGTGCGTTGGATGATGGTAGGTAGTTGACAATTAAAATTGTTTGGTGTGAATTAACTTTGAAATCGTTTTTTGCTACAGAGCGTCACCGAAGCAACAATTATATGATACCTACCTAATCTTTTCTAGCCTACATTTTAATTTTTTTTTTCAAAAAATGTTTGGATATTTCACAAGTCATACATCTAAAATTGTATTCGAGAGAAAAACTGATTATAATATTATTGTACTATAACATCAAGTTATCATTTTTTAAATTTTATTGTTTATATTTCATTTATTTTAACCAGGATCCATTTAATTACTGCAATAAACATTTCATCATTAGTTTTTCTCTCTCCTATCAACCTCGCATCCGTCTGCTTAGACGACAAAATATTTATCTTACTATAAATGTTTTACTCTAAAACTGATCACAATGATCAACCAATATTTTTTTTATCATACATCTTAAACTAATATACAATTCTTAAGTCTATCTATTGATGTCCTCAAGATTGTTTGCTTTTTTATCGATCGCGCACAATGCTCTGCTTTCCAATCCACTGTACACAAGTTCAAATGGTTTTATTGTCTTCAATTTCTTGACGAGCTGTTGGTTGTCAAGTAATAGAAGGACCTCAACATTTACATGTCGGTGCAATCTGCCTTCATGTATTCCAGCATATCACTAAGGCCCGATTCTACAATTGACATTAACTGGAGAATAAGACTATTCGTGGAATAAATTTGAGAAATTGGCATCAATATCTAAAACTTATTCTACGAATAGTCTTATTCTCTGGTTAAATGTCAATTGTAGAACAGGGCCTTAATGTCTTTCTTTAACCATTGGGATATTTATATCCCCATGTAGGTCCTTGTTGCGAAGGTACCATGGAACTTCCACCATATTCTGAAAGATCTGTATTTATTTTATTCTCATTGTATTGTTCTACTTATTTTTTTAGTCTCTTTGATGCATCCCCAAATCTGTATTCCATAGAGCCATACTGGCTTTATCATTTGATTTTATATAAGCATTTTAAACTATTTGGTAGGATCGGCGTTTCCGCCGGGTTTTTTCTATGTTGCTTCAATTAATCCTCGAAAAACCAGAGCATGCGCCTATGTGATTTTATATGGTATTCGCACCTCGAATATTTAATATATTTTATAATTGGACTACAAGCTGCATCCTTGGCAGCGTGTTTGAACGTTATTTTAATATGTGTAACCCTAAAGGAGTCATGTTTGCTTGCTACAATTGCTCTATTGTGAGTATAGCAATTTCTATTTATAAATTGTAAATAACTAATAGATATATGGCCTTTGTAGAAAGGTATCCTGAAGAAGCCACCATTGAAATGACGAAATATAGATTGATTTTAAGTTTCCTTTTTATTGAGCCCTCTGCCGCCATCCCGAAACTCTTACGAGTCTTATCTAACTAGTTTTTCGCCAAAAACTACCCTACTCTTTCGCTATTTTGCTATGTACTGCCATTTTGAATTTTCTTCCAATCAATCAGTAATATTATTTGTATTTTATATCGAGTTCCTTACGTTCGTTTTTAGCATGCTCATCCCAGCGGAGTTTAGCATCCAGGCTCAGTGTCATGCCTAGATACTTAGCTTTGCTTTCATAGGGCACATTTACACCATTTATAATTAGTCTCAAGTTATACAACTAATCCCCTAAGAGGAAAGTTAAACGCCATTTGGCGGCACCACATCAATTAGCAATGCACACCCATATGGTAATAACCGTCAACTCATGCTCATGCCATCAGGATTACCGGGTAGTGCCCTCTAGGGAGTAATATTCCAACAGAGTGCTTGAGATATCAGCACAAGGCCAATCTTATAAAATATATATATATATATATATATAAGTGTAGCTCAGCTAGTGAGGATGATTCACACTTATATAACTTTCCTTCTAGGGGGTTAGTTGTATAATTTTTGTATATAACCCCTCGAGATATTGTATGAATTCATCCTTACTAGCTGAGCTACACTGATGAGATCTAATAAGATAGAAATCTAGATATGTAGATTGCTAAGAGGTGGATTCACACTTATATATGTTTTAGTCTCAAGTTGTTTGTTTTTCTCTGATTAGTGAAAGGTGTATGTGTTGATTTACTCTCATTTAGCCTAATTTTCCATTTTATTGTCAATTTGTGTATTTCGTTGCCAGCGTTCTGGAGTTTAGCGGTGGCGCATTTGTGCGACTGCAAGTAGGGCTGTGTCATCTGTAAATGTTGCTATTGTTACTCCTTCGATTTCTGGTATGTCCATTGTATATAGTAGCCCTAACACGCTTCCCTGAGGCACCTATTTCTTGCAGATTATAATATTCGTCTTCGTGCTTTATGTTAAAAAGTCTGTCTGACAGTGTACGATGACAGTATATCGACATATTGTTCGGGTAGTATATGAGTCCGTGGTGCCACACTTTGTCGAAAGCCTGGGCAACGTCTAAAAAGACACCTACACAATCCGATTTTTCCTCTAGGGCATTTTTAAAAAATTAAACTTAGTGAATATTAAACATATGCAAGTGTGAATCCACCGCTTAGAAATCTGAATATCTAGATTTCGATCTTATTAGATCCCATCAGTGTAGCTCAGTTAGTGAGGGTGAATTCACACTTATATATGTTTTATAAGATTGTGCTAATATCTTAAACACTCTGTTGGAATATTATTCCATACCCGGTGATCCTGATGGCATGAGCATGTTGACGGTTATTACCATATGGGTGTGCATTGCTGATTGATGTGGTACCACCAGATGGTGTTTAACTTTCCTCCTAGGGGGTTAGTTGTATCATTTTAGTGAATATTAATTCGAGCCCTTGCGAATTTCTTTAGCGGTCTTAAGACGTTTCTCGTGTGTGCTGAGTGCCCTACGGATAGCACGGGGTTTCTTGCATCTCAGGTCAATGGGCTTGTACTTCTTGTTCTTGTACAGTTTCCTCAAATTCTTCTTCTGCTTCTGGTGCATAACAATATACACGCAAGCGATGGTTTTACGCACAACCCGGATTTTGGACAGCTTGGAAGGAGCTCCACCGGTCACTTTTGCGACACGCAGATTGGTCAACTCGGTTTTCAAGCTGCTTCTCCAGCTGCTTCCTATCCTTGGTGCGCAATTCGGAGCACTTTATCATACCCATCTTGCACTCTTTTGATGTCAACTACAAAAAGGTTCAATGATGTTGACTATTCTATGCACCTGGTCGATAGTTGAGTGTTTTTGGCGAAATCAAAATTGGAGATCTGGGTTAGTTTTTTCTTCTACATTATGGTTCTCATTATTTTCAGTAGTAATTTTTCAAATATTTATGAGATAACTAGCATATAAGACTTAACTTCGTTGCATGGTTTACTAGGTTTAAGCAAGTTTATAATTTCAACAGTTTTTCATACGCCTGGTAGGTACTTTAGTCTTATTGCTACTTGATACAAGTAAGTTAGCATTACTATTCCCTTCTTTGGCATCTGATAATCTTTCCTGTAATGAGGACGACGTCAGGGCTTTTTTTAGATTCAAGTTGCTTTTAATTTCTTGGGCCACTTATTTTGTCGTGACAAGGGTAATATTTTCCATGTTTGGGTTTTGTATTTCATCAAGTTCTACGTCAGAATTAGTTTGATCTGACTTGAAGGTGTTAACTAGGTGATCAGCGAAAACTGTTTATTGTCTCGTTCCCACGGCCTGTCATGCTTTCTGATGAGTGGTATGGTCGTAACTTTTTTTTGAATTTTTGTTGTGGCTTTCCACAATGAGTAATCGTTCTCTGCATTTGTGGAGAGGTACTCAGGTACTTTTGTGTCTTTCTTTTATCTTTTGAATTTCCCTTTTGGGTTTTGTTATTCCGGTCCCTTTTAACCATTAGCACTCGTTGTTGATGCCATTTTTTCTCGCTTTCCTTTTTTTGTTGACCATTTTCTTGATTTCCTAAAGCCTTGGTTTCCTAGGAGAGCGGTCACGAATATGGTTTCTCATTAAGAGCAATACCTCAACGTATAGAAAATAACGTATAGATGAACAATTACATATACTTTTAAACGACCGCTCTCTTAGAAAACCACTGCAGTAGATTTTTTTCTAGGTAGATTATCCGTTCTTGTTTTTTCGTAGTTTTATTTATATCATCATTCTGGTTTGTCGGTCCCCTTGAATTTGTGTTCAAATTTATTTGCGATCACGTTAACTTCATCGGTTGTACGCTGCCCGATATGGCCTCGCGTCCGTGATATCGTTCCATACCTGGATTACTTATTTATTTATTTATTTATTTTCTCAACAGACATTAATCTAGTTACCGAGAAAAGGAAACAGAGAATTCTTAAATAATAATACATATAAAGAAAATCTAAAATTTAAAGATTGCTACATTAATAAAATAATAATTGAACAAGAGTGTGAACATATAACATCAAAGTATATACAATAGGAATAAAAGCTATAGTAGACGTAGATACTTATGGGAGCTCATGCACACGACTGCACTCTTCAACGTCTCACTCATGACCCCTTTGAATTTTGAAATATGAGGTGCTTTTGTTTAACATTATTAGTCGCCCCGTGTTTCACGACAAATAGAACAAGAGCTAATAAGCCCGGAGCAGCACACAGTGATAAACGAAAACAGCTATATTTAATTTAATATATGCACACATAACACCAAGAAAATTAATTGTAACCGATTTGCACCGGAACTTCTGTATCTGTATCTACAAGGATAGTATCGCACACACAACAGTAGTAGAAATATCCCTTTAATGGAATGGTTTGTTTTAACGCGGATGTCCAAAACTGATATTCATACCGATGCATTTTGTTGCGAATTAAAACTCTCATTATTAATTTTCTTTATTAAAATTACAATCCCGTCATTCCTAACACAATCCAATAATTCTTCTTTCAGGTTGGTTTAAACATGTTCCTTTCCTGCCTAATCCATTCATCCTGCTCGACGAATTAGTACCTTGACGTTGGTGAGCAGGCTTAATCACATATACATTGAGAATTTCGTCTTTCTAATTTTATAATCATTTTATTGCAAAATCTGAAAAAGTTGTTTTTATATTACCTTTCAATGCACTTACTTTTGACAACATTAACGAAGATTCTAGTTACATATAATCATGTTTAGTCTGATATCTATCGTAACAACTTATATGTTTAATAAATGTATGGGAAACATACGCTTTAAATAGATTTATTTTCTAATGCTATGTTCTGCACAACTACTAGACATATTTGTATTATTTTTGAATTCGTAACTTTAAAAGATTTTTTCATTTGAATATTCATTTGTATGTATATAATATGCTGCCAATAATTTAAATTGTATACTCGTGTAATGAGAGATCGACAATATTAGAAATTGACTTTTTCTAAACATATTTATGATGTGCTGTTTCAACTATATATATATTTATATATATATATATATATATATCTATATATATATATATATATATATATATATATATATATATATATATATATATATATACATATATATATATATATATATATATATATATATATATATATATATATATATATATATATAATTTGTGTATTAAAGTAACTTCTTAAATTAATTTATATAAATTTACCTTTATTTGCCATCAACAAAATTACATACAAGTCTGACATAGATATATTAAATTTTTCGTTACACATGTATCATGTACGATGTAATATGCTACCAAACATTATCAAATTATATTCGATTTCTTTTAAATGCTAATAAATAAAATGTGTGTCTCCTACTGAGCATTGGGGAGCCTGAGTTAAAACCCCATCGGGGCAAATTTTCGGGAATCACCTTTCACAATTTTTCAGAGGTGAAGTTAAGGTAAATAGCGGGTAATTTAAACTCCTCTGAGCTTCTCCCTTTACCAGCGAAAAATACTCACGACTGTTAAGCCCTAAAAAGATTGAAATTGTTTAAACATTTATATCTTTGTATATAATTTTTAGTGTCAATATTTAAATTTAAATTCACTTCGGCTCGAATTGTGTTGTAGGCGGTATAAGGCCCATACTGTTTCCATCAATGCCGTTGTGTTCACCATTAATTAAAAAAATACTTTAGTTTACTTGAGGTGCTCATACACAGTGGTGATCATTTTTGACGGTGCTGTCGTGCAAAAGATTCTATTACGACTATACAGTATAAATTATTGACAGCATATTATATAACATACACATTTCAATCGAATATTCAAATTATAAAAATATGTTGAGTTTATTTAACTTGACTCAAACCATAGAGTTGTTAGGTAGAATTTTGAATTCATGCACCAATTCATTTGATTTTCTTTAATTCTCAAACCGATTTCTGAATGTACATGTGAAACCAAAACTAATTCCGCTCCGCTCGATACCATTTAAAGTTTTTGAGGCTGAAAATTGCCATGTCTTTAAATATTCTTACATGGATCGTTTGGAGCAAACCGTAATTATTCAATATAGTCACTTTATTTCAATACATTCTCAACTAATTAAATTGAGTTATAGATATATAACTTACAAAAATACTTTCAGCTAATTTTTAAAAACATTTAAATTAGTTTTAATTTTGCGAGTAACAACAAAATTGTTTTGGCAATAATTTAAATTCCTATCACTAATTCTAATACTTTCCTACCGTTTTTCGACGTGTCGCGTTCTTAAATTGAATCAATCGCATTCCGAAACTTGATTCAATCGCGTGCCGTAACTGGATTCAATCGCGTGCCGCAACTGGATTCAATCGCGTGCCGTAACTTGATTCAATCGCGTACCGTAACTTGATTCAGTCGCGTTCGGAAATCTGAATCAATCGCGTTCGAAAACTTTAATCAATCGCGTTCGAAAACTTGGATCAATCGCGGTCCATAACATGATTCAATCGCGTTCGGAAATTTGAATCAATCGCGTTCGAACACTTGAATCAATCGCGATCCCTAACATGATTCAATCGTGTTCGGAAGTTTGAATCAATCGCGTTCGAACACTTGAATCAATCGCGATCCATAACATGATTCAATCGCGGTCGGAAATTTGAATCAATCGCGTTCGAACACTTGAATCAATCACGATCTCTAACATGATTCAATCGCGTTCGGAAGTTTGAATCAATCGCGTTCGAAAACTTGAATCAATCGAGTTCCGTAACTTGTTTCAATCGCGTTCTTAGCCTACATTCAATCGTATTAAAGAACTTGTTTCGAACGCGTAACTTGATTCAATCGCATTCGGAAATCTAAATCAATCGCGTTCGAAAACTTGAATCAATCGCGATTCATAACTTGATTCAGTCGCGTTCGGAAATCTGAATCAATCGCGTTCGAAAACTTAAATTATTCTCGTAAACTTGATTCAGTCCTGATACTTGAATCAATCGCGATCGGAAATTTGAAATAATCTCGTGCGGAAATTTGATTCAATCGCGTTCGGAAACTGGATTCAGCCGCGTTCCGAAAAATTGATTCAACCGCGTCCTGAAACTTAAAACAACCGCGTAGGAGACTTGCACCCTGCAGCGAATGCAGTCCTATTCTACAACCATGAAGGAAGATAAAGGCGGAATCGTTACAGGGGCAATGTAAGTATTTTCAACCAACCAAACATTATTATATATTTAGTATGTTACATTTGTTTTTTTAAACAAAATAACTGATATCAAATTTCTGTTGTTGCAGGTGTTACAGTGCGAGTTTTAGCTTTTTATTTGCAAAACTTAAATAAAAGTGTCGTTGTTAGTTCGCGTTCTTTAACCACGTTAGGATCCCGCGAGTGTTAATAGTATGAAGTTAGGGTGTTGCTTTTGTCTAAAGTCAGTGCTTTACATGGACTGGAGATGGAATGGGGGAGCACCGCGCAAGCAAATTGAAGACATCAACGGGGTGTTCTCCTAACGTGAGTGATCCCCGCAACTAAGTAGTGAGTGCTTTTTTGAATTACGGGTCGCGATCGCGTTGCGCCAGTAGGTTGAAAGGGAACTTCCCTTTTCTTCTTCTTTCTTATCTCCCATTTCCGTTTTTGTTTCGCCAAAATAAATCGAATCGTTGCGCAAATAACACCTTAGATTTCAATATTTGTGTTTCTCAGACGGATTATCTAAAGGTGTCGTCGCTATTATTTTATATTACATGTGTTTATCCTGTTTGTATTGTACTAACTTTGGCAACATTTGCAGCTTTAAATTAAAATAGTTTTCAATCTAAATGATTAAATCGTAACGACTTTCATTAAAAATTTTCAATGTAATATATTTTTGTTTTCAATCGGTTAATTTTTTTAAATTCATTAATTTGTTTTCAATTGGTTATTTTGATTTCAACTGGTTAATATGTTGACAATTGGTTAATTTTTTTTTAATTGGTTAATTCGATTTCAATTGGTTAATTTACATCGACATAACTTAATTATAAATAATTAATTCTATTTGTTAACTTGTATGGGAGGAGGATATATGAATTCATTTCTTGAACAACTGTTGAGCTAAGAAATTGTCTTGTCTAAAACGACCTTTAGATTGTCTCGCATCTTAACTAACTTTAGTGTCAAGAAATTGTCTTGTCTAAAACGACCTTAACGATAGTCGATATAAATTATTTCCACTGATTCGTTCTATCTAATTTATTCATTATTTATTATTTTATACTAGTATAAACCCACCTTGGATTGTAGAAAAAATAAAAACGACTTGAACTATGCACTACACTATTATCCGTTATATTCGTTGATTAAATTAATGTCATTTATTAATTTAAGACTAAATTAAAAATATATATGTGAAAAATAATGTACTGCATAGTTCAAGTCGTTTGAATTTGTGGACGGGCATAGTTTGGTTGGTAGGGGACACCCGCCCACCCCACCTTCTGTCGCATAGTTTTTTCATTGGATATAGATGTTTTATATTGTTTAAACTATTTCAAGAGGAGTGTTATCCTATGGAAAAACTATGCGAGCGAAGGTGGGGTGGGCGGGTGGCCCCTACCAACCAAACTATGCCCGTCCACTATTTCAAACGACTTGAACTATGCAATACATTATTTTTCACATATATTTTTTTAATTTAGTCTTAAATTAATAAATGACATTAATTTAATCAAAGAAAATAACGGATAATAGTGTAGTGCATAGTTCAAGTCGTTTGAAATAGTGGACGGGCATAGTTTGGTTGGTAGGGGCCACCCGCCCACCCCACCTTCGCTCGCATAGTTATTTCATTGGATATAGATGTTTTATATTGTTTAAACTATTCCAAGAAGAGTGCTATCCTATGGAAAAACTATGCAAACAAAGGTGGGGTGGGCGGGTGTCCCCTACCAACCAAACTATGCCCGTCCACTATTTCAAACGACTTTAACTATGCAATACATTATTTTTCACATATATTTTTTTAATTTAGTCTTAAATTAATAAATGACATTAATTTAATCAAAGAAAATAACGGATAATAGTGTACTGCATAGTTCAAGTCGTTTAAAATAGTGGACGGGCATAGTTTGGTTGGTAGGGGCCACCCGCCCACCCCACCTTCGCTCGCATAGTTATTTCATTGGATATAGATGTTTTATATTGTTTAAACTATTCCAAGAAGAGTGCTATCCTATGGAAAAACTATGCAAACAAAGGTGGGGTGGGCGGGTGTCCCCTACCAACCAAACTATGCCCGTCCACTATTTCAAACGACTTGAACTATGCAATACATTATTTTTCACATATATTTTTTTAATTTAGTCTTAAATTAATAAATGACATTAATTTAATCAAAGAAAATAACGGATAATAGTGTAGTGCATAGTTCAAGTCGTTTGAAATAGTGGACGGCCATAGTTTGGTTGGTAGGGGACACCCGCCCACCCCACCTTCGCTCGCATAGTTATTTCATTGGATATAGATGTTTTATATTGTTTAAACTATTCCAAGAAGAGTGCTTATCCTATGGAAAAACTATGCAAACAAAGGTGGGGTGGGCGGGTGGCCCCTACCAACCAAACTATGCCCGTCCACTATTTCAAACGACTTGAACTATGCACTACACTATTATCTGTTATTTTCGTTGATTAAATTAATGTCATTTATTATTATTTAAGAATAATTAAAAAAATATATGTGAAAAATAATGTACACTAAATAATTAACTTTTTGTGTTTATCCTGTTTGTATTGTACTAACTTTGGCAACATTAGCAGCTTTAAATTTAAATAGTTTTCAATCTAAATGATTAAATCGTAACGTCTTTCATTAAAATTTATCAATGTACTATATTTTTGTTTTCAATTGGTTAATTTGTTTTCAATTGGTTAATTTTTTTTTAATTGGTTAATTTTTTTTCAAATGGTTAATTTGTTTTCAATTGGTTAATTTTTTTTCAATTGCTTATTTTTTTTTCAAATGGTTAATTTTTTTCAATTGGTTAATTTGTTTTCAATTGGTTAATTTTTTTTCAATTGGTTAAATTGTTTTCAATTGGTTAAATTGTTTTCAATTGATTAATTTACTTCGACATAACTTTATTAATTCTATTGAATTTACACACAAATAATTAACTTTTTGACAAAACTTTAATTTCAAATCATGCTGCCTGCCAACCACATTGTATTTACTTAACTTTTTAGGCTTACACGGCAAAGACATTTTCATAATTTTCGGCCGTTAACTCGAAATCTGATGGTTTCCAAGTAGCGTAGTCCGTGATTTGAGTTTTGTTCTCTCTCTCTTGATGTGGCTTGAATCTTAGGTCTTTGTGTAGCTTTTAAAGCTCAAGCTCTTGGGGCTTCGTATAGCCGATCATTTGTATGGAGACAAACGCTCGTCAGTTACGTGGCTTGGCTTGAACCGGAGGTGCTTATGCAGAGTGGTGATAATTTTTGACGGTGGCTACTATCGTGCAAGAGGTTCAATTATGTGCTTCTTACATCTCTTACTAAACCAAACCAATAACTTGTGAACAGTTAATGCTTACATAAGCATATTAGATGTTAATTTTAATGCTAATACTTTATTTTAAACTTTGATATCATTAGGTCTTTAACTCCGCGGTAACAGTTAATGCTTACGTTAGCGTTGACGACAATAGAAAACAATCCCTTCAACAATTAACTCGCAAATTAGCAAAAGTGCTGATATCTTAAGCACTCTGTTGGAAAATTATTCCATAGAGGGCATTACCCGGTGATGGCATTGACGGTTATTACCATATGGGTGTGCATTGCTAATTGACGTGGTGCCGACAGATGGCGTTTAACTATCCTCCTAGGGGGTTAGTTGTATCATATTTAAAAAGATTATATTATCCTCTGAAAATTAAAAAATGGTAGGGAGTATATTTATAAAATAAAACCACAACTGTAGAAAATTATTTATATCAATTTCATTTAAGTAACATAGATAAGCATTTTTTTAACAATCAGTAACATTTGGTCATATGCACACAACAACTTATTTACAAATAATAAAGATAATAATAATAATAATAACTGTGTATGTTATAAATGGTTTGTACATTATTATAAAATACATACATAACAACTATAAAACTGAAATGGTGACAAATTAGTTATCATATACGGACATAACAAAAACCACCGGGAAAAAAAACTAGCCACATTTTGTTTAACCAACAAACCACCCATTAAGCATGTAATAATACTTTAATATCAAAAATAAACCAAGCACGTTTGTTTTCTATCCTATGTTACTCGTTTTTAAATGCTTAGTATACATGTCATGCTTGAAACGTGTAAAAATGTGTTAGTACCAACATTCAGTAAGTGTACATGTATATAACGGTTATGAAAATAAGTGCTCTCATATATAGATTTATTATATAATATAATATTTATATTAACATTTAGAATAGTACGCTTTATAAAATCAGAATAATTGCTTTTTTTAAAAACGAGATTCAAATCTTAAAAATAATGCCCTAACATTTACTTAATTAATACATTATATATTATTATTAAGTATATTATTATAATATGGTTTTTATATACATATAGAGTACACCCAAATTAAACGTAAACTAACTAGTTAGACATATATATATATATATATATATATATATATATATATATATATATATATATATATATATATATATATATATATATATATATATATATACATATATATATATATATATATATATATATATATATATATATATATACATATATATATATATATATATATATATATATACATATATATATATATATATATATATATATATATATATATATATACATATATATATATATATATATATATATATATATAAATAAACTTCGAGACAATAATTGTAACGTAGTGTTTTATTTTTATGTGGGTAAGGGCCGGTTCTACAATAGATATTTGTTTCTGGAGAATAAGGCTATTCATGGAATAAGTTTGACAGATTGGCGTTAATATCTCAAACTTATTCCACGAATAGCCTTATTCTCCGGTTAAATATCACTTGTAGAACCGGCCTTTAAACAGTTAAAGAACACAGTTCTGACTATGTCAATAAGATGGCGGGCATAGTATAGTTGATCTTGAATACCCGCTCAACCCGCCCACATTTGCAAATTTTCTTTTTTTATCAGGATAAATTACTTGATTCGTAGTTGTAGCATTGCAAAATTATTGTTTATCCTGTAATATAACCTTCACTGTTATATTACAGGATAAACAATAATTCCAATAAAACCAACGTGGAATGGGCGGATGATCAATACCAACCAAAATATGCCTGATACCTGTTTTAAATAGTCTAGACCAGGCGTTGGTAAGCAATTTGCCTTTTTGTATCCTGGGTGTGGATCTTCAGAAGACCAATTTAAGGTGAAAATTATTTTGTTTTGAGAGCTATCTATGTATTATATACAGTAAGAAAAAATTATGCCTCTCAAAACAAAATTAAATAATGTGAGGAATACAAATGGGTCTTGCATCTCAAAAGTTTTCCGATTTCTGATCTAAAGAATAAGTGAACAAAATCATCATCTCATTTAATTTGGGTCAGACTATATATGAACATGCCTGATACCTGTTTTAAATAGTCTAAACCAGGTTGCCTCTTTGTATACTGGGTGTGGCTCTTCAGGAGATCATATGGTGAAAATTATTTTGTTTTGAGAGCTGTAGTATGTATTATTTATAGTAAGAAAAAAGTATACCTCTCAAAACAAAATAATATGAGGAATACAAATGAGGTCTTGCATCTCAAAATTTTCACGATCCCTGATCTAAAGAATGAGTGGCAAAATCATCATCTCATTTAATTTGGGTCAGACTCTATATGTATATGTATAGAAGCGCGAATTATGCCGTATGTTTGAAATTGCAAGCTTTCATTATAAAATAAATGTCATAGTAAATAATAAATTGGGGTGAAACAAGAATTTCAGTCAGTTTATAATAGCTTAAATTGATTAATAGACAAATATCTTATTTAATTAGTAGTATTTACAGAATATTATATATATAGTTTTCTATAACTTTATTCTACTTGAACAAGTAATTAATATTTATATATTGGTCGGGTTCTAGCATAAGTCATTGTCGATTGAATGCCGGTATGTTTACCCTGTTATATTATTTTATGACTTATTACTTTTATAAACGCTTATTTCGAAAAGAAACAAATTCAAATTTATAATTCGTGAATCACATGTTTAAAATAGCCCTTCGTGTATTTACCTTCGTGCTTTGATTCGTTTGCGGGTGGAGCAATACACAATATAATATAAGTATAGTTGTTGATACAATAAAACGAATCTAAAATATCTGATGTGGGCACTACACAATTTTCTAAATGAATGATTTAATTAATATTAAAATAAAACTATTTCTCAAAAAAAAAACACGGCGTACTGCCTGTACGACTCTTGTCTGGACATCGGCACCGGCCATGACGTCACTTGATTTTTTAATTTTTAATTTCGTCGCGACAATGATTTTAATAAGAATCAAAGTTTTGTACATGTATGTATATCTTGTATGTATGTATGTTACAATAAATATATCTTCTTCTTCTTCTAAGAATCAAATTATAAGCAATATTTATACGCAAAGTTGCATGGAAACTGTCAGTTGCCAGTGAGCTGTTAGATTTCGTTCAAATTCTATCGGGTTCGCCTGATAACAAACCCAATTTTCCAAAAAAATAGTCTATATTCGACTATATTCGTCATGAAACGCAAAGAAAATTATTTTTTTGTCTACCTTATGCCGCACTGCTATATTTGTAATGTGTAAGTAAAAACCGAACACAAACATAACTACACGAATAGCATCTTTCAAACACATGTAGCTTTTAGAAAATGGCTCTCCTTGATTTTCAAATTATTTTGTCTAATTGCTGTGGATGGCGGGTTTGAAAAGTTCGAGTTCAGAAAAATCCCATACAATCTACAGTGCATAGAGGTGTGGGGCTGCGGCGACCATTCCAGTCGCGAGGTGCAGTTGGACATAAAAACGTGGCAGGTGAAGGAGGCGGAGCGGCAGCGCAACGTCAAACTAAGCGCGGCCGATTGGTTGGACCATCCCTACTAACCAAACTATACCCGTCCACTATTTCAAACGCCTTGAACTATGCACTACACTATTATCCATTATTTTCTATGATTAAATTAATGTCGTTTATTAATTTAAGACTCATTAAAAAAATATATGTGGAAAATAATGTAGTGGATAGTTCAAGTCGTTTGAAATAGTGGACGGGTATAGTTTGGTTGGTAGGGGCCGCCCGCCCACCCCACCTTCGCTCGCATAGTTTTTTCAATGGCTACAAATGTTTCATATTGTTGAAACCATTCCAAGAAGAGTGTTATCCTATGGAAAAAACTATGTGAACATAGGTGGGGTGGGCGGGCGGCCCCTACCAACCAAACTATACCCGTCCACTATTTCAAACTACTTGAACTATACACTACATTATTATCCATTATTTTCTAGGATTAAATTAATGTCATTTATTAATTTAAGACTAATTAAAAAAATATTTTTGAAAAATAATGTAATGCATAGTTCAAGTCGTTTGAAATAGTGGACGGGTATAGTTTGGTTAGTAGGGGCCACCCGCCCACCCCACCTTCGCTCGCATAGTTTTTTCAATGGATACACATGTGTCATATTGTTGAAACCATTCCAAGAAGAGTGTTACCCTATGGAAAAAAACTATGCGAACAAAGGTGGGGTGGGCGGGTAAGGTATATTAATGATGTAATGAAGAGAATACTGATCTTTATCCGGATAATTGATAAATATAAAAGGAGGATTGAAGCAAATATTGACAGTACTAGTATTGACCGTATTATTGACCGTATAAGGTGCCTTTAAGGCACCTTACACGGTCAATAATACTGTCAATATTAGTACTGTCAATAATAATGTTAATCCTAGTACTATCAATATTTACTTGAATCCGTCTTTAATATTTACCAAGTAATGAATTATCCGGATAAACGTCAGTATTCTCTTCATACCATCATTACTATACCTTACACGATCAGTAATACTATCAATATTTTAGAATAATACATTTTTTTACATGTTATCGTACAGTAATACTGTCATTATTCTAAAATATTGACAGTATTATTGACCGTGTCAAGTGCCTTATACATCAGTGTATCAATAGGGGAAAATTAATTCAGATAGTTGCAATTTCAAACTAGGACAATCGGTTCTTGTTCACAAATAGCGTTGCACGTTATTAATGTACGTCGTTACAAATGTACGTCGGTTACCAGAAATGATTCCAAAAATTAACAACGTGCAACGCCGCTACGATCCCTACTTTATATAAATATATGTTGATATAAGAGATTTATATTTACAATACATATTTCTTATTATTAAAAAATGTAAAAAATAGTGTTTTATAAACATTGATATATCGGTACATTAATATCAAACATGTATATTTGTGTATGTATGTAGTAAGTATATACAACAAATTGCATGTGATATGTATGTTTTACACAAGCACATGAATTATTGTGTATCAAATAACATCTTATAACATATTTAGTGCTTTCATCAGTAACAAATTTCTGCGCGAAATATAAGATGAATGTTAATCCTCATCTATCATATGTTTTTTGAAATAGTAAAAAAGCTAATAGTTTTATTTTATTTGTCCCAACATCCTGACATACTTGTATACTACTTTATACGTTTGCTAGGAAAACAGAAATCATAAGTCGCCGACGTGAAATGTCCCAATTCAGTTCAAGCTGCTTAGGAAAATATTATTCGAGACATATTGTATTCGAGACATATTGTATTCGATTAAGGGCCGGTTCTACAATTGACATTTAACTGGAGAATAAGGCAATTCGTAGAATGAGATTCAGATTTTAAAGCCAATATCTTTAACTTATTCAATAACTGTTGGCCGGTAGTCGGCCAACACTTTTGTATTTGCTGGTAAACGTAACAAAATATCACAAAAATAATTACAAGAGATAAATGATAGCACTCTGTAATCGTGCAAAGTAAAACCAAAAACTACCGCGACCCCGGCTATACATACTAATACCGATATCATACAAATATTTGCGAATAACTGTTGGCCGGTGGTCGGCCAACACTTTTGTATTTGTTGGTAAACATAACAAAATATCACAAAAGTAACTTTCAGATTTCATAATCGACTTTATTTTACTTCCAATGATATTATGAGAAAAATATATGTATTGTATATAAAATTCATATGTATTTGCAATACATACACTAAAGTACAACAAGCTGTCCGATTATACGTTTCTAGATAATCCCAAATTATAAGAGGTAAAGAATAACACTGTGTAATCATATAAAGCAAAAGCAATCACTACCGCGACTCCACCCATACATACTGATATCACTACTGCGACTCCACCCATACATACTGATATCATATCGATACTAGCGAATAACGGTTGGCCGATGCATCGCCCAACACTTTTGTGTATACTGGGAACCATAACAAAATGCGCAACAAAACTAACTTTCAGGTTTCATAATGCACTTTTTTGAAAATAGAATGTGCATTTCAAGCTAAATAATCGTGATCACAATCACATAAAACTTTGTTACTGTTGAAGGCACTATACAATAGTGCAATATGCATATACAACGTACCTTAAAATTAGTAAGTGGGTGAAGTTATTGTTGTGGTTTGTTTGTTGATGGCTCGTTCGCCTTGAGCCAGCTCCCCGTTTTGTACAGCTCTGTACTTAAGCCAGGCGTCGTATGCATAAGCTACCATTGCACAGAAACCGAAGAACTGAAAAAAAAATAGCAAACATTATAATAGAGACTATAATCGGCAATCAAAATTCGTTTATAAATCAACCCTTTTAATTATTTTGTGTGGTTATTATAATTGTATAAATTATTTGTTTTAAATTGTATAGATGTGGTGCCGCCAGATGGCGTTTAACTTTCCTCCTAGGGGGTTAGTTGTAACATTTTTGAGATTTTTCTTTTACAAAAAACATAGTGCTTAATATCCCTTTTTAAATAAATATATCCCTTAAAAAAAAATATATTCCCTAAAAAAAATATATCCCTTAAAAAAATATTAAATCGCACTCTGTGAAGCACCCTTCATAAACCTCTAGGCTGCTGAGATAGTTTTTAAAATATATACATAAATTTAAAAAACGAATTTGAATTGAGACAATGATAGTCACAGTTTTCATGTAAAGCCCTGGTTTCCTCGGCCGTTTTTGACGTCATTTATACATCACAAAAATCGTTTTAAATATATGTAATTGATTAACTCACCACAAATCACTGTAAGTCATTGATTTGTTGCATTATGTTGAATTTGAATTATTACTCTTTGTGGGATGTTAAATTTGTTTAACTATTTTGATTTAATCATTAAAACCAGGACCATATTTTAGCAACAGGGAATAAATAAAACATTTATATGAATCCATTTTATTACTGCTCGTGGTGATAATAATTAATTAACAACTTACCCCTGCGACGATGAATCCTTCCACGCCGAACGTGGCCGCCAGGCAGGACGCTATTAAATAAAATAGTGTCCATGTGGCACAGAAAAAGAACTCGATTTTCAGCCATGGGATTTTGAAAAACTTCTCAATCACATGGAATAAGTAGAACGCCAGTAAAATGCCGGTGAACCAAAAGCCAGTCATTGCCACCGTGTTGAACCACGAGCCCCTGGAGTGCATTGCAAAGCCACTGGCTTCTATACAAATAAACCCTAAGAGATTCAATACCTAAAATCAAAATACTTATTTACTTTTTATTTTAATGTTTCATGCCTAGTAAGATCATTTGGATTACATTTTTTTTAAATAAAACATTTCATTATAAACTAATGCAACTTTGATACAACCTACCCACTAGGAGGAAAAATAAACGCCATCTGGCGGAACCACATCAATTAGCAAATGTTTTTCCTCCTAGGGGGTATATTGTATAATTTTTGTATATAACCACCATCTCATCAGTGTAGCTCAGCTAGTGAGGATGAATTCACACAATATCTCGTGTGAATTCATCCTCACTAGCTAGTTAGTTAATGATAATGCAACTTTGATACAACGTACCCCCAGGAGGAAAATTAATAGCCATCTGGCGGAACCACATCAATTGGCGCAAATTTTTCCTCCTAGGGGGTATACTGTATAATTTTTAAATATAACCACCATCTCATCAGTATAGCTCATCTAGTGAGGATGAATTCACAGAATTCACATCCTCACTAGCTGAGCTACACTGATTGAGATCTAATAAGATCGAAATCTAGATATATAGATTGCTAAAGTGGTGGATTCACACTTATATATGTTTTAATGCAACTTTCTCTCTACATAGAAATATTAACGCCACCTGAACCAACAAAATTAACAATGCATTAACACCAATATGGTAGATAATGCAATTTACCTCTTAGCTAAGGTAGATTGCGAAGAGGTACATTCATACATATATTTTTCAAGATTAGTTTTGTGCTGATATCTCGAACACTCTGTTGAAATATTATTCCAACAGAGGGCACTACTTGGTGATCCTGATGGCATTGAATATGGGCATGTCGATGCGCTTTAAGCACTTCGCCACGTGACGCTTTAAACAGAGTTTACTGTTAAACTCAGTTCAAGCTAGTATAAGAACAAATGGGCACTGTTCATCACCACATGACCCTTTAAACAGAGTTCAAGCTAGTATAAGAACAACTGGGCACTGTCCATCGCCACATGACGCTTTAAACAGAATTTACTGTTAAATTCAGTTCAAGCTAGTATAAAAGCAACTGGCCCAAATTGTTTACTATAGAACAGGTTTGTTCATACAGTTATAAAAAAATAAACTTCTATATTATAGTAGCTACAAAAACCATTGGAGCTTTACGCCCGGTTTCTCCAATGAATCTTAAATCTTATATAAACTCATCTTATATATAACCACGTCTTAAATTTTTATTCTGTTGTACCAAACATATTTAGATCTTACTTAGTCTTACAATGTAAGACCGTCTTAACGTTTTAAAATCCGATTTTTGTTTGGTGCAACGCTTTAAGACCGTCTTATTATTAAGATGGTCTTAAACTAGTTAAGATTCGTTGGAGAAACCGGGCGTTAATTCACATTGCAGTATATATTTAATGTTACATGTTATACCTTCATCATGAAGGACGTGGGGTTAAACAAAACAAAAAATAATAATTCATCAATTTTGTTTTTGCAGCATGTTTTCGCAAGATTTGATAGTACTTACAATTTGTACTATTTTTAATATTCCTGGTAACGTCCTGATATAAGTGGGGTCATAACGCAAGTTGGTTTGAACTGTTGTATTTGTAGTAACTGTTGTGGTGGTAGTGTGCTGATTTGGGAAACCTGGGTCTGCCATTTTTGGTTGCTGAAACAAAATTTAATTCACAATTAGCACCAGCCCTGATAATTAATTATCATAAAATTCAAGAGGAATTAGCTGACATTGCTCTAAAGCTCTACATAAATATAAATGCTCATAAATATTTAAATTACAAGGGTTACTAGGGTTAAAATATTATTTTAATACCCCCTAGGGAGGAAATTGATTTAATTAACTCTGTTTGGGGTAGAAAGTTATAACATATGTTTATTATTTATTATAACATATGAGGCAGTTAATGCTAGAGTGGGCCATCCCACAGTTTGTCTAAAACTATTTAACTCCAGCCCTGATAATTATCATAAAATTTAAGAGGAATTCACTGAGATTGCTCTAAATCTCTACATAAATAGGAATGCTCATAAATATTTACATTACTAAGCAAACTAATTATCAGAATAACAATATTATTATAAAAACATAAGACACTCAAAATAAAGCATATACAATATCAATATAATCAGCATTATGTTAAGCTGTAGAGGTAAATTCATACATATATTTTTCAAGATTGGCTTTGTGCTGATATCTCAAACACTCCGTTCAAATATTATACCAATAGAGGGCACCACTCAATAAGGTAAATTCATACATGTTTTTCAAGATTGGCTTTGTGCTGATATCTTGAACACTCTCTTGAAATATTATACCAATAGAGGGTACCACTGAATGAGGTAAATTCATACATATGCTTTTCAAGATTGGCTTTGTGCTGATATCTCGAACACTCTGTTGAAATATTACACCAATAGAGAGCACCACTCGGTGATCCTGATGGTATTAATATGGGTAACCCTTGTAAATGATGTTTAAAGTCTACTTTACTTTACTAGAGTTTAACGGTAAACTCTGTTTAGTGTCACGTATAGATGCACTGCTTAAAGCGCATCGACACGCACTTTTAGCACTGTCGATCAACACGTGGCGTTTTAAACAGAGTTTACCGTTAAACTCTAGTAAAATAAAGTAGGCTTTAAACATCATTTACTAGGGTTAAAATATTACTTTAATGCTCCCTAGGTTGGAAAGTGATTTAATTGACTCTACTTGGGGTACAAAGATATGTTGTATTATGTATTATAACATATGAGGTAGTTAATGCTAGAGTGGGCCATCCCACAGTTTGTCTAAAACTATTTAACTCAAGTTTAGGAAAGTCTGTGTCCATCTTGTCAGTGCCAGAGTGGTCTGAGTGTAGTGTATTCAACAGTCAAGAGATGCCAGCCCCAAGCAATTCATAACTATGATTCTAGGCTTGAGTATGACAAATGTGAAGCACCTTTGAAAATAAAATAGTGTCCATGTGGCACAGAAAAAGAACTATTTTCAGCCATGGGATTTTTAAACACTTCTCAATCACATGAAATAAGTAGAACGCCAGAAAAATGCCGGTGAACCAAAAGCCAGTCATATAATAATAATAATAGTGGTTGAAACCCCTATTATCTCAAATAGGTTCAGAAAGGGGATAGCCCATATGTCAATTAATTAGTATTTATTTGTATGGTGTGGGGTAACTCACATATAACTCTTTACACTCCTAACAAAAGTAAATCAAATATTTGTATACATTTCCACAAGATTCTTAAGTGTAAATTACACTATATTAGATTCATCAAGAAACTTGAATAAGTTTCTAGTTTCAATTATTCATGTGCTATTTTCAGCTCATACTATGACCAATCACATCTTGCCATGTGCAGTATTGACATTATTTATTTGTATAGTGTGGGGTTTATGATGCTCACTCATTGATAACTCAGATATAACTCTTTATACTCCTTACAAAAGTAAAACAAACATTTGTATACATTTCCACAAGATTTTTAAGTGTAAATTACACTATATTAGATTCGTCAAGAAACTTGAACAAGTTTCTAGTTTCAATTATTCATGTGCTATGTTCAGCTCATACTATGACCAATCACATCTTGCCATGTGCAGTATTGACATTATTTATTTGTATGGTGTGGGGTTTATGATGCTCACTCATTGATAACTCAGATATAACTCTTTATACTCCTAACAAAAGTAAAACAAACATTTGTATACATTTCCACAAGATTTTTAAGTGTAAATTACACTATATTAGATTCGTCAAGAAACTTGAACAAGTTTCTAGTTTCAATTATTCATGTGCTATGTTCAGCTCATACTATGACCAATCATATCTTGCCATGTGTAGTATTGACATTATTTATTTGTATGGTGTGGGGTTTATGATGCTCACTCATTGATAACTCAGATATAACTCTTTATACTCCTAACAAAAGTAAAACAAACATTTGTATACATTTCCACAAGATTTTTAAGTGTAAATTACACTATATTAGATTCGTCAAGAAACTTGAACAAGTTTCTAGTTTCAATTATTCATGTGCTATGTTCTGCTCATACTATGACCAATCATATCTTGCCATGTGTAGTATTGACATTATTTATTTGTATGGTGTGGGGTTTATGATGCTCACTCATTGATAACTCTGATATAACTCTTGATACTCCTAACAAAATTACTATGTTACCTTATATGATCAGTAATACTGTCAATATTTTAGAATAATGAAAACATATCGTACAGTAATACTGTCATTATTCTAAAATATTGACAGTATTATTGACTGTGTAAGGTGCCTTATACAAGTTAAAATTACAATAACTTAGAAAGGCACCTTATATGATCAATAATACTGTCAATATTTTAGAATAATGACAGTATTACTGTATAATGACATGTTTAAAATGTTCATTATTCCAAAATATTGACAGTATTACTTATTGAGTAGTAATATACAGTAATGATGGAATGAAGAGAATACTGATAAATATAAAAGGATGATTGAAGCAAATACTGACAGTTATAGGACTGACCATCTAAGGTGCCTTTATTACAAAATTATGAAAAAAAGAGGATAAATTGAATCATTACCAGTAAATTCATCCAAAGATATGGCACAATTATGGTCTTAAACACCTTACAATTAAGGTTTTTCACACTGATGGGCAGAAGATAATATGTTTGATAATATGAGTACTTTATATCTGATACAGATCTTTGCAGTCTTAGCAGCTTTGGCATTAACTTGTGTATATAGCAAATACTATGCTCATGTGCTGACTTGTAGGAGTATTCGCCCAAAGTTTATATACATCACACCCTTGAAACTTCTACAATATATTTAATAATCTCACTTTAACTTAGATCAATTAAAAATAATGGCAAAACTAATGTGCCTCCTACATTATAACATAGCCATAATCAATAACAAATGAGTAGGTGTAATTAGCAATGATGATATCATTTGTCAATTTATGATGATGGAGTTAAGTAATTCTTGCACAAACAAATAAAAATATATCATTTTAAACTGATTTTTTATGATTTGTAACATTGATTATTATATTATATTTATATGTTATCACAGTACACACGAACATACTAATATTTAATTAAGTCATACCTTAAAATAGCAAAAGTAAGTTGATATTATTGATTGGATGAATAATAACTTATAACATTGCAACAAGATCTATATGCTGGTGTTCATCTAATTAATTACTGCACACAACGCCCATAGAAAGATAAACTGTAATTACCTTATAGTTGTAGACTAGACTTTACTAATATTAGTTCAGCGTTCTATTTATTTTCTGACTACTTTTGGAGGCGTGTCGTCCTTGTTGTGCAATTTACTAAACGTTTTTACTACTGCTGGTTATATTGACAGGTGCTTTCATGTCTACCAATGGTATAATATTGATGAACAGAATAAACTTTATTGATGGAGTTAGTAAATAAAGTATAAGAATATCTGTATGTAAGTATTAATATATACTAAGAAACTTATCTTAAGTGATATGTAATTGGTTTATTGCTTATTAAATAATTTTGTTTTAAAATTAAGGTGAAGGAAATGTTATTAGAGTAGACTAGTTTTTTTTCCATCTTGTAGAGGGCAATAGAGGTACTTTTTAAACTTTCAAAAAATCTATTTATGTCAGGTGTCCACATCATAAGCCACTCTATAAGGCATCTTACACGAACAGTAATACTGTCAATATTTTAGAATAATGACAGTATTTCTGTACGATAACATATTTAAAATGTTCATTATTCTAAAATATTGCTACTCTAAGCACTAGGTTACTTAGCTATGTGAATTAATGAATTATTTTCCCAAGTTATATCGACAGTGGAAAGGTAAAATGGTGTATCCCACACAAACCTCATTTTTATAGAATTTGAAACAAAAACCTAAAAAATTCTATCTTTAAAGCACAAGGGCTCCTCTGAAACTTATTGTGTAAAAAAAAACCTAAAAACAGATTTAGACTTAATTTTGTCTAAATCTGTTTTCAGCTCTTTTATCTTGTTACTGTAGCAACTTTTTACCTTTCCACCATCAATATATTGTCAAATATAAATTACAATTTAAGTTTTGGCTGTGAAAAATTATTCAATATCCAAAATTTCTATAATGATCTATGAAGCTCATATCATGATATCAAATGTGTAATAGCAACATTGCTGGAATCTTGAAAATGTCTTCTTCAAAGAATAAGCCACCTTACACGGTCAATAATACTGTCAATACTAGTACTGTCAGTATTTGCTTCAATGCTCCTTTAAGATTTATCAAGTAATCAATTATCCGGATACACAGCAGTATTCTCTTTATTACATCATTACTATACTTTACACGATAAGTAATACCGGCAATATTTTAGAATAATGAACATTTTAAACATATTATCGAACCATAATAATGTCATTATTCGAAAATATTGAAAGTAATATTGATCGTGTAAGGTGCCTTTATCTCCTTTCATTAGGTTTTCTATTATCATCACCTTGAAAGCTACAGTTCAGAATAACTCCTTGAATGTGGTGTCATACTACAAAATTTACTTACCTCACCTAGCAGACATGTTCCTAAACAACTGAAATAGACTTAACAAAAACTCAAATATTTATAAACAAAAATATATTCATAAATCATATAAAATTCAATATAGAGTATTGATTATTTTCATCAATACCACCCTCGCTCTCATCCTCCTCCACACAAACAACCTTACTGTCATCCACCTCCTCACTCTTATTACGGTTCTTCCTCTTCCTTCTCCGTTTGACAACAGAGTTACCCTCCACAACATCCAAATTCTTAACTAAAACATCCGCAATAGTGGTAAAATAACTTAAAATACCCGGCACATTACTAAAAATAATTTTAATGTAAGCCATACCGTCGGCCCGTTTCAATAAATTCGCAAAAACGCTATAAATAAACGTGCCATTATAAAAATCAGATACCAAAAAATCCTCAAACGGGTTTCTCAAGACCTTATTGAGGTACTTTATGTAGAACAAACAGCTTTGAAATCTTGCAAACGCGTCAACAATATGCACATCGAATAACCGTGGGTTTCTACAAAGTTTTTCATCCATGTAAAAGTGTGGAATCATCTCTCGCATGAAATTAACACATTCTTTTTCAGTAATGCCATCAGTAGTACTATTTTTGGATGAGCTTGAGGCGTTTTCATGTTTTCCCAACTGTTTTAACGTACGAATATAACCGATTTTCGCATCAACTACCTTCATAGTAATTGCACTTAAAAGTAATGTGTAAATATGATTATGCGAGACTTTAACATCACTGTGCTGAGCCCAGTAGATTATACTGAGTATAAAAACATGCCAATCTGTAGGGAATTTACTTAAAATGTCTTCAGTTTTAGTTTTAAGACCTAATATTTGATGTAGTAGTTCCATCCGTGATTCCTTTGAAGTGTTTTCAATCTCTTCCAATGTCAACAAACTTAATTCAGTATTTTCTAGATCATAGTTTTTTATATTGTCTTTATCGCAACGCGCTACATACACCAATGAAGCCTGCTTGCCACCAGTTACAATTTTAAATAAAGCTGATAACAAATTAAGACTTATATGGTGTGAGTGTACCGCGTCGTTGTTTTCAATTTGTGGGATGAAAAAGTATCGATTGCGCACACCTAAATCCGCAAACCACGCTGGGAAATTACACCTGCGATATTCGTTTAGAAACCATGATGGAAAATACTCCACTAGACTGTCTTCTGTATCAGCTATATCTTCATCGACATCAATGTTTGTGTCTGATACCTCACTTTTAGAGTCGTCATCATCTGAAGATGCATCACCTTCACATTCTTCTGGAATGGCTGAAATATCGATTTCCATACTTTTGGGTTCTACTGTTAAAGCCTCTGTGGGGGGTTCTATGTCTAGGTATTTTAACATCTTGCTTTCACAGCATACATAGCCATCTGTGATTAGCTTTATCTGGTCGGCCAGCCTTTTCCTTTTGAATTGTTTTACTCGGCCCAGGATTTTTTTCGCTGCACTTTCATAGGTTTCATTTCGTAACCACCTAAAATATTTATATTATTAATTACAATATGGAGACATAAATAATAGCTGATTATGTAAATAGTAAATTGTAATAGTAAAGTTATGTAAATACTTTCAAAGAAGATGAGTAAAACATCTGGCAAATAGGGGGGAAGCTGTATATGTTTTGTGTGGAATCTAAGGTCGCATTTGATAACATTGAGAGACTTAAAACTATGGGAATGTTTAAGGAAAAAATAGATAAATGAATATTTGGTTGATTTTGTGGACAGAAATATATATGAATACAAGTAATAGAATGGGTAGCAGGTTGGCACTGTTCCACAATCCTGGTAGAACTTAAAAATATGAATGTGAGTCTTGGTTGTTCCTCAAATCCTAGTACCTGGCGAACTTACGAGATATAATCTTGCCCATGTGAGTCTTGGTTGTTCTTCAAATCCTAATACCTGGTAGAACTTACGAGATATGATCTTGCCCATGTGAGTCTTGGTTGTTCTTCAAATCCTAGTACCTGATGGAACTTACGAGATATAATCTTGCCCATGTGAGTCTTGGTTCTTCAAATGTTAATACCTGGTGGAACTTACAAGATATGATCTTGCCCATGTGAGTCTTGGTTGTTCTTCAAATCCTAATACCTGATGGAACTTAAGAGATATGATCTTGCCTATGTGAGTCTTTGTTGTTCTTCAAATCGTAATACCTGGAGGCAAGCATATCCATATCTACTCTCACTTACAAATTCCACACATAACATGCCTACCTCCTCCCATCCTCTACCAACCCACAGTTGCCAGCATGGTAGGTACAAACTAAATACTGTATATGTTACAAATCATAACATATACAGTACTTATTACTAATACTACTACTACTAAAAATACAATTACTTACTTAATAACAGTCTCAATTTTCCTATGTTGATCATTCTGCATAGACTTCCTTTTTGTAAGCTTTAGTTGTCTATAAAAATTCTTAAATGTACTCTGCTTAATATAATCATTCCCCAACAATGCAGCCAGCAGTGGTAAATTTGACTTATCCAGACCACCCAAGCTATTCAAAAAGTTATCAATTTTATAAATCTTGCACTCAATAGCATGACAAGGTCCACTCTTCCTTCTAATCCTTTTAGAATTCATGTTAATTGTAGAAAACGGTATATAAAGTACATCAAATATAAAAAAATCAGAGTCATAACTTAAAACAGGACACTTCAATGTCCTTGCAATACAAGCCATCTCGTAATCAGCTTCGAAATCGCAACGCACAGCTTTGCATCCCAATTGCAACACGGTTTCTGTAAATAACTCCCTCATGAATAATGGAAATAGATTTACCGAGTTTTCTGTGTAGACATTCAGTTTTCGAGCTGACCTCACTCTGTCTCTAACTCTGCTGTAAATTGTTCTCAACTTTTTGTACTCATAGGATCCATCAAATATAAACAGAGGTGTTACATTGCACATTAATAGTTTCTGAACGAAATCAGTTATAGTTTTCTTGTAGAGATCATAATCACCACCAAAACAGTCATAGCATTTTGAATGCCACTTGTACAAATGGGCTGCTAAGTTATTACCATCAACAACCACATAACAGTCATGAAGTAGATGATCTTCTAGGTATTTATCGCTTTGTTTTGCGATATAAGTAGTTAAACCCCGCACCCCCATGTTTATTTGTAAATTAGGTTAACTATTTTGTTGACAGTTGACTTTCCAACTTACTTCCTTACTTGCCAACTTTAGTTGATTGTAATTTAGTACACTCAGCTACATAACGTTTTTATTCCTGATTTCCGTCAACATTTATACGTCAGCCAATGTGTGACATGAGAAAGGAGTACAGCCACAGAGCACTATAAGAGAGAGTTCAAGCCCTGTAAAATGTTGGCAACACGTTTAAGCGCGCCACCTCAGCGCCTCTCGTGTTATTATCATGAACTAATGGCAATTTTATAGGTTTAGGTTATATTTATAATATTGCATTTTGATTAAAAGTAACTGAAAATATTGAATTATTGTCCTAACATATCCTAGCTTCTGATGGTTGACAGCAGGAATATAGCCTATATATAGCCTTCCGTTACTGCTTCAACCAATCACAGAGCAGGTTAAAATCCATTTCTGCATTAACCAGGTTTGGATTAGCTGTTCTTATATTAAACCTGGTCTCTGATTATCAACGGAAACGCAAAAACAGAGAGGAGGAATGTGGGATCAGCTATTCTTGCTTCAAACGTGCCTGACGGATCAACGTTGACGCAGTAACGGAAGGCATTACATGGATGACATCTGTAGTGCTAACCAATAAAATTAGTGAGTGGCATAAAATAGAGTTGTGCAGGTTGCGTGACTTTAATTTTAACCATGAAAACAGTTCGGTGAAGAATATTTGTTTATTTACAGAAAAGTCTAGTCTTTAAAATGTTGTGTTCAGACGGTAAAATATCGTTTTATAGTTACGTGGGCACAATCATCAGTTTCAGTTTTTTATACATACCAATTGTTAATTTAAACTTCCTCCCTTACCAAAACTATGCGACAATTGTAGCGCCGACAATCATTTATCTTGTGATTAATATAGTTATTAGGATTCTATATAGAAATCATGATTATCAGGTAAGAATGTTTTGAGTTTATATTACTTGTTGAAATGCTAATTGAGTTATTTTTTTTGTAGGTGGCTGTGCGAGCTGCATTTTTAGGGTTTATCTTTGCTCTAGGGGTGTATATTATTAAATCAGCCCCTGGGCATTATCCCACTTTTGGGATGTACATGTGTGTCATGTCATTCTTCCACTACTCAGAGTTTTTGTCAATCGCTTTTATCCAACCCACAAAGCTGGATACTAATTCATTTATGTTGTACCATAGTCCACAGTATGTTGCAGCAGCGGTTACATCATGGATAGAGTTTTTTGTGGAAATGTATTTCTTTCCAGGTAAATATGTATGTTCTTATTTGGGAAAATTAACACCAGGCCTTCATATACCTCTAAAAGCTGGGCCCTAGAGATGAATTTTGTTTGTAAGGTTATTTAGGGCTGGTTGTACAATTGACATTTAACTGGCGAATGAGGCTATTCTTGGAATAAGTTTGAGATATCTCAAACCTATTCCATGAATAGCCTTACTCTCTGATTAAATGTAAATTGTAGAACCGACCCTAAGGTGTGTACTGTGTAAACACCCACATTCAAATTTAAAATTTGCAACTGTAATCGGATTATCACTTATCATTTCAACTCATTCCTATATATTGAATTTATCATATCACACACTGAGATGACAAATGTTGTAACTTCTACGAGAGATAAATGCATTTTAAAGATTGCAGTTTTACTATTGAGTATAATCACAGATCAGTGTTATATAAATGCTAATCTGTGGTATAATGTTTACTGACAGTTACCGACCACTGATCTAACCACCTGGTTTATTATTTGTTAAATAAATAGTACTTTGTGTTGGCCTGTTTTTTGAGTAGATATGTTTTAAATATTACAGAATTAAAATCATTTGTGTATATTACCTATATCGGCTTGGTAATATGTGTTGCTGGGGAATTTTTAAGAAAACTAGCAATGCTGACAGCTAGATCAAATTTCAACCACAAGGTGAGTGATTGCCCATTTTTTTAATACAATTTTCATTAATATCTATAATTTTAGGTCCAATGCAGAAAAGCTGATGACCATGTATTGGTAACTCATGGAGTTTATGGTTTTTGTAGGCATCCAAGTTATGTGGGTTGGTTCTACTGGTCTATTGGAACACAAGTAATTACATTTTTTTATAATTAACTCTATTATAATCAGTTGGACGAATCTAATAAACAATGTCAGTCCTATACATTACATTTACAGTCTGGATATGGTAATAGTTTTCTACTTTCTGAACACAATGTAATATTGCTACGATGAAAGAAAAGAAGTATTATCAAACATATCGACATGTATCTGGTTCAATGACAGAAACATTTGACTACTGCTGACTGTTAATTATTGAATCTCTACTTAATATATATTTTAATATAATTACATTACAGATAATATTAATGAACCCTGTGTGCATTGTGGGATACACATTGGCCAGTTGGTTCTTCTTTGATGAGCGAATACACATTGAAGAAATAACTCTGCTAAACTTTTTTGGACAGCAATACTGTGATTACCAGGAAATTGTTGGCACTGGACTGCCTTTTATTAAGGGCTACCGGATACGACCTTAACTAATTTAGATAATAATGTGACTGACTAAATGTTCTTTAGGTAAATCTAATTCTAAAACTACAGATTTAATGTACTTAATAAAAGTATTGTATTACCATTAGACTTTTTTTTAATGATGCTCCTATAATCAGACGTCTTTGTGCTGGTCACAACCTTGGTGCCCTCATGATGGTGGCTCTGTTTGCATTACCAATATGATGTCAAATTGGCAAATTGTTTCCTGATGATTTGGGATAAAAGCAAATATCGACATATTATTAATCAATTATAATATAATTTATTTCCTTTCACAATAAAATTTATATAAAATTTAGACAATATATAATAAATAAAGCTTATAGGGTTAAAAATTACTTACGAATAGAACATCTAAAGGGCAAGAGAATAAATAGAGAATTATCACCATAATCAAAAAAAAGCACTAGGTAACAAAAAAGTACATCCTGTTCATTTCAGTAACTGTAAAATCTCCAGTATTATTTGTTGAGTTAGTATGAAAAACTACAATATATATAAAAAATATATTAAGGCATTAGGCACTATCAGTTGCTAGATCAGAAGTTCATTAAATCATATTGAGAAGTGAATCATTAAATTAACTCAAATTGATATTACACATGTAAAATAAGGAATTAATTACATTATATTGCTGGAATAATGTGTATTCTATTATTGTTTGACTATTACATATTTGTTGGTATTTTTGTAAATCATATTAGTGAAATTCACATATATTGTTTGGAAGAAAAACGACACAACTCAAAAATTTTGGTTTTTGGGTTATTGCTTTAATCTACCTACCTTTACACCATACTGTGGTAGAAAAGGCCAGTGGATATATATATATATATATATATATGCCATCTCTGTCATCCAGTCGACAATGCATTCAAAAATTGTCACCTACTTATACCTGACTTTACTGTTTTTTTTTAAATTCTCTGATCTAAATATTACTGTTTTTAAACAAATTCTCTGATTCAGTCTGACTCCACTAGGCTATAATCTGAAACACCTCTGATATAGTTGACAATGCATTCAAAAGTTGTGCTCGCTGTCCAATACTGCTTTTACACTTGTACTTCTGCGTCCTGTGTCAAGATCCATTGCACAGCTTTTGTCACATCCCAACCACTCGCGTCCAGAGCATCGTTGCACGTGTTCAACTGTGCTCCCACCACAACCTTTTGCAGTCTGCATAATTTTATTGCATTTATGACGTTCCAATTGGTAAATTCAAGAGCTTGAAGGCACTGGTTTGCTGATATCTGTAATATAATAGTTATTGGAATAAAATATACACAAAGATTCTTACAACAATCAAGATATTGAAAAGAAAAGCAATGGACAAGGATAATGTGAATAAAAAATAACAATGCCTTCCTTTACATCAGTGATGTATTTGGAAAGTAATTAATAAAAAGACAAAATGAGATAAATTGACCTAGCTCAGTGGTCCGTCTCGTACTGAGCATTGGGGAGCCTAAGTTCGATACCAAGTGGGGAGCCAACTTTCGCGAATCATCTTTCACAGTTTTTCTGTGAAGTTAAAGTAAATACCGGGTGATTAAACTCCTCTGAGCTTCTCCCTTGACCGGCGGAAAAGCCTCACGGTTAATAGCCCCATAAAGATACAAGTTTTTTTTATTCGCTACTTAATATTCACCCTGTAGATTGATTGCTTTGGTTTTCGGAAACAACTAAACTAGAGTTTCATAATCAAAAATCTGATTACTTACTTCAGCCCCTAACACCTTGGACATAATTCTAACTTCGTCTGAATCATGCCCTCTGGCCCGCGAACTCGGTTTAGCATCGGCAAACTCCAGCAAGTCCTCACAACTAACATGATGCCTCTGTAATTTATTAACAGCAATGCTCACTGCATCACCAGCTGCATCAACACAGTCCTGTTCAGCTGTAATCTCATCCAAAGCAGCTAGTTCAGAGTCAATCTGTTGCTCGAAATGTAAGGACTCCCGATCAAAATCTCGTCCATCGTTGGTGTAAACCGGTTCGACGTGGGGTTGCTCGGGAAATGTCACTTCCACTGAGCTATTTGCGGGTGGAGTGACCGTGGTAAATTTATTTAGAGTACCTTGTAGGCTCAATGGTGGTATAATTAAAGGGTGTTTTCGGGTGTGACGCGGTTTTGATGTTAACAGAGGTTTGTTGCGGTCGCGTGGTGGTAGAGGTATCGGGTTTTCATCACCTCTGTCCATTTGAGCTGCTATTTGGTGATGAGTGTCTTCATTTATAGTCTTCTTATTATCACTACTGGTGTTGGGTTGGTCCCTATGCATTGAGATTTCGATTGATGATTCTGGAATCACATTAAAATATAGAATAATTAATTGAAAACAAATTAATACTACTATCAAATAAAATAATATTGAGACGTGGTTTTTGAAGATAATTAGCATCACAACTTTGGTAGTCTGATGCCCAACATTCCATAAACTTTATTCGCGATTCAAACGTTAACGGTTTTCTTCAAGGTAGTAGGTAAACAGCTGATCTTTGTTATTGTTTTATCAGCTGATTACATTAAAATCATATGATTTCAGTCACTTCTAGAAAAATGCGCTATTGATAATGTGCTTTTAAGGTATAAATAGTATAACCTTGGATCTATAGTCATATATAAGATGAAAAACAAATGTTATACAAACAAAATATACAAACAAATAGTTAGCAGTGCTTGAGAGCTAAAAGTCTTTGGAAAGAACTTGAAAAAAAATCTCATTAAACCTCATTAGTTGGGAGACACATTTTTACGCTCGCCACTTTTCGACTTTGAGCCTGCCTTAATCAGAAGTAAAAGTGAATTTACACACTCATAAGAAATAACATTGGAAATTGTTCTGGAACTCTCATAGCATATCTACTCAAAAACTAGATCTAAACTTAAATTATTTGTAAGACTGCTAAAATTACTTACCAGATCTATTTCCATCAAAAGACTCTGAGATTGATCGCCTTTCTTGTGATCTATAATGTGCATGAGGTAAAGTTGCAGTTCGTAGTCGAGGTTTGATAGTAGGCAAATGCCCTGAACGCAAAAGTCTTAACGGATTCGTTGCAGTAAACTAAAAAATAAAAACTCTTCCATTAGAACAGCACTAGAACGATTTTATTTAGATTTACCTGAGCTAGTTCTGGCGCAGGATTTTCAACCAGACTTTGGTAGGCCAGTTGCGCCTGCTCGGTTACCTTGGACTGAAAAAGATTTTAGGGCATAGGGATAAAATAAACAAAAATGCAAACAAAAAAAAACTTAATTAAATTAAAAGGTTAGGAAATGTACATGCTCAAACAAAATTTAAGTCAGTGGTTTAGGGGGTTGTAAGTGCTAAAAACAAAATTTAAATTAATTGTTAGGAATTGTAAACTTCAAGCTCAAGAAGCATCTTGAAGCATTTATGAAGTACTATTTGTATAAATTACGTTCACAAAGAGATTCAATTGCCAAGCCCAGAATTTTGAAAACGTAACATTTAAATTAATGATTAGGAATTATAAATGTAAGAAAAAACTAACCCCCTAGAAGGAAAGTTAAACGCCATCTGATCATGCCATCAGGATCACCGGGTAGTGCCCTCTAGGGAATAATATTCCAACAGAGTGCTTGAGATATCAGCACAAGGCCAATCGTATCTTTGCAATATCTTGTCAAAATAATGTTTTCAAAACATAAGTAATATCTTGTTTAAAAATGTTTTAGTTTGGAAATGAGTAACCTAGGTTTACTAAAAATGTAAATTTCAAAAGTAGCACACGTTTAAATATCAATATTTTATTATAAGCAAAAATTTCTGCCACACGTTTACAGGTAGTGTATTTGTAGTAAATTGTGTTTAGTAGTACGTACGCAAGTGTAATCCTGCCGAATCAGTTTTGTAAACTATACGTTCAGTAGTGATGCGACGAGTAGTGAGATATACATAGAGGTTACAAAATATCACAATGGTATGATTATAAATAGCATGACGGTTTATGTATAAAATGGGCGGACAGTTTACATAATATATTGTTAAGGATACACTTCACAATGAATATGTCGTCACCGACTATCAGGGACACTGGGTATGTGTAGCCTAGCTACTCGTTCTACCTCTAACTACGATATCAAGAGAATGGGGTTGGGGGGAGGGTCACTTGCGAGTATTCGACCATAAAACAATGTATACATTTAGTTTACACCACTAATATTATATTCATTTCATCAGCTTATAACTGATTGGACCAACATTGTTCCATTAATCTTTTTGTGATTCAGTTTGATTCCATGCAGATCAGGGGTGTAATTACCGACACTACTCGTTCTGAAAGTACACGTGTTCCTGTTAAAGTCGCTTCGCAATATACGGACAATTCAGAATTTAAGTTTAGTATTTTAGTCAGCTTCAGTTCAGGTCAATTCTGCGCAGGTCAGGTCAATTCTGCGCAAGTCAGGCCAATTCTGCGCAAGTCAGGTCTATTCTGCGCAGGTCAGATCAATTCTGCGCATGTCCGGTCAATTCTGCGCAGGCCAGTTCGATTCAGTGCAGGTCAGAGGTGTAATTACCGATTAGTGATATCAGGAATCGCACCCCAGTTCAATTCAGCTAGTCAGTATTTAAATTTTGTATATTTTAGTTGATTAGATGGTGCAATCCAGGTTTGATTCGCACATGCAGTATAAATATTAGTTTGTGGAATATGAAAACAGATTTTTTGTAATCTTGGAATTAATCAAAAAACGTTAGGTTACCATCATCCAGCGGAATGACCTAGTAGCGTGAGTTGAAACCTTTCACAGATTTTCAGGGGTGTGATTTTTGACCGATCGCTATTATCATGCGCTATAAGTGTACAAGTTTCATAGCGGTGAATCGATAGAATTTATAACTCAATAATTAATATCAAAATCTTAACTACTGTCAAGCTTTCAATTCTGTCAAATATGAACATTATCTTTCACGAAGCGAAGAGTCAAACATCGACACCATCTTCAATAATAGTGAACGTGTCTCGATCGCTATATTTATAACGATCGTTCAAAAATCCATCCTCAGAGGCTTTGTGTGAATTAAGGTAAATACTGGATCTCATCACTCCTCTTACCTTCTCTCTATACCGGCGTAAAAGCTGTTAGGCTAATATCCCCCATAAAGATAGAAGTTTTTTTGTGTGACTAGTCTATATAACCTTATTGTAAATACAATCAGCAATACTGATCACTTTGGGGGAAATGTTTGAATTATTGTTTGATGAATGTGATACTTAAAAAAGTACAAAATCTAGTATGTTTATACAGTACACATGTATACATTATTCCATGAGTACCCAAGAAATTTAGTAACGCATTATAAAATTTGATATAAAAAAAATATTGCTTTACAAGCTCGAATCAGAGGAAGAATCAACAGTATGATTTTGTAACCTTGAAACGCTGGTCGGACTCAACCCACTCAAAATACTATTGCTCGGCGGGGGTGATCTGCCCAACACCTTCCCCACGAAATCCGGTTTCAGAAACTGCGTGTTCGCGCGCGACCTTATAACCATCTCCGACCGAATACTGCTGTTCGAAGCGGACAGCCTGCTCAAACGTTTACGCCTACGCCAGTCCAAATCAACCGACCCCAAACTAGTACACTCGGAATCGCTGCTACTGCTCGGCGCGTACGCTTGAGGGTTGTACGACTGCCGCCGCCTATTACGATCGCGAATACTTTTACCCGCCACCTTTTTACTCGGCATAATCTCCTGCGACTCGGAGTAACTCATAGCGCGCGGGCGTGCATCAGTAAAATTATCCGGCGCATACCTATACTTTTCATACACAAAAACATTATCATATGTCTCAATCGGCGTGTACGTTTGCTCAAAAGCATACGCCTCTTCAAAAAAATTATCACTGTTGTTACGGTTATTAAACGGCGATGGCGGCGGTGGGTGTATATCGTGCATGAACGTACGGTTATTCCTTTCAAACCGATTGGGCTTGTGCTCGCTTTTGTAAGTTTTGCGCGCCATGCTTTCGGATTTCGTCAAGGTCCTATCTCTATAAATCTGCGAGGGGTAGAACGAGTCCGCTATGGACATCCCTTGAAAGTGGTTTTCTAAGTTTCTATGCGCGCGATCACTAAACGGATTGAGGGGGCTGTTTAAGTCACGGCATGAGTTATGAGGGGCGCGATGGGATAGAAACGGTTTGGTGAGCAGCTCGCGTGATTTTGCGAAACAAAACTCGGCGGAGGCTTTGTCCCACAGGGGCAATCTTATGCTATTCTGGGAGAAGTCGTCTAGGGAGGTTAGAGAACAACGTAAACGGTGCTAAATTAAATAAAAATTAATTGGGATTGTTGGTAAGGGATGTTAATTAGTTAGTATGTTAATAGAAGATTAATTGTTGTTACATACCTGTAAATCGGGGGTAGATTGTGCTTCTTCTGAAAAGTTCCGGCGTTCGGCTGTTTTGTCGTGATGGTGCTCCGACACGGATGGGAATCTAAAGCTGAATTTTCGTTTGTTGGGGGATGATGGGGTGGTCGGTGCTGGGGCGCTCATTGAACGCGTGCTGATTTCGTTAGCCAGCGCGATGGCGGTGTCTAATGTTTTTTGGTCTTGGGCAGATATGGGTTTCACAGTCGCTTGTTTTCTCGGTTTTGATAGTCTTTCGCGGAGCTCGTTGCTCTTGTTCGAGCCTTCATGGTCGGCTGGGGATGGGGGAGGTTGACCTTGAATAATAATTGGCATTTAAAAATAGTAGTAAATAGTGGTCAGTCGTTTATTTTAACTTCTAAGCCATAGACTTGAAGAGTAATGACTGTCCAGAGATTACTATATTATATATTTGGCTCACCGCAACAGCATGATGATTTGAGTAAACGACAGTTTTGTTGGTTGGTTGGTTGGTTAGAATAAAACTATCTTATGTTTGGTATGGTGTTGGAAAAATAATAAAAAGGGAGAAGTACATAAGTCGATTTATGTACTTTTGCCCACCAGCCACAGAATGTAGGCATTCATTTGAATTTTGTGAGTTTATTTGACAAATGCAACATGTACTCACTACAACTTCGTAGTTAGAGAGTAAATAGAGCTTGAATGAATGGATTTTCCAACTTTTCATATATTTCTTTAATTTTTTCGACACATATTTTTATTCAGAACTCCTTGTGGAGTTTACACCAAACAACTAACGTTTTTTGTGACGTAAAATGACGTCAAGGTTCTAGGAACCCATGACTTTAGTGTATTCCCATTTCATATTGCAAAATTAATGTTACTATTGCAAAATGGGTATTAATTAGAGATAAATTATGTTTCCTTTATTATGAATTATGTATTAATTTGAATATGAATGCTGTATAAACTAAAACTCTTGGCAGCTGACTAAATTTAATTTTCTGAATAAGCCAATAGACCTGTTCTTGTATATGTAAAGGTAGATGTTAGAATATCCTAGAGTTAAAAAAATGGAAATTTAACATACCTAGATTATTGAACATCATTTCCATTTCGGCCATCAGTGACGGCCCTAAGTCTAGAGGTGGGCTGTGGTTGGATTCTTCATCGCTTATTTCGTGGTATTCGTGATCTGGTGCTGGGGCTGGTGGGGGGTGAATACGATCGCTTTCTAGTAACGGGGCTGCTTCAATGTCCTCGTGAGGCCTGTATGGGGCTACTACTTGTGTGGGAATGCCACCATACTAAATAACGAAAAGATAATTATTAACTTTACCTTTATCATACCAAACTGGATCATTGTTTTTGCTCATCCTCATAAAATTAAATAATTATTTGACTAAAATTATTCCCGAATAACGCATCATCACTACTTCAATTTCCTCACCCTCATAAAATTAAACATTAATTTGACTAAAATTATTCCCTAGACTTAAAGCCTCATGAGGGATTTCTTGAAGAAAAAAAAAACAAATGTAACTTATTAAGTAGTGAACATTTGTTTTCTTCTTCATCCCTCATGAGGCTTTAAGTTTAGGGAATAATTTTTGTCAAATTATTGTTTAATTTTATGAGGATGAGGAAATTAAAGTAGTGATGATGCGATATTCGAAAATCAATCGGACTATCGATAATTGAACATCATTCGAAATTAATTTCGAGACAGTTGAAAGTTGAAATTTACCGACTATGCAAAAAAGTTAACCGAAGATAAGCACTACTTTTAAATATATATATATATATATATATATGGGAAGCCATAAGACCCGGGACGGAGCTATAAGTTTTGAACGAGTGAAGAACAAAAATTGAAAATTACTAAAGAGTCATAAAAACTACATTCTTAGATAGTTTAGAACTTCCATAGGACCCTGCGACTTCAGGTTTTTGAGAAATGAATTTTTGAAATTACAATTCACTATATACAAGCATTTGTATCAATTTCGGATGGGGTTAAAAAATACTTATCAGGATTCGCTACCAACCTTGATTTCTTCATAAATAGCCTAGTCCTTCTGAATCATGACCATGTAGAAATTATTGAAATTATCCTTCAGAGTTTTGAGAAATGAATTTTTGAAATTACAATTCACTATATACAAACATTTGTATCAATTTCGGATGGAGTTAAAAAATACAGGATTTGTTACCAATCTTGATTTTTTTCACAAAAAGCTTAATTTTTTTTGAACAATGACCATGTAGAAATTATTGAAAATATCCTTCAGGGTTTTGAGATATGAATTTTTGAAATTACAAATGGAGTGAAAAAATACTCAGCAGGATTCGTTATCAACCTTGAATTTTTCATAAATAGCTTAGTCCTTCTGATTAATGACCATGTAGAAATTATTAAAATTATCCTTCAGGGTTTTGAGATATGAATTTTTGAAATTACAATTCACTATATACAATCATTTGTATTAATTTCGGATGGAGTTAAAAATACCTAGCAGGATTCGTTGCCAATGTTAATTTTTTCATAAATACCCTAGTCCTTCTGAATCATGACCATGTAGAAATTCTTGAAATTATCCTTCAGGTTTTTGAGATATGAATTTTGGAAATTTCAATTCGCTATATACAAGCATTTGTATCAATATCGGACGGAGTTAAAAAATACTTAGCAGGATTCGTTACCAACCTTGATTTTTTCAAAAATAGCCTAGTTTTTCTGAATAAGAACCATGTAGAAATTATTGAAATTATCCTTGTGATTTTTGAAATTACAATTCACTATATACAACCATTAGTATCAATTTCAGATAGAGTTAAAAAATACTTAGCAGGATTCGTTACCAACCTTGATTTTTTCATAAATAGCCTAGTCCTTCTGAATCATGACCATATAGAAATTATTGAAATTATCCTTCAGATTTTTAAGATATGAATTTTTTAAATTTCAATTCGCTATATACAAGCATTTGTATCCATTTCAGATGGAGTTAAAAAATACTTAGCAGGATTCGTTACCAACCTTGATTTTTTCATAAATAGCCTAGTCCTACTGAATCATGACCATATAGAAATTATTGAAATTATCCTTCAGGGTTTTGAGATACGAATTTTTGATATTACAATTCACTATATACAAGCATTTGTATCAATTTCGAATGGAGTTAAAAAATACTTAGCAGGTTTCTTTACCAACCTTGATTTTTTTCATAAATAGCGTAGTCCTTCTGAATCATGACCATATAGAAATTATTGAAATTATCCTTCAGATTTTTGAGGTATGAATTTTTAAAATTTCAATTCGCTATATACAAGCATTTGTATCAATTTCGGATAGAGTTAAAAAATACTTCGCATAATTCGTTACCAACCTTGATTTTTTCGTAAATAGCTTAGTCCTTCTGAATAATGACCATATAGAAATTATTGAAATTATCCTTCAGGGTTTTGAGATACAAATTTTTGATATTACAATTCACTATATACAAACATTTGTATCAATTTCGGATGGAGTTAAAAAATACTTATAAGGATTCGTTACCAACCTTGATTTTTTCATAAATAGCCTAGTCCTTCTGAATCATGAGCATGTAGAAATTATTGAAATTATCCTTCAGGGTTTTAAGATATGAATTTTTGAAATTACAATTCACTATATACAAGCATTTGTATCCATTTCGGATGGAGTTAAAAAATACTTAGCAGGATTCGTTACCAACCTTGATTTTTTTATAAATAGCCTAGCCCTTCTGAATCATGACCATGTAAAAATTATTGAAATTATCCTTCAGATTTTTGAGATATGAATTTTTGAAATTTCAATTCGCTATATACAAGCATTTGTATCAATTTTGGATGGAGTTGAAAAATACTTAGCAGGTTTCGTTATCAACCTTGATTTTTTCATAAATAGCCTAGTCCTTCTGAATCATGGCCATATAGAAATTATTGAAATTATCCTTCAGATTTTTAAGATATGAATTTTTGAAATTACAATTCACTATATACAAGCATTAGTATCCATTTCGGATGGAGTTAAAAAATACTTAGCAGGATTCGTTACCAACCTTGATTTTTTCACAAATAGCCTAGTTTTTCTGAATAATAACCATGTAGAAATTATTGAAATTATCCTTGTGATTTTTGAGATATGAATTTTTGAAATTACAATTCACTATATACAAGCATTAGTATCAATTTCAGATGAAGTTAAAAAATACTTAGCAGGATTCGTTACCAACCTTGATTTTTTCATAAATAGCCTAGTCCTTCTGAATCATGACCATATAGAAATTATTGAAATTATCCTTCAGATTTTTAAGATATGAATTTTTGAAATTACAATTCACTATATACAAGCATTAGTATCCATTTCGGATGGAGTTAAAAAATACTTAGCAGGATTCGTTACCAACCTTGATTTTTTCACAAATAGCCTAGTTTTTCTGAATAATAACCATGTAGAAATTATTGAAATTATCCTTGTGATTTTTGAGATATGAATTTTTGAAATTACAATTCACTATATACAAGCATTAGTATCAATTTCAGATGAAGTTAAAAAATACTTAGCAGGATTCGTTACCAACCTTGATTTTTTCATAAATAGCCTAGTCCTTCTGAATCATGACCATATAGAAATTATTGAAATTATCCTTCAGATTTTTAAGATATGAATTTTTTAAATTTCAATTCGCTATATACAAGCATTTGTATCAATTTCGGATGGAGTTAAAAAATATTTCGCATAATTCGTTACTAACTTTGATTTTTTCATAAATAGCTTAGTCCTTCTGAATAATGACCATATAGAAATTATTGAAATTATCCTTCAGGGTTTTGAGATACGAATTTTTGATATTACAATTCACTATATACAAGCATTTGTATCCATTTCGGATGGAGTTAAAAAATACTTAGCAGGATTCGTTACCAACCTTGATTTTTTTCATAAATAGCCTAGTCCTTCTGAATCATGACCATATAGAAATTATTGAAATTATCCTTCAGATTTTTAAGATATGAATTTTTGAAATGTCAATTCGCTATATACAAGCATTTGTATCCATTTCGGATGGAGTTAAAAAATACTTAGCAGGATTCGTTACGAACCTTGATTTTTTCATAAATAGCCTAGTCCTTCTGAATCATGACCATGTAAAAATTATTGAAATTATCCTTCAGATTTTTGAGATATGAATTTTTGAAATTTCAATTCGCTAAATACAAGCATTTGTATCAATTTCGGACGGAGTTAAAAAATACTTAGCAGGTTTCGTTACCAACCTTGATTTTTTCATAAATAGCCTAGTCCTTCTGAATCATGACCATATAGAAATTATTGAAATTATCCTTCAGATTTTTGAGATATGAATTTTTGAAATTTCAATTCGCTATATACAAGCATTTGTATCAATTTCGGATGGAGTTAAAAAATACTTAGCAGGATTCGTTACCAACCTTGATTTTTTCATAAATATCCTAGTCCTTTTGAATCATGACCATGTAGAAATTATTGAAATTATCCTTCAAATTTTTGAGATATGAATTTTTGAAATTTCAATTCGCTATATACAAGCATTTGTCAATCAATTTCAGATTGGGTTAAAAAATACCTAGCAGGATTCCTTGCCAACCTTGTTTTTTTTCACAAATAACCTATTTTTTTTTAATAATGCCAATGTACAAATTATTAAAATTATCCTTCAGGTTTTTGTTATATGAATTTTTGAAATTTCAATTTGCTATATACAAGCATTTGTTTTAATTTCGAGGAAAGGAGTTAAAAAATACTTAGCAGGATTCGTTACCAATCTTGATTTTTTCATAAATAGCCTAGTCCTTCTGAATCATAACCATGTGGAAATTATTGATATTAATTTTGATTTTAATTTTTGTTTTCGATAATAGTGGCGTATGTATCCTTTTTAATTTCGTTATGAGACTATCTAGCTGATTATGATCTATAGTTCTTAAGTGATCTATTATCGTACTTACATCAACTTTGGCACCCCCAAGGAAGCTCAAATCACCGAAATAGGCGCCATCCAACCCCACGTGACCGGTGTGTTTTAAATCGCCCTGTGGTGCACTGATCATTTCACTGCGGAGTTTCCTTCGTGCCGAGGTACGAGTCGAATCTGTGCGTAGAAACGTTGAACTAGGTAGATCACTACCTAAATAAGCCACCACATTGATTGGCTCAAAGAGACCTGTTTTCCCGCTTGCAGTAACGCCTTTCCAGAAGGGTCGATGAGTGCTGTAATTTAAAAATCGAATTTATAGATATATATATATATATATATATATATATATATATATATATCCGCCTTTATTTCACACGCTTTGACACATTTTGACACGAATTCCTACATTTTCTCACCTTGTAACACATTTTCCCACGTTTTTTTACATTTTTCCATATTTTCTCACATGTTCCCGTATTTTCCCACAGTTTCACAGGAGAATCTAATTTATATATCTGGCTTATTTCACTTTTTCACACATTTTGACACATTGTAGACATATTTTGACACATTTGGACTCGTTTTTACACATTTTGACATACTTTTACGCATTTTGATTCATTTTGATATATATTGGCACATTTGTACACGTTTTGACACATTTTGACACGAATTCCTACATTTTCTCACATTTTCCCTCATTTTCTCACCTTGTAACACATTTTCCCACGTTTTTTTCACATTTTTCCATATTTATTTACACGTTGCCGTATTTTCCCACATGTTTCCGTATTTTCCCACATATTCCCGTATTTACCCACAGTTTCACAGGAGAATTGTAGAAAATGTGAGAAAAAAGTATAAAATGAGGAAACATTTGAGAAAATGTGAAAATATGTGAGAAAATGTGAAAATATCAAAATGTGAATATGCCAAAATGTCGCGTTTTCTAAAACAAATCGTAAAAACTTCGTTCAAAAAGTCGAAAACGTTAAAAAAAATGAAATAGGTCATTTGCTTCGGAAAGTCCTATGGTGTCAACACCTAATATTTTAGAGATGACTTTTAGATCAAAAGCATATTAAATAAACTTACATTTTATCTAAAACTGTGATAACATCCCCCGTTCTGTACGGCAACAAATGCGGCCCTTCGGTGGACCCGATCTTCGCCTGCACCTGCTCGGGTCGGCAGTCAATCAGTCGCGTTGCAATATCCAAAAACCTAGGTCGCGTATTCGCCTCGTGCCTCCAGCAATCCAGCATTAAAGCGTAGTGATCTTGCGGCGCGCAGTCCGGTTGCTCCAGTCTTTGAAAGTTCGGCTCGTCAATGGCCACCAATATTTGTTGGCCGGTCAGCGCGGCCCACGGTTGGAAACCGTACGAAAACATCTCCCATAAAGTGACGCCGAACGCCCACACATCGCTGGCTGTTGTGAACCGTAGGTAACTGATGCACTCCGGGGCGCACCATGCAATGGGCAGTTTCAGGTTCACATTGAAGTTGGTCTGGTAGTAGTCTTTGCCCTGGCCCAACGCCCGACTCAGGCCGAAATCGGAGATTTTTACTTTGTTTTTGGAGAAGACCAGGATGTTTCTCGCGGCTAAATCTCTGGAAATAGTTACAATTTGCAATATTTTATACTTGTAACATCTTAAAACTATTATATAGTTTAGTTAAACTGAGATTGAGAAACAAATTTAAAATATTAAGGTGGTTTCTTTGTAATATTACAAATTTGTGTTGGACCAGATTGACGTTTAAAATACGCCTAGTTTAAATGGTTTCCTGATCTGTCTCAAATGATAAAAGACCTAAAACGTAAAAAAAAAACTTTAATCAACAACGATTAGACTTAGAAAGAGGGAGAAACACAAAGCATTAGTAGAGAAGGAACAAGGGAAGGTAAAAAATAATTAGTCAAAATACAATATTTGTGTAAAATGCACTTTTTATAAGATATTCACTATATTAAGTCTGATGGAAGACGCTGCTTGATGGGATTAAGCGGAAATGAAACTTGGTTAAAAAAATAAAGTATGAACTAGCAATCACTCAGTTAAAATAGAATCAAGAGATAACAAACCTGTGTATTAAACGTTTAGCTTCTAAATATTGCATCCCATCGCAGATTTGCACTGCAAAGTCACACAATGTTAAAACGGGAAAGCTGGAGCGCAGAGAGGGTTCTTTCAAGCACTCCAGCAGCGAACGTAGTGGCGCCAGTTCCGTCACTAGCATGAGGGATCCTGTATCTAATACCACCCCAAATAACCGCACTATGTGGTGGTGGTCAATCGAGTGCATGATCGCCGCCTCTTTTAGGAACTCTATTGTATTGGTCTGCATGCGTTCGCGAGCCAAACATTTGATTGCAACCTATACAATTAAAAATAAGATATCAAATGTTAGATTATAGATAATTATAACAGTCCTGAGTAAAGCGATTGAAAGTTTTTTATACTTAAAGTGCAATTTCTGTTTTTAAAAAATTAAATAGGTAAAAAACATAGTAGTTTATTCATCTCCTTCATTTCAAGGCATCTACTATGTTGTAATTCATTTCAATGAAGCAGATGAATCAAGCTACTATGTTTTTACCAGTTATTTAAAAAAATAAATTATGAAATAGGTGGTCAAAATCATAGTAGTTTGATTCATCTCCTTCATTTCAAGTTATGCTGAAGTCAGGAGACATTTGAGTGACGGGCCTAATAGTTTGATAATTAGATAAAAGTCATAGCTTACCTGAATTCTCTCTCCTTCATTACACCAAACACCCTGCTGTACTACACCAAACTCGCCCATTCCTAATTCTTTATTAACTGTGATATTAGCAGCTGGAATAATATGTTTGCTGGGCACTCTCGGTGCACGCGTTATGGGAATATTGTCGATAGTCGTTTGCAGTGGTTCTGAACCTGTGGTTTCTTGTTTGCGTGCAGTTAGTAGCAGTTTTTTAAACTTTGATAGGTAGTTGTTAGGGAAATGCTTCTCGTAGTACTTGCGCAGCCGACGCATTTCAGGCTTTGATAGTCCCAGCTCGGCCAAATCACCCTCCGTTGCGAATTTCAGTTGGGAGGGGTGTGTGACTTTCAAATTATTCCTAGAATGAATATTCATAAATTATGAAATGTGAAGCCCAGAAATATTTAACAAACACTCTGATATAAATTAAAAAAACTTAAGTAAAAAAAAAACTTATTTATTTACACAAATAATTTGTGAATTTGTAAAAATCCGTTTCACCAATTCCTCTGAACTCTTGTGACAACTGTCCCACAAGAGGATTCGAACGCTTACCAATGCTCAGTATGAGATGTACTGCCCCTGTAACAACTAGGTCACTGAGCAGGTTGTATTTACCAGTAGATTATAGAAATCCATAGTTATAAGTTCAAATTAACTTTCAAATAATAATATTTATATATATATATATATATATATATATATATATATATAAATATTATTATTATTATTATTTGAAAGTTAATTTGAACTTATAACTATAGATTTCTATAATCATCATCATCATTTCTGTAATCATCCTCACTAGCTGAGCTACACTGATGAGATCTAATAAGATCGAAATCTAGATATGTAGATTATTAAGACATGGATTCACACTTAACATTTTTTTGTAGGGACACCCTATTATATATAATAAAAAGTCTTAAATTGCTTTATGTAAAACGTCCAGAATTGAGGAAGTAAGCTCTTGTCAATATTTGTGTCATTCTATATTAATACCTTTGAGGTATAGAACACCAAAGCCACTTTTATTCAATGTTTTATCCACAAATTTAATTTGTTGTGGGTAAATAACACTAAATACAATGTAAAATAATTGTACTAATACAATTTGTTTACAAAATTTCAACAAACAGTTACAGGAAATTAAATGTTTTACAAATCTTGTCCTTAGAGGTATAGAATACTATGTCACATTTCCCTGACTTTACAGGATAGCAGTTTGAACATGTTTCTTCAAACTGCTATCCTGTAAAGTCAGGGAAATGTGACATAGTATTCTTTACCTCTAAGGTACAGATATTTACTATAAATATACTTACTTAAATCCGGTGAAATAATGCTGAAGCTCTGCCTCCACCAGGAACTCATAGAGTCCTGGCCCCTTTTTAAGGGGCGCACTGACTCCTTCTGTAATTACAATAAAAATGTAATTAAAACGTGATTTAAATATTAATAAATTTTGCATAATGAATATCCATGTATATACATACATACACCTACAGCCAAAATTATTGCATTTTTTTGGGCCAAACCAAAAAATAAAATATACGTTTCTTGGTAATAGAAATGGTATATTTTATTTTTTTGGTTTTCCTAGTTCTATATTACTGACCATCCTTTCCACCATGATACTAGATTATCTAGCCTCAATCAATTTCAAATCTTTTGTAATTGTCACAGTAATTCTTTATTGCATATAACATTATAACTCATCCCTTATGGGCTCTATGAATATATATATATATATATATATATATATATATATATATATATATAAATATATATATATAAATAATCATGAAAATAAAGAATATGCAATCATTCTGACTAGAGGTATATTTCTTCACATTCTGTATAAACCCAAACAAGAGTAGTATACAATATATAGCATGATATTATAATTGTCTATATTAGATAATAAGAATATATCAATACATGCAAATTCCAGCATGTATTGATATAGAGTGTACACAAGTGTGATAATAAAAAAACAAGATAAAAATCGTTTTATTTATCCTTTTAATAAATCTTGTTTTCACTCTAAGAATATATTATAGTAATAATATATAACTAGTTAATTAATGGTTGTGGTGTTCACTTCAAGAGACATTAAAATTATTTATTAACAATATATTGCATACTGAGATGAAAATGTTGTAACTTCTAAAAATAAATAGAGATATGTGCATTTTAAAGATTGTAATAGCTCCAGTAGTTTTACTATTGAATAGTTATATAACACTTGTCATCTCATAGTGTGATATAATGATTGTCAAATATGTATCATGATCATCATCATCAGATGAGTATTTGTTTGGATTTACAAAAATGGACACAGCATTATACATGTGCATTCAATATGTAAGCAAAATATAACTAAACAGTATGAACAATTCAATGACTTCAAATAACCAATAATAACAAGCATTTCATCTAGTAAAATCAATATGAATCAATGCAGTTGAATGCAAGTTTTCAGTTTTTTTTTAATGAAGTTAATGTAAATACTGGGTGATTAAACTCCTCTGACCTTCTCCCTTTACCAATGAAAAATTATTAGCTCACATTCCCGCCTTTCGATTTTCTGACAGCATTCATGCATCAGCCAATCAGAGATGGAGAAGTGAGAACAGATTCTGATTGACAGGCTCAGCAACAGTAATATAAATACAAGAAGCAGAAATTAGGTGGTTAATGCCAGAGTAGGCTTTCCCCTTTCTGAACCAACTTGAGATAATGAGATTTTTTTTTCTTGCAACACCAATGGCAGCAATTCCTGCATTCATAAACATCTGTTAAAAATAAAGCTCTGTTAATTAAAACATTGCTGATAGTTCAAACCACTTAAAAGTTAAAAAAAAGTTGAAATTTGTATTATCACACATTCCTGCAAAAATACATATGAATCATGATGCAATTTTAAGAATTTTTGTGTTATTCTTATCTAGAAATATATGAAAAACTCAATTATAAAGACTTTAACGAGTTATCTTCAAAGATATAGCTTGTAAAAGTTGACATTTGTATTATTACATATTCCTGCAAAAATACCTATTTATCATAAAGCAATTTAAAGATTTTTTATGTTATTCTTGTTTAAATATGTAAGAATAACTCAATTATAAAGACTGCATTGAGATATCTTTAATATCTTCAAAGATATGGCTTGTGAAATTTGTTTTATCACACATTCCTGCAAAATTACCTATTCATCATAATGCAATTTTAAGAATTTTGAATTATTCTTGTCTAGAAATGTATGAAAATCTCAATTATAAAGACTCCAATGAAGTATCTTCATTATCTTCAAAAATATGGCTTGTAAAAGTTAAAATTAGTATTGTCACAAATTCTTGCAAAAATACATATGAATTATTATGCATTTTAAATTTTTTTGTGTTATTCTTATCTAGAAATATATCAAAAATATATAATATTAAGACTCCAATGAGATATCTTCATTATCTTCAAAAATATAGCCTGTAAAAGTTGAAATTTGTAGTATCACACATTCCTGCAAAAATACCTATTTATGATCCAATTTTAAGATTTTTTGAGTTATTCATGTCTAGAAATGTATGAAAATCACAATTATAAAGACTCCAATGAGGTATCTTCATTATCTTTAAAGATATGGCTTGTAAAAGTTGAAACTTGTATTATCACACATTCCTGCAAAAATACCTATTCATCATGATGCAATTTTAAGATTTTTTCTCTTACTCTTGTCTATAAATGTATGAAAAACTTAATAATAAAGACCCCAATGAGTTATCTTTATTATCTTCAAAGATATTGCTTGTAAAAGTTGAAATTTGTATTATCACACATTCCTGCAAAAATACTTATTCATCATGATGCAACTTTAAGATTTTTTGTGTTATTCTTATCTAGAAATATATGAAAAACTCAATTATCAAGACGCCAATGAGATATCTTCATTATCTTCAAAGATATGGCTTGTAAAAGTTGACATTTATATTATCACACATTTCTGTAAAAATACTTATTCATCATGATGCAATTTGAAGATTTTTTGTGTTATTCTTATCTATAAATGTATGAAAAAATCAATTATAAAGACCCCAATGAGATATCTTCATTATCTTCAAAGATATTGCTTGTAAAAGTTGAAATTTGTATTATAACACATTCCTGCAAAAATACCTATTCATCATGATGCAATTTGAAAATTTTTTGTGTTATTCTTATCTATAAATGTATAAAAAACGCAATTATAAAGACCCCAATGAGTTATCTTTATTATCTTCAAAGATATAGCTTGTAAAAGTTGAAATTTGTATTATCACACATTCCTGCAAAAATACCTATTCATCATGACGCAATTTTAAGATTGTTTATGTTATTCTTGTTTAAATATGTATGAACAACTCAATTATAAAGACCCCAATGAGATATCTTCATTATCTTCAAAGATATGGCTTGTAAAAGTTGAAATTTGTATTATCACACATTCCTGCAAAAATACCTATTCATCATGATGCAATTTTAAGATTTTTTGTGTTATTCTTATCTATAAATGTATGAAAAACTCAATTATAAAGACCCCAATGAGATATCTTCATTATCTTCAAAGATATGGCTTGTAAAAGTTGAAATTTGTATTATCACACATTCCTGCAAAAATACCTATTCATCATGATGCAATTTTAAGATTTTTTGTGTTATTCTTATCTAGAAATATATGAAAAACTCAATTATTAAGACTCCAATGAGTTATCTTTATTATCTTCAAAGATATGGCTTGTAAAAGTTGAAATTTGTATTATCACACATTCCTGCAAAAATACCTATTCATCATGATGCAATTTTAAGATTTTTTGTCTTACTCTTGTCTATAAATGTATGAAAAACTCAATTATAAAGACCCCAATGAGTTATCTTTATTATCTTCAAAGATATTACTTGTAAAAGTTGAATGCATGATGCAATTTGAAGATTTTTTGTGTTATTCTTATCTATAAATGTATAAAAAACGCAATTATAAAGACCCCAATGAGTTATCTTTATTATCTTCAAAGATATAGCTTGTAAAAGTTGAAATTTGTATTATCACACATTCCTGCAAAAATACCTATTCATCATGACGCAATTTTAAGATTGTTTATGTTATTCTTGTTTAAATATGTATGAACAACTCAATTATAAAGACCCCAATGAGATATCTTCATTATCTTCAAAGATATGGCTTGTAAAAGTTGAAATTTGTATTATCACACATTCCTGCAAAAATACCTATTCATCATGATGCAAGTTTAAGATTTTTTGTCTTACTCTTGTCTATAAATGTATGAAAAACTCAATTATAAAGACCCCAATGAGTTATCTTTATTATCTTCAAAGATATTACTTGTAAAAGTTGAAATTTGTATCATCACACATTCCTGCAAAAATACTTATTCATCATCACACAATTTTAAGATTTTTTGTATTATTCTTATGTAGAAATATATGAACAACTCTAATTATCAAGACGCCAATGAGATATCTTCATTATCTTCAAAGATATAGCTTGTAAAAGTTGACAATTATATTATCATACATTTCTGCAAAAATACTTATTCATCATGATGCAAATTGAAGATTTTTTGTGTTATTCTTATCTATAAATGTATGTGAAAAACTCAATTATAAAGACCCCAATGAGATATCTTCATTATCTTCAAAGATATGGGTTGTAAAAATTGAAATTTGTATTATCACACATTCCTACAAAAATACCTATTCATCATGACGCAATTTTAAGATTTTTTGTCTTATTCTTGTCAATAAATGTATGAAAAACTTAATAATAAAGACCCCAATGAGTTATCTTTATTATCTTCAAAGATATTGCTTGTAAAAGTTGAAATTTGTATTATCACACATTCCTGCAAAAATTCTTACTAATCATGATGAAATTTTAAGATTTTTTGTGTTATTCTTATTTAGAAATATATGACAAACTCAATTATTAAGACTCCAATGAGATATCTCCATTATCTTCAAAGATATGGCTTGTAAAAGTTGAAATTTGTATTATCACACATTCCTGCAAAAATGCTTACTAATCATGATGAAATTTTAAGATTTTTTGTGTTATTCTTATTTAGAAATATATGATAAACTCAATTATTAAGACTCCAATGAAATATCTTCATTATCTTCAAAGATATGGCTTGTAAAAGTTGAAATTTGTATTATCACACATTCCTGCAAAAATACTTATTAATCATGATACAGTTTTAAGATTTTTTGTGTTATTCTTATTTAGAAATATATGACAAACTAAATTATTAAAACTCCAATGAGATATCTTCATTATCTTCAAAGATATTGCTTGTAAAAGTTAAAATTTGTATTATCACACATTCCTGCAAAATACCTATTCATCATGACGTTATTCTTATATAAAAATGTATGAAACACTCAATTATAAAGACTCCAATGAGTTATCTTCATTATCTTCAAAGATATAGCTGGTAAAAGTTGAATTTGTAATGCAATTTTAAGATTTTTAGTGTTATACTTTTACAAAAATGTATGAATAATTCAATTACAAAGACCCTAATGATATATCTTTATTATCTTCAAAGATATGGCTTGTTTAATTCGAAATTTGTATTATCACTGTTTTCTGCATGAAAATTGTTCCTCATTATGTAATTCGTGGTTTTTATTTATTCCACTACTCAAAAAATGTATTAAGAACTCAATTTTAAAAACTCTATAGACTCTAGTGATATATCTTCATTATCTTCAAACATATGGCTTATTAAATTTCAAAATTATATTATCAGTCTTTTCTGCTAATGAAAACGGTTTCTCATTATGTAAATTTAGGATTTTTTTGGTACACATGCACTTAACATGTTAAAGTACAACCATTTTAAAATTCTGCATTGAATTAAAAATTGTACAATAAGGATCTAAACAATTTAAAAATAAATAAAAAACTTCTGTCTTTAAAGGGCTATCAGGCATGAGGCTTTTACACAGGTCAACAGAGAAGCTCAGAGAAGTTTTATCACCTGGTATTTACCTAAAATTCACAGAAAACCTCTGAAAAACTGTGAAAGGTGATTTGCAAAAATTGGCTCCCTGCTCAGTACAAGACAGACAACGCCTCTAACCACTTGGCCACTGAGCTGGGTAATTTAAAAATATTTACTCAAAATATTAATATGTTGTTTTTTACATATATACATATATATGATCCTAGATCCTAGTTGCTTTTTGATTATTATGTGTGAAATTAAAAATTTTGACTCATTTCTATCAACAGAACAATATGTACAATCTAAATGTCTTTTGACCTCCTTATAAGGAGATATGTAGACATCAATTAAAAATCAAATAATATAAACACTCAAATATTACAAAACACAGCTGAATCACACCAAATTAATTGCAAATATAAAGTAAACATTTATATTTACAAAATTTTAATCCAATATTTATTTAAAGCATTTGTTTAGTGCAACAGAAACATAAGCCACAATAAAATTGTGTAAGCATTAGATAGAGAAACGGTGCCAATGAACAGAAGAGGGTCATGCAGTTTTAGTAAAGAAACTCGAAATTTGATGCTAAAAATATGTGTTTCATACCCATCCTTCTAAAAATACAAAAGTTTCACTACACAGGAACAACGAGTTTACAAGTATCTTGTGCGAAAATATCTCAAATTATACCTGGAAGAACCTCCATTTTTTTTAAAACTTTATTTTTTATTTTATCTTACATAAAATAACGGTAGTTTTATTTATATTGTTCAACAAACTGGCCGAATTTTCTGACCCGCACCGCAGCCATTTTGACACTTTTGTGAGAGGTAAAACAAACGTGAAGCCAGCAAGGTTTGTTGCGACAATGTTTGCCGAAAACATCACGTACGATTACAAATGTTTACATATTTAAACAGAAACTACAGTGCATTGCAGTGCGTTGAACTTTGAGTGGTTGTAGTTTTTTATTGTTGTTGTTGTTGGTGTGGGGAGTGTGGCTGGCTTCATGGTGCATGCGGAAATTTTTCGAGTAACCTCAATTCCGTGTCTTGCATTTTTCTATCTAAAAATAAAATGGTTTTCACAACAGTGGTTAATTTTATAAGATCTAGAGGCCCGGATGAGTTTTGGAGGAAACGGAAAATATTTAAGTTGTCTGCTGTAAGTTGGTTTTATTCTATAGTTTTTATTTTTTGGGGGTTAACCTTTAAAATTTTAGCACTTCCAAGGTAGGAAGCGGAATTGTTATAGTATTGCTGTGAGGTATGTACATAGGGCTCTAGTGTATGCCACTAAAGGGAGGAAACTTAAAAAAATTGATATGACAGAGGTGAGATTTTTTATGGTGAATGTTTATAAAAACTAACTATGGTTGATTTTTTTTTGTAGATGTGGGCTCATAGGATTAGTTCAGGTTGCCAGGAGCATGGTATTGAGTATCATACATTTAGGGAAGGGCTGAATAGGAGTAATGTAATGTTGAACCGAAAATCATTAGCTGATTTGGCTTGTTTTGAGCCACAGACCTTTAAGGCACTTACAGAAATTGCTGAGGATAGGGCTAAGAAAGATGGGTTTACTGTGTCACCCTTTTTGGATCCACCTAAGGGTATTGTGAGGAAGGCTATGAGGAAACGGAAGGAATAGGATGATAATACTTTGTAAATATAGCTAATATAGATAATAATTAAAAAAGCATTTTATAGGATTAAATCTTTTAAGCCTATCCATCATATAACTGCTACAAAAATAGCAGCATATTAAATAGTTTATGTGACTGTATACTGTTACATGGTAAATATGGTTATTTGTCCTATTTATTATCAGTTGGTTCCCTTGGACTATTGTTGCTATTACATCTAGTACCATGTAACAGTATACTGTTACATGGTAAATATGATTGTTTGTCCTATTTACTATCAGTTAGTTCCCTTGGACTATTGTTCCTATTACATCTAGTATGTTCTCCATTATTTCAGTAGATGACCAAACCACTGCTACCACTGCCTTGTATAGATCAACCAAACTATGGCCGTTTGCTATTTCAAACAACTTCAACTCTGCATTACATTGTTTTTCACAATGTTTTACAAATTTGTTGTAAATGAAAATAATTGAATAATAGAAAGTAATGGATAACAGTGTAGTGTAGAACAATATAAAACATCTATATCCAATGAAGAAACTATATGAGTGAAGGTGGGGTGGACGGGTGGCCCCTACCAACCAAACTATACCTGTCCACTATTTGAAACAACTTGAACTATGCACTACATTGTTTTTGAAAATGTTTTTAAGAATCAATCGTTCATTAATAATTAAAATTAATTGAATCATAAAATTAACTGATAGTAGTAGTGTAGAGTTCAAGTCATTTGAAATAGTGGATGGGCATTGTTTGGTTGGTAGGGTACACCCGCCCACCCCACCTTTGTTTGCATAGTTTATTCCATATTACAACATTCTCCCTCGAATGGTTTCAACAATATAAAACATCTGTATCCATTGAAAAAACTATGCAAACAAAGGTCAGGTGGGTTGGTGGTCCCTACCAACCAAACAATGCCTATCCACTATTTCACATGACTTGACTTCACTACATTGTTTCTCACATTTTTTTTATGAACTAGGTGCAAATGAATAAATGAAAATAATTGAATCATAGAATTTAATGGATAACAGTGTAGTGCATAGTTCAAGTCATTTGAAATAGTTGATGGGCATTGTTTTGTGCTTAATCATATTTTCCTACTGAAATTCTATCCATAAGCCTTCTTCTTTTGGTGTCTATCCATTTCAGATGTTACCAATCATTATGATTACAACTTTATCAGCTGTGGCTCTGAATAGGCTCACTGTTGTGTTGAACCTTGTTTGCAGGTTCTTCAACCAAGATATTCTCCTCCTTTGTGGTCCTCTCTTTCCTTCCAGTCTATCCTGCAGGATCAATAGCAACTCTGTATTGTTGACTGTTCCTCATTATGTGTCCCAGGTATTCTAGTTTTTATGATTTTATTGTTAAGAGGAGTTCTTTCTCTTCACCATTTTTTTTGAACACATCTTTGTTGGTCACATGCTCTGTCCAAGGGATTTTCAAGATGCATCAGTACAGCCACATTTTTAATGCTTCCAGTTTTTTGCAGCTGGCTTCTGTTAACATCCACAACTCCACCCCATATAATAGTATTGGCAGGACATAGCACTTTAGTAATTTGATCTTTGTTAACAAGGGTAGATTGTGAGTTCTGAATAGTTTGACATCTTAATTAAAAATTGACAATTTCAAATTTCTGAGAAATCTTAAGGTTTTTTTATTAAATTTATTTGCTACTTAATTTCCATCCTGTATATTAAACATAAATCTGTTTAGAATTGAACGAGGACTTGTACAACCCGGGGTATATGGAGTGACACATACGGGGGAACCCCCCGGGCCGTATAAATTGATATAGCCAATTAAGTCATGAGGTGCCCTCACCATCTGGTGAGGGCACCACATTGTATTATAAAATAGAGGATTTTTTTACAATGTAGGTGATGGAACTGGAATTAATGGTATCAAAACTAAACATTTTTTATACAAATTTATTTCACAAAGTGAAAATATATAACAACTAAAACGATATCTACATATCAAACAACATTCACGCGTTATCCATATATGCGAACATTTTTGGTGTAATGTGATGAGCAACACCAAAAACGTTGTACTTTTCCAATACCATAAACGATCAGATCAACATAGCAAAAAGGAATAGTCGTTTGTTTTTTTGGTATTGAAATTAACAAAAAGAAGTAAATACACAAACTGGTAGAAGTTTTCAATTGTTCTTTTATGCACCCAACTTCGCTAGAATGTCGGACTCTTTGTAGAGGTGGAGTTCCTTGTCTTCAGCCACTTGCACTTTGGTGCCTCCATATTCTGGCAGCAGGACTTCATCGCCAACCTTGATTTGGGGTGGGATGTGGGCACCAGCCTTTAAAAGAAAGAGACAATAAATGAAATTGTTATAGTAGATACAAATTATTGCAGATTTTTTTCTGTATTGATATCAACTGTTCAAAAGTTGAATCTTAAATTAAATAGAAATCAACAAATATTCATAAGAACCCAGCTCAGTGGTTAGAGGCATTGTCTGTCTGGGGAGCCTGAGTTTAATCCTCTTCAATTGTTTTGAATGAGAAGAGTTTGCATTTAGTATTTATGTAAATTGACATGCATAGTTACATCAATCAGAAATCAATTTATTCATAAATAAAAATGTAACTACAGATCAATTAAGACTAGCATTATGTTATTTCTTACTTATCCTTTTTCTGATGTATCAATCCATAACTTTTATATTTTTAATTCTTTATTAACACACCCGTGAGTAATCCATCTTTATTTTCTATAATATTTATGTACTAGGTGTATTATATAGAAAATCAGTATTTAATTAATTCTTACACATTTGTAATGGGACATTTTGGCCCTGTCCATTTGGCTACTACTACTGACTAGTGGTGGCACATGCTGACATTACGCTCATACTAATAGTACAGTGTGACATCATCATGTGTCACTAGTAGTAGCCAAAAGGACAGGGCCTTTATTCCTATCTGACCATAACTGTTAATTACCTTACATGGCAAGAGTGAGTTATGGGTCAGAAGAGAGAGGAAGGAAAGTGTGGATAGGGCTGGGGTACACCATGTGTGCACTGTGTAGTGACATACATGGTGGCACCTTAGCAATGAATGTGAGGGTGAGAAAGCAGAGTGGATTGGAAATTGCAGAAAGCTGAATGAATGATTGGGAGAGGATGGGAAAGGCATGAAAATCTGCAGAAGGCTGATGTGGGAATGGAAAGTGGCAAGGGCAGAGGGAGTCTAATGTGTCAATTACCTGATTCCTGGCTCCTGGACCAACTGCAATTACAGTTCCTCGCAACACTTTCTCAGTGGCCTTCTCAGGGATAACAATACCCCCTTTTGTTTTCGTTACAATCTCTGCTTTTTGGATTAGAATGCGGTCGAAGAGGGGGATCAGTTTCTTAATTGCTCCAGCCTGTAAAATTTAAATTGCATTCTTATACAATGTTTTTAAATTGAGAGATATTTAAAGATATAGCTATAAATTAGATATTAGTAGTTTGTTCTAATATGAAACAAATATTAAATGAATGCAACTAAACTGGAATCATAAGTTACTACTTTCTAGAGCTGTTCTGATCTTAGCTGGCTTAGAACAACTCTTGAATGATAAATGAAAGCAGCTAAAACCACAATTCAGTGCCACGCCTTCTCAAATTATGTAAATGAATCATTTTGATTATACTTTATATAATATACCCATAATTGCATGAAATTGACTATTTTTCACTTTGAAATATTAAAATGATCACCTTAAAGGAGGTAGAAATTATAAATATAATGCTTAAAAAGGATTTAGATTACATAATCAATTTTATTCACAATGAAGAAACTGTATTAACTCTTATCTTCCCCTTAGAATATCCAATACAACTCTAATTACAAAATGGCACACATTTGGGAAAAACGTGACACGAGAAATTGTCAATGTGAAATGTAAATTATCAATTACTTTCCAACTAAAATAGCCCAATACTGCAGGAGTAACTTACCATTTTTCAGTGGTTTTATGTAGTACGGTGTGGTGGGCAGTTTTTGAGTCTTTTTTTGCGGTGTGCAAGCGTGTGGAACTTTCGAGAATGTTCCGGCGAGCAAAGGGCGATTATGTGTTCCAATTTTGTGCGATTGGCTCAATCAAACACGTGCACCGCTTACTGTTATTCACTCTATTTTCAAAATATTTCCTATAACGTATGTCGAAGTTATATCAGGAAATTTCAGTAGTCATTATATCATGTAGATGGCGCATAGTTATGTCATTTTGGACAGAAATCTTGATTTTTAACTACAATATTAATGATTATAAGTGATGATTCATTAAATTGACTACATAGTAATAGCTATAGTTGTAAATTAAAACTATGATTGTAATTAATATTTGAAACTTTGTAAATATAAATGATAAAATTAATTTTTAGTTCATTGCGACATCTGGTGATAAGAGGACGCCAGGACACTACAGTTAAGCCCTGGTTTCCCATTGCCAACCGCATCAATGACAGTTTCGCTCTTATGACATTGCCAACTGCATCAACGACAGCTCTCATGAGAGCGAAGCTGTAATTGATGCAGTTGGCAATGGGTTTCTTAGGAAGTGGTGTCGATAAAAGCGACCGTTTTTGACGTCATTTTGACGTAAAAAATAACGTTTTACGCGTGTTTATATAAATATGGTAACCAAGAGAGCGATATACCTAAATGTAATGGGGAAAAAAGCATGAATTACAGTGGATTATGGAAGTATATTTATTTACATCATCGCCAACTGCATCAATGATTAGCATATTCTTAAAACGTTTCCTGTAATGTGTAAATGATGTAATAAACCGCCGCTTTTATCGACACCGCTTCCTAGGAAACCAGGGCTTAACTGTAGTGTCCTGGCGTCCTCTTATCACCAGATGTCGCAATGTACTAAAAATTCATTTTATCATTTATATTTACAAAGTTTCAAATATTAATTGCAATCATAGTCTTAATTTACAACTATAGTTTTGTTAATAAATCCGTAGCATCAATCTCTCATAGAGTGAAGCTGTCATTGATCCAGTTGGCAATGATAAATCTAGTAGTAATGAATGAATCTGTAATAATAATAGAAAACTCTATTATAATTACAGTTTCATTATCACTAGATTTCGCAATGAAATAAAAGTTTCAACAAGAGCGATATTTTTTTAAATGCATTTGGCGATATATGTATATATATATATATATATATATATATATATATATATATATATATATAAAATATAATAAGATCTGATTACTGACGACTGACTAGATCACTGGTGTATGAAAAGCTATGTAACTAAAAAGAAACTTTTACGAAATCAAATTAATTTGTTTTGAACTATTGTCTATGTTTTGAATTTTCACATACAGATATAAAAAAAGAGTATTGGAATTTTAAGTAAGATAAGCAATATTCAACCCACCATCACCGGCATGTTTAAATTTATATGTAAAAGACATATACATCCATTTTTAATTATGGAGGATGCCCATAGATGGCGCTGCATAGCACATTGTTATATTTTCCTGTTGAGATTTTCAAAAAACTTCTATCACTAACTCTTTTGCGATGATTTTGTTTCTGGGAGACAACGGAATACTTTGATAGTTTTTTTATGTTTGTATAACTCAAAATTTTATTTTATAATAGAAAATGTTGAAAAAAAACATGCAAGGGTTTAGGGCTTAGGGTTTAGTGTAGTATGTTTTGTGGGTTTAGGAATACGGATAATGCCTCTAGCCACTAGGGCTACTTAGCTATGTTGAGATTTTCATTTAGATAGACATTTGATTTATTACAATTATTTGTAAATTGACTTCTAATATAAATGATAGTTACAAATCTATACGGAAAATTAATCTTAATATCTGTGTATCTATCTAAAGTTTGTTACTAAAAAGAATAATCCTCTAGGAAAGAAGCATTAAGAAAGAAGAATTACTACAAGTTGAAACTTTGTACTCTATAGAACTGTGAGATGACAAGTGTAACTTCCAAAATTTATTTTCAGGTATTGTTTTTTGATTTGATGATTCTTATGTATATTTTAACGCTCCTTTAGTTCTTTTATATGTTTAGAATAAACCAAATTATTATTTAAAAAATAGATAACATTATACTCAATGGTAAAACTACTGGAACTATTGCAACCTTTAAAATGTATTTATCTCAATAACTGTTTCTGGAAGTTACGACATTTGTCATCTCACAGTGCGATAATATAATAATATCATTAATATACATTTTTTAAATCTTTCAATTGTTTATTTATTTTATATTTTCAATTGTTTAGTTTATTTTTTTTATAACTCAGTGGATAAATTTAAAACAGCGCGCGCAATAAAAGACTCCTTGCAGACTGTATTTTTGAATTAAAATTATTAAAAAATAGCTTATTTTGAGCCTAATTAAATATAGAATGTAAAATAATATCATAAATAACAATTTCTTAAATCTTATATATTTTTTCACCCAACTAACTCAACTGACAAAAAACACTTTCCTGCAGACTGTAATTTTGGGTGAAAATTATGAAAAAATAGCTTATTTTGAGTTCAATTAAATATGGAATCTAAAATAATATCATAAATATAAATTTCTTAAATCTTTGAATTTTTATCATATTTTATAAGTCAGTCGATTAATTTCAAACAGTTCGTGCAATAAAACCCTCCCTGCATACTTTATTTTTGGGTGAAAATTATTAAAAAATAGCTTATTTTGAGCCTAATTAAATATAGAATGTAAAATAATATCATAAATATAAATTTCTTAAATCTTTGATTTCTTATCATTTTTTATAACTCAGTCGATTAATTTAAATCAACTCGTACACTAAAAACCTTCCTGCAGATTTTATTTTTGAGTGAAAATGATCAAAAAATAGCTTATTTTTATCTTAATTAAAAATAGAATATTAAATAATATCAAAAATTTAAATATCTTAAATCTTTGATTTTTTATAATTTTTTTATAACTCAGTCGATTAATTTAAAACAGCTCGCACAATAAAACCCTCCCTGCAGACTTTATTTTTGGGTGAAAATTCTTAAAAATAGCTTATTTTGAGCCTAATTAAATATATAATGTAAAATAATATCAAAAATATAAATTTCTTCAATTTTTGATTTTTTATAATTTTTTATAACTCAGTCGATTAATTTAAATCAACTCGTACACTAAAAACCTTCCTGCAGATTTTATTTTTGAGTGAAAATGATCAAAAAATAGCTTATTTTTATCTTAATTAAAAATAGAATATTAAATAATATCAAAAATTTAAATATCTTAAATCTTTGATTTTTTATAATTTTTTTATAACTCAGTCGATTAATTTAAAACAGCTCGCACAATAAAACCCTCCCTGCAGACTTTATTTTTGGGTGAAAATTCTTAAAAATAGCTTATTTTGAGCCTAATTAAATATATAATGTAAAATAATATCAAAAATATAAATTTCTTCAATTTTTGATTTTTTATAATTTTTTATAACTCAGTCGATTAATTTAAATCAACTCGTACACTAAAAACCTTCCTGCAGATTTTATTTTTGAGTGAAAATGATCAAAAAATAGCTTATTTTTATCTCAATTAAAAATAGAATATTAAATAATATCAAAAATTTAAATATCCTAAATCTTTGATTTTTTATAATTTTTTTATAACTCAGTCGATTAATTTAAAACAGCTCGCACAATAAAACCCTCTCTGCAGACTTTATTTTTGGGTGAAAATTCTTAAAAATAGCTTATTTTGAGCCTAATTAAATATATAATGTAAAATAATATCAAAAATATAAATTTCTTCAATTTTTGATTTTTTATAATTTTTTATAACTCAGTCGATTAATTTAAATCAACTCGTACACTAAAAACCTTCCTGCAGATTTTATTTTTGAGTGAAAATGATCAAAAAATAGCTTATTTTTATCTCAATTAAACATAGAATATTAAATTATATCAAAAATTTAAATATCTTAAATCTTTGATTTTTTATAATTTTTTATAACTCAGTCGATTAATTTAAAACAGCTCGTACTATAAAAACCTTCCTGCAGAATTTATTTTTGGGTGAAAATTTTTAAAAATAGCTTATTTTGAGCCTAATTAAATATATAATGTAAAATAATATCAAAAATATAAATTTCTTCAATTTTTGATTTTTTATCATTTTTTATAACTCAAGTCAATTAATTTAAATCAACTCGTACACTAAAAACCTTCCTGCAGATTTTACTTTTGAGTAAAAATGATCAAAAAATAGCTTATTTTTATCTCAATTAAACATAGAATATTAAATTATATCAAAAATTTAAATATCTTAAATCTTTGATTTTTTATAATTTTTTATAACTCAGTCGATTAATTTAAAACAGCTCGTACAATAAAAACCTTCCTGCAGACTTTATTTTTGGGTGAAAATTATCAAAAAAATAGCTTATTCATAATTTTTGAGAATCTGTATTAGGTGCTAAAAATTGAATGCCAACAGATTTTTGCCATAAAAACAAACTTTCAAAAAAATTAAAAAACAAAAATTCTACAATAATCCTGTAGTTTTTCAACAAAATTGTACATACACAAAATTACAGAAATATGAAATAATTCTCACAAAAAAGTGGCTAGTGCAGGTTACATTAATTGTTCGTATGAAACTAATTAACGAAGATTTTTAATTAGGGATTTTTTAATTTAAGGATAAATATTATTTTAGCTTTTCAACTTTTATTATTTTTATAAAATATATAAAGACATTTATTATTTTTATGAAATATATAAAAATAATAAAAGTTGAAAAGCTAGAATTTTATTTTTTATCCTTTATAAAAATCTTTGTTATTTAGTTTCATACAAATACGATTTTTATCAAAATATACACACATTCCTAATTTTGTATGCTGAATTATTACAATTACAATGTACAAATTACAATGTACAAATTACAATGTACAAATTACAATGTATAAATTACAATGTACAAATTACAATGCACAAATTACAATGTACAAATTACGATGTACAAATTACAATGTACAAATTACAATGTACAAATTACAATGTACAAATAACAATGTACAAATTACAATATACAACTGTTTTCGATATTTAAAAAAAAGAAAATGCCCTTTGTCTGAATCTCTTGTTTAATGTTGAAGATTGGACACGGGTAAAGTGTCAATTGTAATAATAATTCTTTATTTACGGCAACGCCAAACAACAAATTCTTACAAAATACAAAATACAAAATATTACAACCTACAAAATAAAATAACGAAGAGTACATACTATGAACATATAAAAACAGGTGAACATTGAAACTAAGACGTGAAATCAATTTTTAAAATGAACATTTAAAGAAATTTAAAGACATTTAATTACATTTAAAGACATTTAAAGACATTTTAAGACAACTTAAGACATTTTAAGACATTTAAAGACATTTAGACTAAATAACTAAGACTACATACTATAAACATATAAAAACAGGGGAAAATTGATGAATAAAACGTGAAATCTATTTTTAAAATGAACATTTAAAGAAATTTAAAGACATTTAATGACATTTAAAGACATTTAAAGACATTTAAAGACATTTAAAGACATTTAAAGACATTTTAAGACACTTTAAGACATTTTAAGATATTTAAAGACATTTAGACTAAATAACTAAGACTACATACTATGAACATATAAAAACAGGGGAAAATTGATGAATAAAACGTGAAATCTATTTTAAAAATGAACATTTAAAGAAATTTAAAGACATTTAATGCCATTTAAAGACATTTAAAGAAATTTTAAGACAATTTAAGACATTTTAAGTCATTTAAAGACATTTAGACTAAATAACTAAGAGTACATACTATGAACATATAAAAACAGGTGAAAATTGAAACTAAGACGTGAAATCAATTTTAAAAATGAACATTATAACATTTAAAGACATTCAAAGACATTTAAATACATTTAAACACATTTATAGACATTTATAGACATTTAAAGACATTGAGACTAAATAACTAAGAGTAAATACTGTGAACATATAAAAACAGGATAATAATTGAAACTAAGACGTGAAATCAATTTTTAAAATGAACATTTAAAACGATTTAAAAAGTAAAACATCCGCATTTGCATTATAAAAAGTTTCCGACATTTGAATTCTAGTCAAATATAAATCAGGGGACCTAATGAAGAGAATTTGCATACAATTTACAATTTACAATTTACAATTTACAATTTACAATTTACAATTTACAATTTACAATTTACAATTTACAATTTACAATTTACAATTTACAATTTACAATTTACAATTTACAATTTACAATTTACAATTTACAATTTACAATTTACAATTTACAATTTACAATTTACAATTTACAATTTACAATTTACAATTTACAATTTACAATTTACAATTTACAATTTACAATTTACAATTTACAATTTACAATTTACAATTTACAATTTACAATTTACAATTTACAATTTACAATTTACAATTTACAATTTACAATTTACAATTTACAATTTACAATTTACAATTTACAATTTACAATTTACAATTTACAATTTACAATTTACAATTTACAATTTACAATTTACAATTTACAATTTACAATTTACAATTTACAATTTACAATTTACAATTTACAATTTACAATTTACAATTTACAATTTACAATTTACAATTTACAATTTACAATTTACAATTTACAATTTACAATTTACAATTTACAATTTACAATTTACAATTTACAATTTACAATTTACAATTTACAATTTACAATTTACAATTTACAATTTACAATTTACAATTTACAATTTACAATTTACAATTTACAATTTACAATTTACAATTTACAATTTACAATTTACAATTTACAATTTACAATTTACAATTTACAATTTACAATTTACAATTTACAATTTACAATTTACAATTTACAATTTACAATTTACAATTTACAATTTACAATTTACAATTTACAATTTACAATTTACATACTTCGTATCTATTACTATCTCTGACATATTTTGTTTAGGGTAACATTTCACACAACAAATTATGCTCATACATAATTTGTTGTGTGAAATGTTACTCTAAAAAAATTATGTCAGAAATAAATAAAATAAAAATGACGTCAAGAAGTGAATTCATACTTATAAAAATTAAATTTTTGTTATTTAAATACATACTTATTATTTTCGTTTCTCTTGTTATTATATTTAGCTTAGATTTTTTGTTCTCTTGTTATTTTTTTATTAGCTTATACATTTTTTGACCATGATACATCTTCATTGTTTTCCCTTTAAACCTGTTATTTTAATAATTATTAAATTTATGCCATGAATTTTGTTTTAAATATCATTTACATTACATTGCGCAATTCTAAAGAGAAACCGCAAAAAATAAATTGTCTGTGGTGTTAGTGGAGTAGGCCATTTATTACAGACGGCACATGGGCCATTTCATCGCCAATCCGCCCCTATTGGCACCCACAGTTGAGCAGTGTTGTGTGCCCCACTGCACCCACTGCAGTCCTTTAACTCTTTAACATTTGCCAGATTTGCATTGTGTATGCGAATTATCAATAAATATTTTTATTTAATTGAATTAGTGGCAAACGGAAAGGATTTGTTTTTGGTTTCTTAGACTACTACTTAATATTTTATATTTAAAATATGAAACAAACTAATATTAACTATCTATTATATATCTATATCTGGTAATATTTGGTTTTTCTTAAGCTGCTTTCGTTTATCAGTTCCAGCTGTCGCGAAGGGTTCAATCCGGAGCTAGTTTATTCTGTTTATTGAGTCTTGTATATTAAAAAAAAATCCATATTTATACTACAATGTTGTGTAAGGGCTTTCATTGTTCTCTATTCCTTTATATTTATTTTTCCAATATCTTCTATTTATTACCAGTTCTTTTACTCCTTGTGAGTTTTTTCATACACTTTCTAATAAATTCGATGTAGCTTCATCCCATTTTTTTCTTGGTCTTCCTTTTTTCTTGTTTTTAATGTTTGCTTTCCATATTATTTTGGCCGGTGTCTCTGCCACTCTAATTATGTGTCCCATTAGCATCTTGTAAATATTCTGTTAGACATTAGGTGCTGTTCTGTGTTTCGGTATTGATGTTCTGTGTTTCTGTATTGAAGTACAAAAAGGTATATCCTTCCTACATTCGTTCCAATAGCAAATGATTTTTAAAGTTCTAAAGTTCTCCAGTGTTTAATTCGTTTTGGTAGCCAGTTTCCTTGTCATGAATTCTACTTCTTCTTTATCTTGTGCTAGGATTAGGATCACCTTCTTCGTTTATGAATTTTGTAAATAGCTCTGATTTATTTAGCTTCGGAGTGCCGTGCTTAAACAATTCGGTTGGTATGCTTTTTGGACCGTTCGCAGTTCCTGTCTTCATTGTTTTTATAGCTTTCCACATCCTTTCCTTTGTTAATTCTACTCGCTGTCCTGTTGTTTCGATGGGTGTGGGTAGTTATTCCATGTATGATGTTCTGGTTTCAGTGAATTCTTTTTTGTAGAATTCTACGAATCTCTGCAGGTGTATTGGGTATATGTTGGTTTTATCTGTACGATTTTATGTTTTTTTTATTCAATATTTAATCGGAGTACTAAGTGTTTTAAATCAATAGCACGCAAGGGTTTGTTTTTTACATATAAAAAAATTGTACAACTAACCCTAACGCAATATCTCGAGTCGTTATATACAAAAATAGTACAACTAACCCTAGGAGGAAAGTTAAACGCCATCTGGCGGCACCACATTAATTAGCAATGCACACCAATATAGTAATAACCGTCAACATGCTCATGCCATCAGTATCACCGGATAGTGCCCTCTAGGGAATAATATTCCAACAGAGTACTTGAGATATCAGCACAAGACCAATCGTATAAAGACATATATAAGTGTGAATCCACCTCTTAGCAATCCACATATCTAGATTTCGATCTTATTAGATCTCATCAGTGTAGCTCAGCTAGTGAGGATGAATTCACACAATATCTCGAGTAGTCGCCAGATGGCGTTTAACTTTCTTCCTAGGGGGTTAGTTGTGCTATTTTTGTATATAACCACTCGAGATATTGCATGAAATCATCCTCACTAGCTGAGCTACACTGATGAGATCTAATAAGATCGAAATCTAGATATATAGATTGCTAAGAGGTGGGTTCACACTTATATATGTTTTTATACGATTGGTCTTGTGCTGATATCTCAAGCATTCTGTTGGAATATTATTCCCTAGAGGGCACATATTTGTTACATAAAAAAATTATTTATTCATTATTTTTCGTGCAATAAGAATTTCACCCTTTGGCAATTAATTCATGATACGCCGTCGAAGGACAGGAATTTCACCTAGTATATTAAAGGTCGTTTTAGACAAGACAATTTCTTGATTTAGACGTTGTTCAAGAAATGAATTCATATATTGACTCAGAAATTGTCTTGTTTAGTTGATGAATCTGAATGATAGAAAAAAAAATCTGGAATAAGTTTTGGTCCGCGATCATGCGTCCGCATAAAATTTGCTCTTAAAAAATAGAATGCATACATACAATTTCTTAGCTCAAAAGTTGTTCATGAAATAAATTCATATATCCTCCTCCCATACAATTTGTTCTTGACAAATAGAACGCATTATATTCAATACCATCCAATTCAATATTTCAAATAACTTGCTGTATCATACAAGACAATTTAGATTGTCTCGTATCTTGACTAACTTTTGAGTCAAGAAATTGTCTTGTTTAAAACGACCTTAATTTTCGAGTAAAAAAATTGTCTTGTGTAAAACGACCTTTATATTAATATTTTCTTAAAAACTATATTTGTATGTTAGATGAAAGATTGACATATTAAATACGTACAGCTAATTTGTAGTCTGATTTATTCTCTATAATTAAACCGAAACAAACCAAAATTGTCCTTAAAATTAGGACTGCATTCACCACACACCTCGAGCTTTTCAAATACAACCCCCCGAACAAAAATACCCACCGTTAAACTAAAAAAAAAGATAAGAGTTTCCCAATGAAAACCGCGCGAATTCGAATACAAAATTAACTCAATTTAACACCAGACGCTCGCAGATACAATTATTTCGGCTTAATCGTAATTAATTCTATTTACCGATATAAACAACGCCTCACGGATTTGTTCGTGGCTGCCTTAACCCCGCCCGATTTTAGCTGACCGCACCACCCGTCTGATCGAGTGCGCGCCGTCCCCGTGTCTAATAGCGCCCCCATATATATTTTTTGTAGCCTCGTAAAAAAAAGAACAGGCGACGTATCTTTTCCATTTGTATGCCCTGCGGCGCGCATCTTAAAAGCGTTGCTAAATAGCGACTGAGAACTATTTTTGCGGCGGGCGGCGGCACGACCGGGGGAAAAGTTGATAACGCGCGGCGGCGGGACGGCTCCAAGTTTAAATATTTGCGCTCGGTATTGATAAACAAGCCGTTGTTGGCATAACCGCGGCGGCGCTATTATTTATCATATTATTAATATCGGCATGGTGCGATGATACCGCGGAGGAGGAAAAATGCATGAAATATAAACGGCTTCGGTTTGAGATCAAATGAAATTTATTTTATTTATTTACATATAATACAAAAGAGAATAAATACATCTATTTATATACAATAAAAATGGTTGTTGTTACTTTTGTTTTGGTGGAATATTTACAGTGTCCGTCCGTCTCTATTGCGGATAATATTGTCTTAAATTCTACAAAAATACAGGTTGTGTTTTTTTTTATTAACATTGATAGCAACCTTTGGTGTTGTAATATGCAGATACATAACATTTTGTTTTCTGTTTTATACTATAATTAATTAACAGATACAGGTTTTAATTTTTGTTGAGAAATTTAGTTATTCTCGTTGATGTGAAAAGTGTACATTTGCGTAAACATTTTTTTTTCTCATAAATATTAAATAATATAAGACAAGATCAGTTACAATAAGTTGTGCTACTGATTAGATAAACTCTTTAATCCGCTGGGGGTGTGTAATTGTCCGGTTATTGGTAGGTAGGGGAGGGCACCACAGTCTCATAATTCCACTATTCGCGAAAAGTTTTTGTTGTTTCACCACGGTCGCCACATATTTTCGTTGCATTGCGCGTCGTCGTCCTCGTTGTTCCGGCTGAAATCCAGTGGCTTTTCGTGCTCGTTGGCGGGGGGATTTTCCTCCTTTATTTCTGGTTCCGCTTGCGGCCGTAAATTGATTCCGAGTGCGTTCGCCAGCTGCAGGTAATGTGAGGGCAGGACGAACACGAAGTTTCCATCGTACGTTTTAACCATTTTGGTGGGTAGCTCTGCGCCCGGTTGGGGCTGGAGTTGATTGGCGTTGTTGTTGACTTCTTCAGGCGGGGTGCTGGAGTCGGGCGGCAGCTGGAGTCGCTCCTCCAGCACAGGGCTTGCTTGTCCCTGTGGCTTCAGATCGGTATCGACTTCAGCTATGCAGTTGTCCAAGTGCCTCAAAAGCCTTTGTCGCACGCCCGCTTCCATAACGGTCATTGTTTGCGCGTCCGGCGTTTCTAGGTAACGCTGGACCTCCTTGACGCAGTCCGCGTACCCGGAGCGGTACTGGTGCACCCCCGCGGTGTCTAAGCTTCGGTGCCGCTGGAAGTGGCGCACGGTCAGCTCCAAAATATCTGCTTTTTCCAATTTGGAATGTTTGGTGTTGTCGGCCTTGGCGCTGTCAAGGATGAGCGCCTTCAGGGCGGCCAGGCTCTGGTTAATTCTTGCGCGGCGTCTCTTCTCCATGAGTGGTTTGTTGGCGCGGCGGGGCTCTGCGTTTCGCTTGCTAGTTTTGGCGGTCATCGCTTGTGAGACATCCGTGAGATGCTGACTCGGGCGAGCGCGCGAACTATACTGCTTGCCGCTCCTGCTTGTGCCGCGCTGCTACCCAAACGAACTCTCGGGGTGCTCTAATCGTGCGCGTGCGAGCAGCAGGAATAGCAGGAAAGGCGCGCGGGGACGGGGAGCCGTACTTCTGTCGCGTGCCGACACCGCCACATCACACCGACGATCCCGCCAGTGACTCTAAAACTTTTCCGAGATTTTATTTCGTTTCGAACAATGCTGATTATTTCGAAAAGTTTAACGATTTATTGAAAAATAACAACTTTTGCTTGCTACGTATACTTACACCTTATACCTGTACCTAGACCAATATTGTGGCAGCTCAACTTATCAATTTATTCTTATATTATTAGAACAAAGAAATTTGCGGGGAAACAATATCAAATAATTTCGAATACAGAAATTAAATAATATATTATTATTAGCCATAATAATATACTAGTGTACATTTGTGCATATTCTAGCATATTCTAGTAAATACGTACTTTTGTCTACAGTAGCACAATTACGTGGGTTAAGTATGGTTTACACGATGCCAGTCAGTGTGCCAATAGTGCTTGTTGTTCTATATATGTTTACACCTCATTTGCCTTTTCGAGTGTCGAGATTTGATTGGCTCCTATTGTATGTTCCTAACCAATTAATTCCATTCTTTTCTGTTCTTATCCACTACATTTGCTTTTTTTCTGTTCTTATCCACTTCATTTGCTTCTTTTTCTCCTGTGTTGTTGTTGCTTAATATTTCCTCTGTTTCGTTATCCCATTTACCTTTTATCTTCTGTCTTCACACTTCAGTGTGCCAGTAGTGCTTGCCAGATATTGACAATAAGTAATTGGCACGGTGTAAACACATCCTTGCCAGTGGCTGGCAAGCCTGTTGTGCCAGTGAAACAAAAATATTTGATTTACTGGCACACTGGCCCTTTCCCCCACCACTCTGTTTGACTGGCATGCCATTGCTTGCACTGTGTAAACAGGTCTGCCAGTTCATACCCATGCCAGTGCAAGTAAACAAAGTGACATGTGCTTTATGTTCTGTTCTGTTTTCGTTTTGTATATAATTTATTCTTTCATATTTCATTTAAATCATGGCTGAAAAGGTTCAAAAACGTCCACGTGCGAACAATAATCGTATGAATGATAAAGAAACCTCCAAATTTGTGAGTCTATATAAACAAAACAAGAGTTTTTATAGAATATTTTCCTACCTGAATATCGAAACCGTGATGTACGTAGTTCAGCGATTCGGAAAATGTGAAGCTGCTGGCACACTATACCTCCAACTTGCAAGCCAGTGGCTGGCAAGGTGTAAACACCTGTTGCCTGCCACTGACAATGCCAGCTACTGGCATGCCTTTTTGGTATCAGCTGGCATGCAAGTAACTGGCAACGTATAAACCAGCCATTAGGAGGGAGATCACTTGCTCGATATTTTTGGTTATACGTCTTTTCCAAGTCTTCCAGACTATACTATATATATATATATATATATATATATATACCGTTGGGGGTGGCCAACATTTGTGTATATACAGGATATACTTTTTATCTTAAAATTATGTCAAGATCGACTTGTTGTTACTAGTGCTCTAATGACCAAGTATGTAGTCTAATCGGTTTCCAAGTTAAGATTTCGCGAGCGATTGCCCAAAAAATTGATTTCGCGATGGACCAAAATTGGCTTCGCGATCGACTTATTGGCCACCCCTAATATAAACATATAATTTTTTTAAAACATATATAAGTGTGAATCCACCTCTTAGCAATATACATATTTAGATTTCAATCTTATTAGATCTCATCAGTGTAACTCAGCTAGTGAGGATGAATTCACACAATATCTCGAGTGATTATATACAAACATGATACAACTAACCCCCTAGGAGGAAAGTTAAACGCCATCTGGCGGCACCACATCAATTAGCAATGCACACCCATATGGTAATAACCGTCAACATGCTCATGCCATCAGGATCACCGGTTACATTTATATATGTTTTATAAGATTGGCATTGTGCTGATATCTTAAGCACTCTGTGGGAATACTATTCCCTAGAGGGCACTACCCGGTGATCCTGATGGCATGAGCATGTTGACGATTATTACCTACATATATATACACCTACATATATATACTACTACATATATATACACCCATATGGTAATAACCGTCAACATGCTCATACCATCAGGATCACCGGTTAAATTTATATATGTTTTATAAGATTGGCATTGTGCTGATATCTTAAGCACTCTGTGGGAATACTATTCCCTAGAGGGCACTACCCGGTGATCCTGATGGCATGAGCATGTTGACGATTATTACCATATGGGTGTGTATTGCTAATTGATGTAGTATCGCCAGATGGCGTTTAACTTTCCTCCTAGGGGGTTAAGGTCGTTTTAGACAAGACAATTTCTTAGCTCAAAAGTTGTTCAAGAAATTAATTCATATATCCTCCTCTCATACAATTTGTCCTTGACAAATATAACTCGTTCCATTCGATCTACCATCCAATTCAATATTTCAAATAATTTGCTGTATGATACGAGACAATTTAGATTGTTTCGCATCTTGACTAACTTTTGAGTCAAGAAATTGTCTTGTCTAAAACGACCTTTAGTTGTATCATATCAATTTTTATTTACAACTGCAAGTTTTATTTATATAATTTGTCTACACCTCATTTACCGTTTCGGGTGTTGAGATTTGATTGGCTCTTATTTTATGTTCCTAGTCAATTATTTCCATTCCTTTCTTAGCCATTTCATTTACTTCTTTTTCTTCAGTGTTGTTGTTGCTTAATATTGTTGCGTTATCCCATCTACCTTTTTTCTTCTTTTCGGTTAGCCCAATTTGCCATATTGTTCTTGTTTGTCTATCCTCTGGCATTCTTATTAAGATGTCTATACCATTCTAGCTGCTTCCTCTCTAATTCTGTTTGTTTATAGCCGTTTCATTGTGAGACTGGATTCAGCTCTTCGGGCCAAGAGCCAGTCAGGCTTCGGTTAAATGATGATTGTAGGGCCCAGAAGTTACCCTAATCCCATTAGCTGAAAACGGGTAGCTCCGTCAGGTGTAGAATGAGTTCCTACCTAAATATTGTTGTTCTATATATGTTTACACCTCATTTACCGTTTCGAGTGTCGAGATTTGATTGGCTCCTATTGTATGTTCCTAACCAATTATTTCCATTCTTTTCTGTTCTTATCCATTTCATTTGCTTCTTTTCTGTGAGTTCCTACCTGAACATTGTTGTTGTTATTTCCTTATCTTATCGTTTTTTCTATACAACCGTTTTACTTCCTCAACTTTTCTCAGGAACCTCATTTCTGTTGCTTGAATTTTGGATTTCTATCTTTGGTTCAGTATCCATGTCTCACCTCTGTATATTAGTGTTTGCCTATATATTGTATGATAGAGTACCATTTTTGTGCTCTTGGATTTCTATTTGTTATCTAGAATGGTTTCTTTCAATGAATGGTAACTTCTGTTAGCTGTCAGGAATCTACTGTTTATTTCGTTTTCTACATGTCCTTTATTGTTTATACTAGACTCAAAATATTAGTAGGTATCAATTTTTTTCTGATTATGTGTATGTGTGTGTTTGTTGATGTGTCTGCCCCATTTATTACTATTATTGTATGATAGAGTACAATTTTGTTCCTCTTCGATATCCATTTGTTGTCTAGAATGCGTTCCTTCAATGAATGGTAGCTTCTGTTAGCTATCAGGATTCTACTGTTTATTTCGTTTTCTAAACTTCTTTTATTGATTATACTAGACCCAAAGTATTTGTAGGTATCAATCTCACTTCTGTGTATGTGTATGTTTGCTGATGTGTCCATTTATTACTATTATTATATGATAGAAAACCATTCTCTTAGATATCCATTTGCTATCTAGAATAGTTTCTTTCAATGAATGGTAACTTCTATTAGCTGTCAAGATTCTACTGTTTATTTCGTTTTCTAAACTTCCTTTATTGTTTATACTATACCCAAAATATTTGTAGATATCAATTTTTCTTCTGCGTATGTGTACTAGACTCAAAATATTAGTAGGTATCAATTTTTTTCTGATTATGTGTATGTGTGTGTTTGCTGATGTGTCTGCTCCATTTATTACTATTATTGTATGATAGAGTACCATTTGTGCCTTTTTGGATATCTATTTGTTATCTAGAATGGTTTCTTTCAATGCAAACTTCTGTTAGCAGTCAGGATTCTACTGTTTATTTCGTTTTTTAAATTTCCTTAATTGTTTATACTAGACCCAAAGCATTTGTAGGTATATAACAACTTTTCTCTTGGAAAAAATATCGTTAACAGGTGTGCCTGTGAGCTGCTCAGGTTGATACGGTGGGAGTGGATTCGTTGTTAATTTGTGGGCGCCAGTAACATTGCAGAGCAAGTTACGTGATTCGTCTAATGATACAAATAAAACTCTATCAACGAACTGTATTGAACATAACAAAATAAATGAAAAATGTGAATATGTATATACAAAAAAAGGTGTCTCAAACCAAGCAACAGTCGGCCGATGGCGATGGCGATCAACCCTTCCCTGCCTGGACGTAGATTGGGGCCGGTCCTCCTGCTTTCCTCCTTAGCTATCAGACTTGTGGTACAGCTGGAGACTATTTTGACAGGGGAGTCACGTGCGGGCACTCCACGGCTAACGGCGTGTCCAGGCAGCGGATTGATCCCACGAGACGTCGAAGTTGAAGGTTGAAATGTTGTAGTTTGAGAGCACAAAAAAAATAAGAATTAATTAATACAGTCGTTTAGGTACAAAGATAGATAACAGTTGAGAAATACAAAATATGAATAAAAAAATTACGTCAGTCAAAAAGATTATTAAACATAGAATTGAAAACACAATACACAGAAATTTGCTTGGCTGGGCATGGCAAGAAAAATGTTGTGCGTGAAGCGCTGAATGTCCGGACCATGTGAGATCCGGTGGAAATTAGCAAGGCCACGACGCTGTTTCTGCTTACAAAAATACTTCGCCCTCAAAAATGGGGTAAACAAAATGCAGAAACAACGCCGTATTTGAGTATAAGAAGAGGATACTCACAGAAATACCTTGCCTCTTTCCACCACGTGTCCGGATACACCAGCCAAGACAAATCACACCAGAGACATGTAGACACCAAGACGGGCACGGGAGAAGAGAGCTATCCTGTAGCGATCGCCGCGCAGCAAAACTGCGTGACTCCTACTCAGCCACGCTGAGCACAAAAAACTGTACTCAAATAGAACAAACATAAGAAGCAAATAACTATTTAAATTCACACCGCGCGTCTGCGGATTGCTGAACAACTGTAACAAAAAATCTGGGATGGTAATTGTATACCCAATTAATTTGTTATTAATAATTTAACAATAAACAATATGGGTTGCATACAGTCAAACCCGTTTAAAAAATAATATAATAATAAATACAGCTGCACACAAATCACAACGCTAAGATGTAAATTTACGAAGAAACATGAAACGAAATAAATTTCGTTACAGGTATCAATTTTCCTTCTAGGTATGGATATGTTTGCTGTTGTCTCTGTTTCATTTATTACTATTATTGTATGATAGAGTACCATTTGTATCCTCTTGGATATCCATTTGTTGTCTAGAATGGTTTCCTTCAATGAATGGTAACTTCTGTTAGCAGTCAGGATTCTACTGTTTATTTCGTTTTCTAAACTTCCTTTATTCTTTATACTTGACCCAAAATATTTGTAGGTATCAATTTTTCTTTTGTATATGTGTATGTTTGCTGATGTGTCTGCTCCATTTATTACTAATATTGTTTGATAGATTACCATTTTTGTCCTCTTGGATATCCATTTGTTATCTAGAATGGTTTCTTTTAATGCGAACTTCTGTTAGCAGTCAGGATTCTACTGTTTATTTTGTTTTCTAAATTTCCTTAATTGTTTATACTAGACTCAAAGCATTTGTAGGTATCAATTTTCCTTCTAGGTATGTGTATGTTTGCTGATGTGTCTGTTCCATTTATTACTATTATTGTATGATAGAGTACCATTTGTATCCTCTTGGATATCCATTTGTTGTCTAGAATGGTTTCTTTCAATACAAACTTCTGTTACCACTCAGGATTCTACTGTTTATTTCGTTTTCTAAACTTCCTTTATTGTTCATACTAGACCCAACATATTTGTAGGTATCAATTTTCCTTATGCATATGTTTATGTTTGCTGATGTGTCTGCTTCTTTTATTACTATTATTTTTGTTTTGTCGATATATATTATCATGCCATTTTTGATAATTCCTTTTTCCATAAGTTTTCTTGTAGATCTTTTTTGTTTTTTTTTGCTCATTTGCGAATATTACCTCTCCTATACATATTCTATTTAATTTGTAATATTCCAGCTCCACCTTTTTGGTTTTGTTTTTAATATTTTTCACCATACTATCAAGAAATATGTATTATAAAAAGTTGGGGGCGGAGAGCCTGTTTTTGGGCTATCGTTGTTATAAATTCTACCGATATATCGTTTTTCGTCCTTATAGTTTGTTGTTCTTCTGTACAGCGAATTATCCCTCTTATCACTTTCTCGCTTACCCTCCTTAGTTCTAGAATTTTCTAGATATATATATATATATATATATATATATATATATATATATATATATATAGTTTTTAATTTTATAGATAGGATAGTTTTTCATGATACTTTGCTAAATGCCTTCTCTAGATTTATAAACGTTATGAATATTTTTCTCTCCTGTTCTATTGCCTTTTCAGTCAGCTTTCTGATTGCAATTATACGGTCCTGTATCGAGATTTTTCTAACGTTTCCTCGAGTTCTTGCCGCAGTTTGCTCTCCATTATTGCTTCATATAACTTTGCTGTTATACATAACAATGAGATCCCCTTATAGTTGTTGCAATTTCTGCTGTCTATTTTTTTAAATTTAGGGAATATTGTTATTTGTTATAACGTTTTTTTCTCGGGCGCGATAAAACGTCTAGATATGAAACGTGATATTCCGTTAATTTACGTTTTCAATACATTATCGGGCTTTGAAGTTTTGGTAAATGATATGAAAGTCGCGCGAACATGTTGAGCGTCACCGATCGTTGCGGTGAACCGGCGGTGGGCGGCTAGTTGGCCCCCCGACGCGTCAGACACGCGCCCGCCCTGCTTTGGTGCTGCTCACTCGCCGGCTCATGTGTGACCGCCACCGCTCACGATTACACGTGCCCCCCGGCCCTGGCTGCACTCGCGCCCAGCACATACCATCACCGCGCGGCTCGGACCCCCCACGTCCGCCCCCGCTCGCGCGCTTGGCCTGGCCGCCGTCATGCGGCCTTATCACTCCATCACATGCCTCTTATCACATGCCACCGTATACACATACAAAAAAATACTCCTACTATATACTGGGTGATTCATCGGATGCAAAATATATACAGAGAGAATACAAAAATACGTGTACAAAGAGGGTTTTAGTTGTTATACTGATGGTTAAATTTCTTTCAAAAGCATGTATAATAAAACATAAAACAACACGACTTATAGATGGGGCGGCTGCTGGGTCCACTGGGACAGTTACTGGGCAACATTTTAATATTGAGAAATATTATTTATTTAATATTAGAAAAATCTTAACTTGCCATTGCTTTATCACAGTGATTCGTAACCACGGTGCCGCCAAATTTTACAAACACATAGAATAAAAATTATTTTGCGTAATGTTAAATAAATGGTGTCATGAAAACAAAAGAGAAAAGGTGTGCCGCCAAATTGTTTAATTATTGAAAGTGTACCGTGATGAATAATATGTTGAGAATCATTGCTTGTATCATAATAATATAATTAAATAATATACTAATATATCAGACAGGAGTCGGTTTCGGAGTATTATTTTTCATAATATTGTTGATTGTGACAATATCAGTAGTAACAACTAAGTTGTAACTGAATATATATATATATATATATATATATATATATATATATATATATTTACATATATACATATACATATACATATACATATATATATATATATATATATATCTATATATATATATATATTTACATATATACATATACATATACATATATATATATATATATATTCAGTTACAACTTAGTTGTTAGTACTGATTTTGTCACAATCAACAATATTATGAAAAATAATACTCCGAAACCGACTCCTGTCTGATATATTAGTATATTATTTAATTATATTATTATGATACAAGCAATGATTCTCAACATATTATTCATCACGGTACACTTTCAATAACCTAGACCTAGAGATGTAAAGAAAACTCCAGAGATGAAAATTAAAGAGTAGCACTGACAGATAACGGAAAAATGGAAGGTGAACTTAATAACAGAATAAACAACACAGTTAAAACATACCACGCATTGAGCAATATACTGATTAACAAAAAAGAGATCAGCAAAAGAACAAAAATAAATATATACAAAAGCATATATAGACCTATACTGGCATATGGGAGCTAGACGTGGAAACTAACGAAGAGGGACAACAGTAGAATACAGGCAATGGAAATGAAATATCTCAGAGGAGTAAAACAAGTTACGGGAAGAGACAGAATAAGAAATTATGACATCAGAGAAGAATTAGGAATAGAAGCTATAGAAAAGTATATAGAAAAGAAACAACTAAACTGGTGGGGACATTTAATTAGGATGGACAAAAAATATCAAATAAAACAGGTATGGGAAGCAAGAACTGGAAATAAAAGAAGAAGAGGTAGACTAAGAAATGAGTGGGACAACAGAATAGAGGAAATAATAATCAAGAAAGGAAAGACAGTTAAACAAGCAAGAGAACTGGCGAAGAACAGAAAAGATTGAAAAGAATTTACAAAAGTATAAACAACAACAATATTTGTAAAGTATAATGTTAAGTAATGTAAATGTAATAGTCTACACCGAAAGCTTAAAGGCAAATAGATAATATACTATATAATATATATTATTAACATAAAGCTGAAAAATGTCAGCAATCTGTAATTCTGGGATATCATAGTGATACTGACATTATTATTGTAGTATTAATAAGGTGACCAATTTTAAGCAACGAAAAGGAGGACGAACATTTTAAGAAAAAAGTACAATGTAAATAAATTACATTTTATTAATTCAAACAAAAAAATACACCAAATAGTTACATGCCTTTTAATAATTTAATTAAACAAGTTATTTTCCATTGAAGAATATTTTTTGTCAATTTATCATTTTTCAGTTTGTTTTGCTTCTATGAAGAATAGTACTGAACATTCGATAGCTGACAAATAATTGTTCTAGGAATTAAACTTGTAAAGAAAACACAATGCCCGATAGAGAATCAAGTAGAATTACGTCATGTTCTACGATACTTTCGAAAAAATTTAGATAGCCTCAAAATATATGGAGAATGCTTTTTTAAGAAAAATGAGAATTGGTTCAATAAAAAACTTAATTGAAAACAACTAAAACGGGTCGACATCGCGACGTTTGCTGCGGTCACTTAATTTCTCCATTTTTTTCACTGGTTGTTTTCCATGTGGGCAAGTTCAGTACTTTTCCTTAATTATTTGATAAAAAATCTCTTCTGGTAAACTCTATAAAACAAATATATTTTGATACAATAAAAAGTAATAATTTTAATTATTTCCAAAGATTGATACAGGACACGTTACCTAAAATATAGATTTATAAACTTAACAATGGAGGAACTCTACCTTATGGTAGAAGCCACATGGTTGAATAAAATAAAACTAAACAATGAAGGAAGACCTTTACAGTCTTTAAAATAATTTTAACTTTTATCGTGAAATACTTCACTGTGCCACGGCTAGGAATTAAGACCATTTCTAACATTGATAAAAGCTTGATTGCCGCTATATATATATATATATATATATATATATATATATATATATTGTTTCAATTTCCAGTCTTTATCAATACTCTACTGTACAATAAAGTAAAAATATACATATCAAGAAAGTACATTCCAAATATCGCTGTATTATTGCTAGATAATCAAGTTGGAGCCAAAAATACACGCGGGGCTCATAACACGAACCGCGTCTGATTGTAAGTCGATAATGTTGATACTTGATAATGATATTTATACCTTTGTAACGCAATACTTGTTATTATTACCATTATTTAAAACATACAGCTTTATACTGACAATAAATTTGCTAGTCTCAAATGCAGAGTAGTTTCTCGTTTAGGCTGTGTAGAAAAATCGATGCTGCATGGATGGACGTGGTATGCCTCTGGGAGAGCGCAATTTTCAGCTAGTTAAATGCTCAAAAAAAAGTTTATAAAAATCGACTATACAGCCAAATCGTACACACACATTCACACACGAGTATATATATTTTTTGCACGATTACAATACTTGGTGTAATACATGAAATATGTTATATAGGTATAGGAACATAATTTTAAATTAAATTTAAAAGTCAATCTAGATTTAAAGATAATTTGTGTTTTTTAAGAAGATCTGCAAAGAAAATTGATACCAGCAACATTACTACATATATAAATAATTCGGCATTTTGACTGATGAAGAAGACAGATTAATGAGATCAAGTTATACTTTTGGAATCTTCCTTTCATATAAATATACGAGGCATATCCGGAAAGTAAGAGTACTGAATTTTTGTGGTGTTAAAATTTTTTATTTAAACAAAAAAATTACGTGAAACTTTAGTACATAATAAAAGCTATTTTTCGACATAGTCGCCATTCCTCTCTATGCAGGTGGTGTAGCGAGGTATCAATTTTTTGATGCCTTCCTCGAAGTAGTTTCCCGCTCTCCACTTCTCCAACTCCTCCTTTACCTCCTCGTCGGTTAAAAACCTTTTTCCACCCATGTGCAGCTTCAGGGAGGTAAAGAGATAGTAATCTGAAGGTGCTAGATCAGGGGAATGCGCGGGATGGTTCAGGACATCCCATTTAAACGAGGCGAGCAGTTCCTTCGTGGCGTTGGCCGTGTGTGGTCTGGCATTGTCGTGCAGCAGGCAGACTCCTTTTGTCAGCATGCCTCTCCTCTTGTTCTGAATCGCCCTCCGCAATTTTTTTAAGGTCTCACAGTATCTTGCAGAGTTGATGGTCTCCCCTTGAGGCAGATATTCGATTAAAATTATGCCTTGACAGTCCCAAAACACGGATGACATGACTTTCTTGGCTGAAATTGTGATTTTGAACTTTTTGGCGGAGGATGAAGAGGTGTGACGCCACTGTTGAGACTGTCTTTTGGTTTCGGGCGTGTGGTGTGCTACCCAAGTTTCATCTCCAGTTACGATGGAGCGGAGAAATTCATCTCCATGGAGTTTCCAGCGCCTCAAAAACTCTTGCCCGGCCTCCACTCGATTCAACTTGTGCTGGTCTGTCAGTTGTTTTGGGACCCACCTCGCGGACAGTTTCCGATATCCGAGGGTTTCTGTGATTGTTTCGTGTAGTAGAGATCTGGAGATTTGCGGAAACATAGGAGAAAGTTCATCCACAGTCAATCTGCGATCGTCACGGAGCGCATTTTCAATTTTTTCCACAATTTCGTCAGTCACAATTGAAGGTCTTCCGCTCCTCTGATCATCATGCACAGACGTACGACCGTTTTTAAACTCGCGACACCACTTGTACACATTCGTACGATTCATAGCTTTATCACCATATGCAGTTTTCACCTCATTATAAATCTCAAATGGAGGTTTTCCCTTCCAAACGAGATAACGGTAGACGCCGCGTATTTCGCACTTGGCGGAAGATTGGATTGACATTATTCACGAAACTTGTTGTCGTGTCAACAGTTCTCAACGTACTGATCTCGAACCGGTCTCGGTGCAAAGGGGAGGAGTCAGGCTACACTGCCGTGTGGCCAACATGATGAAAATAAAATCCCTCCGACCGTGAGAGCCTCAGTACTCTTACTTTCTGGATATGCCTCGTATTTTTCCATTCGATCTACCACGCCATTCAATATTTCAAATAATTTGCTGTATGACACGAGACAATTTAGATTGTCTCGCATCTTGACTAACTTTTGAGTCAAGAAATTGTCTTGTATAAAACGACCTTTAGTATAGTATGCCCATATATTCAAATCAGCAAAGTTACTAAGGATATAAATATTTCGGATTATTCCGATGGATTATTACTTTCCGAATTGATTATTTAACATTATTCAAACTCCTGCTGATATGTTTAAACATTTATAACAAATGTTCCTGCTGACAATAATATGGACATTCCGCATATTTATATTGTATTTAGATGACTTGGAATGTTAAAACAGACTAATAAATATATTAATTAGTCTGAGGTTAGGTATTGTTCCTTATACAGCAATGCTGTATATATTATTAACATAAAGCTGAACAATGTCAGCAATCTGTAATTCTGGGATATCATAGTGACACTGACATTATTATTGTATTTGTATTATTGTAGTATTAATAAGGTGACCAATTTTAAGCAATGAAAAGGAGGACGAAAAGTTAGGTATTGTTCCTTATACAGCTGTATAAGGAACAATACCTTCCTTATACTTATAATACAATGCTGTATTATAAGTATAAGGAAGGTATTGTTCCTTATACAGCATTGCTGTATAAAGCCCGTATGACATTATCTAGTTTCCTATATCGTTTTATATATAAGGATTGATATATTAAACTGAATAACTATTTCTAAATGGAAAATTAACATTGTCTATTACGGTGTTGTTATTGTAAAGTGAATTTATAATTATTCCGCCGCTATATCATTTTCTACATGTGTGTATGACACTATGTAGTTTGTGTCTGCATCGAAAACGATATAAGAAACTAGATAATGTCATACGGGATTAAGGAACAATACCTAAAAATAAAAAAATAAATATATTAATTAGTCTGAGGTATTAACATTCCAAGTCATTTAAATACAATAAAAATATACGGAATGTCCATATTATTGTCGGCAGGAACATTTGTTATAAATGTTTAAACATCTCTGCTGGAGTTTGAATAATGTTAAATATGTATATGTTTGCTATATACCGTATTTAAAATCACCCTGTATATAAATGCGGTTGGTCGAGGGTCGCTCTCTGCGGAACGCTTCCGACTCACAAAGCGCGTGCAATATTACCACGGGATGCTTATCGCTCGCTCCCCTTTGCCGGCGCGCAAACCGCGGGGGCGGTTCGCCGCCCCGGTTTCTTATATAGCATCCCAAGCGGCGACGTTAATTGCACACAGGCATCCGAAAACGTGATGGAACCCGACCGTGCGAGCCGGCACGGAATTATGACCACCGCAGGAAGTCTTATTTGTCCGTCCGTAAATGCTTTCTATAATTAGTGGGCGCCGCGTAATATATGGCGAAAATTTTATGGCCCGTTTGTAAATACGTCGGGCGTGCGGTCGTTTTTTTTGTGCCTCTCCTTCTCCACCCGTCCGCCTCACTCCTGCACGCTCGGGTTTCCCCCTCAGCCATCACGCGCGCCCGCCGGCGGCGGCGGCGGCAGCGGCTCGTTCACTTTATGCGCGTCGGATCGCCGGCCGCGGAATAATTTTATTTTTAATCCGGCACCGCGCGCGCGAATTTCGCTATCGGCGGCGCCCCCGTGCCGCTTATCTGCGTCCGTATTGATTATTTTCTGAAATCCGGCGGCGCGTCGCTCCTCGTGCGTGGCGTGGCGCTCTCCGCTGTCGTCGTCGCCGTCGCGTAAATCAATTTATTTTTAATACGGGACAAAGTGTGGATGGGATGTGCGGGGGATAGGGAATAAAATATATCGGCGGGCTCGCGCGCGCACACACACACACACACGACTATTTTTAAACCGAAAATCTTTTAATTGACAACACGCGAGAGAGCGCCAACGCGCGCCCGCGTCATATTATTGTCGATTTATTGCCGGTATTAAATATACGGCATCCGTTTTATAGTCCAATTAAAAAATCCACTTCTGCATCGACGAAACGCTGATAATATTGCCCGAGAAACTTAACCAACACCAATTTCTGATATAATATATGTTTGAAAAAGAATCTAAAGGTCGTCTTAGACAAGACAATTTCTTGACTCAAAAGTTAGTCAAGATGCGAGACAATCTAAATTGTCTCGTATTATACAGCAAATTATTTGAAATATTGAATTGGATGGTAGATCGAATGGAAAAATCTATTTGTCAAGGACGAATTGTATGGGAGGAGGATATATGAATTCATTCCTTGAACAACTTTTGAGCTAAGAAATTGTCTTGTTTAAAACGACCTTAAAATCTATATCATAATTATTGTACAATTTATAAATTATATCTGCCTGTAGTTTGCATAATCCTTAATTAAGCCTTAAATGCATAATGTTGCAGAACTGCAACATTACCTTTTCAAATATTAACTGCCTAATTAATAAAGTTATTTTAAAAAATTGTAAGATTGGGGCACCAGAATGGAGGAAATAATAATCAAGAAAGGAAAGACAGTTAAACAAGCAAGAAAACTGGCGAATAACAGACAAGAGTGGAAAGAATTTACAAATGTATAAACAACAACAATAATTGTAAAGTAATGTAAATAACCTACACCGAAAGATAAAAGGCAAATAGATGATAATATATATATATATATATATATATATATATATATATATATATATATATATATATATATATATATGTGCAAGTTATTATTGGGAAACAGCGAGGGCAGTAATAATAATTATTCAATAATAACTTGCACATAATTAACTTTCGGCGAAAAAATACAATAATATATATATATATATATATATATATATATATATATATATATAAATGCAGAAAGCAGCACTGCTTTCGACCAGTAGTATTGTGAGGAATGTCTTGAAAAGAAATACATAACACACCCAACATCAGAGCTTCATCCTGTTGGCCATGATGCCCCAGGATAAGTTTTTTTTTTCAGAAACAGCTGGTGGTGTAACAAATCAGACATAACATAAGACTAGATTTATAAAATTTGAGGGTTTGTCCACGTTTGTTCCCAATTCCCAATGCTGCCAATGCCTAATTTATTAAACAATATAATTTTTGTTCTAAAAATAATACAAAACTTGATACAATTACTCTACTGTAATCTATATCTAGATTATTGTATGTGATGCTATTAGCATATTTCAAAACTATTTTCAGTTTTCTCATTACTATATTGACAGAGCTGCAGCACTCGATATATTACAATATTTTCATACGGACGGCGACGACGGGGTGGAAATGGCTGTATATACGCAAATGGGGTTCGCCTCGGCGCCTAATCGACAGCGCGGCGGCGGTGTCCCCGGTTCAAATCCGGGGTGATGTTACCGAAGGGATGAGATTTAAGATTGGGCAAACCGAGATGAGTGCACCCGCCACCTCCGCTGCTCGCCCGCGTCAAAAGTACGACGGTCGCCCCGAGGGTGGGTAATCTACGGGGGGATCGATGGAATTACAAGCGTGGCGCGACGATAAATAATTAAGCATGGCTAAATCGACCATTAAATTGAACCGAACGCGCCAGCGTTTTCGCTCAGGGTTATGTTTTTATGGTGGACACTGAACAAAAAAAATAATGATAAGTCGTTAAAGTATTGAATGCAGTAATTGTTTCTGTGGCTATAAACAACTAGTTATAATAAATGATAATTATGATTTTAGTACATACAAGTCAGGGGCGAAACTAGGGACAGTATTTTGTTGGAACACATTCTACCGACTACAAAAAAAACTAAACCTAATATATTATCTCTATCTTTATAAAAAAATTGTTGGAACGTTCATAATTTAAATGTGAGGTTTCGAGGAGTTATTTCTCCTCCGAAATACAACACATCTTTCAAAAAAATCCTTCACTTTTAAAATTTATATAATAAAATTCCCTTCTAGCGACTACAAAAAAAACTAAACCTAATATATTATCTCTACCTTTGTAATAGAATTTGTATTTCGTTCGGACGTTCATAATTTAAATGTGAGGTTTCGAGGAGTTATTTCTCCTCCGAAATACAACACATCTTTCAAAAAATCCTTCACTTTTAAAATTTATATAATAAAATTCCCTTCTACCAACTACAAAAAAAACGAAACCTAACATATTATCTCTATCTTTGTAATAGAATTGTATTTCGTTCGGACGTTTATAATTTAAATGTGAGGTTTCGAGGAGTTATTTCTCCTCCGAAACACAACACAACATCTTTCAAAAAATCCTTCACTTTTAACATTTATATAATAAAATTCCCTTCTAGCGACTACAAAAAAACTAAACCTAATATATTATCTCTATCTTTGTAATAGAATTGTATTTCGTTCGAACGTTTATAATTTAAATGTGAGGTTTCGAGGAGTTATTTCTCCTCCGAAACACAACACATCTTTCAAAAAATCCTTTACTTTTAACATTAATATGATGTATAATGAAATTCCCTTACAACTCAAAACTCTCACAAATGAAAGATTTAAGACTACAATGAAAAAATATCTACTAGAAAATGAGTTTTGATGTTATGCCTTAAATATATTGGTAGATTTATTATTTATATAGTTATAATTTTGTTTTATTTGCATGCAAGACTGTCTCTTAATAATTTTTTAATTTTCTTTCTTCTATAGCTGGTTAGTTAGTTAGTTAGTTAGAGCAGATCAGAATCTGAACTTCGCCTGTTCTTTAAATGTAACTTTGGTTGACAGTTATTATTTGATAATAATATTAATCATTTATTATATGGAGGTTAGCAGCGAATATATTGAATAAGTAGTCCTCGACCAAAAATAAAATAAAAATACAATATAAATAAAAGTACTACTCCGCCAAAAATTACTAATTACCCCCATCTATCGCCGCTCCCTTTGCCCTTGCCACTTTTCTCTCCCACGTCAGTCTCCTGCAGATTTTCACGCCTTCCCCATCCTCGCATAACCATTCATTCAGCTTTCTGCAGTCTCCCACCCACTCTGCTTTCACACCCTCACATTCTTCGCTAAGGTGCCACCACGTGTCGCTTCCCTTACTACACAGCGCACACGCGGTGTACCCTAAACCCATCCACACTTTCCTCCCTCTCTCGTCTGACCCACACCTCGCTCTTGCCATGCATACCTTGTCCTCCCTGCTCCACTCACCCCTGGCTAAGTAACTCGGGAGTCTCCCACTCACTTGCCACTCTACGTAGCCAGGGTTGTAAGAGCTCTCATTCATTCTAGTCTGCCGTTCTTGCCACTCAATATCTCTCAATCTCTCTCTTGCCTCAGTTCCTAGGCTTCCCATTTCTCTCAGCTTCTCCTCTACCCACACCTCAGGCATACCCACTCTTTCCTACATCCTTCCTCTATCCTTTCTCCAACCACTCTCCGTCCTACTCTTACACCTCATCCATACCTCCCGCACCAGTCTTTCCTCACCCAATTCCTGCAATCTTTCTTCAAACTTCACAACCCTTACACACGACTCCCACCACATACTCATACGATTCGTCTCCTGTAACAGCACTGCTCTCGGTGTCGACCTTTCTAGACCCAGCAGACTCTTCAGGAGAACACCTTGCTCTCTCTCTCTATCACATCCCACTCACGCAATCCCCACACTTCCACTCCATACAACAGAATAGGTTTTACACACGCATCCCAGATCTTGCACGCCATTACGAGGTTACCGCCCCACAACCTCTCCCATTTCCTTCTCGCTATTCCCCAAGCTATTCTCGCTTTCGGTTGCATACTTTCCACATGCACCCTAAATCCTCCTCCACTGGCAAACCAGAAACCCAGATATTTAAAGACATTCACTCTCTCAATCATCCTTCCCTTCCAATTCAGCTCTTCCACTCTACCCCTTCTACCCCTATTCCTAAACATCATCCATTTAGTCTTCTCCACATTCACTACTAGCCCTCTCCTATCCATGTACCTTCCCCTTCTTTCCAACATCTCTTGCATCTCTTCCACTCTCTTGGCTACTAATAGTATGTCATCCGCATATGCCAGCATCCACACCTTGTTTCTCCCCACGAAGACCCCTCCAGCCTGTCCTCTCCTCAGCACCGCCTCCAACTCGCTTGTGTATAGATTGAACAGGAGGGGGCTTAGCGGGCACCCTTGCCTTACACCCACATTCACCCTAAACTTCTCAGATACTTCTCCATTCACTCTTGATTTTGCCCACGTCTCTTTATATATACTTCTCACCCACTCCACACTTTCATCTTCCATCCCCAATCTATCCATACACTCCACGAGCTTTCCTCTAGGAACTGAATCATACGCCGCTTTCAAATCCACAAACACCGCATACACTCTCCCTTTGCACTCCAACGCTTCCTCCACCATTCTCGCAGGCGTGAAAATCTGCTCCCTCGTCCCTCTTCCCTTTCTGAAACCCCCCTGGCATTCCGGCAGCAGCCCTTTTCTATCCACTTCCCTCGCTAGTCTATTTTTCACAATTGTCATCATCGCTTTGTATCCCGCATTCATAACGGTAATACCCCTATAATTATTTACGACCGATGCTGCTCCCCCTTTGTGTACCGGGACCACCACCCCCACACGCCACTCTTCCAGCAGTTCTTCCTCACTGCTCCAGACTCTATTCAAAACCTGCAGTAACTTATCTTTTCCTTCCTCTGTTAATCTTTTGAAGGCCTCTGCCTTCAGCCCATCTTCCCCCGCCGCCTTTCCCAGTTTCAGCTGCCCTATGGCATTTTTGTATATTTTTGTTGGCAGTGAGGGGCAGTGAGGGAAATGCCAATGAAGGTCTTTTTTTTTTAGTCCTCGACCAAGCAGCGGAGACACCGGATTTGATTGTTAAATCTGGGGGAGGTTAATTTTTACTAAATGCTACAGAAAAGTGCAAAGAAATTATCCTGTGCCATGATACTTTTTTTGCACTTTTCTAAGTGAATTTATTTAGGTGAAATTCAGGTATGATGAATTTTCAAATGAAAACTATTTAAAAAGAAACTCTGCGTCTGAAAATTATTCCAAACGTGATAGTGTGCACTTGCTGTACACGTATGTTTTGTGTTTGGTTGTAAATGTTTTTCATAAAAAATAAAGACAGTTTATTATTATTATTATTATTATTATCAGGTTTTTTTTTTGCAGTCTATATAATATTAATTAATATTAGTATTTTTATAATACATTCTTAGTTTCTTCTATATACATATGTTTTAAACTATGATTTATTTCATCTTCATGAACATTTTTATTAAAAAAAAAGTTATTTCAATTGTTACCTTGAATTTCTAGAAATTCGTTTTTAGTGGATCTAAACTAGTGGTAGCCAACTTTTGTGTAAATAAGATCTACTTTATATATATATATATATATATATATATATATATATATATAAATATATATATATATATATATATATATATAAATATATATATATATATATATATATATATATATATATATATATAAATATATATATATATATATATATATATATGAGACGTGTTTTTAAAGTAAATACTGTTAAAAAAAACAAGTGTACTTTTTTAAACAAATTTATTTTTACATACATGAAAGTTCGTACCTTAATCTAAATTTTCTATATAATTGCCACCAATATGAAGAGACGTATCGTACAGGCTTCTTAATCACATCTTCATAAAAGCCACAATGACTGCATCATGGACACTTCTTGAAATTTGGGGAAAGTCATCAAATAACGACGAAATCGTAAAGCGCCGGTTCTCTTTTACTTCTTTATCAACTGTCTGCAACAAAATTCGGTAACGAAAGAAGTCGTTAAGTTCGTTCCTGTCATGGACATTTTTTAAAAACTCTAAACCCTTTTCCGTACCATTCCATCACTCATGATGTTACTTCCATAAAATTCAATGATCTCATGATTAAGTTTCGCTGCTTTCACACCTTTAGCACTAAGAAAATGAATTACTGTGTCAGGGTCTTATCATAGTATAAACAAATGAGACAAATGTTTAGGGCCCGGTAGAAATATGGTCGCCAATTCTTACATAATAATAATAAATTTATTCATGTTAATGCATACAATGTTTACAATCTTCAATGAAAACTATTCCTCTACAATGAAAAATTTAAGAAACAATCACTAACACTATAAAAGGCACATTTAGCAAGATGCGCTTTGATTGCGTTTTTAAAATGTCTTACATCTTTGATTTTCTGCGATAAATTGTTATATAGTTTAGGGCCATAGTAATTAATGCCAGTGCGCGAGGTAGTCAGTCTGTTCAAATCTATACTGATGTTAGTTTTGTTCCTCGTGTCATAATTATGATATACGCTGTGCGCATTATCATCCTTAAGATATTTATGGACATACACGAGACATTCTAAAGGTCGTTTTAGACAAGACAATTTCTTAGCTCAAAAGTTGTTCAAGAAATGAATTCATATATCCTCCTCCCATACAATTTGTCCTTGACAAATAGAACGCGTTATCTCAATTCAATATTTCAAATAATTTGCTGTATGATACGAGACAATTTAGATTGTCTCGTATCTTGACTAACTTTTGAGTCAATAAATTGTCTTGTCTAAAAAGACCTTAAAGCATAATAATTTTATAGCCAACAACAAAATCATTATTTTTTTACCAATCAATTTTGTAATTTAAAAATATAGTCGTAACTACTTATACATATACTTATAGGCGTAAGTACATTTAGATGAGAATATCATCTACTCCGGAGGAGAGAAGGGTGTCCAGCTCAGTGTACAATGCCTTAACTACTGCGCTACGCTGCCCCAAGCAATAATTAATTTTCATAGTGTAAACTTGTCGTCTGGGCCAACATTGCTCTCATATATATTCATCATATCAGATATAAGTATGGATTTTGAACTTCAATTTTGATTACTAAATGCACCGCCATGATTACCGCGCTGAAAATGAAGGCTTTTATAAAATGTTGCAACTACACACAAGGGGTGAATATGTCTGTTCATAAAGGTGTGTGCACTTTTCAATATCAGCCGGGGATTCATTTAATTTAATTTTCCGTATTGAATGTTCGCTGCCGCAGGACGGCTATTCTTTCGCGTGCCTTTCAGGCTGCCAGCGTTGATATCTTGGGCCTCCCGTGGATCGCGGAAAAATGCAATTTAATTAATTCCGTTCGCGTGTACTGCGATTTAATCAATTCGATATTGGAGCTAATTCGGCGGCGCGCCCTGTAGCTAGCACGCGCAACAGTATCTAAATTGATAATTTCATTCCGAAATTATTCGAGTCGGCCGATTTTTCCCTGCGTTAATTACCGCCGGCGCGTCGTCGGTCGGGCGCGTTTAATTAATTTCGCGCCTCGCTTTTAATCAATTTGTTTTGAGCCACCGCGGCGCGCCAAGGGCAGAGAGCGCCGTTGTTTTGCTGGCGATTTTCATGTGTTGGTGTATGTGTGTTTGTGTTTGTATTAAAAATCGTCTGCGGCGTATAAAGTAGGCGAGGAACGTGTTTGTGCGACGGGGTATAAAAAGAGGACCGCGGCGGCACCCCAGGAAATAAATTAAAGACGGCAAATATATCGGCGTGCGGCTCCGTCTCGTGGACTTGTCATCTATAAAGTTGATGAGATATCAGTTGTCGGAGCGCAGACTGCCCTAATCCTGCTAACAAGCTCGCCGGCTAGCAGGAGCGGCGGGTGACGCAGTTGGTGTGTGTAACTGCTGGCGTAGGCTAGTCGGTGGCGGCGGCGGGTCGTATCCAGCGCGTACACCCGTCGCCTGTAATTTTTCCGAATTCCTGGATAAAATAAGGCCCTGGCGGCGGGCGGGGACGCGCGGGGCGAGGAATTGATTGCTCTAACGGCAGGACGTGGGAGGCCACCTGTCTGCGGCAAGTGTCTCGGTTAGCGCCCCCTCTCGACCCCTCTTCCCACTCACACCACGAGCACTTCAGGCCTCGCTCTCTCGCCCGCCTCGCACTCCCACTAGACCCTTTGATAAATCTATCCTGCAGGCCACCCGCCGGTCGACGATTTGCACATTCAGTCGGTTCGGGAAAACGGAACGGAAACTCCTTACCGCCGCAAGATCTCTCTCTTTCCCCGGCCGTCCCTTTCCATCGACGCAATCCCAACCGCCCCCCGCGCGCGCGCTCCCGCACGCCTCCACCACCCCCCTCGGTCTTTATCAGCCAGAAAATTCTCAACCTACATACTTTTCACGCCGTGCCGAAAAAATCACCCGATTTTACATTATTAAGCCCACCCGCTCAAACCCCCGCGTACTTACTACCCACCTATACGTCCTAAATAAAGCCGCGCGCCACCAACAAAGGAAAATATATGCACCCGCACAATTCACACGTTTGTCCGCCCCCCCCCCCCCTGGCTTATGGATTATAGATTCCGACGACGACCCTAGGCTTTGAAATAATTGCCGCCACATTGCCAGGTTTTTTTTACCTCGAACAATCAACGTGCATTTTATTTTAAAATAAGTTTCCCGCAAAGACAAATGACATTCGCAAAGGTACGATCGATGGTCGAACAAAATTTCAAATTTGTAAATTCATGTTTCTTCAATTAGTACAGAAAATAAACGCTTGCTTTTGAACAAGGAAAATTTACATAAAGCAATCGAAAATGAAACTAGATCGAACGTGTGCTATAACAATAGAGAACAGAAAAACAAAAAATGACTTTAATTTAGAGTTGTTATAAGTTACTAGATGAAATTCCCGTCGGTCGACAAGGGATGATATTTCATTGCGTTGTACCCAACAAGTAATTTCCGGTGATTTTTTAAAAATTGTAGCTTACAATTTTCAATATTATGTGTGTAACTATTTTAAATACCAAAATACATAAAAGACATTAGACATTAATAGATTTAAAAAGGAATGTAAAGAACACATGAAAGCAAACACATAAAATAACGAAAAAAAAAGAAAATGGGATGATATTGTATTGCGTTGTACCCAACAAGTAATTTTCGGTGATTTTTTTAAAATGTAGCTTACAATTTTCAATATATATGTGTGTAAATATTTTAAATACCAAAATACATAAAAGACATTAAAGACATTAATAGATTTAAAAAGGAATGCAAGAACATGAAAACAAACACATGAAATAACGATGAACGTAAAAAATAAAAGGGGATGATATTTTATTGCGTTGTACCCAACAAGTAGATTTTTTTTAAATTGTGGCTTACAATTTTCAATATATATATATATGTGTAACTATTTTAAATACCAAAATACATAAAAAGATATTAATAGATTTAAAAAGGAATGCAAAGAACACATGAAAACAAACACATAAAATAACGAAAAAAGAAAAAAAAAAGAAAAAGGGATGATATTTCATTGCGTTGTAGCCAACAAGTAATGTTCGATGATTTTTTAAAATTATAGCTTACAATTTTCAATATATACGACATTAAAGACATTAATAGATTTAAAAAGGAATACAAAGAACACATGAAAGCAAACACATAAAATAACGATAAACGGAAAACAAAGAAAACCGAGGACACAAAATAAATCTTCCAAAACCAAACCGCCGGACAAGAAGTTCGGGAGCTTGTAGGAAGAACACACCAATTACAACAGAATATTTTTATATAGTTTTTTTTTGTCATGTCCGTACCATTCTCTAAGGTTCTTTAACCATGAGGTTCTTCGACGCCCCATGCTTCTTCTTCTTTGTATTTTTCCTTGCATGATCAGTTGGAGAATAGAGTATCTCTCTCCGCGGGTGATGTGTCCCAAATACTCTAGCTTTCGTGTTTTGATCGTAAGGATCTGTTCCTTTTCTTTATGAATTATTTGCATGACTTCGTTATTTACTAGGTCCGTCCAAGATATTTTGAGCATGCGGCGATAGATCCACATCTCAAACGACTCTAGTTTTTTTTATGTTATTTTTCTTTAATGTCCAACTTCCATCCCATACAGTAGTGTTGAAAAAATGTAACAGCGAATTTTCGGACTCTGAAGGCTAGATTGAGATTTCTATTTGAGAAACGATTTTTCATTTTAACGAAAATTGCTCTTGATATTCCTATACATTTGTTCACTTCTATGGTTTGGACGTTATTGTCTTCAATACGTGTTCCTAAGTATTGGTAGATTCTAACTTTTTTGATCGTGGTGTTGTTTACTAGTATTGCTGGTATATTATTAACATTGGTTTTATTTACAACCATAAATTTAGTTTTCTTCAAATTCATTTTGAGCCCATATGATTGGCTAGTCTTGCATCATTTTCTGAATCTGGCAGATGGATGTTGCTATTCTCGCAGTGTCGTCTGCGTATCGTATGTTATTGATAACTTGACCGTTTATGATTACTCCACCCGAGTCATCATTGATGGCTTCCTTGAATAAGCATTCTGAGTACATATTAAATAGGACCGGTGATAGTATGCATCCTTGGCGGACTCCCCGTCGGATATCCAATTCTTCAGAGTAATGTCCTTCAACATTTATTTGTGCTTTCTGATTCCAGTACAAAGCTTTTATTATTCGGACGTCATTGTAGTCTAGGCCCTTCTGCTGTACTATTTCCATTAACCGATCATGTTTAACTTTATCGAAGGCTTTCTCCTAATCGATGAAGCCTATAAATAAATCTACGTTCATATCGAGGCATCGTTGGATTATGACATTCATTCCAAATAGAGCCTCTCTTGTGCCTAGATTATTTCGAAATCCGAACTGTGTCTCACTGATATCTGTTTCTAATTTCTTGTAAGTGCGGTTGTAAATGAAGAAAAACCTTTAATGTGTGACTCATCACGCTTATTGTTTTAAAATCTGAGCACTCCCTTGCGTTGTGTTTTTTTTTTGGTAATAAAGACAATGTAGATTTTAACCATTCTTGTGGTATGATTTCAGTCGTATAGATGGTATTATATAGACTTACCAAGATGCTAATATTGTCTTCCTCAATTATTTTAAGAATATCGACTGGTATTTCGTTTGGTCCCATTGCCTTTCTATCTTTTTAGTTCTTGATAGCATACATTACTCCTTCGGCTGTTATTCTTGGTCCTTGCGACGTTTCTTTTATCTCTATTTCATTCCTGGTGTCTTCAAATAGTTGTTGTATGTATTCCTCCCGACTTTTGATCTTTTTCTCTATGTCCACTATGAATGTGGAATGAGGGGAAAATAACTGGAAGAGTGGATAGACACGAAGAACATAGTCTGCTTGAGAATACGGCGATATACGGTGTGTATAAGTTGAGAAGATGAGTGGTTCGCTACAGCGCATAAACGGTAACAGCTACAGAATAACGTCTAGTTTCAATCTGTAGGGGTAGATATACTTTACATTTTAACATATAAACCATCTCTCTAGCATTTGAAATAGACTCTACAGAGTTGAAACTGAGGAAAAAACATGAAATTTCATCATATTCATATCTTCTCACCGCTACAACGCGAAAACTGTAAGAGCTGTAAAAAAGCGTCTAGCTTCAATTTGTAGGGGTAGAAATACTCTACATTTTCACATATAAATCTCTCTAGCATTTAAAGCAATATGCTGGCAGGATGAGACTTAATGATGCAGAGAGCTAAAAGAGAAATTGTGATAGGAGTCAGGAAGGCGGAGGGAGGATGGAAGAGGCAGTCGCTGAGGGAAACTACGGGGTCGGTAGTATGAAAAGTAGAAATGAGTAGAAGGATTATGTGGGCGAAACAAGGTTTTTGAAGCAGGCATCCCTAGTTGTAAACCGAGTACAGCTAGAAAATTGTGACCGTAATTTGCGTGCATGATTAAATAATTATGCAATTAAGAGACCTCCTGTTATTATTAAAATTCCAAAAACTCTAATTTTATTTTAGCTGAACGGATTTCACGTGGCTGCAGCCGCCGCCCCCGCGCGTTTTATTTATCAGTCCTCTCGACTCTGCGAGCGTTCTCGCGTCGCATAAATCAACTTATTTTTAATCCGGGGCCGGGATCCTTTCCGGATTTCGTTTTTATTTTTGCGGCGCGTTCGCACCTGCTGATCTTTCGACGTGCGGCGGCGGCTGGCTGCAGCAGCAGTGGCATTGTACTCGCCGCGCACACAACAGCTAATTAGGTTTCTAATTCGGTGACTTTGCCGCCGCGGTGTCCGCCCTATATATAGGCACACTTGATAATATAAATTATAATTATTTTTTTTCCCCGCGCGGCACCGAAATATCCTAGCGCGAATTTATCGCCCGACGGGAGGGCGATATTAATGGGATATGCAATTTAATGAATTAATAGGTCACGGCGGAGGATGATTTATTCGGCGGCGTTTATACGTTGTTAAAAATTAATAGATAATAAATGCGCGGAATGCATTGATGTTTGTTGTAAATTGTTTTTATTGGAATTATTTAAATACATTTAAATCTGTTTTAAAGTGTTTTTAATGCAAACTATGCAATTATTTTCTTTGATATCAAATCAATACAACAATTTAGTTTAAATTAACAATCGTTTAATATAGCAAATCTGCACCAACATCATTTAATCCATTAGAGCCCATATAGTAGTAGAACAAAAAAGTAGCCGTTGACGGCAATATTCTAGTAGTAGTTACTGTATTTGTTACAATTTGTAACTGAATATCGACCCTCGCGTCCTTCTGCCGTGTATTGTTATATTCTATATGTTGAAAAATTAGTTTCGTTATTCAGAAATGTCACGAATTACTTTCATAGTGTTTCTAAGGTTTTCTGAGAAGTTAAGGTAAAAACATCTTGAAATTGGATTTTCCCTTTAATTTTTGCTTTATACAGGGCCAATTTTCAAACAAAAATTGACAAATTTGACAACGTGAAAATTGGTATTAGACATATCGCATACCACAAAAAACCATTTTTTTTTTAAAATTAGTTTCGTTATTTAAAAAAAACAAACAAAATTGTCTTTTGTGGTATGCGATATGTCTAATACCAATTTTCACGTTGTTAAATTTGTCAATTTTGTTTGAAAATTGGCCCTGTATAAAGAAAAAAATAAAAGTGAAAATCCAATTTCCAAGATGTTTTTACCTTAACTTCTCAGGAAACCTGTGTAACACTATGAAAGTAATTCGTGAAAATTCGCCCAGATGGGGTTTAAACTCACGCTTCTCAATGCTCAGTACGAGATTAGAACGTTTGAAGTCACTCTATTTAAGACAATATTTTTATCACAAAGAATGTCACAAATCATCTCAAAATCTGCACAATGCTATTAAAAAAAAGACCTTTATTGGCATTTCCCTCACTGCCCTTCCACATCACAAACCACAACAAAAATGTACAAAAATAAAAATAAAAATACAAATATAAATAAAAGTAATACTCGGCAAACAATTACAAATTACCCTAATCTATCACCACTCCCTGTGCCCTCGCCATTTTCCTCTCCCACGTCAGCCTCCTGCAGATTTTCACGCCTTCCCCATCCTCGCTTAACCATTCATTCAGCTTTCTGCAGTTTTCCACCCACTCTGCTTTCACACCCTCACATTCTTCGCTAAGGTGCCACCACGTGTCGCTTCCTTTCCACACAGCGCACACGCGGCGGTGTACCCCAGACCCATCCACACTTTCCTCCCTCTCTCGTCTGACCCACACCTCGTTCTTGTCATGCATACCTTGTCCTCCCTGCTTCGTTCACCCCTGGCTAAGTAACTCGGGAGCTTCCCACGCACTTGCCACTCTACGTTGCCAGGGTCTGCCGTTCTTGCCACTCAATATCTCTCAATCTCTCTCTCTCACCTCAGTTCCTAGGCTTCCCATTTCTCTCCGCTTTTCCTCTACCCACACCTCAGACATACCCACTCTTTCATACATCCTTCCTCTATCCTTTCTCCAACCACTCTCCGTCCTACTCTTACACCTCATCCATATCTCCCGGACCAGTATTTCCTCGCCCAATTCCTGCAATCTTTCTTCAACCCTTACGCACGACTCCCACCACATACTCATACGATTCGTCTCCTGCAACAGCACTGCTCTCGGTGTCGACCTTTCGAGACCTAGCAGACTCTTCAGGAGCAAACCTTGCTCTTTCTCTCTATCACATCCCACTCACGCAATCCCCACCCTCCATAAAACAGAATAGGTTTTACACACGCATCCCAGATCTTGCACGCCATTACGAGGTTACCGCCCCACAACCTCTCCCATTTCCTTCTCGCTATCCTCCAAGTCATTCTCGCTTTCGCTTGCATACATTCCACATGCACCCTAAATGCTCCTCCATTGTCAAACCAAAAGCCCAAATATTTAAAGACATTCACTCTCTCAATCATCCTTCCCTTCCATCTCAGCTCTTCCACTCTACCCCTTCTACCCCTATTCCTAAACATCATCCATTTAGTCTTCTCCACATTCACCACTAGCCCTCTCCTATCCAGATACCTTCCCATTCTTTCCAACATCTCTTCCACTCTCTTGGCTACTAATACTATGTCATCCGCATATGCCAACATCCACACCTTGGTTCTCCCCACCACGACCCCTCCAGCCTGTCCTCTCCTCAGTACCGCCTCCAACTCGCTTGTGTATAGATTGAACAGGGGGGGGGGGCTTAGTGGGCACCCTTGCGTTACACCCACATTCACCCTAAACTTCTCAAACACTTCTCCATTCACTCTCGCTTTTGCCCACGCCTCTTTATATACACTCACACTTTTCATGCCCAATCTATCCATACACTCCACGAGCTTTCCTCTAGAAACTGAATCATACGCCGTTTTCAAATCCACAAACACCGCATACACTCTCCCTTTGCACTCCAACGCTTCCTCCACCATTCTCGTAAGCGTGAAAATCTGCTCCCTCGTCCCTCTTCCCTTTCTGAAACCCCCCCTGGCATTCCGGCAGCAGCCCTTTTCTATCCACTTCCCTATCTAGTCTATTTTTCACAATTGTCATCATAGCTTTATACCCAATATAGCACAATGCTATATAGTCCAGTTGGCAAGCCAAACAAAAAGGGGTTTACCTGGACCAAACAAAAAGGGGTTTACCTGGACCAAACAAAAAGGGGTTTACCTGGACCACGTCGAATTTAGCTGTTTTACCAGTTTCGGTTCTGTGACTTTTTGTAAGAACATCCGATTCTGCCTCCCCTCATAATATGTTTTCCTGAAGGGTGATATGTGAAAAGTTCTAGCTTTAGATATCTAGATATAGCTCGAGGGCTGACCGTTTCTACAACTTCCAAATTCTTAAGTGCAGGTTTTCTGCAGTACCCAATAATATTGATTGTATATTTTATGCAAATACCAAAAATGCTGTAATTACACCACTGAATTCATAACTCCAACATAAACTAATTAAACAGTTCTGCATAACATATATGTTCTATTTATTCCATGTACATAGGATATAACAGTTATTTGTTTTTTAACAACAATGAACAACTATAGTGACGCGTTGTTGAATCGTTTTATTGATTTTCGTGCACGCACACACACACTCGTTCAACATTCACCCTCCCGCAGAGAGTGAGGACGTGCCGGCACAATTATTTTCCGACGATAATCACTTGAAAACTCGCCCGCGCGCCGCCCGGATTGCCTAATTGGCCGGCGGAATATTTCAGAGAGAGGCGAGACAAAAAAAAGTTTTATTTCTGTGCCACGGTCGCGCGGGCACACACACACATCCATATATATATATTCTCGTATATAAATCGAAGCCGCCAGTCGCCGCCGTGGCAAATACGGGTTTCGTATGCCGCGCCGCGTTTTTCGACCGATATAAAATAAAATAAAACCGCATGCGAATTCCTCGCGCTTTAGCGTTAATTCTCGCTCGTTGCCGACCCGCAGCCGCAATTATAATTTGATCTAATGAAGGAGGGCGGTTTAATTTAATAGCCGGCGCGCAGATCCGGATTTAGACGTATGAGGCGGAAGCAGGCCTCCGCGATGGTTATTAATAGGACATCTGTGCTATTGTGGCACATGCATGATGAGATCTATTTAGCAGACGTAGATTTTTGCAGAAGAAAATTATAAATTAAACATATATTTTATGAAGAAGATGAGTAAATCTATTACAGATACTACGTAGTAGACGCCGCAACCATTCAATTTCTGATATCATTTTATGTTGCAACTAGTTATGGGTGCTATCCATAGTTAACTATATAAGAAAACATCATCAATCATCATCATCTGATATCATTTTATGTTGCAACTAGTTATGGGTGCTATCCATAGTTAACTATATAAGAAAACATCATCAATCATCATCATCTGATATCATTTTATGTTGCAACTAGTTATGGGTGCTATCCATAGTTAACTATATAAGAAAACATCTTGTGCTATCCATAGTTAACTATATAAGAAAACATCATGTGCTATCCATAGTTAACTATATAAGAAAATATCTTGTGCTATCCATAGTTAACTATATAAGAAAACATCATCAATCAACCAATTCTGTCCATTGCTGGACATAGGTCTTCCGTAATTGTATCCATTCTTGCCGAACTTGTGCTGCCTCTATCCAGTTGGTTTTAATCCTTTTGATGCCGTCGCCCCATCTTGCTGGCGGGCCCATCTAAAGGGTGACATATTAAGAGGGTCCTGTGTTTTCTTAATCAAAACTTATGTGAAATGATGGAAGGACCACCGATGTCACCAAAATGATGTTTAACGATGGAAAGATCCTGCCGATGACGCCAATATTGAGGTCCAAGTTGCCAAGTCGATGCCTCCAATGCGGAGGGGAACCACCGCTGGATACCAACTGTTTAACTCTTGGAACGTCGTCGGAAGGAACTGGAAGCGTCGCTGCCACCACCTCAATAACTGAGGACTAAAACTATTGCTGTGTTGTTGAAAGTTGTTTGGGTGAAGACTATGATGTGTGTGGCTTCATGGTCGCTCCGCGACTTTATCGTCTGAGGGTACTCTTGCTACTCCGTCCTCTTCTGTGTTGTGCTACCACCACCTCAATGACTGAGGACTAAAACTATTGCTGTGTTGTTGAAAGTTGTTTGGGTGAAGACTATGATGTGTGTGGTTTCATGGTCGCTCCGCGACTTTCGTCTAAGGGTACTCTTGCTACTCCGTCCTCTTCTGTGTCGTCCTAATCACATTTTCTAATGGGTTCGTAATGACCGGTCGATAATGGGTTGGTGGGTCATTAGGATTTCCCTGTTACTTAACGACTGATTGGCTTATTTTCCCAAACAATCGGGCGTCGCTTAAGAATAACACAACAGGTCTCCCGTAATTCTATCCATTCTTGCCGAACTTGTGCTGCCTCTATCCAGTTGGTTTGAATCCTTTTGATGCCGTCGCCCCATCTTGCTGGTGGGCCCATCTAAAGGGTGACAAATTAAGAGGGTCCTGTGTTTTCTTAATTCAAAGAAAAATAATTAATGACTTATTTGCCATAATTTTAACTGTCTAATCTTCAGTAAACATTTAATATTTTTTTTTAAATAGAGCGGTGACCGATTTAACGAAGGTTTTTTTTAAATAGAGCGGTGACCGATTTAACGAAGGATTGCTTGTATAGAGTAGACGAACTCCATGATTCAAACTCAGAGGTAGTTTCGACAACAGTTTAATTTTTTTAGCACCCCCAAATTACAGGACAATTGTAAGATCTAAAAATATCGTCGAGCAGGTTCTCTTAGGGATTCTAAATATATTTTATTACTAAATGAGTCCAAATAAACTTGTTTTTGCTATGTCTGTGTATGTATGTATGTGTGTCTGTGAACACAATTTCGGGAAAACGGCACATCGGATTTGGAAATCGTCTGAGAACCCAATCTGAGACATCCCTGTAAAAATTAGAGAAAATCGGTCCACTAACAGAGAAGAAAACTCGATGAAACCGATTTCCTGCGCATAATTGATCGGGGTCGCTTCAAAAATAAAACGCGCGTCGTAGTAATAATAAGTGAGGCCAATGGCGTTTACTGTACTATACGTAAATCAAACGGGGAATTAGCGAATATGGTCTTATGTTAAATGTAGTCATGAAATGAAAATGTGAGAAAACGTGAAAAAAGGGAACATGAGATATAATGTGAAAAATGTGAGAAAGCGTGACAAAATGTGGGAATATGTGGGAAAGTGTGAAAAATGTGGGAGAATTCGAGAATATGTGGAAAAAATTAGGAAAATGTAAGAAAATGTGGTAAATGTTGGGAAATGTGCGGAAATGTGAAATAATATGGGCAAATGTGAAATAATATGGGCAAATGTAGGAAAATGTGAGTAAATGTGGCAAAATATGAGAAAAGGTGAGAAAACGTGAGAAAATGTGGGAAGGTGTGTGAAAATGTGAGGAACCGTGAGAAAGTGATTAAAAGTGTGAGAAACGGTGGGAAAATGTGAGGCATTGTGAGAAACTGTTAAAACGTGAAAAACAATGAGAAAAACGTAAAAATCGCGTGACGTGAAAGTGAGAATCGAACTGAGTGGAACCGAAATACCTTAAATTTTGATTTAATTTTAATTAAGTCATTTGGAAAGTTGTGTGGTGCCCACACCAGATATTTAGAATGGTGCGTCTTCGTAATTCTGTTCGATTTCCTCATCAGGTTTCTCCGCTGTTGATGCGTAGAGTTGAAGGAAAGTGATGTTTGTTTTATGAGAAGTTAGCTGTATCAGTATTATTCTATCTGAGTAAGGGACAAAACTGGATATAGATTTGTGTACGTTCTAATCGACTATGATAGCAAGCTTGAAACACCCTAATATACCAAATAATAATAATAATAATAATGGATCTTTATTTTTAGGGCTATTTGCTACTATATACAAATTTAACATAAATAATATATCGCTAATATATGGAAAAATAAAAGTCAAATAAAATGACCGGTGTGAAGTTAGCCTCTATACCGTACAGCGGATTGTTTGCGGGTCTGGATTTTTTTGGTTTCTCGAATTGGTCAGTAATTCGAGAAACCAAAAAAATCCAAATTTTTGGGAATCTTTGTTTATGCCTTGCCGACCATTATATATATATATATATATATATATATATATATATATATATTTATATATTAATAATTTTTATAGGCGTTGTTGTATAATATATGTTGTAACATAAATTATTATTTTTGACCAAGTCGCGCAAATGATATGGATTTGAAAAAAACTGCTTAATGTTTATAAAAATATGAGAATGTAAAATTGAAAGTATCTATCCTAACGTATTTTTCTTTCTATTTTTTATTGAATTTTAAACTATTACGCTCATATCTCGATAATCTGATTTTAGACATAGATAAAAAAATAATGCAACATATTCTGTTTAATTTTTTTACTGATCTTCGCACAAAACATATCAGTGTACCAGATGGCTGATGGAAAATGGAAAATTTTGATTCTAAGTATTTTTATTTCGGCGAGTAACTTGTATATCATTATTATTATTTTTGACCAAATCGCGCAAATGATATGGATTTGAAAAAAAATGCTTAATGTTTATAACAATATGACAATGTAAAATTGGAAGTATCTATTCTAACTTATTTTTCTTTCTATTTTTTATTTAATTTTAAACTATTACGCTCATATCTCGATAATCTGATTTTAGAAGTAGATAAAAAATAATGCAACATATTCTGTTTAATTTTTTTACTGATCTTCGCACAAAACATATCAGTGTACCAGATGGCTGATGGAAAATGGAAAATTTTGATTCTAAGTATTTTTATTTCGGCGACTAACTTGTATATCATTATTATTATTATTTTTTACCAAATCGTGCAAATGATATGGATTTGAAAAAAAATGCTTAATGTTTATAACAATATGACAATGTAAAATTGAAAGTATCTATACTAACGTATTTTTGTTTCTATTTTTTATTTAATTTTAAACTATTACGCTCATATCTCGATAATCTGATTTTAGAAGTAGCTAAAAAAATAATGCAACATATTCTGTTTAATTTTTTTACTGATCTTCGCACAAAACATATCATTGTACCAGATGGCTGAAGGAAAATGGAAAATTTGTATTTTTATTTCGGCGACTAACTTGTATATCATTATTATTATTAGTTTTGACCAAATCGCGCAAATGATATGGATTTGAAAAAAATTGCTTAATGATTATAACAATATGACAATGTAAAATTGAAAGTATCTATGCCCAAACGTATTTTTCTTTCTATTTTTTTTAAATTTTAAAGTATTACGCTCATATCTCGATAATCCGATTTTAGAGTCGATAAAAAATACTTACAATAAAATTTTTCCAATTTCCTTCGGCCATCTAATAGACAGATATGTTTTGTGCTAATATCAGTAAAAAAATTGAACAAAATATGTTGCATTATTTTTTTATCGTCATTCGATCCGATCTCGGATGTTTGCGATGAGCATGACTATCTTGACTTTATTGGTTGCTATTCTGAAGAGCTCGTTCGACGTCTTCCCGTACCACGCCCTGAGATTCTGCAACCATGAAATTCTCCTCTGTACCGGCCTTCGTTTGCCGTATATCTTGCCTTGAATGATCGCTTGTAAAAGGGCGTATCTGTCCTCGTTCCGCATGATGTGCCCTAGATATTGGAACTTGCGGGTTTTGATGGTGTCCATGATCTCCTTCTCTTTCTTCAACCTGTGGAGGACTTCTATGTTTCTTACTCAGTCTTTCCAAGAGATCCGCAAGATACGTCGATATAGTCACAACTCAAAGGCTTCAAGCTTTTTTGTTGTTGCTTGATTTAGTGTCCAGGACTCGACTCCCTAAAGTAATATTGGGAATATGTAGAACCTCAACATGCGTTTTTGGTAACAAGATGGAGTTCGTGATTCTTGAAGAGGTTATTCATTGTATTGAAGGCAGCTCCAGCTTTCCCAATTCTACTTTTTATCACTTGGCTATTGTCCCAGTTTTCGTTCACAAGTGTACCTAAGTATGTTGTTTGTCTCACTCTCTCTATTTGTTGAATGTGAGCGTAAAGATTTACATTGTCTATATTTTTGTTTTGTCGCGATTGATATATATATATATATATATATATATATATATATATATATATATATATAAGTCCATATCTTTCACTAGTTGTTACAATTCTGTTCAATAGTGTTTGAAATCCTTCAAGAGAATCAGCGAATACCATTGTGTCGTCGGCATACCGGATGTTATTCAGTCTAGCTCCGTTCAGTAAAATGCCTTCTAACGCTTCTTTAAAGATCTGTTCGGAATATAAATTGAACATAATCGGAGAGAGTATGCACCCCTGTCTTACCCCTCTAGCTATTTTAATGTCTTCTATTTTCATGGATGCGGTCTGGTTCCAGTACAAGTTGGTGATGATTTGGAGGTCTTTGGCGTCAGTGCCCACTTGTTTTAGTATATCTAGCATCTTGTGATGTTGCACCCGATAAAACGCTTTCTGATAGTCAATAAAGCCCTGGTTTCCTAGGAAAGCGGTCGCTTAAAAACGGCCGCTTTTGACGTCATTTTTACGTCACAAAAATAATTCTACGTGTATATAAACGAATATAGTTTCCTATAAAGTGTAATACCTCAACGTACTGCAAAAACGCAATGAATTACGATGAAAAATTGTGAGTTCTTCAATTACATATACTTAAAACGACCTTTGTGATTTGTGAATGACGTCAAAAGCGGCCGCTTTAAAGCGACCGTTCTCCTAGGAAACCAGGGCTTTAGGCATACGTAGATATCGCAATTTACGTATGAAAGAGCACATGCACTGAGAAAATCGCTTGACTTGTGCCTATAGCGTTGATGAACCCAAATTGATTTGCTGAGATTTGTTCTTTGTTATAAATTCTCTTGTGTATTATTTTTAGGAATATTTTGAGAAGATGACTCATGAGACTGATACTTCTATATTCCTCGCATCTTTTTGCTCCTACTTTCTTTGGTAATACGAGTGTTTTGATATGCTTCTCACTTAACAGTTTCAGGATTTTAACTTGTATGTCATCCGGTCCTGCCGCCTTTCCATCGTTCATTCGTTTTATTGCTACGTCCACTTTCTCAACCAAGATGTGCGGTCACGTTTCTCCTTCGATTTCTATTCTCTCTTCCTCTTCAAATAGTTTGTTGAGATATACCCTCCACGTTTTCTTCTTGTCTTCTAGGTTTATGATAATTTTTCCCTCGTTGTTCACCAGCTTTCCAAAGTTCTTTTTTATTGTTTTGCCTGTCAGTTCTCTAATTCTTCGGTGCACGTTAAAATCGTCATATCTTTTATGCAGCTCTTCTATCTCTTGGCACGCTTCCGCTCTTTCTATTTCTTTGGCCTTTCTAATTTCTTGTCTAATTGTCTTGTTTATTTTTCTGTATTCTTCATTGTTGTTCTTTTGTTCTCTAGCTAATGAGTCGCATTCCTTAATATCTGCCGACAAAACTATTGTAGAGGGATAAAGGGATACACCATTGCACATCAGTTGTTTTTGTTCGAATGCGCTTTTCCCTCTTAATACATAAAAGTCTTGTCGGTTGCGGATGTTATAAAGGTGACGATCATATTTGTATTTTAGTGGGATTGACAAAGTAATGAACTTATTTTTTATATAGTAAGTTATATAAGTAGTAGTTATATAAGTATATAAACACTAGAACATGATTTTTTGTTACGACACTTAGAATGTTCATTGTTTCCAGCATTATATTCATTGATGTATATTTATTGCATTTTATAATTATTCGCATGGCATTGTTTTTTTTTGCATTTCTTTGATTAATTGGGATTTCATCATGAACATTATCGTTGAGCAGTAGTCCAAATGTGGTACATATACCTATAACAATTTTTAAATTCTGCAAAAATTCAATTAAAGTAGTACCTACTGCTTTCAAAATAAGTACGTTTTACTGTAAATATATGGTAAACATTCTGGACGTTTAGATGCACAACTGGAGTCATTGGGCTTTAAACACCCTAAAATAATTGACATTATAAATTTTCTTTCACGAAATAATGGCAAAACCATAAGAATTATCTGCACTGAGCCCTCAAAAAGGCAAGAAAATTATCAAATGATATCTAATTATAACGTTAAAATAAAAAGCATTCCTGTGTCGGTTACGCTGCTGAGGCTGATTGAAGCAAGCACGCGCTGGCACAAAGGCACTATTCCAAAGGTCCCGTTAATTAGTCCCGCGCGCGCTCACCCACATATCGATAACTTCTTTTTTCCCCCCAGAGCTGGGGACAAATTAAATATTTCCAGGGAATTAATTCAGCCGCGCTCAGCGGGGAAAAGTCCGCAGCCTATCGCTCGCATGTACATATTTGAGAAGCCCCTGCAATTAATTAATTGCGAGGCCCCGTTTTCCACTCGGCGGCGGCGGTGACGGCGGGAGTGTGGGGGGTGTGAGCACTGGCGTGGGGGGGTTTCAGAGCAGGAGCGCCGGCCGTGTTTTTATGTGCCCACCATGCGACGAGTGTGGCGCGCCGCAGCGCGCCACGCCGCCGCCACCGCCGCTGCCGTTGTCCGCTCACCTCGCATTGGGAGGTCCGTTTTCCACTTGCGAGCAGAACGAAGCGGAGCCGCCGCTTTTTTTTATTCCCCCCACAATACCCCGAGCATCACAATGCGAGGTGAGCGAACAACACCCGGGCGCCGAGAGCGAGCGGCGCGTCGCGGCCCCCCCGCCCCCGACTTCCACGGAACGCCGTATTATTTTAAATGCACGTTTCCGATAAATTACGGCCGTGGGCGCGCGCTTTCCGCCGGCGGACGGGGGCTGACGTAATAAAAATAGAGCGCGTGAGGTGAGAGCCGGGGGCTTGCTCCTCCTGTGCGACCGCTGCGATATTTCGGGTCCCCATAAAACGGTTTTCACGCTCGCGACCAGAATGCTGGGAATAGTCGCCTCGCTGACGGAGCGGGCGACGGCTTTTTTTTTATTAAAAAGTTCCTAAGCGGCAACACCATGCGTGTAAAAACTCGGCGGCATGGGAGCGAGAGGCGGTGGCGGAGTTTGCGACATTAATATACGTGACGCGATTCCTGCCTCACGCCCATTTAATTATGCAAATTCGAAATTAATATGGGAAGGTGGTTTTTAGCATTTCACAATAAAATTAGAAACAGTTTTCGCGATATTGCATACCGTCCAAATATTAACTGGAAATTTATAGTAGAATAGTAATATTGGAATATATAACAAACATATATAATGTAAATTATAACTGTATTATATATTATAATACAGATTTAAATCGTGAATTATATATTAGAATGTTAGAAATTCCAACTAGAATGCCGACCAATTCAGTGCTCCCTTAAAGTGATTTATAATTTACAGGACAACGTTCTGAAATAGAGAACTGTCCGGTATAATGCAGGACGGTCATCTTCCCCATGCAATTGTAATCAGGGCTAAAAGGTCAATTTAGAAAGAAACTGTTCATTCTTGATTAGTCACTTATACAGAAAAGCCTTCATAATTTATATCATCAAATTAAATAAATATTTTTCAGAACTGCATGAATTATATAATACATACATACTCGCCGCCATAAATAAATGAACACCCAGTAAAAGTTGATGTATTTTCATGAAAATTTAAAAATAAAAACGTGACTTTTATTCCTTTATTAAGAAAGGATGCATGTTTTTAGTTTTTATTATAAATGACTATTATAATAATGTCAAATAATAACGGAGAGGTAGTTTATGTTTATTTCTGGAATTGATATAAGAATTTTATTCATTCAGAAACATTTGTTTTAAATTTTGGTTTTCCAAACATAAAAAGCATTCCAGATTGTTGTTCTGACTTTTAAAAGTGGTATCATCACATTTAAAAGTCAGAACAACAATCTGGAATGCATTTTATGTTTGGAAAACAAAAATTTAAAACAAATATTTCTGAATGATTAAAAGCAACTTTAGCATGCCTTAATTATAATAAAGAGAGCAAAAACAAAAACTATCCAGACTATCCAGAAACAAGAAAGTGTTGTTGAAAACAGAGTAATATCTGCCGCACGTTTTAAAAGTCTGCAAAAGTAATTTATTTAAGTTTTTAGTACTAACAAGTGTAACCTCGACACCTCTTTGAACCACGCATAAGCAAATCTCTCGCACAATTTCTAAACATCCAAACAATTTTTGAGATTATCCACTTTCGAAAATAACTGTATGATTTACAACTAGAAGTCATATAGGTAAGTGCTGCGGCAATAAAATCGGATTACTTGGCGGGCCTAAATTTACGCGGGCACTATAAGAAAAGTATCAAACGTGCGGCCTCTCGATTGATCCCGAGACGCCGCCGATAATTTCGTAGATATAAAATGAATCAATCAACTCCGCCTGACCTAACAGTAATCCGCCCGATCTAGATCTCGCCTCCCCCCCGACACGGCGCGGCGCGGTAATTGTGTACACATTAATGCGGACTTAGCGACGCCTTAATTAGACCATCACTCTTAATGCGGAAGACTGCACAGACAGTCGAGTCGCGGCGCCGCCGCCAGCCTTTTAAACTGACCTTTCATCTCGCGTACATAATTATATCGGTTTAATTGGCGATCGATCTATTTTAGCGACGCGCGTGCCTCGCATCGAAATAAAAATGATGGAGGGAGCTGGCGAGAGAGGAGGGGGCGGTGAGGGTGGTCGTTTTACGGGTTAAATAGAGGCGCTGTCGGGAGGTTCAACCGCATAATTAGTCTTCCGTATAATTTATAGAATAATGATATTTATTTATGAACCAGGACTATGTTGAATACGCGCTACTAGTTTGTACTAATGTATGTATTGTGAATTTCATACACAAGAGTAAAAATGAGATGATTTGATATTTCTCATTAAAAAAGTGTCCTTGTTTATTCGTATGCGCTATTCACAATAAACGCAGTAGTGGATCCCTGGTAGTGGTGGTAGTGGTAAGGTAGCGGTAGAAGCGGTAAGCAATATTTTGCATAGCTATAAAAATTCAGACGTTCAGAATTGGGCAGTAATGAATGCTATGCGATAATTGTGGTAGAGATAATTGCCCATGTTCTATCATAGTTTTACTGCGCTGCTGTAAACGCACGCATTTTTATAAAAAAAAGACCTTTATTGGCTCACTACCCTCACTGCCCCTCCACATCACAAACCTCAACAAAAATATACAAAAATAAAAATAAAAATACAATATAAATAAAAGTACTACTCCGCCAAAAATTACAAATTACCCCCATCTATCGCCGCTCCCTTTGCCCTTGCCACTTTCCTCTCCCACGTCAGCCTCCTGCAGATTTTCACGCCTTCCCCATCCTCGCATAACCATTCATTCAGCTTTCTGCAGTCTCCCACCCACTCTGCTTTCACACCCTCATATTCTTCGCTAAGGTGCCACCACGTGTCGCTTTCCTTACTACACAGCGCACACGCGGTGTACCCTAGACCCATCCACACTTTCCTCCCTCTCTCGTCTGACCCACACCTCGCTCTTGCCATGCATACCTTGTCCTCCCGGCTCCACTCACCCCTGGCTAAGTAACTCGGGAGTCTCCCACTCACTTGCCACTCTACGTAGCCAGGGTTGTAAGAGCTCTCATTCATTCTAGTCTGCCGTTCTTGCCACTCAATATCTCTCAATCTCTCTCTTACCTCAGTTCCTAGGCTTTCCATTTCTCTCAGCTTCTCCTCTACCCACACCTCAGACATACCCACTCTTTCATACATCCTTCCTCTATCCTTTCTCCAACCACTCTCCGTCCTACTCTTACACCTCATCCATACCTCCCGCACCCCAGTCTTTCCTCACCCAATTCCTGCAATCTTTCTTCAAACTTCACAACCCTTACACACGACTCCCACCACATACTCATACGATTCGTCTCCTGCAACAGCACTGCTCTCGGTGTCGACCTTTCAAAACCCAGCAGACTCTTCAGGAGCACACCTTGCTCTCTCTCTATCACATCCCACTCATGCAATCCCCACACTTCCACTCCATACAACAGAATAGGTTTTACACACGCATCCCAGATTTTGACGCCATTACCGCCCCACAACCTCTCCCATTTCCTTCTCGCTATTCCCCAAGCCATTCTCGCTTTCGCTTGCATACTTTCCACATGCACCCTAAATCCTCCTCCACTGTCAAACCAGAAACCCAAATATTTAAAGACATTCACTCTCTCAATCATCCTTCCCTTCCATTTCAGCTCTTCCACTCTACCCCTTCTACCCCTATTCCTAAACATCATCCATTTAGTCTTCTCCACATTCACTACTAGCCCTCTCCTATCCATGTACCTTCCCATTCTTTCCAACATCTCCTGCATCTCTTCCACTCTCTTGCCTACTAATACTATGTCATCCGCATATGACAGCATCCACACCTTGGTTCTCCCCACCACGACCCCTCCAGCCTGTCCTCTCCTCAGCACCGCCCCCAACTCGCTTGTGTATAGATTGAACAGGAGCTTAGCGGGCACCCTTGCCTTACACTCACATTCACCCTAAACTTCTCAGACACTTCTCCATTCACTCTCGATTTTGCCCACGTCTCTTTATATATACTTCTCACCCACTCCACACTTTCATCTTCCATCCCCAGTCTATCCATACACTCCACGAGCTTTCCTCTAGGAACTGATTCATACGCCGCTTTCAAATCCACAAACACCGCATACACTCTCCCTTTGCACTCCAACGCTTCCTCCACCATTCTCGCAAGCGTGAAAATCTGCTCCCTCGTCCCTCTTCCCTTTCTGAAACCCCCCTGGCATTCCGGCAGCAGCCCTTTTCTATCCACTTCCCTCGCTAGTCTATTTTTCACAATTGTCATCCTCGCTTTGTATCCCGCATTCATAACGGTAATACCCCTATAATTATTTTCGACCGATGCTGTTCCCCCTTTGTGTACCGGGACCACCACCCCCACACGCCACTCTTCCGGCAGTTCTTCCTCACCGCTCCAGACTCTATTCAAAACCTGCAGTAACTTATCTTTTCCTTCCTCTGTTTATCTTTTGAAGGCCTCTGCCTTCAGCCCATCTTCCCCCGCCTCCTTTCCCAGTTTCAGCTGCCCTATGGCCACGTCGACCTCTTACCGCGAAAACGCCTCCCTTCCTACCATCGGTCTCGGACTCCCTAAATCCACCTCTGACCCCGCCATCTCTCTACAGCTCTTCTCCCACTCTGCCAGCTCTATGCTAACTTTCTCTGTCACACACTCCCTCAACCTCGTTTCTACCTTCTGCAACTCCTCTATCTTCTTCCTCTCGCAGGTTCTCTCGAACTCCCTCTTCGCCTGATTGGCCCTTTCCACTTCACCTCTCCCATTTCTCCACTTCGCCATTGCTCTTCGCCAGCTCGACTTCTTCACCCTACATTCCTCGTCAAACCAACTCTCCCTCTGCCCCCCACTCTTCTTCTTCTCCAATGCAGCCACCATCACTCTCTCCAACAGGAGCATCGAATGCACATCCTCTCACTTGACGCGTTTTAGCTTTTTCTCATATGCATCCAAATCCGGCTCGCTCCATCCAAACCTCTGCTGCCCCTTCCTCTGTTCTCCCTTCCCAACGTTCCTCACCCTAACGATCACCTCCACCGGTACATGATCCGCATTTTTATACATGGTGCAATTTAGCTTATCGCTACGTTACCCCTACCGCGCTTATTGTGAATGTGCCATTAGAGGTTTATTACAAATATATAGCTAAGCTAAGACCAGCCCAGAACAGCTCCCGAACGATAAACGAAAGCGGCTTTAGGGTAATTGTTGTTGTTGGAATTAAAGTTGATATAAAATTAAATAATCTTTTAAAATATTATATGTTTTTCTAAATAAACTTGTATTCAATTCTATCGATTTTTATGAAAATGTAAAAGCAAAACTCGACTTGGCAGATTTAAATCAAATATGTATAATTAAATTAAACGAATTTTTCTTTGTTTTTTTATCACTTGTTTATTGCTGTTTGCGAATATTTTCGGCTACGCTCTAGCCATTATCAAGCTAATCCGATGACTAGCTTGATAATGGCTAGAGCGTAGCCGAAAATATTCGCAAAAGAGCAATAAACAAGTGATAAAAAAAGAAAGAAAAATTTGTTTTATTTATTTATTATAATGAATTATCACAAAGTAGATGCCGATTCAATCCAATATTTCAAATATGTATATCAAAAAATCACATTGGAGTTTGAAAATTCGTAAAATATTAATTTGCTTCGCCAACGTAATAATACTACAATAATAGAAAAAATATATAGTATTTAAAAATCTACAGGACTAAGACTTTAAATAAACTAAAGTTTAAGAAAATATAATAATATTAAAAATAAAAATATTGATGAGTCCTATGTATTTAATGACTATTTAATAACTATACAGTATTATAAGGGTCTATTTTTATTTTCTTTGTTTAATTAGATGTTCAAATGATACGCGTTTGGCTGTTGGCATGTTCAAAACACGTCTAGCGTGTCTATTAAAATACTGGCGTAATCAATAGATTAAAATATCCGGTGTACTGTCAATATATTTCCATCCGTGCACCGGAAACCGCGTCATTTCCGTTTTAAAACTAAAAAAAAAATGTGCATAGGAGAAATTTTCAGAAATCGATTGGAAAATATTACGGGCGGCACGGAACGTGAATTTCCCTCCTTTTTCTCCTCTCGTAAAGTTAGATCTTCCGCCGCCGCCGCCGCGTGATTACCAAGCGGGGCGTGCTTTTGCGCTATTCCCTTTAATTTGGGCGCCGTGACGTCAGCGGGGCACATTAAGGGCGTGTTAAAGTATGCAGACACACAGGGGCTGCACAACTGAATATTTCCGATTTGTAATAATCGGCCGGCGCGGACGGTAAAAAGCCGGCGGCCGCGGTCGCGTGAATAATTTATGGGAGGCGGCAATAATAAATCGGACGTTTTTCCATGTCGTTAATGAAATATTAAGCGCGATTAGCTCGCGGCAACGGGCGGGGGTGGGCGGTCTTGTTTTTTCTTTTCGGCCGGCGGTGTATTTTTAGAGGATAATTCCGCGCGCGCGTGTGTAAAATCAGGGACACGGGACTAATTTCAGGTGCGGGTTTACGAGCCGCGCGGGTTGGATACGGGGGGAGATTATCGGGGAATATTGCCGCCGGGGGTGTGGGGGCGCGGAGCAAGCGTGGCGCGGCGAAAGGTCCAGGGGCGCGATCCCGGGTCCACCCGGCCGAAGGCATTGTTCCATATTTGCTTATTGGGAACCGGTGGTGAATCATGTAGCAGGAACTGACAACACCGACGGGGGGTACCTGGCCGGACCGGAGTGCTTATACTTGTAGTGTTACATACACAATCTTCATATTATGTATGCAAATTATCTGGGATGCCACCCACCCCGAACATTTTGCTGGACGTAAATATTTTATGAGACTTTGTCCTGTTTATAGGAAAAACTTAAAATGTTACTGGGTATACAAAATGTAACTTTAAGACGCGAGACTGTTGTTGTAACAATTATTTGTGCTATTTTTATTCATACAATCCGTAAAGACTATTGCTCAAACATCGCAACCCAGGACAGTTTATAACAGGTTTGCAATAGATATTCGATATTTCCAATGTTGAGGTAACCCAAAAAGTGGTATGTTAAATATGTTGAACCCTATTTGATTTTGATTACCCGCTAAAATCAGGGCTTTCGGCCCTAAACACGAAACTAGTATATCAAAAATGTGCCAACAGTTATTTTATTTCCTTATCTTTATTACTAATACTACAAGTCTATAATTTACAGCAGTATTCTTCAACAGTTGTCCCCTCGTGGAACCTTTTTTGAGAACATTTTTTTTATGGAACCCTTCGTTCAGTAGCATATCCAGATTTCATTGGGGGGATGTGTGATGTGATCCTACTATCAGTTTGTATTTGTCCCCATTTAACGAACAAAACTGTCAGTAATAAAAATATGTATTATGACACAGCACAGACAGCACAAAAAAACATAAATATCAGGTCGGTCAGCATCAAAATATTGTCTTCGTTTTTATATTTAATATATTATAATACGATATTAAATCACTGTAATATAAAAACGAAGACAATATTTTGATGCTGACCGACATGATATTTATGTTTTTTTGTGCTGTCTGTGCTGTGTTATAATAAATATTTTTATTATTAGGCCTTCTTCTTCTAACTATGCAGTAGCAACTTCTAAATTAACAATGTACGCTACTATCCTACTATCAGTTTGTATTTGTCCTCATTTAACGAACAAAACTGTACTGATAGTTTTGTTCGTTAAATGGGGACAAATACAAACTGATAGTAGGATAGTAGCGTACATTGTTAATTTAGAAGTTGCTACTGCATAGTTAGAAGAAGAAGGCTTTTACTCCTACGATATGTAATAAATATTTATGTATCGTAGGAATAAAGTCGTATCGTATTGGTAAAAATTATAATGAATCGAATTTTGTGCCGGCCTATATTTAAAATTAATTTAAAATCTAATTCAAATCGTGCCGGTCCCAAAACTGACTTATTCATAGTCAATTTAGGAAGGATCTATTATATATTTTATATACAAATATAGAACAAATATGTATGATATAATAAAAATGTAGTGCACTTTTAAAAAAATGGGAAAAAAACTATTGGTGACGCGAGTTATATAGGTGCTTAAAGTAGCCGTGTGTGTCTGGCAAATATTTCCAAAATGAAAATAAAAGGATTTAGAGGAGCAAGGTTAGCCAAACTAGTTTAGTGATACGCCTTTTGTTGGGTCCGCTTAATGAGGGGAGCTATATAATTTATACACGCCACGACGTAAAAAATAACGCAATTAAAAGAGCATAAAACATCTCAGCTGCGGTTTAAAACAGAGTTGTTACACTTTCGGGGCATTGTGTTTATTTGTTTGCGTTATTTCGTTACATGTTGCCTACAATTGTAAGTTTTTGTTTGATATTTTGTGGTTGATTCCGATGTTGAATGAATAAATACAGGGGCCCTCGAGGACGTATCAGCATACATTGAATTCACATGAATATCAACTTATAAAAAACTCATTAATGAATATTGAAAAAAATACATACAGGGCTGTTTTTGTGAATTTATTGTAGAACTATTGAAAGTTCAATTTGTAAGTAAGAATATAAAATATTTCCGAAAATAATTTATACAACTCATTCATCAAATAAATGTGATGTAATTGAATTTATAAAATGTTCATACAAATGAAATTTGAAGTGGATTGAAAAAAAATTAAATTAAATTTCATATTTTCACTAGTTTTTAACAAGCAGTAACTGTTTTTTGAAATAAAAAAAATTCTAAACGTTTTCGGGGAGCCTGATTAAAGTGTTATCTTATAATAATTGATCATATTTATGTCATTAGTATAAAAAAATACCTTTATTTGGCATATCAGCCCAACCCAACCCACACATTCCAGCCGAAAAACTTTCACAGAAAGAAATCAAAAAAGATAGGTACATACAAAAAAAGAATACAAATTAACATAAAATACATTTTTCTATCCACTAAAATAAACCCCCTCTGTCCTCGCCAATTTCCTTTCCCACGTCAGCCTCCTGCAGATTTTCACGCCTTTCCCATCCTCTCCTAACCATTCGTTCAGCTTTCTGCACTCTCCAACCCACTCTTCTTTCACTCCCTCACATTCTTTGCTAAGGTGCCACCACGTGTCACTCCCCTTCCTACACAGCGCACACGCGGTGTACCCCAGCCCCATCCACACTTTTCTTCCTCTCTCTTCTGAACCACACCTCGCTCTTGCCATGGATACTTTGTCCTCTCTGCTCCACTCTCCTCTGGCTAAGTAGCTCGGGAGTTTCCCCTGCACTTGCCACTCTACGTAGCCAGGGTTGTATGAGCTCTCAGCCATTCTCACTTGCCTTTCTTGCCACTCAATATCCCTCAATCTCTCCCTTATCTCAGTTCCTAGGCTACCCCTTTCTCTCAGCTTCTCCTCTACCCACACCTCAGACATACCCACTCTTTCATACATCCTTTCTCTATCCTTCCTCCATCTACTCTCTGTTCTACTCTTACACCTCATCCATACCTCCCGTACCAGTCTTTCCTCGCCCAAATCCTGCAATCTTTCCTCAAACTTCACAACCCTCACACACGACTCCCACCACATACTCATACGACTTGTCTCCTGCAACAGCACTGCCCTCGGTGTTGACCTTTCAAACCCTAGCAGATTCTTCAGAAACCAACCTTGCTCCCTTTCTATTACCTCCCATTCATGCAATCCCCACACTTCCACTCCATTCAACAATATAGGTTTTACACACGCATCCCAGATCTTGCACGCCATTACGAGGTTACCACCCCACAAACTCCCCCATTTTCTGCACGCAATCCCCCAAGCCATTCTTGCTTTCGCCTGCATACACTCCACATGCATCTTAAGCCCTCCTCCGCAGTCAAACCAAAAGCCCAAATATTTAAAGCCATTCACTCTCTCAATCAGCCTTTCCTTCCATTTCAGCCCTTCGTCCTTACCCCTCCTGTCCCTATTCCTAAACAACATCCATTTGGTCTTTTCCACATTCACCACTAGCCCCCTCTTATCCAGGTACCTACCCATTCTATCCAACATCTATTGCATCTCTTTCACTCTCTTGGCCACCAGCACCACGTTATCTGCATACGCCAACATCCACAATTTGGATCTACCCACCACGACCCCTCCTGCTTTTCCTCTCCTCAGGGAGGTGTCCTCCAACTCGCTCTTGTACAGATTAAACAGGAGGGGGCTCAGCGGGCACCCCTGTCTTACTCCCACATTCACCCTAAATTTCTCAGATATTTCTCCATTCACTCTTGCTTTCGCCCATGACTCTTTATACATCCTTCTCACCCACTTCACTCCTTCCTCTTCCATACCCAATCTATCCTTACATTCCACCAGTTTCCCCCTAGGAACTGAGTCATACGCAGCTTTTAAATCCACAAACACCGCATACACTCTCCCTTTGCATTCCAGCGCTTTATTATTATGTCATTAGTATATATTTTTGAGATATCGACTGAAAACTAAACACAATATTTAGCCATTTCAGTCAAAACTGAAAAACAGACTGAAACGAATACTCTCAAAGAATGTATTATATTATATATATATATATATATATATATATATATATATATATATATATATATATATATATATATATATATATTATAGTGAAGTACTTCTTGTCATCTTCGGCTATCTGAATGAAATCACCAGATATATCAATGTTAATTAATAATTTCTCAAAAATTTCAGTGGAATTTTTGAGAAATTATTATTATTGTTATTATTAATATATATATATATATATATATATATATATATATATTTATATATAATATGCGTTATTATACTTTTACAGAGTTTCAAGCAAATTCAAACAACGGCCAATTTCGACAAAAGTCATAAGAGGTTAAGCGCAAGTATTGTAATGCTAACAGAGTACTTTTTAAATTTATTTTTTTATTAATTAAATCGATATGACTTGTAATTGTGGCAATTTGTATGTTCTTAATATACGAGTTTTAAACGAGTATTGGATATAAAAAAAATGACTAAACGTTTTAACGTAGTTTAAATTTGCACCGAAACTGCCGGGCGTGTGTTTATTTAACTGCTAAGGTGGAGGGCGTAACTGCCGGGGTGGCGGTGATGATTATTCTGAGACTAATTCATTAATTAGCTAGGTATGAGTATTTAGTTGCTAGGGGACTTATTGTGCTCGGAGGACGATAATCATTTTGGATATAAATTTCGGCCGGGAATTTATTAGTATGTGAAAGTATTAAATTAATGCAATATTAATAATAAAGTTTAATTAAATTATTAGTAATTAAATAAATTGTTTATTTAGCTGGTGTATATTTTCTTGATTTGGCAACATTATTAAAATGCCAATCTCTTAAGGGCATATTTCTTGGACCAAATGAAAAACAATATATATTTATAAAAAATCCAATCAACTCCGGTTAGGCGGTAGATAGGCGCACATTTCAATCTTAAAGTATCAAGTATTACTATTTTTGAATATATTCAGTGTAATTTTCTAAAAAAAATCAAAACTACAAACACAGTTTTGGTACTTTTTATCGTCAGACCAGTCAAAAATATAATTTTTTAATTTAACAACGAATAAAACTACGAATAGCAGAGATACACATTTTATACTTTATAGGGCCCAAGTATTACTATTTTTAAATATATATACAGTGTAATTTTCTAAAATTTTTGAAAACTACTAACACTGTTATGATACTTTTTATCCCCAGACCAGTCAAAATTATAATTTTTGAATTTAACAACCGAACAAAACTACGGATAGTTGATATACACGTTTCATACGTTGTAGGGGCTAAGTACTACTATTTTTAAATATATTTAGTGTAATTTTCTAAAAATATTGAAAACCACAAACTTTTTTTTAGCCTCAAGTCAAAAATATAATTTTTGAGTTTATTTCCCTTTTAACGAAATTTTGCATCTTATATTTATTATCTAATTTACTATGAATTCTCTATTGTTCAAAATAGTATTTTGACTTCGGTATCGTGAGAAATGTGTATAAACACAATGCGGCGATTAAGTAATCTATGGCGGGATTTACCTTGTCCGCCTAAAAAATATTTTATCTCGCCGAACATTTCTTACCGGCTAATGCCTCGCCCAGGCGGAAGGATCCCGAATCAAATCTCGCAGTGGCTAATCCAGGATTAATCGCGGTGTTACCTTGCAATCGGAATAAAAGGGAACAATATATATGGCCGCCGCCTGATTGCCGCAAATGATTTGGGCCGCGCGATATTTATTGCGGTTGCAAAATGCAATTAACTGATGGCCAATTTCGGGGTGGGGGGATCCGCCTCCATTTAGTTGTTTGTATTAAATGACAATTACTTTTCATATTTTGTTGCTTAGATTGTTAATTGCTACAATTACTAATTACTTTAATATACAACATATAGTATTAGACATAAAAAAGGCTACAATGAAAGAAAAAGAGAATGAAATTAGTGCAATTCGTGCGAGTACAAGGATTTTTAAAAATTTTATGCAGAATATTATTATTTGATTTTATTGTAGACTGTATTATGTAACGAAAATTGTGTCCGTTACTATTTACTATCAACCTGAGTTCACTGGCAATTTTTTCAATTGTTTTCCTCAGAGATTTTTTTTATTATACACGTTTATTACATTACCCTACCTACCAAAGATCTGAAATCGATAGTTGACTATATCATTCAAAAACAAAATACAAAAATAACAACTACAAACGTAAGAGTACATCGGGGTGCAGAATGTGGATCGGACCATCATCTGTTGGTAGCCAAAGTCATAATAAACTATATAAGATTATAATATAATATATAATAAACCTTTATTGGCATTAACAATCCTCTACACAGTATGTAATAAACTTAAAAATAAACAAACAAACAAAAATTATACGTCTTTTAGTATCTTTACAGCAAAGTAATATAATTAATATATATATATATATATATATATATATATATATATATAGTCTGAAATCAGGAAATATTGTTTACCAACTTGAAGATACCGATACGTCAATAGGAGGAGTCGGTTTTCTTGTACATACACAAAAGACATGCACAAAATATAATTTCAATAAAAAGTTTTTCATCTAGAGTTACCTGCCTGATAGCTAAATCCAAGATACAGTACCAAAATCTAGTAATCTATGATTTCAACAAAAATTTAGTATTAAGCTTTTAATTTTAATTTTTCAAAAATTTTAATAAAAGTACGTAATCAACAAAGTAAACTTTTTCTCTAGAAAATTACATTTACGTATGAACCACTAGAGATTTTGTGAATTTGCATTAACTTGTGAGTTTTTCATTGTCTATTAATTTATGTTAATCAAATACAAATGAAATTGTCTATAGAAAAATTATTAATTAATAACTCAGACACACAATATTTATATATCTCGTTGTAGAAAACAATTTACCCCAGCACGTTCCCCATGGGCCCAGGGCCACACGTTTTTGTAATTGCACACGTCCAATAAAACGGGACTTCGAAGCACAAGCACACAAAGGCGGTGTGGCGGCGGCGGCGGCAGCATCGAATTTTCATATAATACCGCCTTAGTTTATGCCGCACAATAAACGGAGGGCGCCATAAAGTTTTTTTTTTATTTTTGGCTAAGCGTAACGGATTTATTTTTACCGGCGCGCAATTGCTCGATCAATCGATGCAATACCAGCAGAATAAGAAATGAAATAATATATTCCCTTCCGTAATCGATTAGCATATCCGCCAGTTTAGCCCATTAGTCATTTTCTCTAGGTTTTCTTTGTGTGACTTGTAGACAGACGACGCTCGCGAAACGTATGCGTTTTCCATTGATTCGGGAAATTTCAACAAATAATTAAATTGGATTTAATCAATCTTGCAAAGAAATAGAAATTAAATAAGCACAGCTATTTAAATTTATGGTTAGAGTTTGCAAGGGCTAACTAGAGCTTATAGCAGGGGTGGACAATTTTGGTCGAGCCACTGTTTGCCTATTATAGCCCATAATACTAGTCTGTTATAAATTATATAATAATTTTTAGATACAGTGAATATTAAACAATTTTTATGAAATGTATATATAATTTGATAAAATGTTACTATAAATTTTGCATTTTATCATTTGCTGATAATGGATAATATCGTCTGCAGCCGGCCGTCATGTTTATTAATAAACAAAATAATTTCCATCCGTATTTCCGGTATTGTTAAGGAAGTTGGTATCGCATCCTGGCAAACAGGAAGCCGAGCGATCCCAAGCCTCCATACTCTAGTTAATTGATTCGCCGCGTGTCCCCGAGATATCGGAGTTTTATTTTTTGCTCGCCGTCGCCGAAAATTAAAGCGGCCGCCGGAGGATATTTATTCCCCCTCGTCCTGTACGCCCGCCGCCGCCACCGCCGCCCCTATATTTTTAAATATAACATGGAGACGCGGATATATTTTCCCGTTCATTATTAATCTACGCCCGGTGGAGGAGAGGGCCATAAACTAGTCGTATTTCAGGCTGACGTGGGGGGAGCGAGGAAAAGCCGAGTGGCGGCGGCGGCGGCGTATTTCTGGCGAAACACCTCCGCAGAAAAGCCAGGCGGTGGTCGTGTATTTTTCAGTTCGCGTGCCCACTAATTCTTCCACACGTCCCATCTCGCTCGGGCGCACGCGACCCCCTATCTGCCATCTCTCGGTGCAGTTACGTGGAGCGGCGAGCGGTGCGAGCCGTACGCCCCCGCGAATTTCCCGCGCCCGTCCAGCCGAAAATTTCATTAAATTGGTGTCGCTTTGACGTGCAGAAAACGGCGCGTAGGTGGCAATTTTTTCCGCGGTTTGAATTTGATCGCGGGGGCGGCGGGGGCGGCCGTTTTGTGCGACGCCGCGGGATTAAATTCGCTCTCTCAACCTTTAACAGGATGGGCGTCGATAGACGGCACGCGCGCCCGGACGCCAGCTCGCCGCCACTACGTTTACACGGCGGCGGAAATACATTTTTCTCCGAGGCATTTCCAACAGTGGGGTTTTCTACACATTTTCTTTCATACTGTTGGAGCATATCAAATTTGTCTGTAAAGATATCCCCTAAAAATTGGAACAACTAAATTATTTAGTAAATTACAAAATATGGAATATATAAAAGTTGTTTTCATAAAATCAATTAAATTCACAAGCAAAATTCAGAAAAAACATAAACCTTGGTATAATACTGAGTGCAAAGAGTTAACGGCAGGCTGCACCAGTCTAGGACACTCCAACCCTAGTATCTATTGCCTTAAAAAACAATACAAAAATGTTTATAAGATAAACCTACTTTGTTTAAGAAAGTGAAATTAATAGAACAATATCAAAGCAAAACTCTGCAGTGAAGTCTTTTTAAGAAAAAAATCAATTCGGATACCTCTCGCTTTAAAGCGACCGCTCTCCTAGGTAACCAGGGCTTAAGGGAATAGAATATAGAAATATTTTATATTCTAATGATATTTTAAGCGAAATGAATGCTCAATAAATACAGACATGGAATGTTGATGAAATTATTTTCATATCACAATCCGATGCAGAGGAACAAGCACTGTAATGTAGAAGTTTATCCAGATATTTCATCAATAGTTGTATGGTGCCAATTAAGTGTTTCAGAGGGATAACATTTTATATTCTAATGACATTTTAAGCGGAATGAATGCTCAATAAATACAGACATGAAATGTTGATGAAATTATTTTCATATCACAATTCGTTTCAGAGGAACAAGTACTGTAATGTAGAAGTTTATCCAGATATTTCACCAATAGTTGTATGGTGCCAATTAAGTGTTTCAGAGGGATAACATTTTATATTCTAATGACATTTTAAGCGGAATGAATGCTCAATAAATGCGGACATGAAATGTTGATGAAATTATTTTCATATCACAATCCGTTGCAGAGAAACAAGCACTGTAATGTTGAAGTTTACCCAGAAATTTCACCAATAGTTGTATGGTGCCAATTAAGTGTTTCAGAGGGATAACATTTTATATTCTAATGACATTTTAAGCGGAATGAATGCTCAATAAATACAGACATGAAATGTTGATGAAATTATTTTCAAATCACAATCCGTTGTAGAGAAACAAGCACTGTAATGTTGAAGTTTACCCAGAAATTTCACCAATAGTTGTATGGTGCCAATTAAGTGTTTCAGAGGGATAACATTTTATAATCTAATGACATTTTAAGCGTAATGAATACTCAATAAATACAGACATGAAATGTTGATGATATTATTTTCATATCACAATCCGTTGCAGAGAAACAAGCACTGTAATGTTGAAGTTTATCCAGAAATTTCACCAATAGTTGTACGGTGCCAATTAAGTGTTTCAGAGGGATAACATTTTATATTCTAATGACATGTTACGCGTAATGAATACTCAATAAAGACAATCCGTTGCAGAGAAACAAGCACTGTAATGTTGAAGTTTACCCAGAAATTTCACCAATAGTTGTATGGTGCCAATTAAGTGTTTCAGCGGGATAACATTTTATATTCTAATGACATTTTAAGCGGAATGAATGCTCAATAAATACAGACATGAAATGTTGATGAAATTATTTTCATATCACAATCCGATGCAGAGGAACAAGCACTATAATGTTGAAGTTTATCAAGAAATTTCATCAAGAGTTGTATGTTGCCAATTAAGTGTTTCAGAGGGGTAATATTTTCTATTTTAATGACATTTTAAGCGGAATTAATGCTCAATATATACAAACATGAAATGTTGATGAAGAGTTGTATGTTGCCAATTAAGTGTTTCAGAGGGGTAATATTTTCTATTTTAATGACATTTTAAGCGGAATTAATGCTCAATATATACAAACATGAAATGTTGATGAAATTATTTTCATATCACAATCCGTTGCAAAGGAACAATCATTGTAATGTTGAAGTTTATCAAGAAATTTCATCAAGAGTTGTATGGTGCCAATTAAGTGTTTCAGTGGGGAAATATTTTATATTCTAATGATATTTTAAGCGGAATGAATGCTCAATAAATACAGACATAAAATGTTGATGAAATTATTTTCATATCACAATCCGATGCAGAGGAACAAGCACTGTAATGTAGAAGTTTATCCAGAAATTTCATCAAGAGTTGTATGGTGCCAATTAAGTGTTTCAGAGGGGAAATATTTTATATTCTAATGATATTTTAAGCGGACTGAATGCTCAATAAATACAGACATGAAATGTTGATGAAATTATTTTCATATCACAATTCGTTGCAGAGAAACAAGCACTGTAATGTTGAAGTTTACCCAGAAATTTCACCAATAGTTGTATAGTGCCAATTAAGTGTTTCAGAGGGATAACATTTTATATTCTAATGACATTTTAAGCGGAATGAATGCTCAATAAATACAGACATGAAATGTTGATGAAATTATTTTCATATCACAATCCGATGCAGAGGAACAATCACTGTAATGTTGAAGTTTATCAAGAAATTTCATCAAGAGTTGTATGGTGCCAATTAAGTGTTTCAGTGGGGAAATATTTTATATTCTAATGATATTTTAAGCGGAATGAATGCTCAATAAATACAGACATAAAATGTTGATGAAATTATTTTCATATCACAATCCGATGCAGAGGAACAAGCACTGTAATGTAGAAGTTTATCCAGAAATTTCATCAAGAGTTGTATGGTGCCAATTAAGTGTTTCAGAGGGGAAATATTTTATATTATAATGATACTTTAAGCGGACTGAATGCTCAATAAATACAGACATGAAATGTTGATGAAATTATTTTCATATCACAATTCGTTTCAGAGGAACAAGTACTGTAATGTAGAAGTTTATCCAGATATTTCATCAAGAGTTGTATGGTGCCAATTAAGTGTTTCAGAGGTGTAATATTTTATATTCTAATGATATTTTAAGCGGAATGAATGCTCAATGAATACAGACATGAAATGTTGATGAAATTATTTTCATATCACAATCCGTTGCAGAGGAACAAGAACTGTAATGTTGAAGTTTATCAAGAAAATTCATCAAGAGTTGTATGATGCCAATTAAGCCTTTCAGAGGGATAACATTTTATATTCTAATGACATTTTAAGCGGAATGAATGCTCAATAAATACAGACATGAAATGTTTATGATTTTTTTTTCATATCACAATCCGTTGCAGAGGAACAAGCAATGTAATGTTGAAGCTTTTCCAGAATTTCACCAATATAATATATATATATATATATATATATATATATATATATAATTTTTTTCTATATTCAAATGTTGTTTATATCTCTCCTTAAAAGCTTTTTGTCTCATTATGTTTCTATTATTTTTTTTTCGAATCCAGCAGAATGTAATTCGTCCTTTACAGCTTTTTGTAAATCACACTCTACATTAAATCAGGGCTTTTATACAAGTGGAACTTGTGACTTTTGTGTTTTCCACGGTGTAAAATAAAAAAACCTAAAATAGAAAGAAAATTGTGGACGTTACAACAAATATCTGTTACTATTGAAAACTGCAATTTATTATAGGTATAGTTATTAGAAAAGGTCTATTTAAGTTTGTTTTCCCTCTTGCAATGCTTTGAATGGTTTGAAATAATGTGTTGTAGTCTCTCGTTTCCAAATGTATGTCGTGACCAGGATAATCCCGCAGATTAATACATTTCGTCTCTGATGGAATTTAATAATAAAAATGCTTTTAACGCGTGAGCTGCGTCGGGGTTAATTGCTGTGCCCCATTTGGCGGGGGGGGCGCGCGCGCGAGCGAATCGCTGCCGAAATGTAAACGTAGTGCACGTGGCGGCAGGTCAACCCGAGCGAGCGTCGCGGCGTAGTTGAGCGGGCGTCCTTCCCCCTCGTCTGATTACCGCCCCACACCACATTCCGCACGCCGCACAACCACCCACGATTCCCTCTCGCTCTCCGGAGCGAGCGAGCGCACCCGCACAGTGGCAAGCAGTAATAGCCCGGCCGCGTCCTGCGCTAACTACATAGCATATAGCGCGCGGCGGCGGCGGCGGCAGCGTTAGCGTGCTATACCCCCAACCCGGCCTGATTTCTTCATCCGTCTGTCACGCTGCACACGACACTCATTATCACCCTCGGGCGGCGTGCTGGCTCGAGTTATAGCGCCTAACCGACCGCCCACCGCCCCACCCCCCTCTTACCCGGCACTTTAACCGCCAGCACTGGATCATAACGGGGATTGACGCAGGATCCTGCAGGATTTTATATATAATATATATCCACACACACGCGCGCAGTCATAAATTGGCGAGGGTGCTCTGATAACATGCATGTGTACATAAGCTGCACCTTTAAAACCTTCAGCACGGCCACCGAACAAAACGTAATCCTGCAGAATTTTATAATTATAAAAATATTTGAGTGAGACTAGTCAGACGAAATATCTGTTGCGTTTTGTTTGAAATCGAATATGTATACATTTATGATGTCAGTTCTAAAGTCGCAATGTATTATTTTTACTAGCAATAGTAGTCCTTATACTTTTTTAATAAACTTTTAGATATTAAACCATTCTTGGCAAAAAAACGAAGCAAAAATATTAACAAATGCGCCATGCAAAAAGTATTAGATCAATTAATATGAAATTTTGCACACATATTCAGCATTTGACTGACCTCCCTTTCCATGTATTTTCATTAGGATTGAGCTATTCTATCAATAATAAAGCAACATTTTGGAAAATGTACTTTTACGTGTTCCTCATTCATTTTCTCATTAACAATTGATCGAAAATTAACGTTACTAAGCTTAAATTGTAGGTAATTTAATTGCCTACAACATGCATTAACTGCTGCTCCTATCATAGGTCTGCATTTTAATATTTATTGAAAAATGTAGAAAAACACGTAGTTTTTGCACTTTATTGAAATTTGTCACTTTAGCACAACTTCTTTCGAGTTAGTTTTTCGATATTATCATTCTAGTAACCCTTCCCAATAGTAATGTGCAATAAAATATCAAGTAAGAATTTTTTTATCTCCAAACTCTCATTCGACTGGACTATTAGTATATTTTTGTAAAATATAATGGCTGATTACTAAATAAAAAATTATTTCGACTATTCATAAGTAAAAGGTGGATGATGGCGCATATTGCGAATAACTAAATTACAATGTAAACAATAAATAATGATAGAATGATGGAGAAATAGAAAATACATTAAGTTTAACACAGTATTATCTACAACCACTGTTAAAATATTTTTTAATATAAAATCATTTCTGACGTCATAGTCATTATACGTATAAGTAGTTGTTAAAGGTAATATCATGATATTCTAGACTCAAACCGTTGCTCGCTAAATCGTCTAGTTGTCCAGCAATTCGCTTGTGAATGAGAAAATTACCATCAATAATCGAATTCCTGTATCTTGAACGTAATTATCAAATTTCGTGAACTGTTTCTTCCAAACGCAGTAACATGTCACTCTAATTTCTTCACCTTGATGTGGAACGATGCAAGGACCACCGCTGTTACCAAATTTAATGTGTAGAACAGCGGGGTTTCGCTGCCACCACCTCAGGATTGAGAAAAACTCGTACAAGTTTAAAAATGTTTAATGTATAATGGTTAACGACTATGTAAAGTGAGAGCTAGCTCCTGTAGCTCGGTGATGTTGGCTGGTTCTGATGTATTCGGAGAGTCGGTGTGGAATGAATGTGATTGTTAACGTAATGCGCGTCCGCTAATGGGGTTGCAAATGCTTCTTCAGGGGTACATCATTAGCTTAAGTCGGCTTGTTGTTACTTAACGACGTCAACCGAGTATCCACAGGGATAATCGGACGCCAATTATGTATGTACATAACCACCTTCATGTAGGGTACATCCATTAGCTACTTATTTTGGGGAACCTAATGGGATTTGCTCGTTTATTGTGGGAGATATAATGTTTGATAGGTTGAGTTTCGTGCTGTACAATTGTTAGAATTGTGGCATTTTTTTTCTTGCGAATTTCCATGCATTGGGATGCTTTTCAATAGATATGAGCAATAAAAAATGGGCTCAAATTTCACTATTTCTCTGAAATCGTGACTTTTTTACAAGCCTCGCCTTGATATTGTCTTCAAATCGGTATTCCAAGTCCTTAAAACAGTAATTATATCAAAACAAACAAAAAATGAATTTCAAATATAATTACATACGTTTTAAAAGTAGTTTTAAAAGCAATAAAATATTTGGAACAATGCAAGATGCAAAATATACTTTTTTAATTACGAACTGAAAGGGAGCGAAAAGATAAATTCGCCGCCGCGCCGTAATAAGCGTGGGGGGCGACTGCCTCGCTAACCCACCCCTGCGGTGTCGGCGCCTGTGCGCCCGTGTATGTGTGTATGTGTGTGTGTGTCGCCCGCGCCCACCCGCCTGCGTTATAGCAGGACGGAAACCGGAATACTCTTTATATGCCGGTTCCCCTTTAAATCGCACCCACGCCCGCGCCGCCTCGTTAACCCCCGAACCGTATCAATCACAATACAGAAAATTTCATCAATTAATGCGCCGCCCCACGCCGCCCGAAAATTGTTTGCCGAAAAAATACCATCACCGCTTTTTTTTTCACTCTCCCAGCCGCCCGTAATTGATTATTAATTCAATTTGCGCGTCGGCGGCGGCGGTGGAGGCGGGTTTCTATGCGGTAAAAAGCACTCGTTGGGAAACGTCGCGCGGTTGCGAACGTGCGAACGTTTAAAATACATTTCCACACGTCTGCCTGGCACGCGAGCTGTGCGGCAAGCCAAAAAATAAAAGGTGTTGCACAAGAGCGCGGGCGGGCGGCGGTAAATCCTTCCAGTTCGCCTTAATTTTTGGCCGGGGCCTCGATTCGAGAAACATTCGTCTTTGTATGTTTCATCGCCAAAAGTTTTCAAATGCTAGCAGCATGATTTTTTTCTTCGCAGTTTTTAAAAAAATAGTTATTATAAACTGATAATAAAATATATTCATACTAATATTAATCTGCATAATTGACTCGTCTCTAATTGAGATTACTTTTTTATATATTAGTATTTATATACAAATAGAAACAAAGGTTTTTATGTGCATAATCTCTATTCACGATTAGTGGTCAAACATCTTTCGCTTCTGTGCAGATTTTGAAACAACCCTTTGTTTACTATGTCTTTACATTTTATGCCTAAAATAGCCGAAATAAACCCGATTTTTGGGATGGCTGTGTGTTAGTATGTATGTATGTTTGTCTGTGAATACAATTCCGGGAAAACGGCATAACGAATTGCGACTAAATTTGGAAATTAGCTGAGCGACCAACCTGTAACGATCTAGTGCAAATTTGATCAAAATCGGTTCACTAATAGAGAAGAAAACGCGACTTAGCGAAGATTGTTGCATGTTAAATGCTCTAATGAAAATGGAAATGGGATAATGTGAGAAAATGTGGGAAGATACGGGAACATGTGATAAAATGTCGGAATAGGGAACAGTGGGAAAACGTGAGACAATGTGGGATAACGTGGCAAAATGTGAGAAAATGTGTGAAAATGTTGGAAAATATGTGAAAATGTTGGAAAATATGTGAAAATGTTGGAAAATATGTGAAAATGTTGGCAAATGGAAGAAATGTGGAAAAATGTGTGAAAATATGAGGAAATGATTGTAATAACAATAATATTCATTTATTAGTGTTCACTTCAAGAAGTTTACAAAAGTCAATACAATATGAGAATAAAAACACAAAATACACATTTACACAATAAAAATACGTAAAAACAGGAAATTACAGATATATAATAAAAGTTATTGAATTTAAAATTATATATATATATATATATATATATATATATATATATATATATATATATATATATAAATGGAGAAAGCAGCACTACTTTCGACCAGTAGTATTGTGAGGAAGGTCTTGAACATAAAAATACAACCTACACAGAGTTTCATCCTGTTGGCCATAATGCCCCAGGATAATTGAATTTTTTTCCCAGCAATGTCTGGAGAAAGTGTAACAAATCAGATATAATAATAGTAAAATTAACTAAGAAATATGTATAAATTATATTTCCAAAAAAAATGAAATCTTGGTTTGATCCGACGTCTACTTTGAAATAAATCATTATAAATAATAAATAAAACGACTTATTTCTTTGTTTTTTTTTTATCACCTGTTTATTGCTATTTTTGCAAATATTTACGGCTAAGTTCTCGCCATGATCAAGCTAATCCGATGATAAGAAATAACAAACAAAGAAAAATATCATTTTATTTATTATTTAAATGAAATTTGCTGTGAACGGAAGGACCAAACCTGCTGTTAACGGAAGGATCAAATCTGCTGTTAACGGAAGGACCAAATCTGCTGTTAACGTAAGGACCAATCGTGATCCATCGTATATACATGGTAAATATTAATATACTTTTAATTGATGTAATTTTTCAGCATTAAAACAGAACACTGTATTGTTCTTAATAGACAAACGTCAAGCCACCACGCACTATTGTACCGGATTAAACGCGCGAGGCAACCCCCCGCCGCCGCCGACAGCGACGTCGACGCCTGTCTCGAGCGACAAAAAAAAATTAATTACAAAAAACGGCGCCCTGTTACGCCAAAGAAAAATATAAATCATTTCGCCGTCGATATTCTTAAAGGGGACGTGCCGGCGTCGTCGCGCAGCCGGCGCTAGACATTAGGCGGCACGAAGGGTTCGCGTACAAATTGCATCATACCGAAAAGTAATTTCCAATTTGATGATACTAATGTTTCTTTCGCCGTGCCCCCGCTTCTCGCCGCAAGATTAATGCTGAGACTAGCGACGCCACCAGAGGAGAATAAGAAGGAACAAAAAAAATTCTCTCCCGCCGCCTCCACCGAAATTTTATACGCGTAATTGAATCGACGTCACGCCGCGTCAATTAGCGGAATTAGAGAATTTCCATTTCAGAAAACAATTAAGAGATTTTATGAGTGGTGGTATGGTGGGTGGGCTTACTATCTGAACGAATGCACAAATGTCGCCACTACAAGGAATGATAGAACATTCGTACAATGATTGTTTGGTAAAAATACTAATTTTCGAATTTTCAAAATAAAATTCATGTGATATTCATACACTATTTAAAAAAACAATTTTATTTGGTTTATTTAAAGCACAACCAAATAGTAACAATTCGAAAACTGAAAGTTATTGTCTCTGCACTGTGTTGTATGCAGCTGACAGGTCTATAAAAGCTACTGATGTTTTCAGGTGTCCTTGTAAAGGCCGCTTCGATGTGTATCGTCAGGGACAGGATTTAGTCTGTACAGCTACGGTTGGGTCTGAAACCTGCTGTTTAATATTACATACATATTTGTTGAAAAAACTGTTTGCTAAAGGCCGGTTCTACAATTTACGTTTAACCAGAGAATAAGGCTATACGTGGAATAAGTTTGAGGGTGGCAACAACTCCCTTGTATTTTAATAAAATTTATTTAAAAAATATTTTGTATGTGCGCGTTTATTAACTTTTTTCCTGATGGAGTAAAAAGAGCGTTCTTTTGTGGGCAAAGTGGCATAAGTACTTTCCGCGAATCACCTTTCACAGTTTTTCAGAGGTTTTCTGTGAAGTTAAGGTAAATACCGGGTGATTAAACTCCTCTGAGCTTCTCCCTTGGCCGGCGGAAAAGCCTCACGGCTAATAGCCCTATAAAGATAGAAGTTTTTTTTTTATATATATATATATATATATATATATATATATATATATATATAATTGTTTGCCTTCTACCTTACGGTAAGGTAAGGTACTTTAAAAAGAAACCAAATAAAAAAAAAATTATATAACAATGTAAAAATAGTAACAAACTGTAAAATAATAACAATTTCTTGAAAGCGAATTTCCCAACATCTTACTTTTTTGACTTACACCACTTTGGCTGTAAACGGTCCATATATTTTAGACGCTCTAGTAGTTATGTCAGCTCAGCAATGTAATTGAGCGATAGTTTCCTGGTTGGTTATTTGGCCTGCCGGGTTTTAATATCACTATGATATTTGCTCTACTATGTGTATGTGAGTGTAGGAGATGATCTCGCCTGTTGTTAAGACGTCTAAGAGTCCTGTTAGCCATTTCTTTGTGTGTTTTGCCACAGTGTTGTATGAATTCTATTAGAATTGATTGGTGCTGGCTATGAGGTACTTTTCGGTATGCTGCTAGTTTTTTTTACGTTGAGTACAACCCCCACCTCTAGGCTATATCCCTTCACGGACCTATTGCCTCATACAACATTCATGATATGCTAGTCGGGAAACTTTTCTAGTAAAAGTTGACACGGCTAGCAAATCATGGATATACTAGCCGGCTCAACTTTTACTAGAAAAGTTTCCCGACTAGCGGTGGATTCGAACTACCAACGTTCCGTGCGCAATGGCTTCAGACTGTCGCCTTAAATCACTGCGCCACGGACCGCCTCTTCTTCTAGAGGTTGGTTGTTTCCGTTTTGAATAATGAAACATAGGTCTAGATTGTACTATTGTCCCCCGCGATGGAACACACCTTGTCGTGGTGCGGGGGCCCGATACGACGTCGTCCGTAAGACCCCTACGATGCTCAAGGACGCAGTAGGGATCTGGATGGCGTCGTACCGCTAAGAGGTTCTGGGGTTCTGCACATCCTATTTGCGTGATAGAGCCTCTCTTCTAGAGCCACGTTTATTTATGATCTATCGACCTCCCTTGGTCAAGTCTTGGGCCATACTGGCTTCGGACCCTGATACTATTACTCAACGAGGGCTAGCGTTCTCTCCACATCGTCTTTCCTCTTGGGCCATACTGGCTTCTTTCTGACACTGACACTATTGGGTAATAAGGGCTAGGGGTCTCTCGACATCTGCTTTCCTCAAAAAAAGACACAGAAAATACAAGACAATAGCCAAACTCGGTTAGCATAGTGCAAGGTGAAGAAAACCTCCACGGATAAAAACATGGCACAACCACAACTGACACGGAAGATACATTTAAAAAACTATGGAGCGAACCACAAAAACGATGAAGTCTAGGAAGCAAGGGTTGGATTCCCAGTTTCGGTCACGGACACAAACAGGCTCACCGGAAGCATCATCCAGCGACTGCTTAATCCGCACGGTGCTAAACAAGACAGGTGGACTTCTACCTATTACTAGGTTAATGGTCATCACAAGAGAAGGGAGCAGGGTTGAGAACTTTGACCCTTTCAAGCGACAGGACTCAATATCGCGATCTCCGCCGAAACGCGGTGCTGTGTTATATTGGTCCAGTAAGAAGGTCGTAAAGGCACTTTATTTATTATTATTTATACATTATCACCAATTATGTGACCGCACCGGTCTGGAGACTACTCTCAAGACTTTCTTCGAGGCGGCGAAGCACTTGAGAGATATGGTGCTAAAAGCTCGCGTTGGAAGCCCCAGAAGTCAATCAGGATACGGACAGGAAGATCCTGGAATACTTATTTACGGACACTGAGGCGTGTCCAAACTGAATCAAACCGCGGCCCAACATTACACCAACCGCCTAGCTGACAAGAGAATGATCCGGTAATGGTATGAGACTAGACTATCGTACTGAAACGATCCTGCCGGACCAACGGTATGTCCTATGCTCTATATCTTCAAGGTACATGGTGACTATTAAAATTTCCAACATAGACTTCTGGATAAGGATACGCTTTTAGAGCCAGAACGGGCAATGGGGCTTCCGGGGGCTTATATATGTTATTGACATAGATACTTCGTGTATGTTATCGCCTGTGATTACTGAGTATACGTACGCATTTTCTATTTTATTTCGTACATAGGTGGCTACTCTGTATGCCTGGTAGTAAGTGGCTCGTAGATCGTATCCATATACTCTTCCTCTGGAGAGAAGTTGGTCGTTTTCTACATGGGTCTCCTGTATCGCAACTAATTCAACATCATGTTCGGTGAGGTTCTTTTGGTGCTATTGGTATTTACTTCTGCTTACACCTTCTATATCACTGGTAGGCAAAATGGCATAAGTCAAAAAATGTAAAGTTTACATATTACATTGTACCAATGGAAAGAGCAGAATTTTTTGGTTAAAAAACATAAAACCTTATTTTCGTAAAAATGATGACTTAAGCCCTTTTGCCCAAACACCAGTGATATTTATGTGGCAGATTCGGTTATTCTATTTGTGATTATAGGCATTTTACTCGCTTTGTCTGTTGTGTTTCTGTCCAGGAGACCCCAACTCGGATTGACTGACTACCTTTTAGTGCCTTTAGTTTATCACTCTGGGCTGGTACGGGCATATTGTTTCTTGTTCTATTTGCCGCTTCCGATGCGCATAAATCTACCTAGGCCCTTATAAACGGCGGCGCAGTACCGCAAGACCTGAGCGATACTGCACGCCACGGGGGCGCTAGCAATGATCTTCTTGTGGTGCCGTCTCCTATCGGAGGTTGGTAATCATCATGGCGATTCAAATCTTTGACGCTGCAGCTCTAAATAGTCCGACCGATGTTTGTCCGTATCATTCTCCAAGGTTCTTTAGCCATGAGGTTCTGCGACGTCCCATGCTTTTTCTTTCTTGTATTTTTCCTTGCATTATCAGTATATAATATCTCTCTCCCCGGGTGATGTGTACCAAGTAATCTGGCTTTCGTGTTTTGATCGTAATGATTTTCGTATTGTTTGTTCGTATTTCTTGTTGAATTTCTTTGTATTTATTTCTATCCTTGTCTTTGTATTGTTTCCTCTTTTCCATTCTTGCCAAAATTTCATCTCTCATCCATTGTTCTTTTGGGGGTTGGGAGTTGTTGTTCTGTTTCAATTTATCCTTATTGCCATCCCAAAAAGCTCCTTTTATGGTGCCCCATGCCTCATCCACATGCTCGTTGATGTTCGACTTCACGCTTTGTCTTATTTATTCAACTCGAAGCATAGTGGTTTTTAATTTCTGGTTTCGACATTTTATTTGGACTTTTTTCAGTTTGATTTATAGGGTGGCGATAAGGGGATTGTGATCCGACCCGACATCTGCTCCCGAGTATGTTTTGACTGTGCGAATGGCGTTCCTATATCTTTAGTTAATTAGAATATAGTCTATCTGGTTTCGTACTATATTATCTGATCTATGCCTTGGGGATGTCCAGGTATATAGCCTTCTTTTTGGTAGTTTGAACCAAGAGTTAGTTATTGCCAGATTTCTAATCTGAGCGAATTCAATAAGTTTTTCCCATCCCTCGTTTCTTTCGCCAAGCGCAAATGGCCCGACACAATCTTCCACACTTCCGTTCCCTATTTTAGCATCTAGTCTGCTAGAACAATAGTGACATCTACATTTTTGACTATTTTTATGATTTCGTCTAATTGGTTGTAAAATTCCTCATCGCTCTTGTCCGCTGTGGGTGCATATATTTGAATAATATTTATTTTTCCTGTTTGGGATCTGATTTGTAGCATTAGAACCCGGTTAGATAGGTTCACAACGTTCAAAACTGATTGTTCGATTTTTTGTGAGACTACTATAGCGACGCCGTATCTGTGACGAGCGTCAGATCTCCTGAGTAATACATATGGTAGTTATTAGTGGAGTATTCTCCCTGATCTGGCCATTGTATGTCACTAATACCAAGTATCTTAACGTTCATTCGTTGCATTTCAGCTATAACATTATGAATTTTTCCTGATTGATGTAAACTTCTGACATTCCATGTTCCTATTTTATTGACGTCATTCAAAACTCTCCCCCCGAAGAACCGACTAGGGGCATTGAAGCTCCGGACAGTGATTTCGATCTGAATGAAGCCATAATGATTTTTTTCCTGGGGATATCCATGTGGATTTTTAATGTAGTGATTTCCCGTTGCCTTCTACATTCTATGCCGTTGATGATTATATTCTCTAGTTCATCCGCCTTCGTTTTTTTTTAAATATTTTCATAATATTTACATGAATAAATCAGTAATTAACAATTAGAAATAGCTGTGATTTAAATAGATTTCAATAGATGCAAGGTATTCTTTGATTATGTAATAGGTTTTGTGAGCAATAAATAGCATACATAATAAATTTGAAATACAATCACTAAAATATCAAGTAAATGATGATTCCAGTATGATGAAAAATATGTATCTGATAATTAATATCTTCGATGCGGTGAATTTAATTACCGCATGTAATCATTCCGCCACCAAAGGCAGCATTATCAATTCCCATCCGATTATAATGTCACCTTCGGTGGCGCATAATTCCGCCCGGTAATTAAATGTATTAGAGCGGCGGGTGTTAATCGATTAATTGACGCTTTTAAATTGAATGGTTTAATTGACGACCGCCTCCGAATGCTATCAGCGGCACACTCGGCCGCGTAAACTGAAATATGGAAGACTATGCACGGAAAGTATTTTATCGATTATCCGCCCGATACTTGGCCGGGTGCGAAAAAAAAACACAACAAAAATATCGCAACCCACCCCGCAAAAGGGACGCGCTTATATGAGCGGCGGCGAGATTGAAATGGCACCCCGCGAGAAAGTTTCTGCTTTGAAAGTAACGGGCGGCACCCAGCGTCGTATATTTCTCGCTCCACCAAGTGGTCCGTCGCCGGCGAGTTCTCCCCTTTTTTATGTGTTTGTGTGTGTGTGTGTGTGTGTCTGCGTGCGGGGGAGTGCTGGTGACGTGCGGCGCGTGGGTGTTCCCCCCCGCCGCGTCGCCCGCTCGCGTGAAATTAATCGACCGTGTGCGATTTTCCGCCCCGCATTATTTGTGAGGTTGCACCCGAAAATCATTTCGAATTAATTCCGCAAAAACGTATTAGCCGAATTAGCTGTCTGTAAAATTGATGCCGGGCAATTTTGCATCAAATCCCGACGCCACCGCCACCGCCGCCGCCGCCGCCAGAGTGATATTACGCGTATAAATTATTACCGTCCCGAGATTAGTTGTGTTTTTCGCGATCGCGCCAGGCAAAGGGGGGCCCTGGGCGCCGTTAAATGCAGATCTTTTTTCTGGGACGACCCCGACGATTACCCGAACACGGCCCCAATCGATAATTACCACGAACTGTCGCCTAGGAGGAGCGGCTAGAACGGAACGATAAAAATAGTATTGCCGCCGCCAGCGGCTGGGGTTTCTGGTTTAGATGGATATTGGCGATATTCGCTATAAAATACAAACGCTACGTTTGGGGAAACTTATTCGCAATTAGATAACAGCATATATACATTCTGAATATTTATGGTCTATAATTATCAGGATCGTTCTTATGAACAGATGCTGGGGGGATATTTACATTATGTATTAGTAACAATTCCACTCTATTTTCACTTTATTATACAACAAATGGAAAATGTATTGTAATACCGCAAAAAAAAACGATTAAAGCGGAAATGGACTCGTTAAGCTAAAATTTAAAATGTATTATATATAGTATATGTATATATGTGCTGCCAGCAGTGACGAGAGTTAACGCCTAGAAATATATATTATATATTATCAATTGCCTTTTACCTTTCGGTGTAGGCTAACGCCTAGAAATACAAATTAAAAACCTACTGATGAACAATAAAATACAATAAAATTACATAAAATTTAATAGTAGAAGAAAAATAGCACAACAAATAGCTTAAGGTCGTTTTAGACAAGACAATTTCTTGACTGAAAAGTTAGTCAAGATGCGAGACAATCTAAATTGTCTCGTATCATACAGCAAATTATTTGAAATATTGAATTGTATGGTAGATCGAATGGAAAAATATAATGCGTTGTATTTGTCAAGGACAAATTGTATGGAAGGAGGATACATGAATGCATTTCTTGAGCTAAGAAATTGTCTTGTCTAAAACAACCTTAAGACACGGATACAGAAAATATTTCACACATACCCCCAATACATCCTGAGGAAGAATCACAACCACTAACCTCGAGGCGAAAGAAGCCACCATTCATTCTTTTTTTTTAAGATATACAATTAATTTTAATTTTACAATTAATATAATTATGATATTGTTGTGTATGTATGAAAAAAAGAATAACCCAAAAAGAAAATTTAATTTAAAAAAATTAAAATTAAAAAAAAACGATTTTTACTTTATTTATACAACTAACCCCCTAGGAGGAAAGTCAAACGCCATCTGACAGCACCTTTCCTCCTAGGGGGTTGGTTATATAATTTTTGTATATAACCACTCGAAATATTGTGTGAATTTATCCTCACTAGCTGAGCTACACTGATGAGATCTAATAAGATCGAAATCTAGATATGTAGATTGCTGATGGTGGATTCACACTTATATACGATTTTTACTTTATTTTTTTTCACACTTTAGTTACACTTTGCAACTAGTTTCGGTCATTTTCGAGTCAGCGAAGGAGCTCGAAAATGGCTATAACTTAGCCAAAACTACATGCAACGTGCAACTAAAGTAATAATCGTTTTATTTATAGCCTTAATAGTTTATTTTTTGTTTAAGATTTTAATATTTCGTACGTATACATTTACCAAAGTAAAATATGTATATCTTATGTAAAATGTGTATGTAAAATAGAAATTGTGTTATGCATAATGCAAATGACAAAGTAATATGCAGTGTCTTTATATTCAATAAGTATATGACTTACAATGCATTTTTCATATTAATAACCCTAGGTTCCGACGTTGCTAGTGGCGTCGTTATAATCGTCAGGATATTAATATATGACGGAAATGATACCCCGTCTGTGATAGCTGACGTTCTTTTTTTAACGAATGCACTGTTGCTATAATTTATCTACAATTTCGGGTCTAATATTGATTGCCGCCCACCGTTTTACACATCCCAGGGACAGTTAAACAAAGTTTGCGCGAATTCGCCATTGAAAATTTGCATATGCGCCAACTGGCGGGTCCCTGAAATGTGTTGCGGATTTGAGACCCGGAGACAGTTAAGCCCATCCTCGGGTGGGCACGAAACGACCCCGGCGTGCGACTAATAGTCATAGCCGTGAAATTAATGTACGGCAGGAGTGACACTGGCCACAACTGCAGGAGTCACCCGAACAATAATTCTAGAGGAATGGTTTATTTAATATTATCAAGTGCTGCGATTATTATTTATAAATATAATATATTTATATTTACGAGTATAGCAGGGCTGTATAAGAAACTATTATTATCGAGAAAAATAAAGAAAGCTAATATCATCATCAATTTTTCATTTCTTATGTAATTTACACGCGATTGTTATAAAAATCGTAACAAAAAATGCACTTTACTAAAAAATTACGATTGCAAAAATCATGTATAAACGAAATAAAACATTCAATTATTTTTGTATCGTAATCATAATCGCAATTGAATTAAATTATTGTAAAATTATTAGTATCCCATAAATCCTTAAAACGGAACAACAGCAGCCTCAAATCAGATATTGGAAGTGAACATATATGATGTGGGCACCACACGACTTTTCGAATTAATTAATATATACGAGGCATATCCAGAAAGTAAGAGTACTGAATTTTTGTAGGTGTTAAAATTTTTTATTTAAACAAAAAAATTACGTGAAACTTTAGTACATAATAAAAGCTATTTTTCGACATAGTCGCCATTCCTCTCTATGCAGGTGGTGTAGCAAGGTATCAATTTTTTGATGCCTTCCTCGAAGTAGTTTCCCGCCAACTCCTTCGTCCACTTCTCCAACTCCTCCTTTACCTCCTCGTCGGTTAAAAACCTTTTTCCACCCATGTGCAGCTTCAGGGAGGTAAAGAGATAGTAATCTGAAGGTGCTAGATCAGGGGAATGCGCGGGATGGTTCAGGACATCCCATTTAAACGAAGCGAGCAGTTCCTTCGTGGCTTTGGCCGTGTGTGGTCTGGCATTGTCGTGCAGCAGGCAGACTCCTTTTATCAGCATGCCTCTCCTCTTGTTCTGAATCGCCCTCCGCAATTTTTTTAAGGTCTCACAGTATCTTGCAGTTGATGGTCTCCCCTTGAGGCAGATATTCGATTAAAATTATGCCTTGACAGTCCCAAAACACGGATGCCATGACTTTCTTGGCTGAAATTGTGATTTTGAACTTTTTGGCGGAGGGTGAAGAGGTGTGACGCCACTGTTGAGACTGTCTTTTGGTTTCGGGCGTGTGGTGTGCTACCCAGTCATCTCCAGTTACGATGGAGCGGAGAAATTCATCTCCATGGAGTTTCCAGCGCCTCAAAAACTCTTGCCCGGCCTCCACTCGATTCAACTTGTGCTGGTCTGTCAGTTGTTTTGGGACCCACCTCGCGGACAGTTTCCGATATCCGAGGGTTTCTGTGATTGTTTCGAGTAGTAGAGATCTGGAGATTTGCGGAAACATCGTAGAAAGTTCATCCACAGTCAATCTGCGATCGTCACGGAGCGCATTTTCAATTTTTCCACAATTTCGTCAGTCACAATTGAAGGTCTTCCGCTACTCTGATCATCATGTACAGACGTACGACCGTTTTTAAACTCGCGACACCACTTGTACACATTCGTACGATTCATAGCTTTATCACCATATGCAGTTTTCACCTCATTATAAATCTCAAATGGAGGTTTTCCCTTCCAAACGAGATAACGGATGACGCCGCGTATTTCGCACTTGGCGGGAGATTGGATTGACATTATTCACGAAACTTGTTGTCGTATCAACAGTTCTCAACGTATTGACCTCGAACCGGTCTCGGTGCAAAGGGGAGGAGTCAGGCTACACTGCCGTGTGGCCAACATGATGAAAATAAAATCCCTCCGACCGTGAGAGTCTCAGTACTCTTACTTTCTGGATATGCCTCGTATATAAATAGATGTCTTAACAATGCAATATTATTAAGACATTAAAAATAACAACGATAATAGAGAACTGTAACTGTACACATTTAGGTCCGATCTGCAAGATATTTTTTGATTGTGTAATAGCATTTGTGAGCAAGAAATATATATATATTACCTTCTTTCGGTATAGGCTATTACATTTACATTACTTAACATTATACTTTACAATTATTGTTGTTATTTATACATTTGTAAATTCTTTCCACTCTTTTCTGTTCTTCGTCCGTTTTCTTGCTTGTTTAACTGTCTTTCCTTTCTTGATTATCATTTCCTCTATTCTGTTGTCCCACTCGTTTCTTGGTCTACCTCTTCTTTTATTTCCAGTTCTTGCTTCCCATACCTGTTTTGTTTGATTTTTTTTGTCCATCCTAATTAAATGTCCCCACCAGTTTAGTTGTTTCTTTTCTATATACTTTTCTATAGCTGCAATTCCCAATTCTTCTCTGACGTCATCATTTTTTATTCTGTTTTTACTGCTCTGAGATATTTCATTTCCAATGCCTATATTCTACTTGTGTCCCTCTTCGTTAGTTTCCACGGCTCGTTCCCATATGTCAGTATAAGTCTATATATGCTTTTGTATATATATATATATATATATATATATATATATATATATATATATATATATATTTTTGTCCTTCTTCTGTTCTCGTTTTTGTTAATCAGTATATTGCTCAATGCGTGGTATGTTATAACTGTGTTGTTAATTCTGTTACTAAGTTCACCTTCCATTTTCCCGTCTTCTATCAGTGCTATTCCTAGGTATTTGAATTGTTCTACTTGCTCTATTTTGTGTTGTTCTATCTTTTATTTGTTCTTTCCGGTTTCTTATTATCATCACTTTTGTTTTGTTATAATTCATTTTCATATTATACTTTTCTAGATGCCTATTCCATACACTCAGGTTGCGCTGCAGATTAGCTTCATTTTCTGCTATCACTACGACATCATCAGCAAATGCTCCTTCCGATAATTTTACCACTTGCATGTTTTTGTAACCTATATTTGCTTTTTTGATTTCCAGTTATATGCTCTTCATTATTTCATCCGTGTACATATATGATAAATAACGTAGGACTGAGCCCGCATCCTTGCCTTAGTCCAGTGGTTGTCTTAAATGTTCTTGATGTTTGTCCATTGTGTATTATTGCATGGGTGTTGTTGTTATATATGTTTTGTATTAATTCGACTGTCTTTCTTTCTACACCTCTCTCTTCCAGGATTTTCCATAATTCATTTCTTGGGATCATATCGAACGCTTTTTCTAGGTCTATGAATCCTAAATATGTGTTGTTATTATTTGTAGTTCTTTTTTCTGTGATTTGTTTTATTGTGAAGACTCTATCTTTTTTCCATCCACTCTTTAGTCAGATGATAAATATTGAAATACAAAAATCCTGCGTTCGATTTTGTTGTTATTTTTACAATATCACGCATTAAATAAAACATCCATCCACTCCACTATAAATATTAATCGAATGACCAATTTCACAGCGAATATGGCCCGCGCCCATATTCGTCCTTCCTGCAATTTCAAATTTTATATTTTAAATATTTTACATAAACCGGCATAAAATAACCAGCACCAGCAAAAGTAAAATATTCATATTTAATATTCACATATCATCATCACTATATTTGCTATGAAAATAATGGCCCCGCCACCGCCGCCGCCGCCGCCGCCACCCCGAATTTCCTGCGGGGATCGATAGTTTCTCGAAAACGGAGCGTGCCACCGGCAGCGCTCCGTTTTTTTTTGTTGTTTGTTGTTTTCGCAACGACGCGGCGCGCCAGCCGCCGCCGCTAATTACTCCAGACGCCAACAAAATGATTATTTATTTATAACAATTTCGTATTGATTCGGGCCGAAGGTCGTGGCTTCTGGCTCCACAATTCACCACGATCACGCCGCATTGATAAATAAAAAGGGACGCATTTAGGCGGAAATTGAATTTCACCATACCGCACTCCGCTGCAAAAAAAGAGCGGCTGGACACGTGACAGGGGGACGTTTCCAAAAGTCTATTGCAGGTGAAACTATCGCGTTTCTACACGGAATTTAGCAAGGGGGGTGTATTATTGAAACAGTTTGCTTTAAATTATTATACAAGGATTATTGGTTATTAAAGTTCTAGTTTTAAATCTAAAAATCAAAACTGTTGAATAAATGCGATTCCAATAATTTCATGCATTTTTTCGTAGCAGCTTTTCGTAGCGGTTTTTGAAATACAAAATCTGCTACGAAAAACTGCTTCGAAAAAATGCAACGATTACTTTGTCAAATTTATTCAACACGTTTGTTTTTAGATTTAAGACCAGATTTAATAGATAGATTTATAAAACTGGACCTAATGCTTAAGAACCAGGACAAATTTAAGAAAACCGGACAATTTCTAAAAACCCGAACTTAAAAAAACTCGGCCGGACGCCCCTAAAACTAGGACAAATCCGGGGAAATCCGGATGGATGGCAACCGTAGGTGAGAGACACTGTCCGACTCGTACTGAGCGTTGGGGAGCAAAACCCCGAAATTTTCGCCAATCCCCGTTTACAGTTTTTCTCAGAAGTTAAGGTAAATACTGGGTGATTAAACTCGCTTTACCAGCGGAATAGCTATAAAGAGAAGTAATATTTAGAAATTGAATGGTTTTGGCGTCTACTACGTGGTAATTCATTTTGAATAAAACTACATACTATGTTTTTTACCACTTGTGGTAAAAATACATAGTAGTTTTATTCATCTCCTTTATTAAGTAATATTTACAATAATAATAAATAATCTGACTTTAAGAAATCAATGACAATGAAATCAATGAAATAATTAGTAAACGTTCTTACTATTGACAATTATTAATAAATTATTGAATTATATTAGAAGTAAATATTTTTAGTTTTGACTTTTTAAAACGTGTATGTTTGTGAGCAGAACACCCCAATCTCTCACGCAATCGTGGCAATTAAGCCGGCCGGGTGGGCAATTTTCGTCTAATTCCTCTCTCGCTCTCCGACGCTGGAAAACTGTACGTGATATTTTAAGGGCGTCCCCGCCGCCACGCCGCGCCGTGCCGCCGGAAACTTTTATACGGCGCTAATTTAGAATATCAACGGGCTGACGGCTAATTAGGCCGCGATGCGAATCCTATCGATTAATTTCACATAATGGCCACGCTGCAGTAATTGCATCTCCCGCCGCCCCCCAGCCCTCATCTCCCCAGCCGATTTCACCCACACCTCGCAAAAATTCTAATAGCCGCCGGTAATTTCGCAGCCTGCCACCCCTTTCGCTTTTAGCGGTGCACATGTAAAGTTAGTTACGTTCCCGGCGGTCGATCCGGCCGCCCGCCGCCCCTCGCGCGCGCCCTGGAAACAATTAAAGCCAACCCTCAGACCTTAATTAGAGCACATCATCAAGATTTTAATCTGGGAGCAGGACGCCGGCACAGCAGCGGCGGAATGGAACGCGCGGGTTGTTTTTGTGTGTCTGCCGCCGCTGTCGCCGCCACCAGCGCGTGTGTATGCGACCGTGCATGTGGGAGTGTGGGTGGGTGCGGGCGCGTTATATCTGATGACGGACGGCCAAGCGGGTGCTAATTGATGCAGATATCACACCGGGTTGATAGCGCGCCCCCCGCACGCTCCCGTCCGCCCACCCTTCCAAACACGCTCGCTCGCTCCCCCGGCCTGTGTAAGATTATACGATGCGCCCCTGCTCGCTCCCTCGCACGAATAAATTGGAGATTCGTCTCTGTCGCGCGCCCGCCAGCTATAACACGCTCGGTCGGCCGCCTCTCGTTAAAATGCAGTAGCGTAACGTGCCGGGGCGTGGGGGCGGCGGGGGAATATCGCGGGCGCCCTTTAACGGCAATTGGGCGGACGAACGGACGCATATAAATCTATTGTTATCGTTATGATAAATCCGGATCACGACCCGCCGCAGCCGCAACTATTTATTTGTCTTACGTTATTATTAATTTCAAAATATAAAACCGAATTGTTGCACAACTCATCGATAGTTTACAACACAACAATCAATTACAATTTTAATAAATGCGCTTTAGTTTATTTAATAAACTCATATAAACCACACAATGCTCAATAATACTCATATATACCATTCCATGCTCTTCGCGTATGCTCCAACTCGAGGAGCACAATATCCCTCACTCTTTATATATATATATATATATATATATATATATATATATATATATATATATAAACTCTTCTTTAGGTGCCTTCTCCATTACAGAAGGTTGGCAACAATCATGGCAAATTCCGCACGGTCTTGTGACGCTCTGAACAATGAGTGGGAGTCCAGTCCAGTCCAGTCCCTTATGTTCTTTAACCAGGAGCATTTCCTTCGTCCTGGACTACGGCGACCCTCTATCTTGCCCTCCATTATTAATTTTAGAAAGCTATATTTTGTACTTCTGAAGTTATGTCCTAGGTACGCTGTCTTACGTTTCTTCACAGTAGCCAATAGTACTCTGTCTCTCTCCATGCGTCTAAGAACCTCATTATTCGCGATATGCTCCACCCAAGATATTCTCTGCATTCTTCGAAAGATCCACATCTCAAACGCTTCTATTCTGTTCATAGTATTGATCATCAACCTCCAAGCCTCAACACCATACAACAGTACCGAGTGAATCTAGCACTTAACGCACCGGTATCTTAGTTTCAGGTTTAGGCTTCTCTCGCAAAATACTTTTCTCATCTTAAGGAACGTTGTTCTGACTATTTCAATGCGTGTTCTTACTTCCAGATCTGGATCCAGGTCTTAGGTGATCCAGCTGCCCAAGTATTTAAATTTAGCGACCTGCTCTATTTGCTTATTCTATACTTGCAAATTGGCTTGGATATCTGATAACTGATAACCATTGTTTTCGTTTTGGCCGTATTTAATTTTAGCCCAAGCGCATCACCTTCTGCTATTATTTGGTTCGTGAAACGTTGTAGGCTAGCTGCGCTGTCTGCAATTATAGCCGTATCGTCCGCGTACCTGATGTTGTTCAATAATTCACCATTGATCTTGATTCCATCTGTAGAGCTTTCTAAGGCTTTCAGGAATATTTGCTCCGAGTAGATATTGAACAGCAATGGTGATAGTACACAGCAATGATGTACACCACGTTTAATAGGAATATCGCTGGTCGTATCGTCCTCGAGTCTTATTGCAGCAGTCTGGTGTTCGTACAATTTTTTTATGAAGGAGATATGTATTTGATCGAGGCCTTTGGTCATCAGAATGTTAATTAGGACGTCATGTTTTAAACAGTTATATGGCTTTACATAATCAATAAAACAGATGTACACGTCCTTCCTTTGGTCTCTACATTTTTGCATGAGAACTGACAGCCCAAACAATGCTTCTCTTGTTTCCAGTCCATCTCTAAAACCGAACGTTTCCTTGCTTAGGTCTTCTTCGCATTTCTTACGTACTCTATTATGTAGGATTTTTAGGAATACTTTTAATACTTGGCTCATCAAGCTTATCAGTCGGAATTGATCGCACTTATTTGCGTTTGATTTCTTTGGTAGGGCAATGAATACTCATTTTAGCCAGTCTTGCGTAATGTTTGCGGATTCATATACTTTCTTGAAGAAGTTTACAAGAATGTCGGCATTTTCCTCTTGTATAAGCTTTAGGGTTTCTATGTATATGTGGTCCGGTCCTGCAGCTTTACCTGATTTGGTGGATTGTATAGCATTAATAACTTCTGATTTTATGATGTTCGGGCCAGTGTCTCCACCTTGATTTGGATGTGGTAAATTAGTTTCGCCATCGAACAAATTTTTGATATACTTTGTCCTCTCTTGTTTCAGTTCTTCTTTATTTGTCAAAAGTTGATTGTCCTCATTTACTATTCTGGATGGTATATGGCTTCTAGCATTTCCAGCTATTTCTTTCACCTTTTTGTAGAGGTTGAACAGATCGTGTTTGTCTTGTAGCTCTTCAAGTTCTTGGTATCTTTCTTCCATCCAATTTTTCTTTAGCTTTTCTAATGTTTCTTCTTATGTTTGAGTTCAGTTCATTATATTTCTGCTAATCCACATTTTTGTATTTTCTTCGTTCATCCATTAAATTCATGATTTCTTCTGTCATCCACTGCTTTCGTTTATTAGCCTTTGGTGCTTTCAATGTTTCTTGAATATTTTTAAATATTTCCGTAAGTTGATCCCATACTGCCTCAACCGTTTGCTCGTCTGACGAACGGGTCTTTTTTAGTTCAGTGTTGAACTTCGTCGTTAATTTCTCTTGCAGGTTTGGATCTTTTAGTGCCTCCATGTTTGGTCTTCTAATGATTTTACGCTTTATCTTTTGAAGGCGGAATCTTACTTGAGCTATTACAGGGTTATGATCTGGCCCAATGTCCGCCCCCCGGATACGTTCTCACTCTATGTACACCATTGCGATATCTCTTGTCGACTAGTATAAAGTCTATTTGATTTCATACTATGTGGTGTGGATGATGTTGTGGAGATGTCCAAGTGTAGAGTCGTTTATTAGGTAATTGGAACCAAGTGTTACTAATCATAAGGTTCTCTTCTTGGCAGAATTGCATGGTTACCAACAACATTAGCGACTCTTCCTTTCCCCACTTTCGCATTAAAATCTCCCATAATTAGGGTAATTTCGTTTTTCTTCGTTTATGCTTTTAGTTCTTTTAATTGCGCATAGAAATCGGATATTTCTGACTCCGGTTTGTCAGCTGTTGGTGCATAGACTTGTATGATATTAATGTTTTTGGGGTTTGCTTTTAGTTGTAGTAGCATTGCTCTATCCGAGTGCGGTACATAGTTTAAGATTGATTTCTTTACGTTTTTGTCTAGTATTATTTCAACACCATTTGAGTGGCCTGCCAGATCGTTGCCACAGAAATATACCGTAGAGTCGTCTATACAGGTTTTTCCCGCACCAGGCCACCTCATCTCACTAATTCCCAGAACGTTGATACCTAGTCTTCTCATCTCTTTGTTTGTATTATGAATTTTTCCGGACATGTACATACTTCGTGTATTCCATGTACCGATTATTATAGGAATTTCTCCATTAGTTTCCACTTTCGGGTGGGTCCTATCCTTATTCATCGCGGGTATTCTTCACACCCCTTGACCATTTAAGGTGTGCCACGGACTAGTGGCCAACTCTATTTGGTTTCTCGTCATGATTGTTTGTCTTGAGAGTTATTTTGCGATAGTTTCTCCTTGCTTTCCGCAATATATATATATATATATATATATTAATCCATTCTTTGGATCACATTGTATACTCGTAAACCGGTAGCAATACAAACGGTTAACTTTTCCTTACAGTTCCAATCAAATACTTAATAATAAAAAAATAACTATTACAGATATATCATACTATCACTAGTATGCTCAAGTACTGTTTGCTATTTTTTATATTGTACAACTTGTATAAGGTCAGATTTAAATAAAACAGTTTAATTATTTAATTTATTGCTGTATTAAATGTATAGTAAGTAATTATTATTGTCACACACGTTAATTTAAATACGCAAGCAACCACACATTGAGAACACAATCAGCAAGAGAGACAAAAGGATGGTGGTTTATAAAATAAGTAATAAAGCCAGAAATATCAGTAGAAATAAGGATTATCTGGGACCGTTTATGACCACAAAATAATAATTTGTATTTACAATTTGGTATTATGGGGGCATAAAATAAGAAATAAGGAATCTGTTTTAAGGAATATAATATTGTTTATTGTAACAAACAAACAATAAGTGATTTTTCACGATTTTAAGTGACTCGAGAATTCATCAAATCCATACAACCTTTAGTTATTATTACTTATTTTGTCACAATGTACAATATTAAAGAAAATATACCTTAGATTCATTTATTCTTATTTTATACCTTATTTTCATAAGGCTGAAAGACCTATATATGGATCGATAGCCAAATAATTATATATATTTTATTTCAAACATTTATTTTATTAGATTATTCGCCTGTTACTACGAGCTTAAAAATAGACCGTATAATATATTTCTCTTATATATAAATAGAATATAATTGTTGGCGCTTCGTGGGTGGCGGTAGGACGTTGAAATAGAACAACTGCCCGGCTAGCTCAGTCGGTAGAGCATGAGACTCTTAATCTCAGGGTCGTGGGTTCGAGCCCCACGTTGGGCGACATTTTTCTTTCACATAACAAACACCAATCTTAAATTGTTGGCTATATCCAAATAATCAATAATATTTTAAATAATTATACACAATAAAACCAATTATCCCGTTAACTATGTTAAATTGAAATTGATATTGTTTTATAAATATGAATTTTCCAAAGGCGGAAAGGACACTGGCCAATAGCCTAATAAAGATTGTTTTCTCTTAGAATTTTCCTTACACTAAATTTAGAATTTGAATTGAAATTGATATATTTCAATATAACGTATTTTAGTATTAAGGATGAGATAACATGTATACTACATATACTACTATACTACGTATAGATGTAATTCTAACGCATAAGGGTAGAATCACATCTATACACAAGTATATGTAGTATACATGTCATCTCATCCTTAATACTAAAATACTTTATATTGAAAAATATCAATTTTCAATTTCAATTCAAATTATAAATTTAGTGCAAGGAAAATTCATAGAGAGAGAAAACAATCTTTATTAGGCTATTGGCCAGTGTCCTTTCCGCCTTTGGAAAATTCATATTTATAAAACAATATCAATTTCAAGAGCATACTTTATATTGAAAAATATCAATTTTCAATTTCAATTCAAATTATAAATTTAGTGTAAGGAAAATTCACAGTTTTTAGGAACTTCTGCAAATAAGTAATTCTTAATACACTTAAACAGTATTTTTTCATCATGGCCATTGTAAATTCATATTTCTCATTTTAGAATATTTTTGTTTCCAATTTAAGAATAATTGTGTTATGCCACTGTTACCAGGTAAAGTTCTACAAATAAGTAATTTGTAATTACGTTTAGCGTGTTTATTCACCATGGCCTTTTTGAATGTTTCTCCCCTAGCAGTGTTGAAAAAAAATTCAGATATTCAGGATTGTTTGAATTTTCAAATAAAAATCGATAATATATAACTTTATAGAAAATATATCCCAAAACAGATATTTCTCTATAATATAGCCCGCAATTTTTCATTTCATTTTATCAATATGCGTAAAATGCAATGAAAAAATGCGGGCTATATTATAGAGAAATATCTGTTTTGGGATATATTTCTCAAGGATAAAATACGCATAATTAGGTGGAGAATCGGTGAGGGAAACCTCAAACCGAAACTTCGCCATGTTTGTCAAATTAATAATAATAATAATAACTGCTAGACACCGTACAATATTACGGTCATTTGACATCCTAGACTTTTAGGTAGAACGCCGGATTTTTCATGTATCATTCCTCTATTTTTTCTCCATCCGCTCTTTGTCCTACTCTTTCATCTTATCCACACCCCCTGGACCACATCCAAATTAGTAAAAATATACAGGTTAACATTTTTACTAATTTGGATTAATATAATTACCACTTCGGGGAATTAAATAAATCTGATTTGGCCTGTGCAGTCATTTATTATCATAAAAATTATAATAATTAAAGAAGATTTGTGTAAAGTATAAACTTTTTATAATTTTCACGCGATTTGTATGTAATTCTGTATACATTCTTAATTTTTAATCCTAAATTATTAATTTTTATAACTATCCATATTTTTAACACAGAACAGAGTGTGTTAAAATCTATTTGAATGAATTTTGAAAAATTCACATATATAAGGTTTTATTTCTGTCGGATTTTCTTTACAATAAAAAATACTCGCGGTAATTAATAATAATTTTACACAACATTTCGTATAGTATTTTGATTATAGTTCTTTGCAGTCGGTTATTTATACTTACATATACGAGGGCTGCCTCGCGATTGGAGTACAAAAACAAATATTTATCATAGAATATGGGCTTTATTGTTTTTCAAAATATTCTACATCAAGATCAATACACTTTTACATTTGAATGTTGCGTTGCGTTTGAACCAAGTTTCGAAGAATTTCTCTACTCGGAATGAAATACTATATGTGGGCTTCAACGCGAATAATTGTTTTTGGCGTCCTAGTGTTTATGCAATATAGAATGTATGCTGGACTCACTAATGCTGTTGATTGAAGTATTTATACAATATATTAATATACAAGCTGTCCTTAAAATATGGAATAAATTCGATAAAACCTTTATTTATGATTTTTGCACAAATTTCTCGAATATTGAATGTATGCTGGACTAACTAATGCTGTTGACTGAAGTATTTATAGAATATATCCATATACAGGATGTCCCTAAAGTATGGAATAAATACAATAAAACCTTTATTTATGATTTTTGCAAAAATTGCTCGGATACATTTAATTTTGTATTTTTTAATTTTTAATGAAAGTTTTAATATTAATTTTTGAATGAGCAATCACATCATCGACAATTTTTTCAAATGACAACCCGATTTTTTTATTGCGGATTCTGAAAAGGATTATTTTTCTGCGATCAGCAGTAGATTAGGACATGTATCATAATATAGATCGCTGATCGCAGAAAAATAATATTAAAAAATTTTAGTGATAGAAAAAACGCGCATGTGGAAATAATAATAATAATAATAACCTTTATTTAGCACAGCTAAAAACTTAGAATCTAATATAAATATAATATAAATTATCCGGAAAAGAGGTAGAAATTATGCTTTAAATGTGTCCTCTAATTATGCATATAAAAGCGAAACTGGAAATAAATACATTTTTCATGTATAAAACGCGACCGTGCCCTGGGAATTTCGCCATCGAGGGGTGTTTATCATATATATTTTGATTACTAATCCTGAAAGGACAAAGGGACCACGGCACGAATATATTATTCAAACGGCATATTGTGCGTGCGTAGGTCGCAGGGGTAGGCGGCGAACTTAAGACGGGCAGGATTTAGCGGGAATAGTTAGAAGGGCGGCTGGGCGCACTGGGGGGTGCGAGGCGAGGCGTCCTGTGGGCGGTGCGGGGGTGTGCGGCGGAGGTGGCGGTGGCGTCGGGGCCACGGCGAGCGGTTGCAGTATCGGGAGGCGGAGGGTGGGCGGCTGTCCGCAATCGAGAGCATCGCTTATAACTTAATATTTCAGCAGGACGGCGCGTGTTCCCGATATCTGCCACCGCTGCTGCCGCCACCGCCGACGCCGTGACGTGCCAGCAGGAGCGAACACATCACGTCGTAGATCTAAACCAGTAGCCGCCGCCGCGGCACGCCTGTCACAAAATATCCATTTGTAATTCCATCTATAAAGAATGGAATGTTCAAGCATTTTATTTTATTATTTAACACTATTTTCGTGTTATCACTATAAACGAGCTGTTTATAAAGAATCAAAGAGTTTGAGTCAAAACATTTGTCTAATTTTTTTGTATTCTTATTATATCACTTCAATTACCTAAAAAGGGTTTGTTAATTTTTATGTGAAGTTTTATATCTTTAGATTTTATGTGAAGTTTTATATCTTTACATTTTAAATATTCAGATGCTATTGTGGCACAACTGAATATTTAAAATCTAAACATATAAAACTTCACATAAAATCTATAGATATGAAACTTCACATAAAATCTAAAGATATAAAACTTCACATAAAATCTATAGATATGAAACTTAACATAAAATCAAAAGATATAAAACTAATCATAAAATCTAAAGATATAAAACTTCACATAAAATCTAAAGTTATAAAATTTCACATAAAATCTAAAGATATAAAACTTCACATAAAATCTAAAGATATAAAACTTCACATAAAATCTAAAGACATAAAACTTCACATAAAATCTAAAGATATAAAAGTACACATAAAATCTAAAGATATATAACTTCACATAAAATCTAAATTTATAAAATTTCACATAAAATCTAAAGATATAAAACTTCACATAATATCTATAGATATAAAACTTCACATAAAATCTAAAGATATAAAACTTCACATAAAATCTAAAGATATAAAACTTCACATAAAATCTAAAGTTATGAAATTTCACATAAAATCTAAAGATATAAAATCTCACATAAAATCTATAGATATAAAACTTCACAAAAAATCTATAGATATAAAACTTCGCATAAAATCTAAAGATATAAAACTTCACATAAAATCTAAAGATATAAAACTTCACATAAAATATATAGATATAAAACTTCACATAAAATCTAAAGATATAAAACTTCACATAATATCTATAGATATAAAACTTCACATAAAATCTAAAGATATAAAACTTCACATAAAATCTAAAGATATAAAATTTCACATAAAATCTAAAGATATAAAACTTCACATAAAATCTAAAGATATAAAACTTCACATAAAATCTAAAGACATAAAACTTCACATAAAATCTAAAGATATAAAACTACACATAAAATCTAAAGATATATAACTTCACATAAAATCTAAATTTATAAAATTTCACATAAAATCTAAAGATATAAAACTTCACATAATATCTATAGATATAAAACTTCACATAAAATCTAAAGATATAAAACTTCACATAAAATCTATAGATATAAAATTTCACATAAAATCTAAAGATATAAAACTTCACATAAAATCTAAAGATATAAAACTTCACATAAAATCTAAAGACATAAAACTTCACATAAAATCTAAAGATATAAAAGTACACATAAAATCTAAAGATATATAACTTCACATAAAATCTAAATTTATAAAATTTCACATAAAATCTAAAGATATAAAACTTCACATAATATCTATAGATATAAAACTTCACAACTTTACATGCTGGTTCCCGTTGGTGCATAGACGTTTAGTACTATATTATTTTTGTAAATTTACCATGTACCAAGTATTTTAGTGCATCTCTTGCTTTCCTGCTCAGGATCCACTAAAATAGAGGGAATATGTTATTTACTAATTTACCCTTGTCCTTTAGTCTTTAGTCCTTAAAGTTATACAGTTTAATATATCAATTCTCTTATATATAAAACGATATAGGAAACTAGATGTCATACGAGCTTAAAAAAATCAACCAAAAAATAATGTTTATTACAGAATATGTTATGAACATAATGGTTAGAATAATAATAATCTACTGTAGGACAACTGCAAGATTTTAAACATACAACAAAAAAGACCCCAAGATTAATATCGTCGGTATTTTTTCACCACCGATGCATGCATCCGTTCTATTTACACGCCGCAAGGCGCCGCGTTCGCGTTTTATGTTTGGTCATAGGGGTTGGGGTAATTGCCCGTCGCCCCGTCGCCTCACCCCGCCTGACGCCGCCGCCCGCCACCGCCGCTCGCCGCAGGTAAATCAATTTTCGGCATGCGATTTCTGAGGTGGAATTTAATTGAATTTTCGTTTGAAAACTGTTTTCGTCGCCGCCCGGCGCGCACCCACCAATTATAACGAAAATCGTCACTTTGATCCGCTACGTTCCTTCACACACACAAAAATTAACCTGCCAACAAAACAGAACGTCATATGGATGAAGTGAAAAAAAATAATAAATAATAGTAAGAAACAAAACCTACACCGAAAGGTAAAAGGCAAATAGATAATATATAAGAAACAAAACAAAACTCAAGAAAAATTAAAATCAATAACTGAATAACATAGAGGATGCATCATTATTTAAGTAAGTAATCGTAATTGCTGGAAAAGGCAATTATTTTATTGTTATATCATACCAAAAGGTTCAAATAATGTAGAACTATTTTCAAATATTGCAAATATTACTGAATAACATTATTAAACAAAAAATCTGTATAAGATACTAATGTTTAATTCTTCAAAAAATCACTACATTTACAAAATATTGTATAAAATTCATATTTATTATTTCGAGTATTTATTAGATATTAAAAAAAATCTGACTGCAATACAAAACACTTTAAATTTTCAAGAATATATTTTCGATTCGATAGAAAATATAATATATCTGTTTTCAATATTTTTCACACAAAAAACAATAAATCTTTACTTGAATCGAAAATTTCACACAGATAAATTGTTATTTCAGTAAAAAAATTTTTAATCTAATTTTAATTTTAATCTAATAAATACTCGAAATAATAAATGCGAATTTTATACAATATTTCGTAAATGTACTGATTTTTTTCAAAATCAGAAAATTTTACTATGTAAACAAGGACTCCCCGGCGAATGTCCACGTAAACTAAGAGTAAGTAATCGAAATTGCGGGAAAAGGCAATTATTTTATTGTTATATCATACCAAAAGGTTCAAATAATGTAGAACTATTTTCAAATATTGCAAATATTACTGAATAACATTATTAAACAAAAAATCTGTATAAGATACTAATGTTTAATTCTGCAAAAAATCACTACATTTACAAAATATTGTATAAAATTCATATTTATTATTTCAAATATTTATTAGATATTAAAAAAATCTGACTGAAATACATAACACTTTACCTGTGCGAAATTATCAAGAATATATTTTCGATTCGATAGAAAATATAATATATCTATTTTCAATTTTTATCTTATGAAGAGGGGCGCATTATTTTTTGTAGCCCACGGGCACCGAATATTTTAGGAGGACCCTGATTTTGGAAATGGGGCAAACCTCCCGTAGATTTGAAATTTTCAAAATGTAGCTAGCTAAATGAGAAAACCTACTTACTACCCTACTGATTGTGTTGTGTGAATTTTCAAAAATCTCGAAAAACCTAAATACAGTTTTATGAATTTGGCGGGAAAACGATAAGAGCTATCGTTAAACATAGACAGGACCGTTTGTCGGGCGAGAAATTCTCGACAAATTAACAATTTGAATAATCTTTCTAGCTTAAAAAGACATGTTGTTATCAAAATTCACATTTTATACACAGTTCTTTGCTTTTTGTGGAAAAACGGGACGACTTAGATGAAGGGCCGTTAGTCTAGCGAGAAATTATATTTAAGTTTGCAACTTGAAACATCCTTCTAGCTTTAATAGAAAAAATTTATGACCAAGAAACCGTTAAATGGCTCAAAAATGACAATATTTACATGTTTTTTTTACATTTTGCAAGTAGGCGATAATAGGTAACATACAGAAAACATTTAAAGGGCCGTTTGTAGGACATGAAATTCTTTATAACTTTGCAATTTCTGTAAAAAATGTGATTTTTACTGGTTTTCGACCATAACTTTTTTCTATTTAAAGCTAGAAGGATGATTAGCTTTAAATAGAAAAAAGTTATGGTCGAAAACCAATAAAAATCACATTTTTTTACACAGTTCCTTGCATATTGCAGCAACATGGTAAGAGATAACGGAAAACCTCCAAAGGGCCATTTGTTGGTCATAAAAATCTAATAATAACTTTCAATCGTCGTTCTAGCTTTAAAAAGAAAATGGCACATTTTCTCAACAGTCTGAGACTATCGTTACTTTTTATTCCATATCGGAGTATCTATAAAAATAAATAAATCTAAATTAAATTTAAAAAAATAGTCGGTGGACTATCATCGATACTTATTGATAGTTTTACAACTATCGTTACTACAATTCATTCAATATCGTTAATTACTAATAATGACACTACTCTAGACAAACTAGTTCTTAAGAAAATTCTCAGTTTTTGTCTATATTTATACACAAACATCTCTCTATTTCATACATTTTTAGATTGTCTGTTTTTAATGCTAAAATATGCGTTTGTAAATAAAAGCAATATAAGAGAATATATATATATATATATATATATATATATATATATATATATATATATATATTATATATATATATATAAGGAAATTGTAATTTTTAAAGTTTTCAAATTTGCATTGTTCTTTTTTACACCTTTTGTACATTTGTATGCCATCTATTAGCAAATCTGCTCAACTAACTGAAACTTGGAAACTTGGATAATGTCCAAGTTTCAGAGAGATTAGATTTCTATCAAATGCCATTCGTGGAATTTTACCTTTCTTTACAGAGCCGCACTGCATTTTTGGTTGACTTTCTTCTACTTCGGAAGGACGAAATTTAACGAAATATGTATGTGTATATTATACATCTACATTAAATTCCATAGAATTAAAATCTATATTCCTTGCATACGAATAATCTTTCTAAACCGTTTAAAAAAAAAACTGGCGTGATAGTAGAACGTTAACATATTTTATTATATCAACAATAGAATATTTAACAAGTTTGTAGGCTTCATATTTTCATAAAAGGATAATCATTAAAAAATTCTTTAGTGAAAGTAAGATACAGCTATTCATAGCAGGTTCTGTACGAGCTCTTAGGAGAGTCGTCCATAGAGGGCGGTTGTACACCCCCGAAACGGAGTCATCTCTTGTCTATGGTCACATCTAGCAGACTCATAACGTACCAACGAGCCTTCGCTGTGTATTTGAGCTATTTTAGCTAATGTCTGTTAAAGGTACTTTAGTATTACAATAGTTTACTACATTAAACCGTGGTTGTTTGTGTTATCGATATTCAAACTCTGCTTCTGGGGTAGACTACCGTCCTCTATAGGTGACTCCAAGAAACTGTTGCAGGAACTGCTATTTGGGTAGCTGTTTCTTACCATTGCCAACTGCATCAATGACAGCTTCGCTCTCATACCATTGCCAACTGCATCAATAACAGCTTCGCTCTCATACCATTGCCAACTGCATCAATAACAGCTTCGTTCGCATATCATTGCCAACTGCATCAATAACAGCTTCGTTCTCATACCATCGCCAACTGCATCAATAACAGCTTCGCTCTCATACCATTTCCAACTGCATCAATGACAGCTTCACTCTCATATAAGCGAAGCTGTCATTGATGCAGTTGGCAATGTTTTTTACTACTAACCACAGAGCACTATAATGATACTAACTTGCTACTATATCTTTTTATGAAAATATTAGGCTACAAACAATACTATTCTAAAAAAGATCTATTCTATTCTAAACTTGTTAAATATTGTATTGTTGATATAATAAATTATATTAATATTCTACGCCAGTACAAGATTGCAAGAATTATAATCCAACATAAATTATTAATGTATGTACCAACATGAATGTTAATCTTTTTCGTAGTAGGTGGCGAAATAATACATAAACAAATGTTATCAATTTACAATATTTAAGTTTTTGGTAATTTTTGTGCCATAATAAGCAAGAAGTCTATTTGTTATTGATCTATTAACATATCTGAATCATTACTAACAATTCTTAACTTTTCTGAAATTACTACTGAGTCTTATGAAGAATTTAAATCACTCCCGTAAGAGTAGGAAACATTCTTCGAGGGAGGAGCTGTTCTCGATTTGTGTTACCTTCGTATATGAGATGAGATGAGATTCTTCGATTATTTTTTTCAATTCTAAAATATTATTATTACCATGAGATAGCAAATAAAAGCAATATATCCTTTGAAACTCTAGTTTTTAAATGTTTCGAAATCTTTTAAATATTTTGTGCATTTGTATGCCATCTATCGGCAATCACTTCAACTAACTGAAACAATCTGTTCAACAATCCGGCAACACCGTCCAATTGTTGTCATTTGATTTTGACAGATGTCAAAACATAAACAATTCGCAGCAGAATTATGTTGAGCTCGAGCAAATTACCCCGTAAATAAACGATACTCGCACCTATATTATGGCATATTTCCACTACAGGTGTGGGGAAAGGATATCGTTACAGAATGAAAACTGCACGGCCGTACGGACGGAGAATGATTACGATCACGGAATGGTCCTCACTGCAGAACCGTTGACAAATGATGTTTTGTTTGAGATTAAAATTGATAGAAAGGTATGGACGAGTTGTAGAAGTGTGTGTGTTTTTGTTCCTAGCGGCTGTTTATTGTTGTAGGTTAATTCATGGTCTGGTAGTTTGGAAATTGGTGTGACTGATATAGATCCTTTGAGGTTCCAGTTTCTGAATTGTTGGTCTAAGTTGGGACATGCATCATGGGTAAGTTAATTGGAATTACTTGTCTTCCTCAGAAGGTGTGTTATTATAAACCACAACTGTGAATATGACACTTCATCAAAAGTTTCTGAGATGCTCAATGGCAAAAAACAAGAGTGAGATTCTTGAAACCACTCATTTCGAATGTATTAGTTTAAAGTCAAAGTACAGACAACTCTTAATGTGAGATCGTAAAATTATGTTTAGGTCTAGTCCATATTCCTGGCTGTCTTGTGCTACCCTTTTAATCAATTCTTGCAGGTCATCAAAGATGTCTGCAAGTACTACTATGTCATCAGTAAATCTAATGTTATTGCTTCTTTCTGCTAGTATACCTGCTGATGACACGTAAAGAGCTTGGCTGAATATAACCTTGCAGTAGATATTGGCCCTGTCCTTTTGGCTACTACTATTAGTGACACATGGGCCCTGTTCATTTGGTTACTACTAGTGACTAGTAGTCACAAATGCTATACTTTTAGTATGAGTGTGATGTCAGCATGTGTCACTTCTAGTCACTAGTAGTATCCAAATGGACAGGGCCATGATGACAGCACCCTGTACTATTAGTATGAGCATGACGTCAGCATATGTGACTACTAGTCAGTAGTAGTACCCAAATGGACAGGGCCATTATTCGGCACACCAGTGATAGAATGCACCCTTGTTGCACTAATTTAATATCTATATATCCTCTGATATTCCTTCCTGATATATTGATGGTCTGGTTCCAGTAATGATTTTTGATAATTCATTGTACTCATATTCTTACAAATAAATATAATTTTATTATTATTGAAAAATTTGTAAAAACAACATATTAAATCTTAACTATTATAGATTATGTGTGGAAGTTCCATCATAAAAGATGGTGTTACAATCAATGAAAATTATGGCATCAATTTGGAAACTCTAAATCAGGAAGACAGAGTTGGAGTGGTTAAAACAGCTGAGGTAAACAAATTCAACACATTTTAATTTGATCAACTTATGAATGTCATGTGTATTTGTAGGGAGATTTGATTTTCTATATAAATGGTGAAAGTCAGGGGGTTGCTGCTGAAGGGTTGCCTCAGACTGTGTATGGTGTTGTTGATTTGTATGGCAAAACAGTGCAGGTGACCATCACCAACCCTCTGCTGAGGGAGCACAATAATGATGATTGTATGAGTGGCAGCTCAGTGCTGGCTATTGAGAATGATAATTTGAATGTTACTCTTGGTGGCGATATCAGTGAGTTGAGTTTAAGTAGTAGCAACAGTTTGGATATTCGGATGGATATGAATGTCAGGTATGTACTTACATTCACTTGATATGGGAAGAGATTTTAATTAAATAGCAATACCTAAAATATATATACACAAACTGTATATATGTAGTAATATGGGAATCTAAATGAATCGACTGATTAAAGGTAATAAACTCCTGCTGGTGATTATATTAAAAGAATGTAATGCAATTTTACTGTAACTGTGTGTATATATGTAGTAATATGGGAATGTAACTGAATCAACTGATTAAAGGTAATCAACTTTGTTGGTGATTATATTGAAGGAATGTAATGCAATTTTACTGTAACTGTGTATATATATGTAGTAATATGAGAATCTAACTGAATCAACTGATTAAAGGTAATCAACTTTGTTGGTGGTTATATTGAAGGAATTTAATGCAATTTTAGTTGTTCAATATAAAATGATGCCACTACTTACTTTACAACCCTCATAAAACCTTATTCACTCTGATATAGAAACAGTCTATATAGACTATCATTGTACATGAATATAGACTATGCTTATTTTTGATTTCCAGTCAACTTTACCACTCTGATATAGAAACTATCATTGTAGATGAATGTAGACTATGCTTATTTTTGATTTCCAGTCTAACTTTACCACTCTGATATAGAAACAGTCTTATATTCACTCTGATATAGAAACAGTCTTATATTCACTCTGATATAGAAACAGTCTTATATTCACTCTGATATAGAAACAGTCTAATATAGACTATCATTGTACATGAATATAGACTATGCTTATTTTTGATTTCCAGTCAACTTTACCACTCTGATATAGAAACTATCATTGTAGATGAATATAGACTATGCTTATTTTTGATTTCCAGTCTAACTTTACCCGAGGAGGGTCCTAGGCTGGACAAACTGCGTTTCCACGATCGATGTGGCTCTCTAATAAAATTATCAAATGGTCAAAGATCTGCTGAACGTAGGCGACCTCTAGATGAATTCAATAATGGGGTGGTTATGACTCATAGGCCGCTTAAAGATGCGGAACTTTTTGAAATTCGAATAGATCGACTGGTGGACAAATGGAGTGGAAGTATTGAGGTACAAAATCTAAGTTTTAAAAAAATCCATGAAACACTGATATAAGAATAATTCATACAGCTAAAAATATATAAGAATGCAAATTGCAAAACAAACAATTTAAAATAAACCTGAAGAAGTTTCTAGTTTCAATTATTCAGTTAGCATGTCTTATATTGAAGACTTGATTATTCAAGTTTCTTGATGAATCTAGTATAATATAATTCATGCTTTTTATAGATGGTTCTGGTTATATTTCATAAAGGAGTGCCATAATCTTTAGAATTATAAAAAATAGTGACAATCATATTCTATTTTTTTGACCAATGTTCAAGGCTATAAAGCCTTTTCATAATACTGAAATGGCCCTATAATAGTAAACTATAGCTGAGATGTAACTGGATTATGGCAAAATAAACAGTGGTATTTTGCATCTTAAGTTGTCTTAATCTGAAAAAATATTTAACATAAACGTGGACTTTATTTAACCTAAACCTACATACATAAAACAAATACGGAACATATCAACAATTATCTTATTAAATATGTCACATAAAAATCAGTATTTGTAATAATAGGTTTTATGTAGCCGCTTATAGTTTATATGATATACAGGCCCTGTCTGTTTGGTTACTACTAGTGACTAGTAGTGACAAATGCTGACGTCACGCTATACTATTAGTGTGAGCGTGACGTCACCATGTCTCATTACTAGTAGTAGCCAAATGGACAGAACCACAATCATATAAACCTATTGTGATGATTACAATTCAGCAACAGATATCAGACCACATATCTTGTGACCATATTGGTTATCCTGTATAATTATCGACATCGTAATTTTTACTAGATGGGCATTACAACACACAACCCTACCACCCTGGTATTCCCAGCAACAATGACTAACATGCGTAGCGGCACTATAATGATGTCCGGATGTGGTATTTTAACGAATGGCAAGGGCACACGTAGAGAGTACGGTGATTTCAATTTGGATGAACTCAGCGAGGGCGATAGGGTTGGCATGATGCGGAAACCTGATGGCAATCTGCACTATTTTATAAACGGCCTAGATCAGGGGGTAGCTGCACAACGTGTACCTACTACAGTGTGGGGCGTGATTGACTTGTATGGCATGACAATTAAGGTACAATATTTGGGGTGGGCACCACATGAATTTCCCAATTAATTAATTAATATCAAATCAAAATTTAAAATATTTTCGTTCAACCCGGTCCATTCACATTTTCGAGTGTTCACGTTTTGACATTTTCATTTTCAACTAATAATTTTCAATTAAATTATTTTCACTAATTCCCCATGTGTTTTTCATACATTAGTCACCGACGATGATGTTACTTGTTGACTGCAACGCGCGCCCATTTTTTTTCACAGTCTTAAAATATAAAATTATTTAACTTAATTAGTTTAACAATAAAAGTATGGGGTAAATATGCTTTCATAGTACTATAACTGACTGAAATTTCCGTATATGATCGCTATTTGAGATTAAAGTGAGACAAAGGCTCTCTACAATAATATAAGCATTACATATATTGGTTGTGAGTTCTAAATGACATTGAAAACGACTGTATTATCAACTGCGCATGCGTAACCCCCTGTAGTCACGCATGCGCAGCTTTTAAAGCAAACATAATGTGTCAGGAGGAACCGATAAATTTACGTTAACGCTGTTTTACGTATTGATTACGTTTACGTATCGGCTTTCCTAGGTTTACGGTATCTAAGAAAGCTGATAAGTAGTTTTTATTATATATGTTGGTTGTGAGTTCTAAATGACATTGAAAACGACTGTATTATCAACTGCGCATGCGTGACTACGGGGGGTCGCGCATGCGCAGTTGATAATCTTTTAAAGCAAAAATAATGTGTCAGGATGAACCGATAAATGAACGTTAACGCTGTTTTAAGTATTGATTACGTTTACGTATCAGCTTTCCTAGGTTTACGGTATCTAAGAAAGCTGATACAGTCGTTTTTAATGTAGGGGTATAAAACTATATGATTCTGTTCTTATTTAGGTCTCTATAGTTGAGAGAGATGAGCGCGAAGAGCAGAATCTGATGACGAGGCGAAACACGCGGGACCAGCAACTGGTACTACCAGAAACACATCCGCCCACTGATTACTACGATCGACTCACATTCCATCCTAATTGCGGTACGCATGCGCAGGTTATAAATAACGGAAGGACCGCGCATCGGCCCAACGCAGCCGATGATTTTAATAACGGAGTCGTTTTGACGTCGAGGCCTATTAAGGCTGCTGAAATGTTTGAAGTCCGTTTGGATAGGGTTGTTACTAAGTGGGCTGGGTCAATTGAAATCGGCGTTACAACGCACAGTCCGACTGATTTGGATTTTCCGTTCACTATGACGAATGTGCGGTCTGGTACATGGATGATGACAGGTAATTTTTAAAAGATATTACAGTTGAGTGTCTTGAAATCAAATCAATAACCGTTCAAAAAGGATTTACATACAAATATCTATAGAGAACATAGTTACGCCCTGTTTCTCCAACGAATCTTAACTAGTTTAAGACTTAATAATAAGACAATTTTAAAGCGTTGCACCAAGCAAAAATCTTAAACCGATAAGACGGTCTTACAATGTAAGACTAACGTTGCACCAAACAAAAATCTTAAAACGATAAGATGGTCTTACAATGTAAGACTAACGTTGCACCAAACAAAAATCTTAAAACGATAAGACGGTCTTACAATGTAAGACTAAATAAGATCTACATATGTTTGGTGCAACAGAATAAAAATTTAAGACGTGGTTATATCTAAGACGAGCTTATATAAGACGAGCTTATATAAGACCCGCTTATATAAGACAAGCTTATATAAGACGAGCTTATATAAGACGAGCTTTAAGATTCGTTGGAGAAACCGGGTGTTAGTGTTAGTAATATAAAAACAAAGAAGTTTCCTTTTCCAATATGTAATGGAATACTACATAGAAACGGTAGCAACAATACCCTTCATTAAAATATCTATGTCGTACGCAAAATGTAAAATCAGTCGTTTTCTAAAACGATTACTGATTTCGTAATTTATTATATTTACATGTTTTTTCATTCTGACTTTTCATATGATTTTTATCGGAAATTTCCTTATGTAACCTATATCATAATATACATCTCTGATCGCAGAAAAATAATCCCATTCAGAATCCGTAATAAAAAAATTGGGGTCATTGACGTAATTGCACATTCAAAAATGGTCGAAAAAATTGACATTTTCATTAAAAATTGGCAATTTAAACTTAAAAATCGACGTGTCCGAATTATTTTTGCGAAAATTATGATTACATGTTCTATCGAATTTATTCCATACTTCACTATACTTACTTTATTAAAATCGTATACAAGATGTATTCGATATTGATAAAATATTTCCACATAATTACAACTTTTATAAATCGTCCAGTCAGTTAGACGTTTTACAAAACGACTGCTTTTACATGACGCTTACGATATCTATATTAAAGCAACTAGTTTGTTTTATATTTGTATAAAAAAATTGGTTTGTCATTTGTAAAATTTGTTGATGACGTCATTACACATTCAATATTGGTCGAAGAAAATTGACACTTTCAGTAAAAATTGGCAATTTAAAATTAAAAATCGACGTATCCGAAAATTATGATTACATGTTTTATCGATTTTATTCAATACTTCACTATACTTACTTTATTCATATTGTATACAAGGTGTATACGATATGAATAAAGTATTTCCACATAATTACAACTTTTATAAATCGCCCACACACTTAGGCGTTTTACAAAACGACTGATTTTACATGACGCCTACGATATCTATATTAAAGCAACCCGTTTGTTTTATATTTGTATAATTAAAATCTTTTTTTTTGTAGGTAGCGGTATAATGCATAACGGCACTACAGTATTAGAGCAATACGGCGTAAATTTGGATCGATTGCAAGTAGGGGATAGAGTGGGTGTTATACGAAAAGAGAATGGATTGTTGCATTTCTTTGTGAACGGCGTGGATCAGGGTACTGCGGCATCAAATGTACCCGACCGAGTTTTTGGCGTTATTGATCTCTATGGACAAGCAGTGGAGGCTACTATTGTAGATATTTTTGATTACGGATCTCCTGATACTATTAATTCTAGTTTATCAAATACCACTTTGTACAGGTATGTATTTACACAATCATTCATTACAAATATTAGCGCATGCGTTATTGTACAAAGATAGATCGTAAGGACAATTCAAGCTAGTCGGTACTCTCATCATATATGTGACAATATGTGCAAGGTTTGACTAGTAAATATATATATATATATATATATATATATATATATATTAAAAAATTATGTACAACCACGCATTACTGTGCAAGTGATCACAATCATGTAATTTCGCTAATCAACTGATCAAACAATAAGAAAGATCAGCTGTTTGCCTACTAGTTCGACGAAAACCGTTGACATTTGAATCGCTAATAATCTGAGAAAGAATTGTTTGGCAAGGATATCACAAAAGTACGCATGCGCAATGACGTGCCCTTCTACATCATATTTGGATATTTACAATTCGTCATGTCTTTTGCTATAGAGAGAAAACAATCTTTATTAGGCTATTGGCCAGTGGCCTTTCCGCCTTTTGCTATAATTATATAATAATGCTATAATTGACTTGTGTAAACTTCTTGAAGTGATAACACTAATAAACGATTATTATTATTATTATAATATAAGTTACTTTTGTTTTTAGTGATTTAAGATTTCACCATATACACGGACGCAATGCGATGATTATAAATAACGGCTTGACTGCTTGGCGGCCTCAGCCTCTTGCCGAATTCAATGATGGGATTGTGTTTTCAAATCGGCCGCTGCGTGAAGGGGAGTTGTTTGAAATTTCGTTAGAGAATATGGTCGATCGCTGGTCTGGCAGCATTGAATTAGGTAAGATTCTATATTAAATGATTACTGCAATTTAAGAAGTTACACCTATATTTTCAAGAATATAGCGCACAATAAACTAATGAATTTGATTGAAACTAGTGTATGCTTCCAAATGATTGCATATAATCGTACTTATATACTTAATAATAACTTTTATATTTTAAACCTTGTTTTCAATATAAATATAAATTTTAATGTCCCAAGTTATGCTAATAAACTTGCTAGTACAGGAATTAAAAGCATATTTTAGGATGGCCTTGGCATATCTCGTTTCTCGATTTATATATCCATTGAGGTTCAGAAGTTTTCTGTGCTTTTGCGAGGAATTAGATTATTTTACTTTAATTACCCAACTCAGCTGCCTTTTGCTTAGAGGCGCGGCCTCTTAAGGCCCAATTCACACATAAGCGGCTTCGGGTGCAGGCGCGGTGTAAGCGAGGCGCAGGCGCATCGTCGCACAGGCGATTGGGATGTCCATATGCAGCGAAGGGGTGGACATTGCACCTTATGTTTACATAGAGGCGGCGTGGAAGAGTTTCGCCTCTTCGTCTTAGGCGAAGACGCGGTGGCGGCGCGGCGAGAGGCACGAGGCAAATTCCCGCGCCTCGTCACTTAAGTGGGCATTGCACCACATGTTTATATAGAGGGGGCTTGAAGCGTCGTGCTTCTCGCATCGCCGGCACCGCGTCTTCGCCTAAGACACGGTAGGCGAAAGGCATAACTCTTCCACGCCGCCTCTATGTAAACATAAGCTGCAAAGTCCACCCCTTTACTGTATTTGGACATCACAATCGCCTGTACGACGTCGCGTCTGCGCCTGCGCCCGACGCCGCTTATGTGCGAATTGCGCCTAAGAGACGGACGGTCTCGTACTAAGTGAGAGTTGTCAGTGAAATTTCGCGAATCACCTTTCACAGTTGTTTAGAGGTTTTCGGTGAAGTTAATCGAAATACCGGATGATTACACTCCTCTGAGCTTCTCACTTTACCAAATTTTAAAGAACAGTAAACTGTTTCATACAGTAAACAGTATATGCAATTTTAAATTCTTTATTCAGGTGTAACCGCAGTACGGCCTGATGATATCGAATTGCCCAGCACCGCAACCGATCTAGCTAAAGACACATGGATGCTCAGCGGCTCATCCGTGATGGAAAATGGCGTGTCTATTAAAAGTAACTATCCTTGTGATCTTGACACTCTTGGCGCCGGTGTGCGAATTGGAGTCATGCATACTCCGGAGAAAAATCTAGAATTCTTCTTGAATGGCGTTTCACAGGTAAAGTAAATTACAGTCGGCACTGTTTGCTTTACAACAGACAAAAAACATATATATCATAATCAAAGAAATAGTTTAATCAAAGGAGAAATAAAACGATTTTTTACTTTGTTTTTTTATCACACTTCAGTTACACTTTGCAACTAGTTTCGGCTAAGATCTAGCCATTTTCGAGCTCCTCCGATGACTCGAAAATGGCTAGAGATTAGCCGAAACTAGTTGCAAAGTGTAACTAAAGTATGATAAAAAACAAAGTAAAAAATCGTTTTATTTATCCTTTAAAATGAACTATCACAAAGTAGACGCCTTAACAATCCAATAGTTTAATCAACTACTTTTTGTATAAAACGTGAGTAATGGTAGTAGTTACTGTAATTGGCTCTCGACCTTCAGAGGTCCTGTCTGCTTTTGTTAGGGCATGTGTGTGTAACGATTTTCTGAAGTAGCAAGTGATAGGTCTCGAGTATGCGCGTGGAATGCACACAGTAGTGATCCCAGAAACATTTAGAATTGGCCTCAAAACTAAAGTGCTAACTCTGATTACTGATTACAATTATTATAAATAACATATGTGTATTATATTGTAGGGTGTAGCCTGTACAGTCATGTATAGCAACCTTTTCGCAGTAGTCGATCTTTACGGCCAATGCGCGCAAGTGAGTATACCCTGTGTATCGCCACTGGTAGCAATACCAGTTGCACAGCTAGAAAGCTGTCCTCAGTCCGACACTTCTGTATCACTACAAGCCGCCAGCATTGTTCAACCGAATGTAGAAACAGATCTACACAGGTAATACTTATTACTAATTTTACAGAACGATTTATAAGTAGAAATATTTTTTAGATTTTCAGAATTATATTGTAAAGGCCTCACATTATCCGACGGTGGACGTTCAGCTACAAGGTGTCGGGATGTATTCCAAGCTGTTGCTTATAGCGCAACAACCCTGGCACAAGATGAACTATTTGAAATATCAATTGTAAATTTAATGCCGCATTATGCTGGTACGTTAAGTATTGGTGTTACATCAATAGTTCCGAATGGAAACACTACCGGGATGCCTCCTGATGCATGCTTTTTAACAGGTAACAAAAATATTATTTATCTGCTGTATATCAAACAACATAATGCGTCTTATTTTACCACTCAAAAATACGTTTTTCTCTGAAAGCTGTAGACAATAGTTTCACGCTCATGTGAAATCACTTCTATTTATAGATTATAGACATATTTTAACTGATTTCAATCATGTCTAATAGTTAGGAAACAGAATTAGGCTCGGTTGTATAAAGGTGAGTTAACTTTAGCCCGTGATTATATTGTTACTTGTTGTATAGATAATTCCGATTTATATAACCGAGCCTAATAGTATTTTACATCCTAAATGGTTATATCTATCAGACACTTTAGACGTGTTGTCAGAAGAAACACCACTCAAACCATGTTTCTCAGCAAAATGTCTCAACAGACAGAAATTTTATTCGTTTATTATCTTTTATCCATTGCAAGTTCAATCTTGTCTAGTACATTTCTGTATTATTTGTAGTAACTCCTGTTTCAATTTTTAGGAAACGAGTTGCATTGCAAGAACCAGATAATCCAACAATTCGCGCCATCGTTAAATTGGTTGCGTATTGGAGACCGTGTTGGTATATTAAGAACCCACGAAGGCGGTCTTAAAGCGTTCATAAATGGCGAAGAATTGGCTCTAACATTTCCTTCATTACCTGATCTACTATATGTGTGCGTTGATTTGCGGGGATCTTGCTCGAGCGTATCGGTTTTGAGTAGGCGCGTGCCTACATCGCCCATGACTAGTGTTAGATTACAGGATAGTCTTGAAATGGTGCTAGATCAAGAAAGTGCATCTTTAGAGGCACCGATTGCTAGCGAGGAGCCGGTATCGATTGAAATGCCCAAGGAGGTGCAGTGTGAGATTGTCAAGTATGAGTTTCATGAGAATCATGGGAGAAATATTGAAGTGTTGACTGAAAGGTAAGTTTATTGCATACAATACAAACATTTACTACATTTTTGTGTAAGCAACAGGACAAGTGCTACGTTACCGACATGACCAACGACCTTCTGAAGATCAAACGTGACACAGAGTTTTAAACTCGGGTCTTGTTTGCGTGTTACCGCTTGGCTATGCGCTCCACTACTCACACAAAATTTAAACAGTTCAAAATTATTGCATTACCTATCTCAATGGTCTAGTGGCCGTCCATCTCGTACTAAACATTGGGGAGCTAGAGTTCAAACCTCGTGGGCGAAATTTTGGGAATTATCTTTTTCAGAGGTTTTTTTTGTGTAATTATCGAGTTAATTTTGAGTTAACTAAGAACAGCACGAAATAGAGATTGCACCTATAGAAGCAGCTAGTATAAATTTAACTGCTTAACTGACCACCACTTCGCAACTTAAAAAAACTATATAAATTCTGTATACATATGTAAAATCCAAAATTGCTACTATCTACACTGCTTACTTAAATGAGAAAAGTGTAATAGTAATATTACTCTTATTACTATTTACAGAAATACAGCCCGGCGGGTTGCATCTTACAACCAAGGGGTTGTTATAGCGCATCCAGCGCTAGCATTTAACCAGTTACTTCAGGTGACTGTCCAACAGTTGGATAAACGTTGGCAATCATCTCTGATGGTGGGCGTGGTTTGTGGATCTCCTGAGCGTTTTAATTTGCCTGTCACGGCTCTGTCATTCAAGGGGGCATGTTGCATTATTGCAAACGATTGGATCTCAATCAATGGAATGAAGGTGGGTTTGGGAAAGCCAGTATTTATTAAACAAATTTAAATTTACACCTTTGCTTTGCAACAAAATTAGGGGAGTAGTCTTAAAATAAAGACTCTAAGGGAAATATGAGTTAGATATATAGTTATATAGACTTTTTTCCGCAAAAGATATGATAATATTATATTGATATTTCTCAAAAATTTGATTTTAAATCCATGTCCATTACTGATTGGCTCCTGATATACAGCATAATCTGTCTGATTTTGTTTATAACAATACAAAAATATCTGCTGTAGGCCCAATTCGAATTTCCCAAATAATTATTTAATATAAAATCAAATTTTGGGATATTTCTCAAAAATTTTATTTGAGTTTGCTTGTCTTATTTTCGTAAGGAAAAAAGTAAAAATTATATGAAAATATCATAAATTTATTAAATAACTTAATTTTTACTTTCCCAAATATTACTGCTATGTTATGCAATACGAGGGCAATCCCTTAAGTGGTGATAGAGGCGAGTTAATCTAGAATCCTTTTAGACTCGTTCTAATTATGGACAAAGACTATCAAATCTTTCCATTGGGAATACTGTTGGTATATTGCTGAAGGAAAACGGTGTACAGTTAATAGTTGATGGTACTGTAGAAGATACGCTGATGTGGAGCCCTACAACAGGACAACAATGTTACGGAATATTCGATTTGTATGGGCAATGTCAACAGGTATTAAACATTTTATACATCTTAAATTTTTTTTTTGTACTCCTAAGACAAGCCAATTCCCGCAATGATGGTTAAGGCGAGTAAACCGAAACTGGATATTTTGAGGCCACATGGTAAATTCTACGTATTTTGCCTAGCGACTTTAACAGTTACACGAATACTTTTCAAACAAGTGGTTTCAAGAATCACACCCCAGAGTAGATATATATATATATATATATATATATATATATATATATATATATATATAATCTTTTAAATCTCTTTATACCCTTCCGGGTGTCGAGATTGTTTAATCGTATTTTAAATCAATCTAAAACAAATGTAAATCTATTAAATTTTCTGTAGGAATTCCTTCCAGTCCTTCCTGTTTGCCGCCATCCTCTTTCCATCCTGCCATCTAATGCCATTCCTCGTTAATATTTCATCCCCAGAGTAGATAGACAACTAAAATATTGTATGGTTGTTTCTAGATTAAAATATTTAACGAGAATGAGGACAAAAAAACGGCCGCTCAAGACTATGAAAAAGCGGATTTAGAGTGCTGCGAGAAGGAAAGGCCGTCAACAAATCTGAGTTTACCACTGCAATGTGTAAGCAGCACCTCATGCGCTATAATTACTGCGACTGCGCAGCAACGCGTTATCACCCCCCAGACACCGCTCAAAATATTACCGTGCCAGTATTTGTTGGAATGTGTCAAATTGAAGAAAATGTTGCTATTGCCAGGTAAAACTTTTCATCTAAAAAATATGTGTCATGTTCTTCTACAACCTGAAGTCGTTGTTTCCACGTCCTTCTGTCTCGCGCGGTTTGCCTTTCTCTCTGCAACCTTTTTAATGTCATCCCGCTGCCAGAGTTTTTTTTTCAGTTCTCTGAGGCGCCACTGTGTAATTTTGATCTAGTCTACCTACTGGGGTCCTGTCATGCCACATGACCCTTCCACTTGAGCTGGGAAATTTTATTTATTTTTTTAAATCTGAAAAATATGCATAGCAATCTTTTAATTTTCATGGTACCTAGTGAACTATTATACAAACATAATTTACAGAGGAGTTCTTCACAATGGACGAGCCTACTTGTTATTGTACAAACTGTTACAAGACAAAAACACAGGATGTTGAAGCTTTAAAAGATGAGTCATTAATTGGTATGATACTAATACAAAATGAGTTTATTTGTGTAGTATATGTAATCATGACTCTTAATAGGTTGGGTGAAGTTTCCACTTCGAAATTTATGGAACTTACAAGTGGACAAATGGCACGCTGCTTATTATCCTAGTAAACTGGGGACGCTACGGAGTATTTTAGATAAAGGTCGTCTACTAACTAAAGGTATGTGAATGATACCTAAATTCTGCCTGTATGTGAGATATCCTGCAGGAACAGTAATAATATGTTATTGTTTTGTAATACTTGTTAGAACAAATGGCATACAACAATATGATCGGGCAACGGCACGACGACGTGCACGTGGTGTGCAGCCCATCGATGCAGCACTGCACACAAGAACCCTGTAAACTTCTCACCGCGAAGGAGGCCCTCGCAGCATTCCAAGTGCTGGTCAAACCTGGCGCGTATTCCGTATCAAGAGACTGTCCAGAGTGGAGCACTAAAGAGACCGGCGCGATCTCACTGCACGCCCTGTTACTACAAATAAGGGCTTGTTAGAACGGTAAACATAATGTTACGGTCCATCATTCCTCAATGCACTGACGCGTAGCTATTAAAATACATACAGTCTATTTTATAATACATATATTGTTATCGTACCACTCTCATATTGTAGAGCGTAATAATAGGTGTAAGCGCAACAAGCACGTTTATCTGTATATATTTAGCTTGTTCTCTCCATCTAAGATCCAAATCTAGTCATTTTATTAATTTATTTTAATATGTCTCGAATGATCAGGAGTATACGGAACTGTAAATTGTAATATATCTATTTACAGTTATTTGATTTAATTATTATTATTACTCATTATTTGTTATTTATTTTTTCATATTAAAATATTGAAAGTTTGTATAAAGTTCGAGTTAAGCCCTGGTTTCCTAGGAAGATTTTTTAATTATAAATGAATGAGGGATAATTCTAATTGAAATAATTTGGAAAATTTGCATTATAAGATTCTAAACGATATGTCGCCGTATATTTATATGCAAGGAGGCGATACGACACGATACAGACATGTTTCTTGTCAATATGTTGCGAATCAGCATTTCTCGCGAGACATTTAAAACGTTAAATCAAATTTTATCTCGCATTATTATATCTTACAATAACAAATAGAATCATCAATAAGCGACATTCCTTCCCATTATAATTCATCAAATCGCTACGATATCGACGAAATTGTTGAGTTTCGTCGTCTATTAAGGCAAGGTGCCTTAGTAGACGACGACACGGTCAATAATAATACTACTGTCAATATTTTAGAATAATGGCAGTATTACTGTACGATAATATCATTAAAATTTTCATTATTCTAAAATATTGACAGTATTACCAGTATTACTGATCGTGTAAGGTACAGTAATGATGGAATGAAGAGAATACTGATTATCCGGATAATTGATTACTTGATAAATATTAAAGGAGGATCCAAGCAAATACTGACAGTACTAGGATTGACAGATATTGACCGTGTAAGGTGTCTTATAGACTGTAGTTAAAGGGTTAAATATTTTTCAATTGTCAAAAGTTTTCGCGAGAAATTTAATCTCGTGAGGTCATGGGAATAGGGTATTAAGCCGTGGCTTCCTAGGTACCGTAAGAACTTCCGACGTCATTTACACATCACAAAATTCGTTTTAAATATATGTAATTGAGTAATTTAACCATTTTTTATCGTAATTTATTACCTTGGGATATTACTATCGATGGGAAACCTTATTCACTTGTATATACATACAACTATTTTTGTTACATAATAATAACAACGTCAAAAGTGGCCATTTTTAAACGCTTCCTAGGAAACCAGGGCTTACATTCTACAATTTTAGGATGCTCATTTTTGTACTGGAAAGACGAAAGTTCCTTACCGAAAATTTATTAAATATATATCTGTAAATACGTTTCCTTTTTATAAACACTAAAATACATATGGATTCGAAATGTTAATCCCTACTTCATGGAAACTAAATATGTAGACAAATCCGTTACAAATAAAATCTACGATTTTCCTCTTGTAATAGTTTTTAAAGCGTTACTGCTTTCTTCAACATAATGATCTGCACTAGGTGTAAATAAATTGATACATGTGTTATGTTATTCTTGCTGTTTTGTAGTATTTATTACAGCGGTTTTTAACCCCAAACGCGAACGTGCTGATCCCAACTGCAGGTGGTGACGGCCATGCCACTGGGGGCTACTGAGAGGGATGTGATGCGGTTTTCGTGGCCTTGTAGAATACCTAGAAGAAGTATATAAATAGCTTCATTATTTGGATACCCCCATTTGGTATGCAAGTAGAAATAATCCCAATCATAATTAAACACAGTAATAGTAAATGATAGCTATTCGTTATAAGGTGAGATGCCAAAAATCATCTTATCGAGCTGTATCTCAGTGTTTGTCGTATCGATATGATACAACTAACCCCCTAGGAGGAAAGTTAAACGCCATCTGGCACTACCCGGTGATCCTGATGGCATGAGCATGTTGACGGTTATTACCATATGGGTGTGCATTGCTAATTGATGTGATGCCGCCAGATGGCGTTTAACTTTCCTCCTAGGGGGTTAGTTGTATCATATTTGTATATAACCACTGGATATATTGTGTGAATTCACCCTCACTAGCTGAGCTACACTGATGAGATCTAATAAAATCGAAATCTAGATATGTAGATTGTGGTAATATTGTGTATAGAGGTGGGTTCACACTTATATATGTTTTGTTGTATCGACTTCTAGTTGGTAGTTTTAGAATAAGAGGGTGGCTTTTAATCCAAGAATAGTATTAATTCGAAACTACGTTTATTATTACCTGATTTTATATATAATACTTTATATATATATATATATATATATATATATATATATATATATATATATATAATTAATTCGTCAAATTTGAAAACAATTTAATTTTAAAGATTGTCATACTTGGGATTTTGTGTTAAAATGTAATGGGGTGCAAATAATTTGAGAATTTAAAAATCCTATGGTGTTGTACTCAAATCACCACCTCAGATAACACCAAATCTTATAGATATTTTACATCTAATGAATAACATAATGTACCGTTATGTTGTGACTTTAGTGTATCCCAAATGTGAACGTTGTTATCATCTGAGCCACACAAAATAAATCTCCCACTCATTGAAAGTCCACATGAGGTAAATCCACTGGTTTTATTTGGTGGTTCATAAAGGGCTATTTGTTGGTCACTCCTTATGTCAAACAATCGGGCTGATTTGTCCTCCGAGCCCGTTGCGAACGCTTGTCCTCCTGGATGAAACTAAAACAATTAGAACGAATAATATAATTATATCATAACTATACACTAAAACACGACAGAAGGACCTGAAGGACGATAGCTAGTTACAAATTGTAACAAATACTGTAACCACTATTATTATTTCATGTATAATCAGTGTTTCTCAAATTTTTTGGTCCACGGCCCCCTTTTGCGCTTAAAAATTCAAAGGACCCCTGAAGAATGGGTATGTTACTATACATACTCACTCTTCACAGGTAATTTTTTAATAACATCCCGAATGTACTGGGTAATCAATTTTTTCTGCAACCCCCCAAATATTTTTTTAAATGACAAATGTTAACTTCCAAAAATAAATAGAGATAAATGCGTTTTAAAGATTGCAGTAGTTTTACCATTGAGTATAATATTATCAATTTTTTTAAAAATAATTTGGTTTATTCTAAACACAAAAAGGATTAAAGGAACGTTAAAATATCCCTGGTTAACATAAATATACATAAGAATCATCAAAACCTGAAGATTCAGTACGATTACAAGTTACGACACTGTCTTCTCATAGTACGATATGTTATTTACTTACGCAGACTGAATTGACATCTGCATTATGTCCGAAGAATGTTTGTTTAGGCTTGTTTTCCCGGATGTCCCAAAGTCGGCAGGTTTTATCGACACTTCCTGTCACGTACGTATTGCCATCAGGGGATAAACTGATCGACACCACATCGCCGTTATGGGCGTTGAAATCTGTAGTTTTTTGTCCTGTTTCCAAGTTCCACATGCAACTGAAAAATAATTCTATTACATTCTCATTTTTCTATAGATTTATCAATACATTAATGTAAGATATTTGTCATATTACTACTCCCAAGGAAGGAAAAATCGATTATAATTTGTATATAGAATGTGTAAATGTTCTTTTTACGCCCAGTTTATCCAACGAAACTTAACTAGTTTAAGAACGTCTTAATAATAAGGCGGTCTTAAAGCGTTGCACCAAACAAATATCGGATTTTAAAACAATAAGACGGTCTTACATTGTAAGACTAAGTAAGATCTACATATGTTTGGTGCAGCAGAATAAAAATTTAAGACGTTTAAGTTTAAGACGAGCATATATAAGACGAGCTTATATAATACGAGCATATATAAGACGAGCTTATATAATACGATCATATATAAGACGGGCTTATAGAAGACGAGCTTATATAATACGAGCATATATAATACGTGCATATATAAGACGAGCATATATAATACGAGCATATATAAGACGAGCTTTAAGATTCGTTGGAGAAACCGGGCGTTAAATTTGTAATCAATAATTAATGATTCTTTTGTATATGAAAACACAAAATTTATTTATACGTACATTTTCATGTCGCCAGATCCTGTAAGAATTGTTTTGTCATCCAAAAAGCGACAGGAGCTTAAAAATCCATCATAACCGGCTAATTCTCTTACCATTTTCGCCGCTCCAGACGTGTCTCTGTTATTAACATCGTAAACGGTGCACATATTATCCATTCCTCCACATGCTGAATTCATAATAAAAATCTCATATCCGCAATACGTTTATATAATCATTGAAATTGAAATCACGCATATAGTTTATTCTTTGTCTACCACTCCAGATAATACATATTTCCATTTAGTATTATTAAAATTAAAGATTTGCCTAAGTAATAAGATAGTTTTCACTGAAATTTGTATTTCAACAATTGCTTTCAAAAACTTTCTATATTTAGGACAGCGATATCGGCTGCAAAAACTAAATCGTAATCGAAATACACGTGGGTTCAATTGTCACCTTTTTTACATTTCTCTTACATTCATACATTTTTTGGGTCATCGTAGTTACCAGATTAATGTAGGATTAATTTTGGAATGCGCCAAACTCAGACTAATAAATAAAATTAGTCTGAGGCGCCAACTAAAACTGATTCATACATTTGTTTGTAATTTATATACATATAATGTAATGTATATATATATATATATATATATATATATATATATATATATATATATATATATATATATATATATATATATATCGGCACGGCTGTATGAGCGAAATCCAAAAATCCCATTGGGCTCTCAACGCAGTTCAAGCGTCAATTTGTGCGAATAATTGGACATAATAAACATCTCACACACTATCCACTACCACCCTCCGTGGAGCAGTTGGTAGCGCGACGGCCGCGATAGCCGTAGACGTGGGTTTAAGTCCCACCGGAGATTTGATTTCCAACTCAATGCAACGAAATTTAAAAATTGTATGAATTTCTTACTAATAGTATTAATCGGTTAATAATATGGATAACAAAATCATTTTTAGACAGAAGAAAAAAAAATAGGTTGGTATAACATCAGATCAGATTAGTCCAACGTACCAAAACTGATACATTTTATCTATGTTAAAAACTAAAGTATATAATTTCAATTTAATCTTACCTACAAAGTTTCCAGACGTAGCAAAAGCCACGCTCATGACCCAAGCCGAGCGTAATGGGATTACCTGCACCTTATTACCGGTGTAAGTATCCCAAATAATCAATTTTCCATCCAAAGAACCGGTCACGCAATGTCTGCTGTCGCCACTATAGTGCACGGAATTGACTTTATTAATATGTCCTTTCAGCATCTTCCGTGTGATTAATTTTACTTTTGGAGGATCCGAAAGGCTACCGCAGATACTGTCCATAGTAACATCTGCCTGTTTTGTTTGGCTTTCCTATAAAAATAAATTAAACATGCAAAACAGCAATTTTATTTTAGATTAGACTTATTTTTCGCCCGACCTGCATATACAAATATCAACTTAAAATGTCTAAAATAACATACTCTCATTTCGCACTATGAGATGACAAGTGTCGTCACTTCCAAAATGAATTTTCAGGTTTTGGTTTTTGTTTTGCTGATTCTTATGTATATTTTAACTCCTTTAATCCTTTTTGCGTTTAGAATAAACCAATTTATTATTATTTAGAGAGGGGAGTTAGAGAAATAGTCTATTTTGACTATAAAAGTCATGGAACGCGGTAAAAAATGATCGATTTGATGTTTTTCGCGATCATCATACTTTTTTAAGTAACAATAAAACTCAAAACTCAAATAATTTTTGCCACACTTTTTTCAATTTTATACAAATCAGGCTGATAATTGCTACATGCTACCATCAATACGTCATCAAGGTGACAATCAGTAATCCAACTTCTATTCTATATACGTGTTCGCATATTTCATTTTGGAATAGGATGACAATTCAAAAATTGATGTTAGAACGTGAGTAGCAGCTGGGCATATTTTTGTAAAGTCTTGTATCTTGTCAGGGACTAATTTCCTGTGTCTCTTTAAAATTAACTTCCTAGTTTCGTATCATTCTTAAACTCTATAAAAGCATCAAATAACCTTGCATAATCATATCCCAATGTAGCTAATTGTGTTATAATTGCTGTTTCTACGTGCCAGGGATTTTCTACAAGCAATATATTATTCTTAATATAACCGTTAATTGAAGTATTTACTTACAATACTTCAATCAACGATAAAATGTAAATCCTGAAATCTGCTCTTTAATTTTTTGGGTATGGCAGCTAAATAATTTGAAAATATATAGTTTTCTCGACAAATTCTCAGGATTTTAAAATTTAGACAGCGAGATTTTAGTTCAGTTTTTTTCTCTCGCCAACCTCGAATAAAATTTTAGATATGTGGTGTTGCTGCTTAGGCGACGATTTGTAGTTACATACATAGTTATTTATTTATTAGATAGGTGCAATTATAGGATAAGGAGGACTAGTAATTAATAATCCTAATTATTTAATAAAAAAATTCGCACAATAATAATGGCTAGATATCGACACAACACACGCTACCCTAATTATTTATTTATTGGCCGATAATAACACATATATATATATATAATAACACATATATATATATATATATATATATATATAACTAATTAATTAATACAACACATACATTTTTTTTTTAGAAAAGCTGCTCGTTTTTTATAATTTACCTTTAACTGTTTATAAATATCCTCCAACTCTTTCCGCAACTCGAGCAATTCGGGATCGTTTTTGGGTGGCATCGTTACCTATTACGCGACAATACTAAGGACTACACTGGTACGTCGTATGCCGTGCGCTGCCAATATTTTAATCCCATTACAACTAATTGAATTGTTATATATGAGACCTTACAAAGTTTATCGGATATTGCCGTATTGATTTTTACTTTGTTTTATCTGGTTTTTTATGAAAGTTAATTACGCGTGCTCTTGTTAACATTTGGTGTTATTCAGTGCGTGGATGATGATGGTGGTGATGAACGCGCATACTGCTTGATGATAAAGTTCAATAATATATTGATACTCTTTTATCGCAGCAGAAAGAAGGGGGTAGCTCTAATCAAACTCAAACAAATGATAATATATTAATTTGGTTAGAATTAAGTAGTAGGCAAACTTTTTGAAATTATTAATTAACTTTAGACAATTGTTAGTTAATTAAATTGTACCTGTGACTGTTATAGAGAAATAATAATAATAAGCCCGGCTACTCGAAGAGAACCAGGTAAAACCTGTGATACAGAAAATAATAATAATTATTATTATAATAATAATAATAATAATAATAAATAAACACACACTACATCAGAGCTTCATCCTGTTGGTCCAGGTTAAGTTATTTTTCCCCAGTAATAGCTGGAAAAAGTGTAAAAAATCAGACATAATAATGTACAGCCTTATCCATATTGTATTGTGATTCCAGCCCCAACTAACAACAAATTCAAACACATGAACAGAGAAAGTACAAAAATTAGAACTATTTAGGCTGAAAGACCACAGTCGATGGCCTCTTGTACATGTATGTGTGTTACAATAAATTTATCTTCTTCTTCTAGAACTATTTGCGACTAAAATAAAATAAATTTGGCACCAAAATAAGAGTGATAGTAGTATACATATTGTAGCAGTCACTGGCGTAATTCCAATATCCCTACACTAATCACAAAATTAAAAAAAAATGCGAATCATGATTCATTTTAATCTAGAAAATTCTCAATGCAGCGTACATTCAATAACACCCTTGTCCGAGCCCACATAAGTTGTCTAACATCCCGAATCCCTGGTCCCGATATGGGTACATTTTTCTAGATATAAAATACCTGAGATTGAGCAATTCGGAAAATAAACAGAAATATATTAATAATTTTTGTTTCTTGCTCTAGCTGTTATGAGCATTGTGTATTGGGGGATATGTCTATTTCTTGAGAGATATGCCAAATAAAGGTCTTTTTTTTTAATAATATTAATAATAAAGCTGTATGGTGACCGGCTGAACAAAGAATAGCACCATGGAATCTCCTGCCTGTCGTATGAGGCGACTAACTGGAGCAGCATTCTACGCTGTCCTACTGCTCCTTTTCCGCATTCACAACCGTATCTTGAATCTTCTTATCTCCTCCAAAACCGGGAACATTTTTATGTTTTTTTGTTTAATCCCAAACGCTTACGAAACAGAATTAGACTTACCGATATCTGAATTATATTCTCGCACATTATATCGACACCAACATTTATCTCGACAGTTAAATTTCTTGAAACAAGGAATATCGTGTAATGTGGAAGCGAGTAGTGAAGGCCCTATGCTCCAGGAGTTACAAGATCCAAGAAGAATATGAACTTAAAAAATATTTAGCCGGATTCGTTGCGATCCTTAGATATATAGAAATATTTACGGGTGAGTGCAATTAGAAGATAATAAATAGAAGAATAATAAAATTGAGCAATGACAGCAAATATGAAATTACTTACCCTGAATTTAAAACTGCCATTTATAAAGCAGTTTGTATTACCGTTGATGCAAGTATTTCAATATACGGTATTCCCCAAGGATATTAAACTAGTTCAGCATCCACGGGTATTTCCAAGAATTTAAATTCTTAAATCATTCATTACATGAACTCTGTGTAAAACAATAAAACTTTCTTCTACACCGTTCAGCATCAATCGGCGACACTTTCGAATCTCGTAAATGATCAATTTATTTATTCTGTATTAACAAAACTAACTATAATTTTCTAAACAAATTTTTTTATATTTTGTACAGCAATTATATGCGTTTACAGTATGATAACTCAAAATGTACTGTAGGGAATTAAACGCCATATTTTTTGGGTAATTTTTTAACAGCGCATTTAATATTTTTAACTAATATTTGCGCTTACAGTGTAATGCGAAATTCAATATAGCAAACTAAATCAGATATATAATAGATGTATTTTGAAAGTATTGTGATTGAAATTGAATTTTGGCAAAATTTCTAAATAACATCTTTAATATTTTTATTTGCAATACTTGTATTGCAAACGAAAACGATCGACAACCACTCGTGTCGATCGTTTTCGTTTAACTCGTAAAATATTCACGATTTTAGTTCGTTCAATGATTGAATTTTGATTTATTCGTGTTTTTTAAGACTAGTAAACCGAAATTTCATATATATACGAGCTCAAATCGTGTCCATCTTATCTTCATGACATGAACTGTTTAAAACAATAATCTTCACAGCATCAATCGACAAGTCCCGTATAAAATCCATGTTTGGTTTATTGTACCATAAACACTTTTTACTCACGTCGTAAACCCGAAGGTCAACCGCCAAGAATACTCGGCATCATCTAATTAAAAGCATTATCATATTTCGTTACATGTATATAAAAAAACCAGTTGCTTATGTAAGCAGAAACAGAAAAATATAACGTGGTAGGACAATTTGCGCACTAGCCAATATTACCAATTAAAACGTTCGCATTCGCCAGGTTGAAATTAGAACGGTTTTTCCGTATTACGTATGTGTTTAGAACTTAACATTATTGTTTAATGTTTAGTGTAAATTGTGTTGTGGGATTAGAAACGCGACCGTTAGATTTGAGGAAGTAAAGCGCGCGCGTTGTTGTTTTTCTGTTATAGCGCTTTTCGGTGAATTTCACACTCGCCACCAATTTCTCGGTTCGCTGGGTGTAAAAGTGCACCACCGAAGTTTGAAACTATACGGGATTTCTTCGCGGCATTTGCTGACTAGATCTCGGAACGATATGAATCTTGTTGTTGTGGTGGTGCTGGTATTTATTAATTTAACGTGGGGAGCAGGTAAGCTGTTTAATTTTTGTTTCGATTTTCATGTTTTTATTGCCTTTAATTTCTATTTTTCATAATAATAAACTGTTTTATATATATATATATATATATATATATATATATATATATATATATATATATCCGCTGGCCTTTTCTACCACATTGTGGTGTAAAGGTTTGAATTGTTTCCATTCTCTTCTATTTATTGCCAGTTCTTTTGCTTCCTTCCAGTTTTTTCCTTTCCTTTCTAATAGTTCCGATATAGCTTCATCCCATTTTTTTACTTGGTCTTCCTTTTTTCTTGTTTTTGATTTTTGCTCTCCATATTCTTTTGGCTCGTGCTGTCTCTGCCATCCTAATTATGTGTCCCCACCATCCTAATTGTCTTTCCTCTATGTAATTTATTGTCGGCGTTACATTTAGTTCTATTCTTCATGTTGTCCTTTTTTGTCACTCCTCTAACTCTCCTCATATACTTCATTTCAACTGCTTGTATTTTGCTCTTTTGTGCTTTATTTAATGTCTCGCATCCGTATGTTAATATAGGTCTTATTATAGCTTTATATATTTTTATCTTCGTTTCTCTTGTTATTTCATTTTTGCTTATGAATTTTTTGTTCATAACATGATACACCTTCATTGTTTTTTCTACCCTGTTGTTGATCTCTATGTCTTGTTTCCCCATCGTCTCTATCAGTATTCCCAGGTATTTAAATACCTCCACTTGTTCTATAATTTCCCTCTCAATTTCTATACTTATTTCTCTAATAAACTGTTTTAACTTACCATTTACATTAGATTATAGTAATTAAAGAAAAAATATAAAAAATACATATTTCTGATTTGTTAAACGGTGCAAAATTAGATTTCTGTAGTAACATGATTCTAGTTTTCATTATGCATTTATAATCAAGAAAATTTCATGAATATTCTTTTATTCCCAGCGTCCTATAGAAAAAGAAACAACAATCTTCCAGCTCTCCCCCCAAGCATTTCTTCTTTAGTCCAGCTATATTCCAATATCCTACCCTGGATTTCCGTACTCCTCTCATCCCCTCTATCTACTACTACTATTTTTGTGTATATCATTCGTCGATGGAATTTAAATAAAGTATAACTTGGAACATTCAAAACTCTTGTTTCGGAAATTTTTTAAATAATGTGATATAGATAGAACATGAGATATTGTAATGAACACTAGCTACATATTTAAAACAATTTTGACCAGAACTTTGTGAAATATTGTATACATTTTTAATTCTTATTAATTTATTTATACCCTTTATAACCTTTACATGTATACTTCTGCCGAAATCAAGAACATTTTATACATACTTAATATGATAACTAGTGTTTCCTTATAAATAATAATTTTTTTTCAGATATAGAACAATGTGATACAGATTCTTGTGGTTCTTCCAAAGATAATGTTAGTTTCTATACACCAGATGCATTACACGTAGGTAAGTAACTGTCTAATAATTAGTTATATTTAAGTAATTAATATAATAAAAGCATTACCAGAAGGGAGATACTACGTGCTTACTTATTATACACGCGTCAGTTTGGGATGACGAATAGAGATAATCGCGTTTCTTGTGCGGAAATTAGGGAGTTTCTATATTTTGATATTTTTGGACAATAGCTGCGACACTAAGGAAACGATGTAAACGCATTCAATTTCACTGTTTTTTGGGCAAAAGGGATTAAGTCATCATTTTTACGAAAATAAGGTCTTTATGTCTTTTTAACCAAAAAATTCTGGGAGGTCCGATGCTCACAGAAAACCGCTGATATATGTGAATTTCAATAATTACTTGCAACCAACCAAAAAAGTCTGCTATTTCCATTGGTACAAACGGCTTGTAAACTTTACATTTCCTGATTAGCCCTTTTGCCCAAACACCAGTGATTGTATACTTTACATAACATTTCGGGGCGTGTTAAAACCCCCCATCAGATACGGCCCTGTGGCTATCGATTGTCATTGTGCCGTGTTGGTGATACCGTTGATTGAAGTATTTATAATACTTCAATACTTCAATCAACGGTGATACTTATGAGATGAATAACAATTTATAGATTTAATAGAATATGTAAAACATTAGAAAATACGGGGATATATCTTATAGATTTAACTGATAAAATTACTCCTAGATGAATACTGAAATTACTCATCCTCGTCGCTGAAGATGTCGCATGGCATCCAAACATTGTGCGCGCGCGACAGCAACAGCCTCACGCCGCCCCCACCCAACAGCTGGTCAGTAACAATAAAATGCTTGTGGGTGTCGGTAGTGCGTTTGGATGAGTTCGCGATCTGTGATTATTTTACGATTTTATACACAAGAATCATGACTCCTGCAGATTACATCGTCTGTACCTTTACATTATTAGTTATAAGTGTAACAGCCAGTGCCATTAATGCCGGTGAGTCACACCCAAGTGTTTATATTGGTATTGTTTATAGTGTATGACCCATTGGGCTTATTTTTAGCCCACGTTTACGACTTTGAACTATCGGGACAAATAGTATTAGTATATCACTATTTCATTTCTAATAATAAATAAGTTATTGGCAGTTTAACAATAATTAGGACTAATTAAAATTTATTAGTTTTTGTGTGTTAATTTATTTAAAATAACTGAATCTTGTATATATTATTTGGCAGAATTTAAACATTAATATTGTATTAAGATTCAATTATTTTAAATTAATATTTGTATTATTACTGTAAGAAATAAATAAGTTATTGGCACTTAAACAATAATTATTACTAATTAAAATTTATTAGTAAAGTTTTTTGTGTGTTAATTTATTTAAAATAATTTAATCTTATATATATTGTTCGGCAGAAATTAAACATTAATATTGTATTAAGATTATATTATTTTAAATTAATATTTGTATTATTACTGTAAGAAAGTAATAAGATGTTAAGAGTAATAATATTCAAAAACTAATATACAAACGAATAATTGAATTTTATCTTTGAAGAATAATTTAATATTTCATCAGAAAGTTTTGGTTAATACATTTTATAAAATATAATTTTATAAAATTTATAGATTTTTGACTAGAAAGTTTTGGTTAATACATTTTATAAAATATAATATTATAAAATGTATTAACCAAAACTTTCTGGTCAAAAATTAAATTATTCTTCAGAGATAAAATTCAATTACTCGTTTGTATATTAGTTTTTGAATATTATTACTCTTAAGATCTTATTACTTTACTACAGTAATAATACAAATATTAATATTTTTAATTTAAAAAAAAACGACCTTTATTTTGGCATATCCATCACCTCATCAATATAATACAATTCTCTGCAGACTAATTATATAATCTACAACAAACATGCCGTATTTTGATGAACATTTCAGAAAACGTGGATGAAAATTTCATCAAAATACATCATCAGCGTTTATCGGGTGTCCATTTCTTTATAGCAAGTATATTTTGAATTTTTGTATGTAAAAATTACACATATAAAAGCTGTAATACAAATTACACCCATTATAATTATACATTCTGTTTATAAGAAAACTGTATACAGCGTTACGTAATTAAAAATATATATATAATCAGTTGATGCTTCATGTTATTTAGAGCAAGTTAGATAATTAATACGAAGAACGCCTGTAATGATAATAGATTCAGCAGGGTCATGTGCAAGCTAGATAAATTTCTAATCAAAAGGAAGTAACCGGCAGCAGTTGGGTGGTTTGAAATGTTTATAGAATGATGTAATTGCCAGATGTGCATCACGCACAAATTAGTTCATTAATTTAACAGTCACACTTTTCAATTAGACTGCTGTGATTCACATTATCATACTGTGGAAGACATTACATTAAGATGTAACACAGTTTTCACAGTACATTCACATGCCTTTACTGTGAAAATACATAGCCCAACTTTTATGTACTTTTATCTTAAAAATGTGTCGTGAGCAACTTATTATCATTAGTGCTCTATCAAGTTGTCGGTAATCGGTTTCTAAGTTAAAACATTGCGAACGTTCAACCAAAATTGGCTTCGTGATTGAAAGGCCACCGGGCTAGAGTCGTATAAACATTGTTTATCTCTCTAAAAAATACAGTAATAATTTAAAAAGAGCATCAATTTTCTAAATGATTTACTTTGAAGAATGAATAATAGCGCAATATTGTAGTTGTATCTGTATTATGCATGTTTTAGTGCAGAACTGAATTATACAATCATAACTGCTACTTATTTTCTTTACATTTCTTTTATTATTATTTATATTTTTTAAACAAGTTAAGATTCGTTGGAGAAACCGGGCTTTAATTCCCCAAGATGGGTTTAGTGAGAATCAAGAACTTCGAGAATTTGAAATCGAGTACTGAAAACCGAGAGCCGAATCTCAATTGCCAAAATCGTCTCACGTAATTAATGGACGCCCTCTAACTCTAAGCACTTAGTTCTTCTTAATAATTTATTCGATAACAGATGTTCTCAAAATGCCCTATTACAAGTTAAAATAATTCTAGCCGATAGTAGGTAAAATAATGTAAAATAACGTCTGTTATTTTTTGTTGTAGAAAACGAAGAAATTCTAGTCTTTACTGTAGCTACAGAAGAAACAGACGGTTTCAGAAGGTACCTGCAAACTGCCAGCGAATATGGAATCTCGCCTAATATTTTGGGCATGGGGGAGGTGTGGAAAGGCGGCGAGAATATCAAATTACAAGCCGGGGGTGGTTGGAAGATTAATTTACTCAAAGAAGCGCTGAAGAAATACAAAGATCAACCCGATAAAATTGTGTTATTCACAGATGGGTATGTATAAAGGCCATGTACAAATTAAATAATATTTCTATTATGATACAACTTACCCCCTAGGAGAAAAGTTTAATACTATTTGGCGGCACCACATAAAAACTTTCATCCTAGGTAAGTTGTATCATTTTTATATATAACCACTCGAGATATTATGTGAATTCATCCTCACTAACTGATCTACACGGATGAGATCTAACAAGATCGAAATCTAGATATGTAGACACTAAGATGTAGATTCACACTTATATTTTTTATTTCTATTATGTTTTATAAAACAACATTTGCTACACATTGGCTACATATAATATATATATATATATATATATATATATATATATATATATATATATATATATATATATGGCGTTAGAGTAAAGTGTACTCAAATTAAAAAATAGCGTTTTATTGCTGCACCACCCCAAAACTATTAAAAAACGTTCGTTTTTTAATCGGTTTCCACTTTGAATACAACAGCAAAATAATCTCTCTCTCTCTCTTTCTCTCTCTCTCTCTCTCTCTCTATATATATATATATATATATATATATATATATATATATATAATTTGTATACTGAAGCTCATTTCACTTTATAGGATATAATCACGGTTCGTATACTCTACGTATATTCCACGGACCGTGGGATATAATATCTATATATATATATATTTCAGATACGACGTAATATTCCTCTCAAATCTGCACCATATACTAACTACATTTAAAAAGACTGATGCACGCGTACTCTTTGGCGCAGAGAGCGCCTGCTGGCCAGATAAAACTCTGGCAACAAAATATCCTGAAGTTAAAGTTGGGAAACCATATTTGAACTCTGGATTATATATGGGATATATAAGTGATATAATAAAACTACTAGAGAGGTCAGAAATAGGCGACACTGAGGACGACCAGTTGTTCTTCACACACGCCTATTTAGATGAGAAATTCCGCAACCAAATCAAGTTTAAATTGGACCACACCAGCGAGATCTTTCAAAATCTAAATGGAGCAGTCAGTAAGTGATATTTAACATCTATTTTATATTATCTTATTATGCGTGCGAAGATGGCATTTTTGAAATCGTTACAAATGTCGCAATTGCTCCTATCGCAGAATATAATAGAATAAAGATAAATCATTTGTATAAGATGAATCAAAACGACAACGAAATTATTAATATTCTTATTTGAGTTCTTCAAGGATTTCAAACTATAAAATACCTGTAATCTGTAATAATCGTGTAAAATTGGAATCAAGCATTAGATTTGAGATTCTAAAAGTTATATTTATACGATTGAATGCTCTTATTAAATAAAACGGGTTTATATCATAATACCGACATATATGATACCGAAATATATAATACAGACTTAATAATAATACTGACATTCAAAATACACTCAAAATACCGATGATATCGAAATACCCAAAGTATCGAAATACCGGCATTCGAAATACCAACAGAATTGAAATAACGACATACATAATACCGACAGTATAGAAATCCAGACAGTATCAAAATACCGACAGTATCGAAATACCGACATTCATAATACCGTCAGTATCAAAATACAAACAGTATTAAAATACCAACAGTATCGAAACACCGACATCCATAATAGCGACAGCACCGAAATACAGATAGTATCAAAATACCGACATTCAAATCCCGATATTATAAAGCCCCAGGGCGAAGGTCTGGTATTTTGTAGAATTATTTAATTTCGATACTGTCGGGATTTTGAATGTTGGTATTTCGAAACTATCAGGATTTTGAATGTTGGATTTCGATACTGTCACTATTTTGAATGTTGGTATTTTGATCTGTCAGGATTTTGAATGTTAGCATTTCGTTACGGTCGGGATTTTGGATATCGTTATTTCGATACTATCAGAATTTTGATTGTCAGTGTTGCGATAGTGTCGGAATTCCGATACTGTCGGGATTTTGAATGTCTGTATTACGATACTATCGGATTCTGATACTGTCGGGATTTTGAATGTCGTCAGATTCTTGCTTGTCGGTATTGGGATACTCCGGGTGTTTCGATACTGTCGGAATCGTGCTTGTCTGTATTGTGATATTCCCGGTATTTCGATACTATCCGGATTTTGAATGTCGGTATTTCGATGTTGTCAGGATTGTGAACATTGGTATTTCGATACTGCCGGGATTTTGGATGTTGGTATTTCGATGCTGTCGGTATTGCAATACTGTCGGGATTCCGATACTGTCGGGATTCCGATACTGTCGGGATTCCGATACTGTCGGGATTCCGATACTGTCGGGATTCCGATACTGTCGGGATTCCGATACTGTCGGGATTTTGAATGTCGGTATTGCGATACTGTCGGAATTACGTATACTGTCGAGATTTTGGATACTCTCGGGTTTTTGAATGTCGGTATTGCGATACTATCGGGATTCCGATACTGTCGGTATTTCGATTCTGTCGGAATCTTACTATCAAGATTTTTAATGTCTGTATTGCAAAACTGCCTGAATTTTGGATTTTGTATTATGATACTATCGGGATTTTGAATGTAGATTTTAAATGTAGATTATTGACACTGTCGGGATTTTGCTTGATGGTTTGCGATACTGTTGGAATTCCAATACGATCGGGATTTAGAATGTCGGTATTTTTAATATCGGCATTGCGATACTGTCGGTATTTAGCTACTGTCGGCATTTTGTATCTTTACTTTACTGTCGGTGTTATGAATGTCTTGGACGTTGATGTGTTGAACATCAACGAAATAAAACTATATTATTGAATTTGTTTGTAGGTGAAATTGAAATAAATCCTGATGACAACAAGGAGCAAACACAGTTTTTCGTAACAAACTTTCTAACGCAAACACGCCCACTGATTTTACACGGAAATGGTCCTTCTAAAATTCACCTGAATGCGTTCGCTAATTATTTGGCGAAAGCCTGGAATCCCCAAAACGGATGCGTGCATTGCGAACATAGTCATATTACTTTGGAACATGTAGCTGATAGGAACTTGCCAACTGTTTTTTTGGCGATATTTGTGGAAGCTGCTACACCGTTCTTTGAGGAACTGTTGCTTAAAGTGCACTCACTTGTGTATCCCAAAAACAAGATTCACCTATTTATACACAATAATGTAAGTAATTCTAATAAATCTAAATTCGTTTTCAGAAGTTAAAATGGTTCATTAAATGATCTTAAAAATGCATTTAAAAAATCAAAATTCTCATATAACATTTAATTTACATTCATTTGATGTATATAATTATAGTTATGTTATATCAATTTTTAAAGTATCCAACTCGCGGGATTTTGAATGTCGGTATTTGGGTACTCGCGGGATTTTGAATGTCGGTATTTGGATACTCTCGGGATTTTGAATGTCTGTATTTGGATACTCGCCGGATTTTGAATATTATTTATATTTCCCTTATTACTTAACAAACGGCATTATTACACAATTATAATATCGAGTTTATTGGATTAATTATTCTGTTATCAATGAATTTATCATTTCAGGCCAAATACCATATTGATCATGTAAATACATTTATTGAAACATATCGCGAAGAATATTCAAGTGTGAAGCAAATTACACCTGATGATGGTGTTAATGAATGGACAGCAAGAGATTTATCACTGTAAGTATTATCTTTAAAATATTAGGTTTAAATTTTATTTTTCACTTTAGTAACTTCTATTTTTGGTTATATCTTTTAAATTTTAAATGAGTAGGTTCAGGAATAAGTGGAGGGCGCATTGGTATAATATACCGTCATAAAATAAATACATATACACGAAAAACAGCTCATTTAAAACTCTTGAAGAGCTGCAACCCACTAAAGATACCATATCAATCAAATGAACTAAAAAATGTGTTATTATTTGATATATAAAGATGATATAAAATTGCTCAAAGAATTTTTAATTATTTACTACAATGTGGTGTAAAAAAATTAATTAATATCTTATAACCCATATTATAATGACTTTGGAATCGCCCTCACGTTCTTAGAATACATGTTCCTTTCTCCCTTTTCACCCTTACCAAATTTCGTATTTGCTTGCTTTTCTTCCTTGTCCACATCATATTTCGTATTTGCTTGCTTTTCTTTCCTTTCCACACCATATTTCGTATTTACTTGCTTTTCTTTCCTTTCCACATCATATTTCGTATTTCCTTGCGTTTCTTTCCTTTCCACACCATATTTCGTATTTGCTTGCTTTTCTTTCCTTTCTTTCGTGCCATATCTATATATGTCACGTCAAATAATAACAAATTACGAATTGCAAACAGCTCAGTGGCCTAGTGGTTAGAGGCGCGGTCAGTTTTGTATTGAGCATTGGGGAACGTGAGTTCAAACCCCAGCGCGGTGAATTTTCGCGAATCAGTTTTCAGAGGTTTTCTGTTAAGTTAAAGTAAATATCGATTGTGATTAACTCCTCTAAGCTTCTCCCTTTACCGGCGGAAAAGCCTTATGGCTGATAGCCCTATATAGATTTTTTTAATAACAAATTTCATTGAAAAATTATATTTTGTCTAATCACTACCTTTATAATTTTAATCCAAAGATGTATAATGATTTCAAAATAAATACAATATATTCTTTAGTTCAATCATTCAAATTTTGACAACCATGGTCGCATAGTCACGCACTGCAAAGGCTTTATTTGATTATGTTATAGAACGCCCGTTTTTTACTTTATATTTTTTTGCAGTGATCAATGTCTAATGAAGAAGTGTGACTACTACTTCACATTGGATGCCATTGCTCATATAGATAACCCTTACACATTGAAATTGCTTATTGAGCAGAATAGAACTGTAGTAGCTCCCATGCTGGCTCGACCTGGAAAAGCTTGGAGTAATTTCTGGGGAGCTCTAACAACTGATGGTTTCTACGCGAGATCCAATGATTATTTGGACATAGTTCATAGTGAAAAACGGTAAGTGAAAAACAATGTTACGATTATTATATTTTGGAAATGTGTACGTATAGGGGTTGCAATTCAAAAATTGTGATCAGACTACTATATACCTATAATGGATGCACTCTTTAATACATTTAGAACGAATGTTGGCAAAAATTGAAGAGTAAATGACTGAATACAGTTATCTATTCTCAAAAGGTATACACTTCTTGCTTGAACAGTAGTTCAAGAAGGATTTTGTTGAACAAATTTTTGAGAGAATTGAATTATTTCACATGTCTAATCAGATTTGTCTTTGTAGACCCACACATTCATGAAGAAAGCTTCTTTTTATTTAATATGTGCCTTTTTTAAAGTATGACTTTTTTTAAATATGACTTTTTAAATGTTACCAATATAATTCTGCAACAAGTGTAGTTATGTAGCCAAACAATTTTTTTCACTTAAATGCCCCTTTTCACTGATGGCATCATAATGCTTTGTGTGTATGCTTCTTATTACTTATTTTGCCACAATAAGTAATATAATGGACAATTTTCTTCTGATATTTCACCCACCATCACTTTTGACATTACTTACATTTATCGCATCACTTCAACCAAGTTTTATGTTTTTAATCAATTTAATCTGAAATAATACATCTTAATCTGCACAATACATATTTTAATGGCTTTTGAATCGCCCTCACATTCTTAGAATACATATTCCTTTCTCCCTTTTTCCTTATTACTTTCTTTAATTTTTTTCGTACTTCCTTCGTCCGTTGTATATTCATCGCTTTCCATTTTGACGTGATTTATTTTACTGATTGATTGACAGTGAGGGCCTGTCAATAAATCAGTAAAATATTTGTTAAATTAAACAAGGGTTTTGGTTTCCTGACTTGTCTCTCTATTAGTTTTGGCGAAAATATTACCTCTAAACTATTAAATTAAACATTATCCAGGATTATGTGTCTTTTGGGAAATGAGTATATATTTTTATTTAGAGACAATATTTATAATCTCTAGTTTTCTATAGTTTCCACTATTATCTACTTTTGAAGTGGTTAAAGAATAATATAGTAGGTAAAAAATGTAATTTGTATACAAACTAAACACAGCAAACTATTGCCATTAATTACAAAAAGTAATATATAATAATACATAAAGAACAATAAATAAAATCAGTCGAAAGCAATGCTGAAATCCGTCTTGAATGATCTACGGTCAATAGAGTACATATTATCGGCGGTACATTCATAAACGCCAGCATCCATTTGGGTAGCCGGATCTATCTCCAATTTGCTTTTCACTTTGTCGGTTCCAATACGCCACTCATGTACCTAAAATTATTAACAAAATAAAATAAATTAGTGGATTAATTAAAATGTCGTCTAATTAAAAAAAAAATAAAGAATTGATTAATATTCGTATATAGTAATATTAGTAATTTGTAAATTTACTAAATGTCCTCAACTATACAGGATAACCATAAAATCTTCCATTTTACGATCATCCTGTACCCTGGATGATCGTAAAATGGAAGATTTTATGTTTATCCTGTATTGTTGAGGACATTAGTAAATTTACAAAATATTAAAATTTAAATATTACTGAAATATAATTTATGATAATAATAAGTTTCTATTATTTTGCAGCATATGTAAATAAATGTGATCTGATTTCTATAAAAAAAATGTAATAGTGTAAAGTCTAGGTTTCCTAGAAAGCGGTGTCGACAAAAGCGGCCGTATTTCACGTCATTTCGATGTCACACATTTCTTTTATGTATTTTTAAATAAATCTGGTAATCCAGAGAGCGGTATACTTCAAAGTATTGAGAAAATTATAATGGAATCTGTTGAGTTATTTAAATTACATGTACTTAAAACGTATCTTGTAATGTGCAAATGACTTCAAAAACGGCCGTATTTATCGACACCGTTTGCTAGGAAATCAGGACTTAAGCATGCATATAAACTTACGTTCAAATAGAGATGTGTGAATATTTCAGCCCCATCTTTGTACCAAGTAACGTGCGGTCGCGGGTTACCCTTTGCTACACACAGGAACGCAATTTTATGTCCCAAAACGTATTCATAATCAAAATGCGAGGCCAGGGTAATCTTAGCGCCCTAAAATAAATGAGATCACATTTAATTAATAATAACATACGTTTCCACTTATAAATTTTCATCATCTATTTTCTTGTTACAATTACTCACATTATTGTTGTTGTAGTACTGATCGGACTCCGGATCCCTATATTTTCCAGTTATGGGTAAACCAATTTGAAACTAAAACAGATGAAATAAATATTATCACTTTTTGCAGAAATACTTGATTGTCTATTTTTGTCTACTCTTCCATATTTGCTGCATTCTCGAAATTTCTTTCGATTATTTTAATAGTGTTTCAAACATTGATAGTCTAATAGTATCCTGACAAAAGAATTTATTGATAATTTGCACTGAATTCTACAAAAAAACTATTACAAATCTTCATTTATATAATATTTCTATTCTCGAAATTTCTTTCAATTATTTTAATAGTGTTTCAAACTTTGATAGTCTGATAATATCCTGACAAATGTTTTTATTGATAATTTGCACTGAATTCTTCAAAAAAACTATTACAAATCTTCATTTATATAATATTTTTATTCTCGAAATTTCTTTCAATTATTTTAATAGTGTTTCAAACATTAATAGTCTGATAGTATCCAGACAAAAAAAATTATTGATAATTTTCTTTGAATTCTTCAAAAAACTATTACAAATCTTCATTTCTATAATATTTATATTCTCGAAATTTCTTTCAATTATTTTAATAGTGTTTCAAACTTTGATAGTGTGATAGTATCTTGACAATTTTTTATTGATAATTTGCACTGAATTCTTCAAAAACTATTACAAATCTTCATTTATATAATATTTATATTCTCGAAATTTCTTTCAATTATTTTAATAGTGTTTCAAACATTAATAGTCTGATAGTATCATGACAAAAAAAAATTATTGATAATTTGCACTGAATTCTTCAAAAAACTATTACAAATCTTCATTTATATAATATTTATATTCTCGAAATTTCTTTCAATTATTTTAATAGCGTTTCAAACATTAATAGTCTGATAGTATCCTGACAAAAAAAATTATTGATAATTTGCTTTGAATTCTTCAAAAAACTGTTACAAATCATATAGTGAAATCTTCAACGAAATAAAATACAAATCTTAATGAATGTATCAACATAAAATGTCACTAAACAATTAACATTTGGAATATATTTATGAAACTACAACAATTCTACAACAATACATCACAACAATACATCAAAAATAATAATCACATAACTGGTGACATAAAGTCAGACTTTTGTAATGCTAACAGGTAACAAATATCTACTCATGACATTTACATGTCAAGTGTGTTATCAAGATAAATTATTACATTTTTGTAAATTATTATTATATTTCTTCCTAAATATAATAATATAATATATTATCCCAACATAGATAAACTCCAAAATGTGTAATGAAGACAACCAAACTGTTGTTTATACTAAACACATATTTTGGATTTTCAGTTCCAAACATTGAAAGAGGAATCTATCACTGTGTATGTAACAAAAATCAGAGGTAATCTTTTTCTTCTTTTGGTGTTCGCACGATTTTGCCATTGGTATCTTTTAAAATATATCATAGGTTCAGTATCAAACTGAATAATTTTACATAAAATTTGCATTAAACAGCTACAGTTGTGAATATATTAATGAAAATGAATTTTTCAATCAATCAAACTAACACAAATATAAATTCAAGTATCAAACTGAATCCTTCAAATCACAACCATTACCTTTGATTTCGTGCGCGACCTTGTTCTCCCCCTTCGGGCCAGCGAGACGTGCATATTCACTAGTAGGACGAGCAGGACGATGGACATGGCAAATTTCATATCTTTCTTTTTTTCTGCCAGCGATGTTTTTATTTCACTTGGACTGGTGTTATGCAATTGGCAGGCGTCGTTGGGCCTCCTGCGCGGTAGACTGCGGACCCCCTTCGTCGAGTACAATTGTAACAATTTGGCTCAATTTATAAATATTTTCAATTGGCGTAAATTGGTGCTATCCTATATTGATAGGCCTTATCAAATGTTGAGATTTAAATCGGTGCAATTTAAACTTATAAACAATATGTTTAGCGGTGCGCAAGTAGCTAAATTTTCCTTTCACAAACATAACGATGTGTTGACGACTATATATAAACAAATAGGTCGACATTTTTAAAAACGTACCCTTTTTTAAAGAAATAATGAACACAAAATATTTAGCAACTACACTGTTTTATCAAAAATAGTTTTCAGTATTCATAATAAATACAGAAAACTAACTATTTTTGATAAAATAGCGGAGTTGCTAATATTTTTTGTTCATTATTTCTTTAAAAATGGTTCGTAGTCAGACATTTTTGAAATGCCTTTGCTTATCATAATCACGGTGATGTAGCATAAAGTAATTTAGTTACTTAATTATAATTGTATAAATCATATTTTATATATAATAAAACGTTTATCACAATCTAAAATTCATTCAATAAAACATTTAGAAACTAATAAGTTTTAACGTATGTATTTGATTTATATTCTTGAATCAAGGGTAGTTTTAAATTTTCAATTCAACTCTATATATTTCAATAATAATAATAATAATACAATATAATAATAGAATATAATAATACAATATAATAATACAATATAATAATACAATATCATAATACAATATAATAATACAATATAATAATACAATACAATAATACAATACAATAATACAAATATATAGTACACTGTATAAAATTCACGAGTGTACCTGCTTGCAATAAAATAAAAATAATCCATTCATGTATTTAAAATAAAATTTTAATATTAATTATTATCAGACATTACTGTGAAATTTACAGCAATGTCTTCAAAAAGGAATCCAGTTATTTACTAAGCTTTACACATGGTTAAAATAGGCATTTCGTGGTTGATCGGATTCAATCGCCACAAAAAACGATTCAAACTTAATAAGTTTTATTTAAATTTTATAGCTCATCCAAGAAATATTCGAAGCAAGTTAACTTTAACTTTCATAAAAATCGTTAGATGCATTCGCCACAATAACGAAGCAAACTTAAAAAGTTTTACTTAAATTATATAACTCCCTAAAAAATTATTTTAAGGAAACTAACTTTCAAAAGTTAACTTTTCTTTAAAAAATACGCCACATAAACGAATCAAAGTTTTATTTTAACATAAAAATTAAACTTTTATTTATTTATGTGGCGTATTTTTTAAATAAAAGTTAACTTTTGAAAGTTAGCTTCTTTCAAATAATTTTTTAGGGAGTTATATAATTTAAGTACAACTTTTTTTGTCTAATCAAAGTTTTATTTTAAAATTAAAATAAAACTTTTATTCGTTTATGTGGCGTATTTTTTAAAGAAAAGTTAACTTTTGAAAGTTAGCTTCCTTCAAATAATTTTTTAGGGAGTTATATAATTTAAGTAAAACTTTTTATGTTTGCTTCGTTATTGTGGCGAATACATTTAACGATTTTTATGAAACTTAAATTTAACTTCCTTCGAATATTTTTTGTATGAGCTAAAAAAATAGCTCATCTAAAAAATCTTCAATTTTCTTGAGTTAGATTTTCATAAAAATCGTTTTAGATTTTAATTATGTTTTATTTTTAATTATGCTTTATACATATAAATATGAAGCAAAACTAAAATATGCAATGATATTGTAAATTTTTTCAGCTAATATATGAATCTATTCAAAAACAGCTTTATTTGATGAAATATGCCCTAACAAATTAGCATGGGAGAGATTTGTATCCATTATATTTCCTAATCAGACATGCCAAAATACATACTGTTTAATTTTTGATTGCACTAATATTAAACTATGCAATCTTACATTCTCAGATGTCCATTTTACTACAATTAACATTTTAGTTAATATGGGTCTGTCATATCGAATAATTTTATTTTTTAGAATCCAACTATAATTTTAATGAATTCAAATAAAATTGTCATATATTATTTTTAAAAAAAACCAAAATCTTTATTGTTATAATTTCCAAAATTAAAAATTGTCAATATCAGGAATATAGCCATTTTAAAATAAAACACTGTTTTTTAATTAAAAGAAAGAGATCTATTTATGTGATTATTTGTATATAACAGGTTTAAATAATTAGCTTAATTAGTATGTAAGCATAACATAGTCTGTACGAAAGCTTCTTATATCAATGGCATATTTGTTGTTTGCTTGGCACTCGTAATATCCTGCGTCCTTTTGGGTGGTAGGGTCGATTTCCATTTTGCTCTTGATGGTGTCATTACCAATTGGCCATTCATGTACCTATAAGAAATTCGTACAATTTGTTTTTATGGTCTATTATAAAATAAAACGTTGGTCAATTAGAGTGAATCGATAAATAATGGCCACATGGAAAACATGTACAAAACATTATGACTACACAGCACACACAAAAATCAGCATTACAATATATAAAAAATGGCCACATGGCAAGAATATACAAAAAATTATGACACAAAAATAATGATGCTGATGAAAAATAAGTTGAGAATCATTGAGGTATAGTTTACTCAATTATTCTAAACTTATTTCTCATCATAGTTTACTTTTTATAATGTGTAATTTATTAATTTCAGTTATATTCGTTATAACTGAAAATTTTATACAACATAGAACTTATAGTGAATTATTATTTTTTCAATATTTTCCACAAAAACATACTTTACCTCAATCGAATGTATATTTTGAAAAATTGACACAGAAAGGTGTCATTTGATGATACTATTTTTTCATATCTTATATTATATATTTCGCGTATTTTAATACACGAAATAATAAATAAGAATTTTCTACAAAATTGATAATAATATTTGTTTAAAAATCGGAAAATTGTACTTTCCTCCGGCCGGTTTCAACCAAAAACTAATCAAGTGAGTTACATGAGGTAATGGGAAGAGGAACTTATTTTTCATCATGGTTTACTTTTTATAATTCAAACATTTATCCGCAGGCTAACAATAAGAAACATATTTAAAGAACGTCTTAGTTGTATACATTCGTAAAAGTGGGCGGATTACTTAAAAGGTCGTTTTAGACAAGACAATTTCTTAGCTCAAAAGTTGTTCAAGAATTCATATATCTTCCTCCCATACAATTTGTCCTTGAGAAATAGGACGCGTTTTATTTTTCCATTCGATCTACCATCCAATTCAACATTTAAAATAATTCGCTGTATGATACGAGACAATTTAGATTGTCTCGCATCTTGACTAACTTTTGAGTCAAGAATTGTCTTGTCTAAAACGACCTTAACTTTTGGGTCAAGAAATTGTCTTGTCTAAAACGACCTTAAGAATCTCCGTGGCACCGTGTTTGAGAATCACTATTATAACTTATAGCTTAAAAATTAAATGATGAAACCATGTTTTTAAAGCTGTCGGAAAACAAGTTTTTTTATAACTATCAAGAGTTTCTTCAGTATTTAAAAATAATAAGAGGTAATTAACAAAAATCTTACCTGAAAGAAATTATGCGCATATAATTCAATCCCATCTTTAAACCAGACTATTTCCGGTCTCGGATATCCTGTGAAACCCTCAAAATTAAAAACATTCATCAATTATATTTCAAAAATACGTACCAGTAGCCATGCAGAAAAACGTAATCTTCCTCCCTAACATATAATCAAATTCGAAGTGGCTGGATTTGACGATTTTGGCCCCCTGCAAAACGATACAAATACAACACCCGCATTAAATAATTCAACACTTACATCCTTGTTATCATAATAGCTCGCAGAATCTGGATCTCGATGTCGAATAATCACCGGTATTCGCGAATTAAAAATTCTCCCACGTCCCCTCTGCCTGCCTGCAATCATTTATTAGGGCTTTCACGTTTAAATTATATACCACTTACTCCGACTTGATCCCCTCGCAGCAAACCCCTCGTGCGCGCACGCCATTACAATTAAAACCGCCAAAAGACGCATTTTGAACGTGCCAACCAACACGCTGGCTGGGTTATTTGCAACACTCAGTCTACGCACTCATATTGTAAACATTTATTACACTTGTTTTAACCGCGCGAATTACAAACAGGGGCTTAATACGATAATTGATATTAAAATAGGGGTCAATGTTAAACCTCTCAATGGCTACGATATTGAGTGGTGCTTGTAGGAATGATGATGGATTGTTGCTGTCAACGTGCGTGGTTTATTGTTTTAGGGGCTTGTGGAATGTTCCGTTTATTACAAACTGCTATCTCGTCAATGCCACGCTTTTGGAGAAATATGATCGCACCAAGATACACTACTCGAGGAGTAATTTGGATGCGGATATGGCGTTTTGTGCCAATTTGAGGGACTTGGATGTATTTTTGTATGTGAGCAATCGAATTGATTTCGGGCATTTGATTAATCCGGAGACGTTTGATACCACACTAGCTGTGCCGGATATGTATCAGATATTCGAGAATCAGAAGGATTGGGAAAATAGGTATATTCATAAGGACTTCGCGGAGAATTTGAATCCGGAAAAGAAGACTGAACAAGTAAGTTTTGTAATACCATATTTACTCTATGCACTAGGTATATAAACTATTTTGAAACATTATGCGCACGGCCAAATATTAAGTTTACAACATTACAGAACTGGTATGCAAACTTTATCATTTAATTTACAAACATAATTAATTATTATTATTTTTTTTAGTCTAATATTAATTCCTATTTATTGTCTACCATCTTTCTATTTCTACTTCTATTTTGTTTTTACTTGTTTATGTCCTACATTTATATCTCTATGTGCCTTCTATTAAGGTCGTTTTAGACAATTTCTTAGCTCAAAAGTTGCTCAAGAAATGAATTCATATATCCTCCTCCCATACAATTTGTCCTTGACAAATAGAACGCGTTATATTTTTCCATTTGATCTACCATCCAATTCAATATTTCAAATAATTTGCTGTATGTATGATACGAGACAATTTAGATTGTGTCGCATCTTGACTAACTTTTGAGTCAAGAAATTGTCTTCTCTAAAACGACTTTTAGTTCCTATCATCACTTTTATTTTCTTTATATTCAATTTCATTCAGTATTTCTATAGCACTATGTTTTTTCTCTCTTTTTCGATCATTATTATATCATCGGCAAAAGCTCCTTCTGAGATAGTTATTTTTTGAAGATATCTATATCTCACATTAGCCGGTTATTTGTACATTTGTTACTTTCTGAAGACAGCATAGATATGGCACTTAGTAGTAGCATATTTTCTATTATTGGCCTTAATTTTCTGTTTATAATTTGTTAGTATATTTAATATATACATTAATTTTAGCCTTGCCCTGATGTCTACTGGTTCCCAATTGTAAGTCCAAATTTTAACAAAGACCTGATACACATGATGGAGTCATTCGGTAAGTGGTCTGATGGTAAAAACTCAGACACCCGCCTGGAAGGCGGTTATGAAGCCGTTCCCACTCGTGACATCCATATGAATCAAGTTGGATGGGAACGCCACTGGTTATACTTCCTACAAGAATATGTACGACCATTGCAAGAACATGTGTTCATCGGTTACAACCACGACCCACCCCACTCCCTGATGAATTTTGTTGTTAGGTACCGTCCGGACGAACAGCCTTTCCTACGCCCACACCACGACAGCTCAACCTACACCATAAACATAGCTTTAAACGAACGTGGTGTGGATTATGAGGGAGGTGGTTGTAAGTTTATTAGGTACAATTGCAGCGTTGTTGATACCAAACCGGGTTGGATGTTGATGCACCCTGGTCGACTGACTCATTACCATGAAGGTTTACTCGTTACAAAGGGTACTAGGTATATTATGATTGCATTTATTGACCCGTAAATACTAAAATAACTTGTGTTCGATATTTTTTAAATACTTAATTCTGGGTTTCTGCATTTAACTCGTTACTACTTTTATTAAATTGCAGTATTAACTAAAGCCATTACAAAAGGTGGATTTATATAGACACTAATAAGAAATGATAATTAAAATAAGATAGAAGATTGAAAAAAAAACAGTGGAAATAATAACTTAGTTTCAATACTTTTTGCTCACAAAATAAGAATATTTGCCTATATAAAAGTTTTCTTTCCAGTCTATCTTCAGTATTATATATTCTAGTACTGTAGGCCTAGTAGGCTTTCCTTTCTGTCATTTAAATTTCTAAAAAAAAAAATAGAAATGATAATTAAAATAAAACAGAAGACACGCCGATGTAGAGAACCACTGCACTACATCGGCTTTATGAGCGGGCAGACCGGGTAGTCGGTACCATAGAGAACCCAATGGTCGGTACTATAGAAACCCCAATGGTCGCTACCATAAAGAACAAATGTCGGTACCATAGAGAACCCAATGGTCAGTACCATAGAGAACCCAATGGTCGGTACCATTTGTTGTTGGGTTACAATTAACGACACAAGTAGTCGCATACACTAGATACGCGGCATAAGGTCCCGATGGTAGATAGCCAGTTACAGAATTATGACAAATAGAGTAACTACTACAAAGACAGAAGACATTAGTGGAAGTAATTATTAATTTAATTTTGTTCATGAAAAACATGATTTGCTTATAAAAACACTTTTTCTTTCTTTCATCAATATTTGCTTCTACGACAAATTTCTTTCCAAACTTCAGTATTATATATTGTAGCACTGCAAGCCAAATAGGACTATGGCTTTGTGTATTACTTTCTTCTTATTTTATTTATTATTTCTTATTTTATGTCAGTATTACTCCACCTTCATACTAGATAGCATTTGAAATCCTAATTGTTATATTTTCGATTATTTAGTTTTAATAAGATTAAATTATATAGCCATGTTGACCAGTGCGTAAATATGAATTAAGTTTCATTCGAATTTTATATTATTAAGTGTCTATGTAATATAAACATTTTATACAAAAAATATACTTGTAATGTTTTAGTAATCTCTATTTATAATATTGATGCTATTTTTAAAATAATGTCCTGTTCATTTCAAAGTATTATCCTCGTACTCATAAACGACTGTTAAACAATAACTCTCCTTTAAATGCAAAGTATATATATATATATATATATATATATATATATATATATATATATATATAATTTAATAAGTTGTATAACTTCATGCCGGAGACATGTAGTTGAGTTGTAGTTATAACTTCACCACGGATGCTTGCTCTTGAATAACTTCACTCCGGATGCTTGCGCTTGAATAACTTCACTCCGGATGCTTGCGCTTGTATAACTTCACGCTGAATGCTTGCGCTTGTATAACTTCACGCCGGATACATACTGCTGTATAACTTCACATTAAAGGCTGTCATATCATTTGAACTACTACGAGAATTAATTTCACTTTATTTTAAAAGTTGATTAGAACTACTAAATAAATGTGTTGTATTTCTGCTTCAAATTCACTAGTTGTGATGGTCCGATGTATATATTCTTTGATATTGTCGATGGTTCATTTATTTTTACTCGTCAGCGTTTATGAAAGAAAACTATAACTATAAAAATCGCTGGATGCATGCGATTGTATAACTTCACACCGGATGCATGCGGTTGTATAACTACACGCCAGATGCATACCGCTGTATAACTTCACATTACGAGCTGCAATGTTATTTGAACTACTGCAAAAACAAATTTGGCATTACTTTAAACGATGATTTGAACTACTAAATAAATGAATTATATTTCTATTTCAAATTCATTATTAGCTATATTATCTCATGATTAATCAATGATTATATTGTGTGATGTTATCGATTTAGATTTAGCTCAATTTATTTGATTAATCACCGTTGATAAAGGAAATCACTATAAACAGTAGCGCCACCTACAATTAACTAGCGACTTTAATCTAAATTATCTTGGCTTCAAAATCACTAGTAGTGACATCTAAATTCACTACAATTAATCTGCAAATAGGCAACGTTGCGATGTTTTGTTGGTTGCCTGGAAAAATTTTGACTGCTTATATGTCATTTCATCACAAGTTTAAATAAGTGACATTTGTGTTATATTTTTTACAGGCCGATTTACCCATATTAAACTTATACAACAGCCCTAATACATGGAAATGCAATAAAACTTCCTACCGGCGATTCACATGGAACATTTACTGCGGGGCAAGTTCGGGTGAGTTATTTATGTAATAGCGGTTTTAAGGTTATAAGCTCATATCTTCTATTTTATTTGATTTCAATGATTAGAACGTATCCAACATACTAGATACTCATGTTAAGCAGTTGTGGTTACCATTTATGATGTATTCAACATATTCTACCTATATGATCTTTTCTTCGATACAGATTTTTTAAGTATTACATTTTTGAAAATCAACAATTTGATGGAATTGGGCTGTACTTCATGAAACTGCATTTTAAATATATAAGTAAAATCTTTCAAAATAACGTTCACAGCTAACAATAAAGCAGTGTGACATTCTATTGCAAAGGTTTTGAAAAAAGCTCAGTGCAATTCCACAATGTGTGCCTAATTAAAAGCTCTTTTCTTTAGCCATTTGTAAATCCAAGACCTCTGCCATCCTCATCCCACCATCCCTCTACATTCTATCTATTTTTTTCCAACTATCCTGTAGACCACTTTTGTCTGGGCCAAAATAATTCACCCACAATTTGTAGTGTATATAGTGACTTATCATATAATTATATATAATAGTTATGGGTTCAATAACTATTGATAGATTTATGGAACGTCAGTGAATACAGGGGTATGTCCTTTAAATCAGTTTGGTTCTCTTGTTAAAAAAGCAGATAGGCCTTTTTATGCTATACAGTCGACATGATCTCACTGCATTGAAGCCACTTTGTTCTTCAGCTTGAAGTGGTGCATATTCTGTGTCAATAAGATTTTTTTCAAATAATCAGCTACAAGACTGGTGATTGAAATACATTGATAATTATCGCAGTTCTTCAGATTTGCCCTCTTGAATATAGTTGTTATGTAGGCATTTTCCCCCTCTACTAGATGAGTTTTCATTAAAATTCCTTCATAACAATCTTTTTCTCCATTTATGCAGGTATTGAATAAAGATATCATTGTTTCAATGGTTTGTTGCTTCCACATTTCAACAATTGAGCTGGAATGTCTCCTGGGCCTGGGACTTTGCCTTGTCACAATTAACTTTGATGTTACTTTTATGCTCTATGTTGCTCTTATTACATTTAATATTTACTACTATAAAGTTATTATATTTTAATAATACTGTTGTTACTCTTGTTTCAGCCGTATTGTTATTAGTTCCTACACTAATAACCCCTTAAAATATGGCCAGACGAACACATCCCGCTCAATGTCCATTCTTTGGGCGGGCAGGTCCTTGGAGCGCTCGAGACCCCTCCAGAGAGTCCATCAATTCGAGCAAAGGCGCCAATACGGCATGTTTCTAGTGCGGGCCGTGCGGGGCATCCTGAAAATTCGATACCTAGTGCTAGGTAGCGCTCTAGGTGGAGGCGTTACTTTGCAAAAGGTATTTAAAATGAATATTAATAATAACGATCTGATTATGATTAGATAATTATTGCAAGTAGAAATACCAAGAGTGGAAGGATGGCATGCCCGATTTGAAATGGCTGGACGACGTCATGCCCGATAATGATAAGTGGCAACAGTGGCGTGGATCGTTGATTGAATTAAGGGATAATATTAAAGATAATATTGAGATTGGTGAGTTTCTGTAGTATGTGTCTAGATTATTGAATCAGTCTTTCTGGTGAAATTGAAACAAAAAATATTCTAAACTCTTCATTTTAATGAAATGAAAATACAAATTAGTCCATAAATAAGTTCATTTTGAAATTAGGCTTACAAAAAGCATTATTTTAAACAAATATTTAATTTAAAAAAAACTTTAATGGCATAAATTAATACAGTAACTTACATTTACCTTCTTATTCTTCTTGTTATTGAGTGTTGGAAATCATTCTGGTGATCATTACTTTGTTAATGGCTGCCTTGAAGAGACCTGTTGTTGTTGTTGTGCCATATCATTTCTAAGGTTTTTGAGCCAAGATATTCTACTCCCCAGTGCCCATCTTCTGACCACTTTCCCTTGTAATACCAGTTGGAGTAATTGATAATGCTTGTTATTCCTCATCATATGGCCTAGATATGTTATTTTTTACAGTTATTAGTGCTTCTACTTCTTAACCATTGGTTCTAGTACTCTTATTCATTCTGTGGTCCACCCATGGTATATGTAGTATTCTTTTATACAGCCACATTTTAAAAGCATTGAGTTTTTTAGCATTTGAAAAGCCTAGTCTTGGTCTTATTATTCAAGATTTACTTTTCATTTAACCAATCACATTCTAAGGTGTTGAAGATGGGCACTGGGGAGTAGAATATCTTGGCTCAATCACATTCTAAGGTGTTTGAGCCAAGATATTCTACTCCCCAGTGCCCATCTTCTGACCACTTTCCCTTGTAATACCAGTGGGAGTAATTGATAATGCTTGTTATTCCTCATTATATGGCCTAGATATGCTATTTTTTACAGTTATTACTGTTTCTACTTCTTGCCCATTCATTCTAGTACTCTTATTCATTCCGAGGTTGACCCTTGGTATATGTAGTATTCTTTTATACAACCACATTTTAAAAGCATTGAGTTTTTTAGCATTTGAAAAGCCTAATCTTGGTCTTATTATTCAAGATTTATTTTTTATTTAACCAATCCCTGAAAATGTTCAGCCCTCTGTGCACTTGCATGCAATATCAATAATAATCATTTCATTCCTACAGTTGACTTTTCCCTGATATTTTTATTACCTGCAGTATGAATTTTATATCATTAATAATATAAAATTTGCAATAAAATGCTTTTGATGTATTTCCATAAAAATATATATAAATAATAAGTTTACCTTGGGTTACATATTGTTGCTATTATAAAAACGTGTAAGACTTTTAATGTTCATGTCTGTCACTAAGTGTGCATTTGTGTCTTGCAAAGATCCACGCCTCAAAGCGTTGTCCGAAACAAAATACAAGGAGTTCCGATCGTGGTTCGATCAGAGGCTAGACGATGCGATCGAAGCGGCCGAACAGTCAAATAATCACAAAAGCCTGACGCGGGGTACTGACGGTATGTAAATGTGTGCATCACTTGAGTACATTCTATCTATGTTTCTTCTTTGTTTAGGTACCATCGCCAGCCTTTCAGAATTCGTAGACAGAGTGTACTCAGGTAGGATGCGGACGTTAGGTTTAATGCCCCATCCCCATTTGCGGTCAAATCTTCCATTTAAACATTTAGCCATTTAAATTAACAGTAGTTAGTTACGTTTAACATTCGACTGCCTAAATCATGAGTGTTGTTAATTCATCAGTACTGATTGATGTTTTTTTTTGTTCAACTCATGCAGAAACTAAAGAGGAAATTAAGCAAAAATCAGTAGTTCATGCGCGGCCTTTCGCTCAGCCTGATGAAACCGCTAGGCGTGAAGCGCAGCAGAGGTTGGATGGGCTACAGGATGAGATGATGCAGACGCAAATTAAGTACCAAAGAGAGCTGGAGCGGCTTGAAAAGGAAAATAAGGAGTTGCGGAAACAAAATTTATTGCTGCGGCAAGGTCGGAAACCTACTAATATGCGGCAAGTAAAACGGAGTCTTATAGGTGAGTAGAATGATTATCGAGTTAAGCCCATATTCCTACCGTTTGTCCGTCAACATTCATGTGCCATCCGATCAGAAGACAGGTTTAGATAATCAGTTCTCATTTCTCGCTGACGGAGACGAACTAGGAATATGGATATTAACCATAAATTTACTCTTCCTTAAACGGCAAAGGAATACACAACAACGGAAAGCAGGAATTTTACAGATTAGCCGCTTTCGGTTATCATTCTGGAGCTCTTCCGGGTTGTTCTAAGCCAGCCAAGACCATCACAGAACAACTCCTGCACGATAAATGAAAGCGGCTATTATTGGATGAATTGACTGCACCCATAAACCATCAAACCAACCGATCATAGTTCTGTTCTGGATACCGAACCGAACATAAATAAATACATATATATATATATATATATATATATATATATATATATATATATATATATATATATAAGCTAAAATTTATCAATTTAAAACATGAAATCTGATGATGTAATGGTTTTTAAAATTGTTTTTAGATATGTATAGTGAAGTCCTAGATGAATTAGCTGATTATGACAGTGGGTACAATACTGCAGATCAATTACCTCGAGTAGTAGTAGTTGGTGATCAAAGTAGTGGTAAAACGTCAGTACTCGAAATGATAGCACAAGCCAGAATATTCCCTCGTGGTGCTGGTGAAATGATGACACGGTAAATATGTGTAACATTCCTCAATAATAGTACAAAACTAAACAAGCGTCTTTGGTAATTTTTTTGATCACATCGTAGTATTAGTTTTTTCAAGCTAGCTCAGTGTTTCTCAAATTTGTTGGTCCGCGATCCCCTCCCTATTGCATTTAAAAATTCCAAGGACCTATTAAAGAATGGAATGTCTAGAAAAACATCCCGAACTTTTTTCTGCGACCCCACAAATATTTTTCACGACCCCCACTTTGAGAATCAAGGCTGAAGGATGAAATTGCCTGTGGACTTCCAAATACATACAAACGCAGGAATCTAGAAATTGCTATGGCCATTTACTCTTAAAATATGCTTGAACTATGTGCTTCAACCAAATTATTAAAACTAGACAATTGTTTCATTTAGAAAAACAATTTTGAAATCATGTACATTATTTGCCATACCTACAAATAAAAATACCTTTATTTGGCATGACAACAAAATACAAAAACTCTCCAATATACAATGCTCATCAAGAACACACAAAAAAAATATATACAATAAAAATAAAAGCAAAATACACCATACGCCATACCTATCATAATAAATGAATAATAAAAATAATTTTTCATTTAAAATTTCCATCATTTTCACGCGAAATTCAAATAATTGAATCCATTTGATAAACTAAAAAAAATGGTATTTTAAATATATTTTTATTTTAATAATTTTGTGTCATTTTAAATTTCTGTTTAACCTTTCAAATGCTTATGAATTACTTTTGTTAATATTTTAGTGCTCCAGTGAAAGTGACTCTATCTGAAGGTCCATACCACGTGGCACAATTCCGCGACTCTTCGCGCGAATTCGACTTGACGAAAGAATCCGACCTAGCTGAATTGCGGCGCGAGGTGGAGATGCGCATGCGCAACAGCGTTCGTGGCGGCAAAACTGTGTCGACCGAAGTAATTTCCATGACTGTGAAAGGGCCTGGACTGCAACGAATGGTGCTGGTTGATTTGCCGGGAATTATTTCCACGCAAACCACAGACATGGCGTCGAATACTCGCGAGAGTATTAAACAAATGACGCAGGCGTACATGAATAATCCGAATGCGATTATACTGTGTATTCAGGATGGTGCTGTTGATGCTGAAAGGAGTAATGTGACGGATTTGGTGGCGCAGTGTGATCCAAGTGGAAAGCGTACGATATTCGTTTTGACCAAGGTGGATATGGCTGAGCAAAATTTGGCTGATCCAAACAGGGTAAGTTATTGCAACGACATGTTTTTTTTTGCATGAGGGGGGAATCTTCTAAAGACGTCCGGGGGCCTCGCTGTCATTCTCCCCTGGGGGTGATTCCAACACATCTAGAGCCATCCTACCAGCTAAACCCCCACCTCTTTCCGCTCCCAGGACCGCTCTTGTATTACTTCAAGCCTGGGGCTTGTCATGGCATGTTAATTCTACCTCTATAGTCGGCAAAATATCAGTCGAAGATGAAACACAATTGAAAAAAAAATGTCATTGCGAAAATGTGAAAAATCCGATTTGATGAGATTTTTGTAGTTTTTTTAAGTCGACGAATTGCGCTCTCTTATTTTCCCACTATTTCCAATATTTCTTCCACTCTCTTGGCCACAACTACTCATGCATATGCATCATAACATTCCTACCCTGGTTTTCTATACCACCACTCCTTAACACCCCTTTCACATGAGTACAGATTAAACAGGAGAGGGCATCCCTGTCTTTCTACCACATTAATTCTAAATTTCCCACAAACTTCTCAATTCACTCTCGCTTTTTCCCGTGACTCTGTATATCCTCATCCATTCCCCTGTTTCTTCCATCCCTAACCTTTCCATATACTCCACTAGCTTACCCCTATAAAAATATACATTTTTATTATTATTATTATGCGTATTCATTGTAGATACGAAAAATATTGTCCGGAAAATTATTCCCCATGAAGGCGTTAGGATACTTCGCAGTTGTAACAGGTCGAGGTAGACAAGATGATGGGATTCAAACGATAAAGGATTACGAGGAATCGTTTTTCAGAACATCCAAACTATTTAAGTAAGTCAAGTATTTTTGTATCAACTAAATCACCAGATTTGTGAAATAAGATCACTTAACAGTATGAAAAATATCTGGTGTGGGGCACCATACGACTTTCCGCATACATTAATTAATATTAAATGAAAATTTAAGATATTTCTCTAAAAATTTGGATCAAATAAATTTTTAGAGAAATATCTCAAATTTTGATTTAATATTCATTAATTTATTCGGAAAGTTGTATGGTGCCCACACCAGATAATTTTTCATACCGTTAAGTTATCTAGTTTCACTCGCTTCGGTTCAAATCGTTTTTCATACTTTCTGAATGCAGCACTGCTGTATAAGGAAGGTATTATTTTCGCAAAACATTTTGAATTGCTAATTTTGACTTTTCTTGACGTTTCATGACTAATATAGTCGAAATAGACTATTGAAAATGTTTGTCTGTAAAAAAAAATCGGGCAAACCTCTGAATAAATCGGGATCAAATTTGGAAATCGGCTGAAAAACCGAACTGGGGCGATTCCGTGAAAATTGGCATATGACTTACAACTGATTTGTTTTCCTTCTTAATGATTTTCGGTATTGCAGAGATGGCATGGTAAAATCCACCCAAGTAACCACTCGCAATCTAAGTTTGGCTGTGGCCGATTGCTTCTGGAAAATGGTGCGGGAAACCGTCGAACAGCAAGCGGACGCCTTCAAGGCTACCCGATTCAATTTGGAAACCGAATGGAAGAACAATTTCCCTCGGTTGCGTGAGCAAGATCGGGACGAGTTGTTCGAACGTGCGCGTACCGAAATTCTGGACGAAGTTGTAAATCTCTCACAGGTCAGCACCAAACAGTGGGAGGAGTGTTTGTTGGATAAAATATGGGAGAAGGTTTCTGCCCACGTGTTTGAGAGTATTTACCTGCCTTCAGCCCAAACTGGAACGCAAGGTAATAACAACAATTCCCTAAAATTATTTGTGTTTAAATTTGAATATAGTACAGTTGAAAATAGTAAATGGCAGGCCTATAAAATGATATTCTTTAGTTTGTGTGTATTAAAACTCGAAAAAGAGTACAACAACATACTCAAACTGAATTAAATAGACATACTTGGGCTTTACTTATGTTTCACAATTTCAATCAAAAGTTTAAACAAATTCTGTTAGACATAAATAGTTTTATTTAAACTTTTCATTCAAATCGTGAATCGTAAGTGGATCTATTTTATTGAATATTAGTATGTTGTAAAAACGGGTTTAAATCTGTTGAAGTAATTACCTCCAAAAGTGTAAGTGGTTTTTAAGAATTTAACCCCTAAATATCTTCTTTGTTTAATCATATTTTAGTATACATATTTTATTTAAAAGTTCATCATTATATTTATTTTTACAGAAACATTCAATACATCCGTTGATATAAAACTAAGACAGTGGGCCGAATCCACCCTGCCAACATGTGCCGTTGAGTCCGGCTGGGAAACACTCCAATCCGAATTCCAACAATTCATGGAGAAAGCCAAACAGGCGCCTAATCACGACGACATTTTCGACCAACTCAAAGACGCTGTCATCACTGAAGCCATGCTACGGCACTCTTGGGAGACTAAAGCGGAAGATGTACTACGCGTAATCCAATTAAACACGCTGGAAGACCGTACTGTGGGCGATAAAAGGGATTGGGATCAAGCGGTGCGATTTTTGGAGTCCAGCGTCAAGGACAAACTGAAAGAGACTGAGACCGATCTCAAAAACTTACTAGGCCCGTCCATGAAAGAGCGCTGGATTTACTGGAAGTACCTAAATGAGGACCAAACGCGGCGTAGCGCTATTAAGTCGGAACTTGATAAAATCATTCACGCTGATGAGAAGCATCCGCCGGCTTTGAGCTACGATGAGTTGACGACCATTAGGAAAAACCTGCAGAGGAATAGTATTGAAGTGGATAATGAGTTTATTAGGCAGGTGTGGCAGCCGGTTTACAGGAGGTACTTTTTGAAGCAAGCACTTACTAAGGCGTACGACTGCCGAAGAGCGTTTTATATGTACCACCAGCAGATGGATGTGGATTGTGGGGACGTTGTGCTATTCCATCGTATACAGCAGATGATGAAAGTTACTTCTAATGCGTTACGGCAACAGATTATGAATAGAGAAGGTTAGTTACTTCCATTAATATAATCAAATATCTCCTACCATACTCAGCGATGACAACCTATGGCACGGGTGCCACGAAGTAACACGGTGGCACATCAAGAATTTTCAAAGATGACTAATACAAATCTATCTGACTGCGACACATGACATGTAAAAAATCGCGTGTCGTGGCACGCGACAAATCAGTTTTTTTAAAAATAGAATAGCACGCAGATCCATGATAGCCGAACGCTGGTCTAGGAGATTATCATTATACCGACGTAATTATCATTCATTTCTCAAATCAAAAGTTTTAAATTTTAAGCAATAAATGTGATAGTTTAATAAAGGCAATAGTAGTTGTGTGAAGCTTCCTGTAGCTTTTACAAATTATTATTGAATATGTGAACATATCTGATTTGTTGATACATTAACAAAATTGTTCATTGTTTTAGCTCGAAGATTGGATAAAGAAATTAAAGAAGTATTGGAAGACTACAGCCAAGATAACGACAAAAAGACGAAACTTTTAATAGGCAGGAGGGTGACATTAGCAGAAGACTTAAGTGAGTAAACTAACATTATTAAAATACAATTATTGTATTAATAATTCTTTTAACCTCTATTAACCCTCTAATACCCAACTCAAGCGCACCACGCTTAAGCATACAACGATGCATTTAAATATTGTATAGCTTCGATGCTCAACGTCTCAAGACGGGCATACGTATACTAGGTGTAGAAACTGACGGTATAGCCAACATTTGAATACGTTCATTAGCGGTCTTCAATTATATGATGAACATGTTTGTGCAACAACAAAAAAACTTGAGCATTAGAGGGTTAAGGGCATGCAATTAAAACTAATATAATTTTACTCCAATACATCTAACAGGGATATATTTTTTATAGAACGTGTTCGTCAGATTCAGGAGAAACTCGAGGAGTTTATCAAAGCCCTTAATAAGGAGAAATGAAACTAGTCTAAAACAATTTTAGGTAAATCAAAAATACTTCTGATTTGGTCACGTTTTACTTAAGCCATGGTTCAAATGCGCTCTCATTTTAAAACGATTTCATATTTTTTAAAGTGATTCGTTGCGGCCATGTTGAATAATAATAATAAAAAAGGCATGCAGGTGTTTGGTGATGCCTTTTTAGATCGCCCCCACACAAATGAATTGTTTTTGTTTTTTATTAAATTAATTTGCTTTTTATATTATTTTATATATCCAAGAAAAACCGAAATAGAATTATTTAAAAAAATATATAAATAATTACATGTGTACAATACTACTTGTTATTAAATTTAATTCCAGTGGGTTCATAAGTCCTTAATTAACTTCCACATTTAATTGTTGTTTTACAGTTCTGCTTGTGGTTTACAATTCTATAATTAATGCCAACACAGATAGATATCTGATTATCCAGCAATTCGCATTTGAAACCAAAAAAATACCACCAAAAGAGACTTTTTCGCTTTGACTTTCGTGCACCGTACAATTTTTTTCCAGATCGTTTCAAAAACGTGTATTTCATGATGTGAATTCATTCTCACTGAGCTACACTGATGAAATCAATGTAACACAGTGAGAACGAATTCACATACTACCTCAAGTGGTTTTTATAAAGAAAGTTTAACGTTTAATCTGGTTAGTGAGAATGATGAAAATTAGATATGTAGATTGCTAAGATAAATCTTGTTCAGTTTCATTGCCACTAAGCTGAGATGATTGTAGTTACAAGAAAAAATGGTACAACTTATTTTTTATTTTTTGCAACTACCAGTAGTGCAACCAATTTGATAGTCCCCAATCACATCCTTCATAATCAATACAAAAAGAATTCATTATTTTGATAAGTTCTACAATATATAAAGTATGAGTCAATAACAGAATCCGGACAGTAACTGTAGCAGTAAAAATAGTCATTTACAGGTTTCAATCCTGATGATATTTTCAAATTGGGAATTCTAAACCATTGATATTTCAAATGTCGGGATTATTATTAATTATTTAGGATTTTCCTCATACCAATACAGTATGCTAATAATATATGTGGAATTTGGGTAAAATTATAAAAAAGTGTCAAAAATATTCGTCAGTGATTCACAGGTAAAAACTTTTAATCATACTAATCGGAAATGCTATTCAAGAAGTTGGAAATTGTCGAACTTTTCGGTGTCGTAAAATGTCGCTCTGACCTGCCGCCCCCCGAAGAATCGGCCGTTTAAATCTACGACTGCTTTAATGGCGCTTTCAATTCGCTTGAATTCGACGAAAATTCGAATTGATTCTTCCGGCACTTGCTCCGGCAGCTCGTGGATCACCACGCTCTCCACATCCCCGTACTTAGTGTTGCATTCGTCTTTAACTTCTGGCTCCAAGTCGTCATCGACCTCACCTGGACCAACCATGTTTCGTAGTAGAACAACCTGAAACAGTTATAAAACACAAACTTAAAAATATTATACAACTTATACAACTAACCCCCTAGGACGAAAGTTAAACGCCATCTGGCGGCACCACATCATGTTGTAAATTTTTGTATATAACCACTCAAGATATTGTGTAAATTCATCCTCACTAGCTGAGCTACACTGATGAGATCTAATAAGATTGAAATCTAGATATGTAGATTGCTAAGAGGTGGATTCACACTTGCATATAAGTAAAGGAGCGTTCAAATACACATAAGAATCGTCAAAACAAAAATCAAAAACCGAAAATAATTGTGTGATCACCCTTGTAATCTCACAGTGTGATATAATCTAATAACTTTTTTATATCATATTTGTAGTAGAGCAAGAAATGTATTTTAAAGTTTTGTCTGATACTATTGAGGACATCATTTGAATTTTAATTTTATAATAAGAAAGGAATTGTATCTTTTGTATACCTTGCTTGGAGTTTTCATAATTTCTGTAATCGTTGGCTCCTCAGGTGACTTTGATGTAGACATCATTGGTGGTGGCAACATTATTTCTTTTTCATGAATAATTCTACCCCCTCGTTTTGATGTCTTCTCTACTTGCAGTGCCATTGACATCCCTTGTTCCTGTTTGCCCAAACCTTGTCCCTCTTTAAAACCATATTTTGCCATAATTTTAGCAGCTACTGATCCACCACCATATGAACTTGTAGATGGTTGTGGCTTGTTTGGCATCATAGGAATTGGGTCAACAGTTTCTTGTAAACTGGGTGGTGGTGCTATGGCTGCACCCCCACTGGATCTTGATGGTTTTTGCACAGGTTCCATCATTTCTTCTTCTTCTTCCCATCGTCCTACAAAACATAAATGTCTTTTAAGATGACAGGTTTTAATTGTAAAATATGATGAAATTAATAGAGTTTTAATTTGTAATTAAACATATAAAATACCACACTCAATGGAATTTGAACCTGTGACCCCCACTTATACTCAGTCAGAACAAAAGACATAACTGACAGTCAGTCAGCTTCAAAGCATTGTCTTCATTTTTATATTATAGAGATCATTGGGGGCAAGTGGTAAGGCATCAGACTGCAGGACTGAAGATCATAAGTTCAAACCTCACAAAATGCCTGCCACTGTTTTCAGAGAAAGGTTGACTAAACCCCTTAAACCCCATTAATGGCTAAACACCTTTCCCTGATCCAGAGTAGCTGCTATTCTCATCTAAAACACTGCAGTGGTTTGGAATCCACTTAAACTGTAGGTCCACCTATAGTGCAAATTGCTAGCACTATAGACAGAGAAAGAGACCCATTGTCAGGAATGGCATAGAAGTGGTCAGAAACTATTACACTATTTTCACAAGTTTCAGTGTCTTCCTTCAAATACTAGACAATTATCTATTGAATAAAAATATTGAATTTTGAATTATTGTAAAAACATTGTTTTCTGGCTAGGTTAGCTAGATTACTGCTTATTGAACAAGAGTTTTTAGTAATTGATGATTACAATGGATTGGTAGGAATGTGTAACTGAAGAGCAATATATCAAAAGATACACAAATTAGAGATACTAGTACACTTCCTAATATGTATTTTACCTGCAAAACCACTTGCTATAGGTGGCAATGAAACTTGTGGCATAGGTTCATCCTCAGGATCATTAAACCGCGACTTTTTCCTACGGTCACGATCCCGTCGTTTCTCCTCCTTTTCAAAATCTCTGTCTCGTTCACGATCCCTATTCTCCCGCAACTCTTTCACGATTTTCTCATACTCATTGGGCCACAGAGGGTCATATTCGTCCACGAAACCACCCCATTCTTGATCAGTCTTGTAAGTTGTAGTCTGCACTATCGGCACCATAGGCTCGGCTTTGACTTTCGGATACTGTATGCCGTAAATGTCTTCTTCATCGCGTTTGCTCTTTAGGTCTATAACGGGGGCTAGACTGACTTTCCGCTGGTGGTCTCTTTTGGGCTGTGTCACTGCAGCCTTTTTCAGCTGTAATTGCGATTGTAACAGTTTTATACCGGACGACCAGCCCTGTACGTTCTCTGTCGTCCGCGTTTTCACGTCCAAGTCATCGTACAGGGACATTGCAATTTAAATTACAACTTTACTGACGTTTTAGGTTAGGAATTGTTTAGTTTGTTTATATTTTAAACAGAAATCTGTATTTTTTTTGCCAACTGCTCTAGTTCCAAGTGTGCCAACATATTTTGAAATTGGCGGTGGGCAATGTATTTAAACTAAAACCCGTTAGATTTTGCATGGTTGAAGGAGAATGACACTCACCACCTATGCCAAGGCCTTAATTTCATTACCTGACATTGTTGAGTTTGGTTTACTTATATTACGTTGCTAAACAACATGCAATACGAAAAAATTGACTTCTAGTTTAGATATTTGTAAAAAAAATGAATGCATAATTTGCGATGTATATCGATAATTAAAAGTGATTGAAGTTGAAGCAAGGACTGTATACAAGAGGCATCGCATTGTCAAACGAAAACATGTGTCGTCATCGAACTGTCATCTGGCAGGGATATTTGGCGGTAAATTTAAATATCATTGCGATCATTTGGTAGCGCGGCACGATTGGGTGGGGAATTAGCGGCAAATTTAATCTGCTGTAGTGTTGACACCACAAAACATGGTTGACAGTATGCAAGAGCAGATATAAATTCACCGCCAATTCCCCACCCAATCGTGTCGCGCTGCCAAATAATCGCAATAAATTTACCGCCAAATATCCCTGCTAGATCACAGTTCGATGACGACACATGATTTCTTTTGACAATGCGATGCGGTGTGCTCTCGTATACAGTCCTTGGGGTTGAAGTTTGTTTCACAATTCGAAAAGTAATAATTGACCCAATATCAATCATAACTCGTTAGATTGGGGCAACGAGCTTGATTTTAAATAAATCTATATTATAAGTTGCAAAAATACTCACTTTATTGTAATCAATTAAACTGTTTGACACTGGCATAATTCTAGCAACAATTTTGACATAAAAAGATATGTGAAAACTATATATAAAACAAAAGTCGTCACTTGTAAAAGAATAATAAAAGTTGATTGACTAAAGAAATACTCAAGGACATTTGAGATCTCTACTAAGAAGCACCCTTCAATTAGGGCATGACAGTAATTTTTTATAATGATAATGTTAACATCCAACACTATTGACTCAATTTGAATACACAAAATATTTTATTCCTGTGGTAAATATCTCTCGTATATTATATTTTCACATATACACTTACGACTAAATAAAATTGGACGAGTCAAATGTCTTGTCACTTACAATACTATTGAATATAGACAATAACACACCTAGTTTGGGGTTCTGGGATGATTAGAAGACATAGTTATTGGTGTTATTGTTTGTGTATATGATTTAAGACTTGTTTGGTTGCATGGAGAAGTTGGCAGCAATCCGGCTTTTTCTTTCTCTCCGCGGCTTGCTATTCGCATTCGTCTTCTGTGAATTTGACGCGTTTTCTTCATACCGTTCAGATTGCTTGTGCTCACTTGCTATATCTGCACGTTCGTTGTTTGTATTGTGTGTGTTATCAGTGTGCGTTTTATTCTCACGTTGCTTGCGCACCGCTTGCAACGGAATGAATGGAGCAGGGTCTGGTTGTCTTGTTGCACGGGCTTTCTTTTCTTCATATTGTGCATTCTAAACAAAAAACAGTTGTAGATTAGATACGTATTGAAAGTAGTACTAGTATCAAGAAGTTTACAATTAAGCCTTGGTCTCCAAGGAAGCGGTGTCGACAAAAGCGGCCGTATTTCACGTCATTTTGACATCACACTTTTCTTTTACGTATATTTAAATAAATCTGGCAAACCAGAGAGCGGTATACTTCAAAGTATTGGGAAAATGTCATGAATTACACTGGAATCTGGTGAGTTATTCAATTACATGTACTTAAAACGTATCTTGTAATGTGTAAATGACATCAAAAACGGCCGTTTTTATCGACACCGCTTGCTAGGAAACCAGGACTTTATCAAGAAGAAAACTGTTGTAGAGCATAGTTCAAAGCATAAAAATATTGAATGGGAATAGTTTTCTCAGTCTGGATACATCCATCCACCCAACCTTCGTTCAGATTACGTTTCTTCCATGGGGTATTGAAAATTCGGTAACAATAGCAACAATTGTGTAAAAGATGTAATTATTAAGCCTGTTCGCGGTTTTACGGCCGTAACTTTTTCCTTTTTAAAGCTAGAATTGTTATTCAAATATCAACGTTATAGAGAATATCAAGTCAGACATACAGCTCTCTGGATGTTTTCCGCTATCTCATACCTTTTTCCCGAAAAATAAACCTGTTGAAAATTTTTTTTGAGCATTTTCATGGTTTTTCGGCCGTAACTTTCTTCCTTATAAAACTAGAAGTATGATTCAAATTGAAAAGTTATAGACAAACGGCCATTTGGATGTTTTCCGCTAGCTCTTACAGTTTTCCCGGAAAATGACAGAAATTGTGTGAAAAATGTGATATTTGTAAACAAAGGTTGGTGTTGCAGGATTCATGATCATAGACCAAATATTGTGTCTAAAATTGTTTGTTTTACACAGTTTTATCAAGTAAACAAGATAATTTAGTATTCAATATGTGTGTTTGATTTAAGAAATTGTTTAATCTAATTATCAATTTACCTTGCCACTTCCCTGGTTTCTATACTTCTGCGGGCTTCTATTATTAGGCTTATTATCCGACTCGCACCACTGCCTGGGAGGCGTGGGAAACTTAACCGGTAAACTGCTAGGGAAAGATTGCTGTTGCACAGGGCGCGCTTTTAGCTTCTCCAGCGTTGCCTTGGCGACATTTTCACAGGCTAGCTCCTTCGATTTGGCCGGCATTCCGAAAATGGGCTCCTTATCAAATGGCAACGATAGTTGTGCCTGACATTGCCCATCTGGTGTATTGAAGTAATTGTAGTGCGGGCATCCGAGGCCTTGCATTTGGTAAAACGAGAGCAACTGCACGCCATAGTTGCCTTGTGACGCGTCTGGGGCTGACGGTTTTGGAGTCGATTGCATTTGAGCAGAAGCATGCTGAAATTGATATATTATCATAATAATAATAATAGACTTTATTCCCCCATTTAGTAGTAATAATACACATATTGATAATTATTATTAAACTGCATGGAAAAAAGACGAGGTTCTGGTATAGAAGTAAAGAAAAAAATGAAATGACAAATTCAGATACAGCCTCAAGCTGTAGGGCTAGAAATACTTTTTAAATTTTCACATATAAACATCTCTCAAGCATTTGAAATAAAGATAATATAGAGTCTAAACGTAGAAAAACATACGTCTCCGGCTATTCCAGCTGACGATTATTACCCTCCGTGGCGCAGTTGTTAGCGTTACCCGGAGATGTAGGTTCGAGTGCCACCGGAGAATGAATTTTTGAGATTACTATTATAAATACTTACTGCAAACATCTCCTGTACGGACAATGCCACTGTCGCATTAGGTTGTTTCTTTTGCGAAGATCCTCCAGCTTCTGGCTTAATTTTCAGTATCTCCTTCAAAATTGCCGTATCCTCGTTCTGATTATTTTTACCATGTCGCTGCTGATGCCGCTGGTCTTGTACATTCGGCTGCTGTTGTGCATTGCGTGATTGGAAATTGGGCATAAAATTGGGCGGTGCTTTCTGTGGCGATTTTTGCAGCGCGGGCTTCTGCGCCGGCGGTTTATTATAAAATTGGTTCGGGGGCGCGTTGTACTGCGGGTTCTGATTGTTCCAGCTGACGAACGCAGAGTTGGAGTTTTGATAGTTTTTATTGTTTGGACTTTGATAGTTTGACTGTCTTGAATTGTTCGGATAGTGATTATTTGTTGCGGACAGTTTTTGAAGCAGTTCACCTTAAAATAGATTCCATACCATTAGATAATTTATTAGATAGACGAATAATAATGGAGATTATTAAAATTAATTAAAATTCAATAAAGAATGCACGCGCGTTTATTCAATATATGCCGTCTATATAAGACTAACGTAGAAATACTATAGAGACTAATTGTATATTGAATTATTAATTTCGGGTCATTTTTTTGGTATGTATAGCTAGAATCCTGGGGGGTGTCCCGGAAATCCTGGACGAATAGCCAGCCTAAATATATGTATTGTATTGTCTATTTATCCCTAAATTACATTTCATATAAACTTCTTACCTGGCTTTCCAGTTTTTTGTTCCATATCTCTAACTCCGTGCGATTTATTAATTAGAGCCACCCTCGACATGCGATAGCCTCGGTTGTTCGAACAGTTCAGCGCTAGTCCGCCTGCAAACTCTTTATCAAACAGCACATCATATAGCACATCCTCAGGCTTCGTGTTGTGCGACTTGTGTATTGCTATGACAGTTCCTGTATAACCAATTGGAACTGTATAGCTCTCTCTGACATTTATTACCCTGTCATATAACTGATATGTGGTTGTTGGGTCTGGTGGAATGTTGCCCATCTGGATGTCAGGCTACAATCAAAAGAGTTAGTGTCAATTTTAGTTTACATAATGGTTTCACCTGATAAAAGTACATGTGGGTATGAAAAGAAATGTAAAACATGAAAAAATATGATTAAATGTTTTTAAAAGATAGGTTTGTAGATGTTGTCTGATATTGAAAATCTATGGCACACTATGATTAATATTAGATAAATATACACTGTTGCCACTTGCGTATAAAGCACTATTTCATGTGGAGACAAAATATAGCATATTTTTGGTAAAAAGTAGAAAATATTATATGTAATATTGTATCTATCGATTTCGCTGGAATTTCAAGGTTCAAACAGCTACAGCACGACAATCTCAATCTAGAGGGCTAATACTCAAATTTCACATATAAACCATCTCTCTAGCATTTGAAATAGAGACGTTACAGAGTCCAAGCTGGGAAAAAAACATAAAATTTCATCATATTCATATCTTCTCACCGTTACAACGCGAAAACTGTAAGAGCTAGAGAAAAGCGTCTAACCTCAATCTGTAGGGGTAGAAATACTCTACATTTTATCATATAAACCATCTCTCTAGCATTTGAAATAGAGACGCCACAGAGTTGAAACTGAGAAAAAAACATGAAATTTCATCATATTCATATCTTCTCACTGCTACAACGCGAAAACTGTAAGAGCTAGAGAAAAGCGTCTAATCTCGATGTGTAGGGGTAGAAATACTGTACATTTTAACATATAAACCATCTCTATAGCATTTGAAATAGAGACGCTACAGAGTGGAAACTGGGAAAAAACACGAAATTTCATCATATTCACGTTTTCTCACCGCTACGGCGCTAAAACGGTAACAGCTACAGAATATCGACTAATCTCAATCGGTAGGAGTAGAAATACTCTACATTTTAACATATAAACCATCTCTCTAGCATTTGAAATAGAGACGCTACAGAGTTGAAACTGAGGAAAAAACATGAAATTTCATAATATTCGCGTTTTCTCACCGCTATGGCGCGAAAACGATAATAGCTACAGAATAACATCTAGTCTCAATCTGTAGGGGTAGAAATACTCTACATTTTAACATATAAAACATCTATCTAGCAGTTGAAATAGAGACGCTACAGAGTTGAAACTGAGGAGAAAACATGAAATTTCATCATATTCGCGTTTTCTCACCGCTATGGTGCGAAAACGGTAACAGCTACAGAATAACATCTAGTCTCAATCTGTAGGGGTAGAATTACTCTACAATTTAACATATAAACCATCTCTCTAGCATTTGAAATAGAGACGCTACAGAGTTGAAACTGAGGAAAAAACATGAAATTTCATAATATTCGCGTTTTCTCACCGCTATGGCGCGAAAACGATAATAGCTACAGAATAACATCTAGTCTCAATCTGTAGGGGTAGAAATACTCTACATTTTAACATATAAACCATCTCTCTAGCATTTGAAATAGAGACGCTACAGAGTTGAAACTGAGGAGAAAACATGAAATTTCATCATATTCGCGTTTTCTCACCGCTATGGTGCGAAAACGGTAACAGCTACAGAATAACATCTAGTCTCAATCTGTAGGGGTAGAATTACTCTACAATTTAACATATAAACCATCTCTCTAGCATTTGAAATAGAGACGCTACAGAGTTGAAACTGAGGAAAAAACATGAAATTTCATAATATTCGCGTTTTCTCACCGCTATGGCGCGAAAACGATAATAGCTACAGAATGACATCTAGTCTCAATCTGTAGGGGTAGAAATACTCTACATTTTAACATATAAAACATCTATCTAGCAGTTGAAATAGAGACGCTACAGAGTTGAAACTGAGGAGAAAACATGAAATTTCATCATATTCGCGTTTTCTCACCGCTATGGTGCGAAAACGGTAACAGCTACAGAATAACATCTAGTCTCAATCTGTAGGGGTAGAATTACTCTACAATTTAACATATAAACCATCTCTCTAGCATTTGAAATAGAGACGCTACAGAGTTGAAACTGAGGAAAAAACATGAAATTTCATAATATTCGCGTTTTCTCACCGCTATGGCGCGAAAACGATAATAGCTACAGAATAACATCTAGTCTCAATCTGTAGGGGTAGAAATACTCTACATTTTAACATATAAAACATCTATCTAGCAGTTGAAATAGAGACGCTACAGAGTTGAAACTGAGGAGAAAACATGAAATTTCATCATATTCGCGTTTTCTCACCGCTATGGTGCGAAAACGGTAACAGCTACAGAATAACATCTAGTCTCAATCTGTAGGGGTAGAAATACTCTACAATTTAACATATAAACCATCTCTCTAGCATTTGATATAGAGACGCTACAGAGTTGAAACTGAGGAAAAAACATGAAATTTCATAATATTCGCGTTTTCTCACCGCTATGGCGCGAAAACGATAATAGCTACAGAATAACATCTAGTCTCAATCTGTAGGGGTAGAAATACTCTACATTTTAACATATAAACCATCTCTCTAGCATTTGAAATAGAGACGCTACAGAGTTGAAACTGAGGAGAAAACATGAAATGTCATCATATTCGCGTTTTCTCACCGCTATGGCGCGAAAACGGTAACAGCTACAGAATATCGTCTAATCTCAATCGGTAGGAGTAGAAATACTCTACATTTTAACATATAAACCATCTCTCTAGTATTTGAAATAGAGACGCTACAGAGTTGAAACTGAGGAAAAAACATGAAATTTCATAATATTCGCGTTTTCTCACCGCTATGGCGCGAAAACGATAATAGCTACAGAATAACATCTAGTCTCAATCTGTAGGGGTAGAAATACTCTACATTTTAATATATAAAACATCTATCTAGCAGTTGAAATAGAGACGCTACAGAGTTGAAACTGAGGAGAAAACATGAAATTTCATCATATTCGCGTTTTCTCACCGCTATGGTGCGAAAACGGTAACAGCTACAGAATAACATCTAGTCTCAATCTGTAGGGGTAGAAATACTCTACAATTTAACATATAAACCATCTCTCTAGCATTTGAAATAGAGACGCTACAAAGTTGAAACTGAGGAGAAAACATGAAATTTCATCATATTCGCGTTTTTTCACCACTATGGCGCGAAAACGGTAACAGCTACAGAATAACATCTAGTCTCAATCTGTAGGGGTAGAAATACTCTACATTTTAACATATAAAACATCTCTCTAGCATTTGAAATAGAGATGCTACAGAGTTGAAACTGAGGAAAAAACATGAAATTTCATCATATTCATATTTTCTCACCGCTACAACGGAAAAATGGTAAGAGCTAGTGAAAAGCGCCTATCATCAATCTGTAGAGGTTGAAATCATCATCGCTTCCCTAGCTCAGGGTGGTATGGCCACTATTTCTGCCTGAAACAGGACCATCCAAGGTGCAATAAATGCAGAAGAAGAATAACTAATTATATAAAGTATTATACATATAGTAGAGATAGGGAAGAAGTATAGTTCGAAATTTGCTGAAGTTTGCTAGGCACAACGCAGACATTTCAATATAATATTTTTTAAATTACTTAATTTTATATACACTGTATCTTCCATTCATAACATTAAAATTGTAAGCCAACTATGATAACCACTCGTTACTATCGCGACAAAAAAATTTGATATTCAAGTCAGTGTCAAAAATAATCATATTTTCTACAAAAAAAAAACAACTAATAACACAAACCCAGCAGAAATCGCAATACCCCAAAATAAACCCGCGATGTTTTCACTAACATTCCGAAGCGGACGCAAACCAACATGCAAAGAAATAATCATCCCAAACAACTACACTCTAGCCCTAATCTGCTGGAGCCTAAATCTCACAGTGACGAACCAGTTTAGTGAAATGATAACCCGACACGGCTCGGTAGACGTCCTAATACCATACGCAATCGCAAAGTTCGTGATGATGGTACCGTTGGTGTTCGCCGAAATGGTACTTGGCCAATACTCGGGCTACGGGCCTATTTCCATGTGGAACATGGCGCCTATTTGGAGAGGCGTTGGATGGGCTGGTGCCTTCGTTCTGCTTTGTATCGGAGTGTACAACAATTTTCAAACATCCGAAACATTATATTACCTGTTGCGTAGTTTCAACGCTGATCTACCATGGGCGACATGTCAGAAGTGGGCGAATAGCAGCTGCTACAATGTGTCCAGCGACGACAAGATTAAAATGTACTGTATGTACGATAAACAATGTAAGGAGTGCGCGTTGAATCATTGGGAGAATAGCGCGGAGCACTTTTTTCAGAAAGGGGTTTTATCAATCGATGATTTTTTGAATTGGGGGCTAATATTGTGCTCGTTTATTACCATATTTGTGGTGTTTCTAAATTTGGTGAATCTTATTGAAACTGTACAGAATGTTTTGTTTCTGTTGGTGGTGATTCCATTGCTTCTGCTTTTTACAATGTTTTTGGGGGCGTTTTATAATCAGAAAGGGATGTTGCATATAGGGAGCTTTTTGAAGTCGAATAAATCGTTATTGATTAATTGGAATTTGTGGCTAGAGGTGCTTAATATGAATACTATTAATGCTGGATTGGGTTTGGGTGGTTTAGTAGCTATATCCTCGCACAGTCATTTTAGGACTAATATTTTTACAATAGCATACTTTGTAGCTACTTTTGGGTTTATTACTGATTTCATGTTTGGGCTGTTTACTTATATCAGTTTAGCTTCATATAATGAATTGAAGGGAATGGGAACGAATAATATGTATAATTATGATGCCTCATTGCTATTTGTAAAGTTGCCAATGGTTTTGCTAGAATGGCCCCTGCCTTGCATATGGGCGGTTATTTATTTCATATATTTGTATTTGATAAATTGGAGGTATGTTCTGTTTGTTGTTTTTACGCTCGTTAAAGCAATTCATGAATTTTGTCCTAAAACTGCGAAACACCGAAAAACTACTGTCGCAATTATATGCACATTAGTATTTATTTTTGGGCTTTTATATGATACCCCATACGGTTCCCCGCTACGAACGCATGTAGAAGAACTATGTTGCATTCATATATTAACTGCACTAGTTCTATTGCAAAATTGCGGAATTTTCTACTCGTACGGATCCAATGCACTAATCAAGGACATCTATTTCATGCTTAATCTCAAGCTCCCGATTTTAAAATACTATTGGAATGTAACACCGCTCATTTTCACGCTTATGCTTGTGGGCAACGTGTATATGTGGATTTATGGGCACATGGAAACAAGGGTACCATTTTTGCTGAAAACTGTGGAGTATATAATCATTGCCTCAGCATCTGCATTGTTTCTTGGCGGAGCTTTCTTGCACTTTATACAAACAAGACAAGGCAGCAGACACTTTGCATCCAAGAACAATCGCCGCGATGGCAGCAAAAGTGTTGAAGTGAGCCACATCCGAGAACTATTTAAAAGCGAGGCCGTTGGAATGGAATATTGCTATAAAAAGGAGCTTCATTCTAAATTGATTGTTCATTGAGATTGTATAAGAAAAGTGTTTTGTGTATTATGAGTCACATACAGGTTGTATTAATAATAAAAGAGCTATTATCGAAGTTATGTTATCAGAATTTTCTTTTCCAAAAATACAACTGAAATACAGCACAAAAAAGCCATTTCTGAAATGGCAATTTCAGGCCTTTTTTGCGAATTTTGTTGGGTTATGGAATGAAATAGGACAGAGATATCAAAAAATGGTTTTCGTTTTTTTAATTAGGACCTAAAAGACTAATGATTGGTAGCTTAAAACGTTTTTTTTTTAATTTTTATTCAAAAAAATTGGTTTCTTAACCATAGGATCATTTCTCGGTTTCTTGCGATTCCCGCTAAAAATAATAGAGGTAGATTGGGGATAATACTATTCTCTTATAGAAAACCGCCCCCTAAATCTAAAAACACAAACTAGAAGTCGCTATGACAAACACTTAACTGAGATACAGCTCGAAAAGGGCGTTTTTGAAATGGTATTTTCAAGCAATTTTTACGAACTTTAAAGGGTTGTGACCCCTAAAACGGAAAGAGATATCCACAGACGGTTTTCAAATTTGTGATTAGTACCCTAGGGAGTATTGATTGGTAGCATAAAATATTTTTTAAATTTTTATTGTAAATTGACTGTTAGCCCTAGGATAATTTCTTGATTTCTTGCGATTCCCGTTAAAAGTAATAGAGGTAGATTGGGGATAATACTGTTCTCATATGGAAAGCCACCCCTGAATCCAAAAACACAAACTAGAAGTTGATATAACCAACACTTACGGAGATATAGCTCGAAAAGGGCGTTTTTTGAAATGGTAATTTCAAGCAATTTTTACGAACTTTAAAGGGTTGTGACGCGAAAACGGAAAGAGATATCCACAGACGGTTTTCAAATTTGTAATTAGTTCCCTAAGGAGTATTGATTGGTACCTAAAATGAATTTTAATTTTTTAAATTTTTATTGAAAATTGACAACCTCTAGGATCATTTCTCGGTTTCTCGCGATTCCCTTTAAAAGTAATTGAGGTAGATTGGAGTTAATTCTGTTCCCATATGGAAAACTACCCCCTGAATCTAAAAACACAAACTAGAAGTCGGTACAACAAACACTTACTGAGATACAGCTCGAAAAGTGCGTTTTTGAATCAAGCAATTTTTACGAACTTTGAAGGGTTGTGACGCGAAAACGAAAAGAGATATCCACAAACGGTTTTCGGATTTTTAATTATTACTTTAAAGACTATTAATTAATAGCATAAAATTAATTTATATATTTGTTTAGAATATAACCGACAAATTTCATGCTATATTGTGACTACCTTTTGTAGGCTTAGACTCTAGATTGCTCCCTCAGACGGACACTGAACATGAGAACATGCATGAGAATGAAAGCTGTCGCTGTGGGGAGATTGAGAATCCGCACCATGTCTTTCTTAAGATACCAGTATTGTAGGGAGTCGAATGGAAAGGATACCTCTTTCCCATGTCCATTGCAAATGTTCTATGCCACCCCACTAAAATTACCATAGTTATGCTACATACTTTTTCCTCCCGTGCTTGCATTATAATTTCAACTTGGACGTGTTAATCAAATTTAGACACTATAACTTTCTGCTAAAGATACCGATGGCAAAATCTTGCTTATAGAGCGCCCGTGTTATAAGCAAGATTGTGCAAGAACAAACAAGAAGAAGAAGTATATTTATCACGGATGATAGACGACCGAGCGACATTTTGCAGTGAAATTTTTTTTGCACGATTACAATACTTTAACCATACTTCCTATAATAAATTAAATGTTTTTTTATTAAAAAAAAAACGCCATATACACAAAATATAAATATATACAAGTAACAATTATTTAAATAGCAACCGGATTCGAATACAATTCCCGTTTGTAAGTAAATTCCATTCCAACCGATTCACATTTAAACTGCTCTCGGACCGTTTTGCTATCAACGTCTCTGGCGCCGATCTGATTGTCATTCTTATAGAACATGTTCTGCTTCCTCTGTACGCAGTGTAAGCAAAGTCCGGCAAAATACAGTGTGAATGTTATAAATAAAATTATATACTCGATAGTAGCTAAGAAATGATCACTTCTTTGCGTGTAATCGTTAATCCAATCGAATATGTTTCCAACAATAACACAGAAGAAAACCAGAGGCGTTGTATTCCAATAATATTTCAAAATGGGAAGCTTGAGATATAGCATGAAATAGATATCTTTGACTAGCGCATTGGAGCCGTACGAGTAGAAAATGCCGCAAATTTGTAGGAAAACAAGAACGGATAATATATAGAAACAGCAAAGTCGTTCGATGTTCATGCGTAATCTGTAGCCATAAGGAGTATCGTAAAGAAGACCGAAGAAAAAGATTAAAAAGCAAATGAAAGACACCGTAGTTTTTGTATAAGGCAAAGTGAAGGGACATATTTCATTAGCAGCTTTAACCAATGTAAACACCACAAATAAAATATATCGCCAATTAATTAAATACAAATATATAAAATAAATACAAGTCCATACAATGGGAAGAGGCCATTCAAGCAAGACCATTGGTAACTTCACAAACAACAGTGGTGCATCATAAGTGATCATATTGTTTGAGGAAAATCCTTTCATACTATTATACGAAGTTAACCCAATATATGCAAATGTACCGAACAGCAAATCCGTTATAAAACCATAAGTTGCTACAAAATATGCAATTGTAAATATATTAGTACGGAAATGACTGTGTGCAGATATCGCTACTAATCCACCCAAACCCAATCCAGCATTTATAATATTCATATTAAACACTTCAATCCATAATGGGACACTGACTAATAAAGATGGATTTGGTTTTAAAAACCGCCCTAGTTGTAAAATTCCATTTCTATAAATAAGTGATGGAATAACCAATGTAAACAGTAGCATCAACGGTATTATTACCAGAAGGAACAAAACATTTTGCACAGATTTTACAAATTTGAGCAAATTCAGGAACACTATAAATATAGTAAGAAACGAACACAGCATTAAACCATAGTTCATTTGAGTATCCACACTCTGAACTCCTCTCATATAAAAATGCGCGACGCTGTTCTCCCAATGGCTCGATTTGCACTCCTTGCAATTCGGATCAAACATGCAATACATCTTAATTTTATCACTGCTGGACACATTGTAACAACTGCTATTCGCCCATTTCTGGCATGTGGCCCACGGCAAACTCGGGTTGAAACTACGCAGCAGGTAGAACATCGTTTCGGAGATTTGAAAATTGTTGTACACCCCGATGCAAAGCAGTACAAACGCACCAGCCCAGCCAACGCCTTGCCAAATCGGTGCCATGGTCCACATACTGATCGGCCCGTAGCCCGAGTATTGCCCCAGCACCATTTCGGCGAACACCAATGGGACCATCAGGACGAATTTCGTAAACGCGTACGGGATTAAAACGACGAACGAGCCGTAGCGGGTGAGCATGTCGCAAAATTGGTGCGTTACTGTTAGGTTCAAGCTCCAGCATATTAGGGCTAGGGTGTAGTTGTTTGGGATGATTATTTCGGTTAATGTTGGTTTGCGGCCACTACGGTATTGTAGGGTGAACATACTACTTGTATATTAATTGGTTTGAGATTGATTTTGATTTGACACTGAATTATGTACAGATTGTTAGATGTGTCATAGCTATCTTTGTTACTGCAGTATATTTCTACTTGTCATCACAATTCAGTATGCTGTTACATTGTCCCCGTTGGCAGAAAAATTAGCTACTTGGGTACAGTGATGGAGGCCAATCTCCACCACAATGTCCGCATCCTACAGGCTACACAGAAAGCGACCAGGACTAAACACGCTATTGCTAGAATACTCCTCCGAAGCTTTGGCCACTCCTGTGTTAGAGAGATTATGCAGAAATGGTTTTCTTATCGTTTTATATAGGGGTCCCAAATTCAAAATAATGATATATACTTATATATCATAAATTATGAGTAGAAATAGCGAAATACGCCGAAATCCAGTTGAAATGACTTTCTTACCTTATACAATTTCTGTGGTTTAATCTGCATGAAAACATTTTTAACATTCCGCTCATGCACATCTAGAATTTTCTCCATCTTCGTAACAACATCCGGCTCTAGAATAATACTGCCACACATCCTGCGCTCCACCGAATAGAACGGCTGTTTCTTAATCCAGTCCACAATCTCCTTCACCGTTTCCCCACTTCTACAATTCGCACCGTGTACACGAAAATAATTGCATTACTGCGTTTTAAAAAAACAAACCCCTTATCCTCTGGAAACAGTTCGTACTCGTAATAGATATCGTTGCCCATACTGGAGCTGATCGCTTCAAACAGTTGCGGATACCGATTCAGATAATCCACCACCAAATCAACAGCCTTTTGAGAGTACAGCCAGTCTCTATCTTTCTTCGTGTAGCCCGGAATTTCCTCGTTTCTCTTATTGTACTTGAGATTGAGGCCGATGTTCATTTTGCTCACATCTTCCTCGAGGCTACCGTGCGAACGCTGCGGTCCCATCACTACTAACAGCGTGCCGGTTACTCTTGAGAGCAAATGTTTGGATATACCTAGATTAAGAAATAATTAAAACCAATACATTCAAGTTCAATTATTACTAAATTTACCTATTCTGGGAGCAGCTACATACAGTGGCATGTACGTAACTTTGAGTGAATTCTCAAGATTTCGCACTTCTGAAAAATCGGGTTCGGTTTCAGTTTCTAGTGAAACTTTAACTCTGCCCTTTGTTAGTGATTCTGTACTTTGAACTACCTAAAATTAATAAACAGGATTTATATTAATCTTATATATCAGGAGTGGCCACGTCTGCACATAACATCTACTTTTCGTCTTGAAATAAGTTTGTCATAGCTGTAGTCTAAGTGCATGCACATTCAAAATTTGCTTATTACATATGAAAAAAATATTAATCTCCAAATGATTCAGTTAAATTCATAGTATCTTCCATAACGATTTCGGAATTTTAACCTATAGACATCCTTTGCATTTGATGGATCAATATTATTCAAAAGCACCAATTAGTTTAAACTCTGTAGCATCTCTACTTACGCTAGAGAGATGGATATTATGTGAAAATGTTGAATATTTCTACCCCTACAGATAGAGATTCGCGCTGTGCAGTGAGAAAATGTGAATATGATGAAATTTCATGTTTTTCAATTAATTTCATTTATTAAATTAGATTTAATTAAAAAAATATATGGGAAATAATGTAATGCATAGTTCAAGCCATTTAAAAAAATAGTGGACGGGTATAGTTTGGTTGGTAGGGAACGCCCGCCCACCCCACCTTTGTTCGCATAGTTTTTTTCATAGGATAACACTCTTCTTGGAATAGTTTAAACAATATAAAACATCTATATCCATTGAAAAAAATGTACACTTGAAACAACTTGCAAATTCGCCGTTAGAACCTGACTAATGCCCATATTCACCAACATCCCATAAACTTTATAGGACCCATAAGCTATTGAAGGGATAAATTTAAAATGTCATTGTGACAGGCTATGCCAAAAGAAATGTCAAAAACCTTGAATAGTGCTTGTGATTGAAGCTTTGATAACACCTTTTGTTTAATTTTTCAGTGTTTTCAATAGAGAAAATCTAAAGTAACTACATTCCCTAGATAATTTATTTATTGTTGCTATAACAACGAATACTTATGGAGTTCGGTAGCTATTGATAGATTTATAGAACGTTGGTGAGTGTATTACCCCGGCAATACTATTATTTCCTATCTATAAAAAGTTAATAATACTATAAAATTGACTCTTAATCAGCTTTTTTGTGTGTGAGATTTTGACTTATAACCTCTAGTAGTTGGTCCTTATTTTGCTACATAAATCATCTTCTAAATTTTAATACTTACAGTGCCCATGCAGCCATAATTGGGTTGTCCAAGATTAAAGCAGTGCGACCCAACCGTAAAGATATCTCCAATATCTTTAAATACTTTGTACTTTTCATCGTGTACCGATATGTCAGTAACAACGGTCTGCAATGGATATGATGTAGGAATGGTTGAAAATTGTTTCTCTAAATTGACTCTACCCTGCGGTGAGAATTCGTACTTTCTTCCCGTCAGGATTCTGACTTGTACGAGCACCTTGGTCTCGCCCACGTCAATACCCAAGCGATCGCGATAACTAAAACGAATTTTCTGTAGTGAAATATATACTGAGGTATGTACATTGCGGTTACTGTTCGATAATTCCGCATCTCTCCACATTCCAGTTCTGCGAAGAGTTCCCTCGATTTTCTTCTATACTGATTTCTCCATTTGAGTTCTTGCTGTATCTGAAGTTATTGGATGACATAGCTATGACCCTGAAATGACACAAATGCATCTTTCAAAGTAAATAAACTAGTGGTGGTGAAACTTTATGAACAGATACTTTTATTTTCAGAAAACAGCACTGCTGTATAAGAGCTAAAAATATTGAGAATCGGTAGGGTTCGAAATCAGATTCCCAATACTCAGTACGAAATTGACGACGCCTTTAACCACTTGGCCACTGAGGACGCCTTTAACTACTTGGCCACTGAGGACGCCTTTAACCACTTGGCCACTGAGGACGCCTTTAACCACTTGGCCACTGAGGACGCCTTTAACCACTTGGCCACTGAGGACGCCTTTAACCACTTGGCCACTGAGGACGCCTTTAACCACTTGGCCACTGAGGACGCCTTTAACCACTTGGCCACTGAGGACGTCTTTAACCACTTGGCCACTGAGCTGGGTCTTCGACAAAGATTATACTAGCGTAGCTTTTACTACGGACTGAGGTGATGCTACCTCACCTCAGTCCGTAGTAAAAGCTACGGCTAGTACTGGCTGAGAACAGTTGGAAGGGGCGTCTTTTTAGTGGGTAAAAGTCCCATACTGTTGGTGTAGGGGGAGAGAACCCCCATGCACTGTCGCCTGACTTCAGATTGTTTGCGTCCCATGGGAAATATAAAAAAAAACGGCGCGCACGGAAAATCAAATGCAAGACAACCAGCCCCGGAGTAGCTTAGAACGATAAACGCAATCCGCTTAGATACCTCGCCGGAGTCCTGAAGGGTTAATAATATTTGTATTTTCTTTCACAACAAATATAACCCTTAAAAGCATTTTTTAAATTGATATTAAATAATAGTTACCGGCAGTCGTCCACTTGCTACAAAACATAAGAATCGCCATTTATTAGCAAAATCATGAATGTTCATGTATGTAGATATCTATACAGAATTACAGTTTTTAAAATAACGTTTTTAATTAGGCAGCGAACATTTTAGTGTTAAACTTCAGGGACAATATGCGTTTAAGGGCTCAAGTATAAACTTTAGCCCTTAAATATTAATAGAAAAACTGTAAACACTTACAAAGCTTCTTGAAGATGTGGCCACCCAACAAGCACAGTTTTCCCCAACAAATTTCTAGATAGTTCCTCCAGATTGGGGGCATCAATTGGGGGCAGGATGCTAATGATGGTGTTTTCATTCCTACTTGGCTGATCGAATACTTTAACCTTTGCCTTTAAGGTGGCAGACTAAAAGAGAAAGATTAGTTTCACATTATAAGATTATATAGATTTTAGGATTAAAGGATTAAATTCCAAACTAATGTTTCACACAAGTTGCTGTATGATACTATACAATTAGATAAAAACAAGAACGCGTTATATTTTTCCATTCGATCTACCATCCAATTCAATATTTCAAATAATTTGCTGTATGATATGAGACAATTTAGATTGTCAAGATGCAAGACAATCTAAATTGTCTCGTATGATACAGCAACATATTTGAAAAATTGCATTGGATGGTAGATCGAATGGAAAAATATAACGCGTTCTATTTGTCAAGGACAAATTGTATGAGAGGAGGATATATTAATTCATTTCTTGAACATCTTTTGAGCTAAGAAATTGTCTTGTCTAAAATGACCTTTAGTTTAAAGTCAAGAAATTGTCTTGTCTAAAATGACCTTAAGTCTGTTAGCAACACCTCAATTGGTCAGACTGATTTTCTTTAGCTTTATTGTTGGCAAATGGTAAAGTAGAAAAAAGTACCTTGTATTGTAAGTGCCTCAAAGTAGGGAAACCAAGGTAATAAACATCCATTTTGGCCCCAGGATAAGCACCCTTGATTAACTTTTCAATAGGAACACGTATATCCTTGATATCAACAGGTGTACATACAGCACGGTGATTTTTAATTACGGGAAAGAATTCCGGCGCCTCGTAATCACCAAAAGTCTCCTTGGAACATACATACTCCAGCATTGGACCGTGTGTATTACGCTGCACCTCTTCCGGAGATAGTTTATTATTGCACGGGTCCATAGCATCTAGAAGCCTTTTCTAAAACACAAACACAAATTAGATTTACTGAAAATAGTCTTCCGGTATTTTAACAAAAATCTGCAGTTGTTTCTACAGTAGTTAACTATTATTATTTTCTAAAACATATATAAATGTGAATCCACTTCTTAGTAATCTACATATCTAGATGTCGATCTTTTTAGATCTCATTAGAGTAGCTCAGCTAGTGAGGATGAATTCACACAATATCTTGATACAACTAACCACATCAAATAACAATGGGTGTGCTTTGCTAATTGATGTGGTGCCGCCAGATGGCGTTTAACTTTTCTCCTAGGGGTTAATTGTAACGAGATATTGTGTGAATTCATGCTCACTATCTGAGCTACACTGATGAGGTCTAATAAGATCGAAATCTAGATATGTAGATTACTAAGAGGTGGATTCACACTTATATGTTTTACAAAATAATATTAGTTTGTTATTAGCGATTTCGCTACTGTAGAAACAACTGCACATTTTTGTTAAAATACCGGAAGACTAACCCATCAAGGGAGGAAAGTTAAACGCCATCTGGCGGTGCCTCATCAATTAGCAATGGGTGTTCATTGCTAATTGATGTGGTGCCGCCAGATGCCGTTTAAATTTCCTCCTAGGGTGTTAGTTTATCATTATTCTTTTGTATAAAATTACAGTGGAATATATACAAGTGGGACTGTTGACAGCTAGTGGCAGATTTGATTGGTTTGATTATGTTTAATATAAATTTTACCTCATCAATAAATGGAATTAAAACAACAGCCTCCCACTCCTGCCGCTTTCCATTCAAATCCGTCTCAAAATCCACCGGATAGTAGTCCTTAATAGGCGACTCCTGTTCCGTCATTAGATTATGGTAGCAGTCGGGTAGCAGAGTTTTACTAGCGGCGGGCAACACTCCAAGCAACTAAAATTCAACAATAAAGGCTGCTTTCGTTTATGGTTTCTAGCTGGCCCGAATGGTTCGTATCGCAACTACTCCTGATCGTCACAACTATGAATTTTCTTGGAAAATTATATCATGTACAATTTCTATAATATAACATATCTATCTATATATTGGTTTTGTAGCGTCCGACGACCAGGTAGCTTCCTAGTATGCTACTGGGATTGTTTGACATGCTTTTTTTACGCCGCTTGTTTGTAACTAGCAGGGGGTGTATTTTTGAGCAATCGCTATGAATATAGGGATCGAGAGACGTACGCTATTATTGCAAATGGTACCGATTTGATTTCTTACGCTTCGCGAAAGGTTCTTTGGTATAACTGAAAGCTCGACAGTATGTTTTGACATTAATTTTTGTGTGCATTCTATTAGTTCAGCGCTATGAAATATGTACGCATTATAGCGCATGGTAATAGCAATCGGTCAAAAATCATACCGCAGCGCACGTGCTACGTTACCGACAGGGCTTAAAGTGCCTTCCGAAGCACTCTGGAGAAATGTTTCAATAAAATCCGCTTTGATTTATCGTTCGGGAGCTGTTCCGGGCTATTCTAAGCAAGCTAAAACCAACTTGTGTGTCAAAATAAACGCCTCATGGAGGTATTTTTAAGCAAAAACTTGATATAAAGTCAGGAACAGCTCCCGAATAGGGTTAAACCGATTCATCTGCATGCACAATACCTGCATGTACCTGTTCGTATGGTTTAAACGGAGTACCTAGATCGTAATCCAATTTTAGATCTTTGAATTCATTTATGTCGGAAATGTACGGGGAGTAATGGTGCGGGTAGAACCAACTCCACGAGCACACGCTATTGTAGTAGTAGTGCAAGTTCCACTGAATAGCTCGCACGTAGCCTTCCGCTTGGGACCGTAAAACCTCACTGAAATGATGATGATCATAGAGAAACCGTATCGTTTCTCAACTCTTCAATTACTTACGGTGTAACTTGTTGGTAGTCCAACTTATTCATATAGTAGTCTTTCTTGTGCTGCTTAAACTCAGCTGTGAATAAATCTTCTTCGGTATCATAACTCACCGATCCGGCGTCTGATTGATCATCATCGGCCATTGAGAATAAATTACTTTCAGAAGGCTCTAAAAACTGTTACAACTTGTTAAAGTCTGGATAAATAACACGATTTTTACTTTGTTTTTTTTTCTTTTTATTACACTTTAGTTAAACATTGCAACTCGTTTCGGATAAGCTCCAGCCGTTTTCAAGCTTTTCCGATGAGCTCAAAAATAGCTAGAGCTTATCAAATCAATCAAATCAAATCCAAATTTATTTCATAGCCGAAGCTAGCTGCAACGTGTAATACAAAACAAAGTAAAATCGTTAAATTTGTCCTAATCCCCTAAATATCTAAATCTAACCCCTAAAATGAATTACCACAAAGTAGAAATATTTGTTAAAGTCGTTTTAGACAAGACAATTTCTCTCTACTCAAAAACTCAAAAGTTAGTCAAAATACGAGACAATCTAAACTGTCTCGTATCATACAGCAAATTATTTGAAATATTGAATTGGATGGTAGATCGAATGGAAAAATATACCGCGCTCAATTTGTAAAGGACAAATTGTATGGAAGGAGGATATATGATTTCTTGAACAACTTTTGAGCCAAGAAATTATCTTGTCTAAAACGACCTTTAGTGTCAATAGTCGGTTAATTAACTTAAACCAAGTTCAACGCTAAACTCGGTTTAAGCTAGTTTCACCAACAACTTAGTGTTGAATATACTGTATCTAAAATCATATATGATGACTTAGATTGTAATTCTTAAGTTTGCGTATTCCATTCACAATTCAGTGTGAAGTATAAATTAATTCATATTTATTATATAGATTATGTTATTACCATATCATCTGTAGCCTTGATGAGTTCTGCCAAGTCTGGATTAATGGGCGCTTCAGTCGGTTGCCACGTTTCCAACTTCTTTAACTTATACTGGATCAGGAAAACAATATTTTGATTAATATTAAAAGGCATATGTGAAATAGTTTAGCAGTAGTTCATGCTTTAATGTCTCTGGTAGATTATTGAAGATTTTAGGTAATGTTGTTATAAACTTATTGTCAGCAATTCTTTTGTAATTTTTAAAAGTTTGAAAATAATTAATAAAAATTAATTAAGTCTATATTTTCTTCAAAATTGTATTTAATCAGTACCATCTAATTATTTTTTAATGCTATTTGAATTATAAGAGGTGTACGATGTGCTTGCATTCATTCTCATATTTATAAATACACATTTACATTGGTAATGAATTTTAAGTTGGTAACACTGGCTACTTGCCGCACTAGTGCGGAAACTAGTATTTCCCGCACCCAAATTAATGCGGGAAATGAGTTAGGACATGAGTACAACAATTACTATTACTTACACTAGTTCGATCCTTGTCATTGGGCCGCCGACCTGTTTTGCTCTCAAAATACTTTAAATCGGCGTACTGTTCCGAAAATTGGTTCGTATCTACCTCACATAGCACTTGCATATACTTCTGAAACCTATCTAAGTTGAGATAGCCACCTTCATTGATATAGCCTGTAAGGGAATTCTTGCGTTAATTATATCATGTAAAGGAGGCTGAATTTGTATTTATTGCTTACCATCTAAGGTTGGCAACACTTTATTATATGTTGAATATAGTAAAGGAAGAGCACCTGAGGCTATATGTAAGTTGGGCAAGTTTGGAATAAAATCGTTGCCCACTAAAAAACCCATAAGGACCTGAAATTATAGAAACATACTATAGCAAACATAAATGACTTACGCCCGGTTTCTCCAACGCATCTTAACTAGTTTAAGACCGTCTTAATAATAAGACGGTATTAAAGCGTTGCACCAAACAAAAATCGGATATTAAAACGATAAGACGGATTTACATTGTAAGACTAAGTAAGATTCTACGTATGTTTGGTGCAACAGAATAAACATTTAAGACGTGATTATATATAAGACAAGCTTATATAAGACGAGCTTATATAAGACGAGCTTATATAAGACGAGCTTATATAAGACGAGCTTATATAAGACGAGCTTATATAAGACGAGCTTATATAAGACGAGCTTATATAAGACGACCGTTAAGATTCGTTGGAGAAACCGGGCGTTAAACCAAAAAAATTTATATGATTTTTACTTTCCGAATACAGCACTGCAGTATAATTACTTTCCGAAGATTACAGCACTGCTGTATAAGGAAGGTTATTATTATTATTATTGTTTTCGCGAGTTGCTAATTTTGACTTTCCGTTTCATAACTAACATAGTCGAAATAGACTATTTTTGAAAATGTCTGTGTATAAGGCAGAAAGGCCACTATCCAATAGCCTAATAAAGATTGTTTTGTCTCTCTGTCTTGTATGTATGTATGTCTGTGAATCAAATTTCGGGAAAACAGCTGAATGGATCGGGTCAAATTTTGAAAGCGGCTGAGAAAGCGAGCTGGGTTGAACATTTGAGCGAAATCACAAACAGTGAACAAAAAAATCATAAAACTACTTCCTATTGAGTACATGGCACGTGACCGGCTCGAAAAATGAATGCCCACAGTCAACAAGTGACGTCATCCGCGGTAATTGTGAAATGATTTATATCAAAGTTCAATTGTATTCTAGATTGTAACTTGATAATTAAATAAAGACAATTTATTATACATATTTATAAAAAGTGCTTGCAACTTACCCAATCATCAATAATTTTCTCGAAGTCATACTCGAACGGTAGACCTTCCTTAAGTGGTAAAAATTCTAGCTCCAAATACTCCCGCAACAGAGACAAATGTAATAAGAAAAACGTAATTTGCTCTGGCACTGTTTTCTTTTTAGTTGACTTTTTACCAAATTGAACCTTAAAAATAAAATACATATAATATATGTATAACCAAATGAACAATATGAACAAGTAGAGGATTTTTTATATATAATCTAATATAAAAATTCTTATATTACTAATATACACATTTCTATTTACATGATAGTTTTATTTTTATAATGTTTATTTGGTAGTTTACCATACGAAGCATGGATAAACGATTACAATACGTGCAATTTGTTTTTGTCTCTTTGATCTTAAAATGATCAGGAGGCCTGTCATTGGAAATGTCTGTTATTCGTCTGTCTGTTCTTCATCTGTCTGTTCTTCATCTGTCTGTTCTTCATCTGTCTGTTCTTCATCTGTCTGTTCTTCATCTGTCTGTTCTTCATCTGTCTGTTCTTTATCTGCCTGTTCATCATCTGCCTGTCTGTCGCCTGTGAATACATAATTTCTACATTGAATTATCAATGCAAAAATGTAAGTACCAAAATAACTTTCCATTTAATATCTTACTGTCCAATAGTCACAAATACATGCATGCCAACTCTGAAACTATAGTTTACTCTGGTTGGCATGGCATTTAGAAAGGTCTAAATAATTCTGTAGTTGCAGAATCAAGATTTCCTAGGATAACGGTGCCGTGAAGCTGTCGTCTGTGACGTCATTCCCACAATGTACATCCTATAATGGTCTATCCCGGGATTCCCAGAAAGGGGTGCCAATAAAAGCGATAGTTTTTGACATTTTGACATCACAAAAAAAGGTTGTGTGTATTTAAATAAATATGGTAAAGCCCTGGTTCCCTAGGAGAGCGGTCGCTTCAAAAGCGATATACGTTACAACATACATGTACCAAAAGTAAACTATTTCTTACTCACCTCTTCACGAAGCAAAGAAAAATGTGGCTCATGAGTACACAAGCCCAACATTATCAAATCGGCATCCAATCCATATAAGCAGTGTCGCGTGTTTGGATTGTATCCAGGTTGTGCCCTCATGTATCTAATATAATCCATAATCTTGTGCTCACCCTCACCAGGTGTCTAAAAGAAATCATCCAAATTAGAAAAACACATAAAAAAAAAAACAATTGTGCAGAGAATTCAATCATAAATTTCCAATGAAGGAGATGAATAAAACTACTATGTTTTTTACCACTTATTTAATTGTTTGAAACATCTAGTTTTGCCTAAGCGCTGGGCATTTTCAAGTATATCCAATGATTTTAATGATATCAGTCCGCGGATAAACTTGAAAATTCCCAGAGCTTAGGCGAATCTAGTTGTTTTGAACAATTAAATAAGTGGTAAAAAAACATAATAGTTTTCTTCATCATCCATTATTATTTTAAAAGTGGCAACTGAATAGTTAGAAGAAGAATGAGAAGCAGAAGTAGAATATTATGTTTGTGAATGTTTTGAGAAAAGTATACAAATAGTAACACAAGCCCAGAGGAGTTGGCGAGATAGTTGATTCATCATATGCTGTCAACAGGATTTAACCTATGCCCATATTCACCAACAACCCATAAACTTTATAGGTCCCATAAGCTATTGAATGGTTAAATTTAAAATGTCATTGTGACAGCATATGCCAAAACAAATGTCAAAAACCTTGAGTAGCACTTGTGATTGGAGCTTTGATAACACCTTTTGTTTAATTTTTCAGTGTTTTCAATAGAGCAAATCTAAAGTAACTACATTCACTAGATAATTTATTTATTGTTGCTATAACAACGAATACTTATGGGTTCAATAGCTATTAATAAAAGCAGCTTACACAGTCAATAATACTGTCAATCATAGTACTGTCAATATTTGCTTCAATCCTCCTTATATATTTATCAAGTAATCAATTATCCAGATAAAGTATTCTCTTCATTACATATTACTATACCTTACATGATGAGTATTAGTGGCAACATTTTAGAATAATGAACATTTAAAACATATTATCGTACAGTAATACTGTCATTATTCTAAAATATTGACAGTAATATTGATCATGTAAGGTGCCTTATTGATTTATAGAACGTTGGCGAATATGATACTAGCCATATAAAAACATATAATGTCAACTGGCAACTGATTGATAGATGCATAGAGAGAGTAATATATTGTTGACTGTAAACCAAATTAATCACACTTGTCATGCAAAATCAAATGCTTTCTATGTTTTTATTTATTTAATCTCGTATATATATATATATATATATATATATATATATATATATATATACGAGATTAAATAAATAAAAACATAGAAAGCATTTCATTTTGCATGACAAGTGTGATTAATTTGCTTTACAGTCAACAATATATTACTCTCTCTATGCATCTATCAATCAGTTGCCAGTTGACACACATACAAATTGTAAGTAATGAATCCTGCCAGACAGAAAGTATTGGCTGAAGCTTACGTGAAGCAGGAGCGCGACTTCAAAGTCAACGATCAGTACAGAAAAAACTTCGACTATGCCCCGATCACCAGCAAGTTCTACTCGCGAATCGATGCGATCGACTACACTCTGGCTGATCCGCAAATCGTGCACGATATTCGGCAGTTCAAGGATATGGGCCCGAGGGACAAATACAGCTGGCCAGTAACTTCAAGCAATGAGTATGGATGGTACAATAGACCACTAGTTGATATGGATAGAACTGATGTAAGGTCCTACCATCCAAAAGGTATGCCAGATTTTGTGGCACAGGGGCTGAGATTGAAGCATGATATCACCATGCAAATTCCCAAATTTGCTGGCATTCCATTTTTATTAGGATAGAGGCTAATTTTTATACATATATAAAATTAAATTCTGGTGTTTTAAATTTTCAATTATAAATTATTGTTATAGTGGTGACTAATTAAATTAATATTTAAATAATCACTATTTTCTAGTAGGTGAACATTATTTTTTTAAATTAGAATCGGTAGTTTGAACAAGGGAACAAGCACTAAAATGAAATAATAATAATTAATTGTCAACAACCTGTAATATATGTATCCAATAAAGGCACCTTACACAGTCAATAATACTGTCAGTATTTGCTTCAATCCTTTTATGTTTATTAAGTAATCAATTATCCCGATAAACATCAGTAGTCTCTTTATTCCACCATTACTATACCTTACATGATATGTAATACTGTCAATCTGTATAATTAAAACAATCACTCAATGATTACATCAGCTTTCATAATATGATGCAATTCCTTAACAATCAAATTTCAAAGCACTGAATAAGGCACCTTACATCAATAATACTGTCAATATTTTAAAATAATGATAATTGTGTGATAACATGTTTAAAATTTTCATTATTTTAAAACATTAACAGTATTACTGATCATGTAAGGTATAGTAATGATGAAATGAAGTTGATGTTTATCCAGACAATTGATTACTTGATCAATATTGAAGGAGGATTCAAGTAAATATTGATAGTACTAGTAATGACAGTATTACTGACCATGTAAGGAGCTAGATGGTGATTTTACACAATTTTAACTACTTCAAATAACCTTTTAGCATGTTTTGTTTTGGCAGTTTTTTTTTCATAACGAAGAAATAGAGTTATGTCTAATTGCATCTAGGCACTATAAATGGCAGAAAATTAGCGATAATATTCTTATTGTGAAACTCACCTCATGACCTGATAATATAACTTTGCAGCCCGACCAGAGCTTGTCATTTGTAATCTTATTTACTATAAAATACTTCAACTGCTCATGCAGTTTTGCCATAAAAACAGTGCCTGGTGTGATGCAATTGGAATCAAAGCGAGCTGCCTCTGGCAGAGCTTCACCCTTCTCCTTGGCTTTCTCCTCCAGCCTCTCAGCATCTTTAGCAGACCTAAATCTACGCCCTCTCTGCTGGTTCATTTTAGCCCGAGGGGCAACCCCATCAATTGCCATGAAAAACAACTTCTGTGGCTTGATCATGCGAAACAAAACCTCGATGTAGTGAAATATATCGGCAATAATCTTCTCCTCTGAGATACGAAAGTGCGGATCATAATCATCTGGATGCGAGCACTGGTGAATGATGCCATTCATATCCAAATAGAGGTGATCGAATTCCGGTATCTAAAATCAGAGGTTTTCTTATCCATTTACAGGTTATGTTTTGGAAATTTAAAAAAACTACCTGATGCTCCTTCACGAACTCACTTAAGCACGGATACCGCTCGCTTATGTACCTAAAAAACTTGGGGACACCCATGGTTACAGCGGGCAATTTAGAGCCTACAACGTATTTATTGTGTCTTTGTATTACGACTTATTAGATGTCAACTAAAAATACGATTATATTTTTTAAAGCCGGATGTATACAACCAAATAATACTCGCGAAACCACGCCCCCAATTGGTAGACAAGTTGCGTTCAAATAACATTTAAATGAAATACGAGGTGTTTCTTATTTCTACGTTCATTAGTTAGCCAATTAGAGACTAATGCCCGTACTCACGAACATCCCATAAACTTTATAGGTACCATAAGCTATTGAATGGATAAATTGACAACGTCATTGTGACAGAAAATGCCAAAACAAGTGTCAAAAAACTTGAATAGCGCTTGTGATTGGAGCTTTAATGACACCTTTTGTTTAATTATTCAGTGTTTACAATAGAGAGAATCTAAAGTAACTACATTCCCTAGATAATTTATTTATTGTTGCTCAACAAGGAATAATTATGGGTTCAATACCTATTGATAAAGGCACCTTACACGATCAATATTACTGTCAATATTTTAGAATAATGACAGTAGTACTATACGAAAATATGTTTAAAATGTTATTATTCTAAAATGTTGCCCGTATTACTCATCGTCCAAGGTATAGTAATGATGTAATGAAGAGAATACTGATCTTTATGCGGATAATTGATTACTTGATAAATATAAAAGGATGATTGAAGCAAATATTGACAGTACTAGGATTGACAGTATTATTGACTGTGTAAAGTGCCTTATAGATTTATAGAACGTTGGTGAATACCGGGGTTGAATTATTGAATGAATGAATTGACAACGTCATTGTGACAGAATATGTCAAAACAAATGATTAGCGTTTGCAATTGGAGGTTTGATGACACCTTTTGTTTAATTATTCAGTGTTTGTAATAAAGACAATCAAAAGTAACTACATTCCCTAGATAATGTATTTATTGTTACTATAACAACGAATACTTATGGGTTCAATAGCTATTATAAGATTTATGGAACGTCGGTGACTACGAGGGTTAATCTGTTCTCATTATATCAGCTCATATTCCTGCTCTTTAATTTTCCATTCTTACGTCAATCAATCAGAGGCGGAGAATAGCTGATTCGAACATGATTCTTTTTGGCCGAGGGTAACATAAAGACGGATGGCAGGAATGTACCCCATATACTTTCTATTTTTACGTTTCTGTTGACCAATCTCATGCTTGTATTCACCAACATCCCATAAACTTTATAGGTCCTATAAGCTATTGAATGGATAAATTGACGTCATTGAATTGATAAATTGACGCCATTGTGACAGAATATGCCAAAAACAAATGTCAAAAACCTTGAGTATCGCTTGAAGTTTGGATGATACCTTTTGTTTAATAATTCAGTGTTTCCAATAGAGAGAATCTAAAGTAACTGCATTCTCTAGAGAATGTATTTATTGTTGCTATAACATCGAATACTTATGGATTCAATAGCTATTAATAGATTTATGGGACGACGGTATTCGGGAAAGACCGGGTTTGAAAAGAAAAGAGATGACCCAAATCCACTTTAATTGGCTGACGCAGTAACGGTAACGCAAAGACGGAAGCTGGAATATTGCCCATATTCTTGACCCCGTCTTTGCTTTTCTATTGTTGCGTCGTCCAACCACAGATCGGATTTAAAATGAGAAGAGAGAACAGCTGATCCAAATCTCTGATTGGATGACGAAGCAACGGAAACCCAACGACGAAGATCAGGGCTTAAGTTGAATTTCTGTGCCTATTTGTAAGTAAAAATCATCCACCACAATTCAGAGGTATTCCTGGCACTCTATTATCTGATTTTTATGTTGTTTAAACAAATGTTTCTCTCTAACAGTCTTCATAGTTGATCTTACTAAGTAAACTATCTGTGCATACATAATTTTATTAATTTATAACATAACATTATTGTGAAACAAGAGAAACATGTTTTAGACTAGTTAAGGTATTTATTTATTTTTTGATCCACTTCCTGAGATAACGAAATTGTGGCTTGGCTACCCTGTAAAATGAATTCTATAAAATATTAAAGACTTTATAAAAATTACATCCATTTTCCCTAATGAGGATTATCATTAGTTCTAGTTCAAATTAGGCACTTAATTATTACAACAGTATATTTTGAATCACTAATTGTAATAGGAATTTCACAAATTGTTCTCATCTTTATGCTTTAAATACAAAAATACTTACAGCTACTTACTGCATGTGCTATATGCATACATAGGTGCGATTTTAAAAGGAAATTTGGCATAAATAGTTAATAAATTAAAACGTAATTTGTACATGAGTTAAAAAAATAAGGTGTAAAAAATATCAAACTGTGATATGAACTAATAAATCTTATTAGAAGTTTGCTTTGTGAAGAGGGTTTTACTTTGGGAACTATTAAGTCAGTCATGTTATTATAATAATAAAAGCTGTACAGACATCATCATGAACTAGTCATCACAAATCATTGGAAGATAGTAAATGACACCATATGGTCAGTTAGTGAAAGATATACTTATAAAAATATACCCAATCTTCAATGAATTATTTTTTTTAATTTTTGCCACCATTAAAGGACATTCATATTAAGCGTGGTATCGGTAAGCTAATTTTACTCTTGTATAAAAATTCAGGCGTAATCAGGAGCGCAGTAACTGTGACTATACATCTACCTTAGGCCCAATTCACACATAAGCGGCGTCGGGCGGAGGCGCGGTGTAGGCGTGACGTCGCACAGGCGATTGTGATGTCCATATGCAGTTAAGGGGTGGACATTATTCATATGTTTATATAGAGGCGGTGTGGAAGAGTTGTGCCTCTCGCCTCGCAGCCACCGTATCTGAGGCGAAGAGGCTAGACGCGGTGTCGGCACGGCGAGAGGCACGAGGCAAATGCCCGCGCCTCGTTACCCAAGTGGGCATTGCACCATATGTTTATATAGAGGGGGCGTGAAAGCGTCGTGCCTCTCGCCGCGCCGGCATCGCGCCTTCGCCTCTTATGTGTGAATTGAGCCTTAATTATCCAACACGATAAAGTCCTGGTTTCCTAGCGGACGCTTTTGACGTCACAGAAATAATTTTACCTGTACATAAACTAATATGGTTGTTTATAACGATTAATACTTCAAGTACTATGAAATCGCAATGAATTACGAAGAAATATTGTAAGTTGTAGTTTTAGATATACTTTAAACGATTTTTGTGATGTGTAAATGACGTCAAAAACGACAGCTTTCAAGAGATCGTTTTCGTTGGGAACCAAGGCTTTACCAGGGCTTTACTGACCAATTCTAAACATCTGGTACTAACCAATTCTAAACATCTGGTACTGACCAATTCTAAACATCTGGATTCATTATTTTGCGCTACGTTATCACTAATTGTGAAAGTCTTTTAATGGCGGTAGGAGTAAAACATAATTCACGGGAGATTCCAGACTACTATCACACAAAAAAGTTAGTATGCTATACCGTGTATGCCGGATACTAATTTTACATTGTAGGCATTTTACATGAGGCGCTAAATTATCTACGTGTGAATGCTCCCATTTCACACGTAGATAATTTAGCGCCTCATGTAAAATCTAGTGTCCCTTTGTGAAAGTAGTGTTATGCGTTAGTCGTTAGTAATGCGCAACGAGAATCAAAATGAGCATCCTTCGTTAACTGACCATTCCCATCGTCAAGTCAAAATTGCATAGTATACCACTAATCACGTGCATGAATCAAACGAATAAAAACAGTCATGACCTATGACCTAGACAGCTCAAAGGATTATAGAAGAAAACGATTAAAACAGAAAGAATGATGTGTGGAAAAATAAATAAGCCAGAGCACCCCCTAGTCGAACTTGTGCGTGATCAGCGGGAACCGGACGATCCGCAGCTCCTGCCCGAAGTCGCACAAGATCGAGTCGCGCAACACAACCAACTGTTTTACGAACACGTAGGGCGAGTGTCCCAGCACGATGGACTTTATGCTGTCCCCGGTTCGCACGTCCCATAACACTAGTCCGCCCGAGCGGGCGGCGACGACCAGGTGCGGCGTTAACATCACGACCTGGCATGTGAAGGACCCGCCGACCTGGATGGTGTTCAGCAGATGGCCCTGGAAGCGCTCCCACACGCAGATACGTTCGTCCGCGCCCAGGGAAATCACATAACTGGCTGAGTAGGTCAGGGAGCTTATGGCTCCATCATGGGCTTGAATGCTGTACATACAGGCACCTGTGATAAAATAAAATGATTAATTAGATTAGAGTATGAAGATGAAATGCTATAAAGTACATCTTTGTTTTGTAGTATCTATAGTATCTCAATACTCTTATTTCACCTTTTGGAAATTGATTCATGATACCTCATTGAACGACTAGTAATATATATATATATATATATATATATATATATATATATATATATATATAAATAATATACTGTACCTGTTAGCAAATCCCACACGCACAGCATTCCATCCTGCGATCCACTTCCGGACGTTGCAGGACTTACTCTATCAATAAACATACAGCTAATAGGGCCACAATGGCCATGAAGCGTATATAAATGACTGGCATCCTCAAGCCTGAATACTTTCAAAGTATGATCCTGACTGCCTGTCACCACTCGCCCGCCCTCGCAGTCCAGGCAGTTGATAGGCTGCTGATGTGCTTTGGTGCTCAGTACTTTCAGACAGCGCATATCTTCTTTTATACTATCATTCTAGAATTACAAATAGAAGAAAACTGATGAACTTTCACTTGTAATACTCACACAACCGTCATATTCAGAAACATTGATGTTAGCGAACGTATGGTACTTCAAAAATCTAAGACACCTTAATAGTATGTAACTGACGTTACAATTGTTCGCTTTAATGGCTTGTATGTCTAGGAAACCATGGGGGGTTGGGAAGTAAATTTTTGGGAAGTGAATTTACTTCCCAACCCACCCCATGATTTCCTTGACAAAAGAGTCACAAAAGCGGGCAATTGTGATACCCTAGGCATGTCAATTATAAAGTTATGCCAGCACTAAATCATCATAACACAATAAATAATGCATTGATTAATGGACAATACATATTAGTACAGTCCACTTCAATAGTGAAAACCAGAATGTTACCTTTGTAATATGGGCATAATCTGTTATGGACCCGGCCGAACCGGTCCGAACATGCGTGCGTCGATACGCACTGGTAAAATTCCAATCGATCGGTCGTCCCTGATTGTATGTTTGTAGCTGCAAAAAATCCAGGGTTCCATACAGCCGAGCTGCCACAACGCGCGATCCAATTATTTTAACAGCAGTGATCCCAATACCACTACCATCGTCATACACACACTAGAAATAAAGTCAATTTAAGACACAAAATCTTACAGTGCTCGTGATTCATTGTAGAAGCGCCCTTAAATTTAAATTGAGCTATTTACTGATTCAACTTAGTGACCCAGACAATTTAAATTATTTTAATTAATGAATCTGGACCAATGAGTGCTGGGATTGAAATCCCGCCGTTTTACTCATTCAAATCAGTGACTCAGTCCTGAGTTTCAATATACTAAATAGACTCACTCATGATTTCTGAAGTACTTTGTTAATTTTGCCAGATGCTTACCTTAAATTTAGCTGTCCGCGCCCTTAAATTTAAATTGAGCTATTTACTGATTCAACTCAGTGACCCAAACAATTTAAATTATTTTAAATAATGAATCTGTATCAATGAGTGCTGGGATTTAAATCCCGCTGTTTTACTAATTCAAATCAGTGACTTAGTCCCGAGTTTCAATATGTTAAATAGACTCACTCATGATTTTTAATGTACATTGTTAATTTTACCAGATGCTTACCTTAAATTTAGCTGTCGTCCCCTCCCAAAATTCCAACCGCCCGTCTGCACAACCGATAATAATCAAATTATCCAGAAAGTCCATACACCAAATAGGCGGCACTTTACCGCCCTCGTAGACTCCAACACAACCATTCTGGCTGCCAACACTCGCCGGACTTCCAATACTACCATTATTCAACTCATGTGGCTCCCTATACCGGCCCTTCTGTATATCAATAGCTCTACTTCTCGCTACATTACCGTGTTTTTCTGAACCACCAGCCTCCGTCTCAGAGTTGTGCATTTTGTACTGATGTTGAATCCACTTGATGGTGTCCCGGTTGCGCTGCCGCAGTTTCGGCTCGTGACTTAAGTAGAGTTGGCGATACTCCTCGCCGAAATCATACTTTGCGGGGGCGCTCGTCGAGGGCTCCAGTTTTAAATTGGCGAAATTTGTGTTGATTTTCTTTTGAAGATTGGGGAAAGATATGAAGTTTTCGTCCCGGGACGGAGGCGAGCCCGACTCATAATCCGAATGGTTGTTATCGTCATACTCCAAACTTTGGTCCGGGGACTTGTTTAGTGGAATCGTGTAACTACAAATATATAATACAAATTCAGATATTATAGTACCGAATGTACAACACTGAAAATTGTAACAAGTTTCGTTATTATTCAAGCATTAGACCCCAACATTTTTTTTCTTTTTTTTAATTCGGATGAATTAGTAGGTTTTCGAACGTTTAGAAATTCATAGCAAACTTTTGTGTACATAAGATCTACTTAAAACGTACATCACCTAACGCAAATCTTATTATTGATAACACCTATATTGAAAAGGTAACCAAGTACAAATACCTAGGCACTTGGATAACAAAAAACAAACGAGCAGACAGTAGAAATCAAGTCCAGAATAGAGATTGTTAGAGCTGCCTTCCTCAAAATGAGAGATCTCTTCTGTGATCGCGACCTAACGTTAGACCTTCGTGTTAGAATGGTAAGATGCTACATATTTCTAATGCTACTGTATGGTATGGAAGTATGGGCACTGAACCAACACCTCAGCGACAAACTCCAAGCTTTTGAGATGTGGATGTATCGGAGAATCCTGAAGATCTCATGGACGGACAAAACCTCGAATGCCGAGGTCCTCACAAGAATGGGGAAAGACCTAGAAATCCTTCACATGATAAAGACCAGAAAGCTGAAATATTTGGGACATACTATGCGAGGGGATAAATATAATGTACTGCAACTAATTATGCAGGAGAAAATAGCAGGCAAGAGAAGTGTGGGAAGACGCAGAATATCCTGGATGCGGAACCTAAGAGACTGGTTTGGCTGCACCTCTAAAGATCTTTTCCGAGCTGCTGTTTCAAAGTTCAGAATAGCCACGATGATAGCTAACCTCCGAGTAGGAGATGGCACGTGAAGAAGAAGTCTAATCGGTTTCTAAGTTAAGACATCGCGAGCGATCGATAATAATTGGCCTCGCAATCGACTTGTTGGCCACCCCTGGCAGATAGGATATGATACATATATGACCCATAAAAGGTTGTAGCCCCAAGCAAAGCACCCTATAAAGCCTTGAGGGTAACAAAATGTTGCTGTTACAGACTAATTACATATTAAGCTATAATACCCTCATGTAAAAATGTAAACTTACGAATTTCTATTGATGTTATTAATAAGTTCCCCAGTGACGGCATCCCACACTTTCAAGTGTCCACCCAAACATGAGCTAACCATGCTGAATCCATCTGTAGCAATACACTCAACATCTTGTCGGTGTCCATCAAGCACAATAGGCACTGCCTGTACAAAAAAAAACACGATTAGTAAATCAAATTTAATATAATGATTTTGATGATTACCTCTAATAATACTGGAACATCACTTTCATCACTAGACTTATCGCTAGCCCATGACGCCCTCCACTCCGCGTAGTTTCGAGAACATATGCATTTGTATAACACAAAAACGGTGTATGCCAGTACAACAACGCTTATACCGCAGAGAATAGCCGTGAGGAATATTTCCATGGGGGATGTTGGGTAGAACGGTCTATCAGATTGATGCAAGTTGCTTGCAGAATTGGTTGAGCCTTCTAAATCTACAAACAGTACATGTTATATAAAACAAATAATATGATTTACATATAAACATAAACTGAACTTGAAAGTAGTATCACGTCTATGTGGAAGATTTATTTAATCATAATAGGATTTATGTATAAATACATATTATTATTATGAATACACTAATACATACTTTGAAATGTTATTTTAGATTTAAACAACTTTTCCATGTGCATAACCATATTTATTTCGTTTTTACTTAGAGTGTGTGTGCATTAGCATATGTGCTTGAAACAAACACCTAGCACTTTTTATTAATTTTTAATTCAATTATCCATAATTAAGCAAACCACGTACGCCTGATTGCATATGGCAACGTCAAGACTAAACTAGTTTTAGCATAAACAATAATGCAGCAATCTGAGTTGCAATAGTGATTGTCTTTGTTTTGGATATCAAATTGTCATTAAGGTAAACACAGACAGGATTCCGTGTCTTTCAGTAACAGGTATCGGATGTCAGAGTATATAAATAGCGCAAACAGTGGGATAACAAAACGAATTTACTTTTATCATACAAAGTATTTTAATCATAATATCGCACTAGTATTTTTAAAGTGACACAACTCAAAATAATCAGTGTTTTGAGTTGTCGTTGATTGAGAAGTCTAATATCTCGCGCGATCCTGATGCAGGAATACAAAGTTTGGTCGTAGCTGGCGGTACCTAACAGGACAGAGGGCTATTTGTTCCGCACTGTGGCAAAACATAGATAGAAAACTACCTGGCGACACACAAATATGAAGCGTTGCGCGACTTTCCAGACTTTTTAGTCAGTGGTTGTGTCCATGTAAGAATAGGGTAAAAATATCCCTCTATTAATAATCAAAAATTTATTAACCTAGCTTCAGAGTTTGCCCGCCAGTGTCACTCTTACTGCCCCAAAACTACCTCCTCCTACTTCGGTTTTTGAGTTGTGTCACTAGTGCGATATGTAAAATTGTTTATTTGACGTGTTGTCAATCCGTAGTTATCTGTTAAAGTACTAATTGTACATAGAACATGTAATGTGTGTTTTGGTAATGAATTAATATATATCTATCTATCTATGGATAAGGTATTGTAATCGTGCGGAAAAACTACTGGATATTTCCAAATCAAATTTAATATCAATATCACTCAACTATCTTCAAAGATACGACATTAGAAAGTTGCAAATGAAACCTAAATCTTGTTTTTCTTCTTCTTGTTTTAGGACGAGTCCTGTTACTTTCTAATTAGTTTCCCTTTTGTGATTTTGATGTCCAACCTAAATCTATTAATGAAACTGTTTTAAATTTAAAATAGTACGGATAACAATTTAATACAGAGTTCAAGTCATTTGAAATAGTGAATGGGCATAGTTTTTGGAAATCGGATGGGGGAAAATCCAACTTTCAAATTTTTGGATTTAGTTAATTATAAAAACAAATTTTTAAATCATAATAAAGCTTTTACACTTACCACTGAAATCAATAGGATCCAACGCCAATGCGAGCGTCTGCCATTCAAACGTCTGTCCATACTTTTCATCTGGATTCCTCAACAACACAGCCTGTTCAGGTGCAACAGCATGGGAAATTTTAATATTGGGCAAGACCGCAATATACCCTCCACTCAAACTAATATTGTACTTCTTTAAAATAGACGGCCAGTGATGCGTGCTCAGCCCCAACCACGGCACATATTCCCCATGTTTCAGTTTATTCATCTCATCCGAATTATTATGAAAAACCATCTCCGCGCTCTTTTGCGTCACAAAATTAACCATATACGTCTCATTCGTGTTCAAAACGGGCAGTATATTGAAACTCCTACTAACTTTACTATCCTGCTTACGGTTCAAACTCCTCTCCGACTCATTCTGCAACTCCAAGAAATACTGCTCGAAAATTCCGCTGTTATACAGAATCATCGCAATCCAAACAACCATTAATATCATAAAAGCCCTCTGAAAAAACCTCGTTCGAGCCCAAATGTTAACCAATCTCAACCTCTTCGGTATACGTTTCTCATGTTTACCATGCTGTCCGGCTACAACATTCGTGTGCAACGTGTTCAACCGCGGGTGCGATTTCGACCGGTTCATCCCAGTAGTGCTCAACTTCTCATAGCCATGCCCTTGATACAGATTATTCCGAAAATTCAAATTCGTCTTCTCGGTCTGTTCAATATGCCTGATATCGATCCCCAAAATTGTTGAAAAGAACAACATTTGTAGGAAGAAATCGGTGATTAGGCCTACTATAGAGAATATGCAGAATTCCTGAATGGTCGGCACAAATGTAAACAGGCCGATCGTTAAAATCGTGAGTTCAATCAGTAGGTTTTTTGTAATGGACCAACCCTCTTTGCTCAAACCTTGCGCTACACGGATTTTTATGTCTAAATGGGATGGGGTGGACACGACGCTTTTTGTTAGGACCAAAACGTTCTCCAGTCCGACCAGGATGACTAAATACGGGAACACCTGTTTGTTTTGCAGGGAGAGAGTTAGGCCGAAAAAGAAACATATGCCTAGTGTCATGGATAGACTGCAAATGACGGTGCAGACCACTGTGAAGGCCATCCCGATTTTTGAGTTCACCAGCTCAATTTTGCGCACGGAGAAGTAGTAGTAGAAAAATAAAAGCATGTAGGTTATGATTAGTGGAACATATTCGAAGTAGTTGATTTCGCCCGGGTAGTGGATTAGTACCGTTTCGTTTTGGATGTGAGATTCGGGTGGGGTGCTGCTGTTTGTATCTTGGTGTAGCGGGTACAGCGCGTGCAGTTTGTGTTTTAATCCTGATATAAATCTAGAAGAAAGAAATTAGTGTTGATAAAAAAAATATATTTTGTAGGTGCTATATGATTTCACAAGTACTAAGATCTACGTTGTCTTCTCTCATGTCACTTTTCAAAACAAGTACTACAAATATTTCATGAAAATGTAAGGCTAAAATAAAAATTGAAAAAAGAACTAAAAGTCATGAATGATATAGCAACCAACTAGACGAAATGATGAAGAGTTACTTTTCAAAACAAGTACTACAAATATTTCATAAAAATGTAAGGCTAAAATAAAAATTGAAAAAAGAACTAAAAGTCATGAATGATATAGCAACCAACTAGACGAAATCATGAAGATAGTCAAAAATGTAGATGTCACTATTATTCTAGAAGACTTTAATGCTAAAATAGGGAACGGAAGTGTAGAAGATTGTGTTGAGCCATATACGCTTGGCGAAAGAAACAAGAAAGGGGAAAAACTTATTGAATTCGCTCAGATTAGAAATCTGGTAATAACTAACCTTGGTTCAAACTACCAAAAAGAAGGCTATACACCTGGACATCCTCAAGGCATAGATCAGATAATATAGTACGAAACCAGATAGACTATATTCTAATTAATAAAAGATATACAAACGCCGTTCGCACAGTCAAAACATACCCGGGAGCAAATGTTGGGTCGGATCACAACCCCCATATCGCCATCCTACAAATCAAACTGAAAAAAGTCCAAATAAAATGTCGAAACCAGAAATTAAAAACCATTATGCTTCGAGATGAAGAAATAAGACAAAGCGTGAAGACGAACATCAACGAAAATGTTGGACAAATCATGCAACAAGTTATAGGCACCAATGTGGATGTGGATGAGACATGGAGCACCATAAAAAGAGCTCTGTGGGACGGCAGTAAGGATAAATTGAAACAGAAAAACAAATCCCAACCCCCAAAAGAACAATGGATGACGGATGAAATTTGGGGAGAATGGAATAGAGAAAACAATACAAAGACAAGGATAGATATAAATACAAAGAAATTCAACAATACGAAAAAAAATATAGAAGCCAAAGAAACATTTATGAGAAACCAATGTGAGGAGATAGAATCGCTTCAGCTGAGGTATGACTCATTTTACTTACATAAAAGGATCAAAGAATTCATTGGCATGGGAAAGAAGAAACAGACTGGTATAATAAAAGATAACAACGGTAATATTATAATGGACATAGGGAAAAATATCAAAAGATGGGAGGAATACATACAACTATTTGAAGACACCAGAAATGAAATAGAGATAAAAGAAACGTCGCAAGGACCAAGAATAACAGCCGAAGAAGTAATGTATGCCATCAAGAACTCAAAAGATTGAAAGGCAATAGGACCAGACGAAATACCAGTCGATATTCTTAAACTAATTGAGGAAGATAATAGTAACATTTTGGTAAATCTATATAATACCATCTATACGACTAGAATCATACCACAAGAATGGTTAAAATCTACATTCTCTTTATTACAAAAAAAAACACAACGCAAGAGTGCTCAGATTTTAGAATAATAAGCGTGATGAGTCACACATTAAAGGTTTTTCTAAAAATCATTCAAAGCCGCATTTACAAGATATAAAAAGAAATATTAGTGGGACACAGTTCGGATTTCGAAATAATCTAGGCACAAGACTCTATTTGGAATGAATGTCATAATCCAACGATGTCTCGATATGAACGTCGATTTATTTATAGGCTTCATCGACTACGAGAAAGCCTTCGATAAAGTTAAACATGATCGATTAATGGAAATAGTACAGCAGAAGAGCCTAGACTACAATGACGTCCGAATAATAATGTCTTTGTACTGGAATCAGAAAGCACAAATAAATGTTGAAGGACATAACTCTGAAGAATTGGATATTCGACGGGGAGTCCGCCAAGGATGCATACAATCACCGGTCCTATTTAATATGTACTCAGAATGCTTATTCAAAGAAGCCATCAATGATGACTCGGGTGGAGTAATCATAAACGGTCATGTTATCAATAACATACGATACGCAGACGACACTGCGATAATAGCAACATCCAACTGTCAGCTTCAGAAAATGATGCAAGACATAAAATACGACTAGCCAATCCTATGGGCTCAAAATGAATTTGAAGAAAACTAAATTTATGGTTGTAAATAAAACCAATGTAAATAATATACCAGCAATACTAGTAAACAACACCACAATCAGAAGAGTTAGAAGCTACCAATACTTAGGAATACGTATTGAAGACAATAACGACCAAACCATAGAAGTGAACAAACGTTTAGAAATAGCAAGAGCAATTTTCGCCAAAATGAAAAATCTTTTCTCAAATAGAAATCTTAATCTAGCCTTAAGAGTCCGAATAATTCGCTGTTACATTTTTTCAACACTACTATATGGGATGGAAGCATGGACATTAAAGAAAAATAACAAAAAAAAACTAGAGTCGTTTGAGATGTGGATCTATCGCCGGATGCTCAAGATATCCTGGACGGACCTAGTAAACAACGAAGAAGTCATGCAAAGAATGCATAAAGAAAAGGAACTGATCCTTACGATCAACACACAAAAGCTAGAGTACTTGGGACACATCACCCGGGGAGAGAGATACTCTATTCTCCAACTGATCATGCAAGGAAAAATACAAGAAAGAAGAAGAATTGGGCGTCGCAGAACCTCATGGTTAAAGAACCTTAGAGAATGGTACAGACTATTTAGAGCTGCAGCGTCAAAGATTAGAAACGCCATGATGATTGCCAACCTCCGATAGGAGACGGCACCACAAGAAGAAGAAGATATAGCAAAATCACAATATAGCTCTATAACCAGGAGCAGGTAGGATAACATATGTATGGCTTGTGAGGTGTGCAGTTCAGATGAGAGGAAGGAAAATGTGGATGGTGCAAGGATACACCACATGTATACTGTGTAGTGACACATGGTAGCATCTAAACATCACATGTGGGGGTGTGAAAGCAGAGTGGGTGGAGGATTACAGAAATGTGAATGAATGGTTAAGAGAGGATGGGAAAGGCATGGAAATAGGATGACATGGAAGACAAAGTAGATGAGGAAGAAGGAATAGTGAGAGAAAGGGTATTTTTCAAGTTTGAGGATTATATTGTACTTTTTGATAATATTTGGATTATTTTTTTGTGCATATGGTTATGCTAAATAAAGTTTGCTATTTTTTCCTTATCATTAGAATTCAGTTTTGTACTTACTGTTCATCATATTCGCTAAAAAATAAGGTGACAGCATATTGTAAAACGCGTTGCCGGTTTCGCAAAGGATATCTTTTGATTCCTGTATCAATAAGATGCATTCCAAACAGCATTTCTGCAATAGACGTTTTTCCCTTCTGTAGGTTCTAAATTTGAAAAAAAAATGTATATTGTATAGCATACGCAATAATAGAGGAATTGGAAAACATATTGTTGCGTGTTGTTAATTTTTGTGCTTTAAGGTATATTTTACAGCTAGTGATGGGCACTATCTGACTAAAGCATGAATTACACTGTACTAGATTCATCAAGAAACACATAGAAGTTTTTAGATTCAATTATTCATGTATTATATTCAGCTACCAATCACGTCTTGAATAAAAGACATGCGTAGTATTATTCATGTGCTATGTCCTTGTACTATGTACAAGAAGGACATAGCACATGAATAATTGAAACTAGAAACTTGTTAAAGTTTTTTAGTATCATACATCCGTGATAATTAAATATGCTATATTTAATTAAACGAACACGTTAGAATTATCTAAATGGTGCAATAGAATGAAGGCGCTTTCGTTTAGCATGGTTTGGCAATTCTAGTCGCCCCGTGGCGTGCAGTATCGCGGCCGAGGTAGAATTATGCGCATTGGAAGCGGCAAATAAAACAAGAAACAAACCAAATAAGCCCGTACCAGCCCAAAGTGATAAACGAAAGGCACTTGAATTGCAGAAACACCCAACAATATTTTTCTATCAAACATCATACATACTTGATAATTAAATATAGTATTCAATATGGAAGTATCTTGTGCAAATTGTTGTAAGTCCTGCTTCCACATATTGGCAGGTGATAACACAAGGCAGCTATACTCGGGGAAAACATTGTTTCTAGCATCCTTCGCCCTTTTATTGGCTTCCACATGTAGACAAACATGTCCCAATGTTTTTAAACTACAAACATCATATTAATTACAAAATTCAAACATTATGACCCACAAACAGAACCTTAAAGGATCTTGATAGTTTCGAACAATATCCAACAATTTGAACGCCTCGTACAGCGGCCCTCTAAAAGCGTCACCGATATTGAGTGTGTCTGTCCATGGGACTACAGCCGTTTTCAAAACGACTTGCTGGACGTAGCATTTTGGGGGCTCGACCATGGGCGAGCCACCCTGGTGTACGGAACCGTTGTTCCATACTTGGACGGCCAAATTTCCAGATAGTGGTAGGTTAAGTAGAGGATAACTACAATTGCGCAATAATATACAAATTCAAACATATACAGCCTTGAAGTTATACGTAATTTAATCAATATTATCTGAGAATGATTAAATTATGCACGTAATATGCTAATATTTATCATACAAACATAAACAAGTAACACTAAAATAACTTCTTCGTTATCATAAGATAATGAAATAATTACCAGCATATAACAGCGACGATCACTGCTATTGCTATAACGGTCGCGGGGTACGATGTGCAGAGGAGCCCGTGGGCATAATAGTACTGAGCCACCCTCTCGTGGAGGGCGGCACTCTTGGCGCCCCTTTTCCGGGGTGCCTCGCCGACTCTCGTTTTCATTTACCAAAGACCACAATGCCGCTGTGCAGTGCCTTCTTATCCGCCAGATATCAGAACGAGCTTCATGTTCTCGATTAATACCGGCGCTATCATAACAACGCTCAGGATACTCCCAAGATAACTCGTGAAAACATCTGGAAATAAAAATGAAAACAGTCAAAACAAAAACAGATTTATATTTGCTACTTATGTTATAGTTATTGTTTCTATTAGTTATTATATACATACTAATTATTTATTACCAATTTAGTTCTGAACTGCATCATTTGAATTTTAAGTTTTGATGGACTACACTAAAAATAATAGCAAATAGTTCACTACACAACTATTCGCTACTATTTTTAGTGTAGTCCATCAAAACTTAAAATTCAAATGATGCAGTTCAGATTTTTACTGAGTCAAATCTGTTTCTATTGTATTACAAAAAATATTGGTGTATAGTGTATTTGTTACTTTATTTACAGGGGTAGCAGTATTTGTATTTGTTACAATTCTGTAACTGGCCATTGATTATCAGGTACTTCAATTGGTTGGGTAAATACACAAGAAGTTGACCTTTTATCAGCTCTAGCTGTTACATTTTTATATATTTTTTGTCATCACACTTGAGATTCAACAATATGATAAATTTACCAGAATGTAGTATCATATGCATATCATATTGTTGATTCAAAAACTTATTAGTAACAAAAATAACTAGAGACAAAATAATAACTAGAGCCTGTATTTTAGGGATATAAATAAATAACTCAACTATGGCCGAAAACAATTTTAAGACACATTTAGACCACGTTTTACCACCAATAGATGGTTGAGAAATGTCAAAATTCCATGCATTAAATCTGCCTTACCATGAATCACCATGTATTTATCACCGTGGGAATGCTACAGCAGTTTTTTTATTGATAGTTCAAAAACCTATAATGTCTCCTCATTTGTTTAAAAATCATGTGTGTACTCCTGATTGGCTGATTGACAAAGGTGTTTATTTATTATTTTTATTTTTTTTTAATATTTGAGGTGTTTTTTTGGTTGTATTTGTATGAATAAATGTTTTGTGTTTTTAATAAATAAAACACATGACATTTATTTAACAGAATATGTTATGCAAAATTGAACAAGCATTACAGACATTAAATTAAGTATGTTGTGTAAACTTAAACAAGTGTTTGAACTTATAGAAATGTAAATTATAAAACTGTATTTATGTGCATTACATAAAACATGCTGCCACTTTTAACAATTACGTCTATTTATAGCAACATACAATGCAAAAGCAATTTATATCAATGCAAAGGCTACACAATGCAATTTTCATATAAATAAGTTTTGTTTTTATAATTTGCAGTATTACAAAACTTGTATACTGATAAAAACGCAATTAAAAACTATTCAAAAGATTGTATAGTTTTTTTTATATCTTTTTTAAATGTATTTTTTCTTGTGTCAAGTTTTTTTTTTAATAAGACTAAAATATAATAATATATACAAAAGTAATACAGATTGTTAAAAAAATCATGTTTCCTGCAAGCAGATGGACCATAGCTTCCTTGGTGAAGGGCTTATCCATCTGCTTGGTTTAGAATACTGCTTCCATTGTCCATTGTCTTGGATGGTTAGTTAGATGGTCAATTGTTATGTCCTTTCCCTTTTTATATGTTCTTTGCACTCACTTTTAAAACTTTTTTGATGTCCTTGATGTCTAACATTTAAAATATGATTTAAAAAAACTGATATAAATAGTTTATTTTACCCATTTTACAATAGTACAGCTTTATTATATTACCACTACCAGTTGATCACAAAGCCAATTTTGGTCAATTGCTCACAATGTCTTAACTTAGCAACAGATTTGACTATTTCATAAATAGAGCACTAATGCCAACAAGTCAGATTTTTAAGATTAAAAAGTAGATCTTGTACACAAAAGTTGGTCACCCCTGCAATTTCAATTGCAATATGTTATGTATTATATTTAATTGATTACATAGTGATTCAGATATAATACAAAGTAAATGTCTTATGAAGTAGAATTCTATAGATATATAACCAGTGTAGATTTGTTTTTAAGTAATTACAAAGAACATTTATATGAAATTCTTTTCCAAAAAATAAAATATGACATTAATTTGTAAAACATTTTATTTATTTGCAAATAACTTGATAACTGATGGTGATCACACCAGTTTTTTTTTTGAGAATTAATATATATGAAGGCTAAAAAAACTAGCTAGCAAAATTAGCAGTAAAAATCACACTATCTTCACTCATGTCATACAATTAAACAACAATTGCCCACAAATTGAATTATCTCACTTAACACACCATTAAGCAATTGAAAACTCTTTTCACAACAAATCTGTACTTATGACTTGAAGTACTTAACACATAAAAACAGTTCATATTATTTTTAGAAAGGTTATGATTATGACTGTGCATTGAAAGCCAAGGTAAATCAAAGGGTCAAGCCAATTATATAACATCACTAACAGTAATCAAGACTGTTTACTTACACTTACTCGCGTAACTGTTACTGGCTATTTACGTAGACATGCGAATATTGAGTTAGGTTATAAAAAATAAACGCGGCGATGAATGAAAGCTAACGCGTTGCGAGATAAAATCCAGTGTATTCTGCTCCAAAAAATATCACTTGCTGTTTTGCGAATTTATTTTATCTCCTACGCAAAAAGTAACGTGCATGTCTGTAATCTGATTGCAACGCATATTACAAAGTCACTCACCCAATGTTCGAGTAATCCGTTAAGAGCGACTGTTAGGTTGTTGTTATGGTGTTGCACTGCACGTTTTTATTAACACATTAACATTATAAAAAAAAACAACATTAGTTCTTCATGTTGTCAATTTAATTCGTTTCGCACAAGAGATTTTATGGAGTGGTAACGTGAGTCATGTTTGTAGCTGTTATGTTGGTGGCTGAGAATGTTGCTTAATATACTATAGATGGCATCGCGGGACATACTTGGTTGCCTATAATATCACATGTTTTAGAATGTTATTTGACTACTAGCTAAAAGATAGCACTAGTGTCTTAACATTGTGGGGTTGTTCGAAATATTAATATTGTCCTCTATGCGCTAGCGTGAGACATCTAGTGTTAAAAATTTAAACCTAGACAAAGGTCCTACTTTCAAATTTACATATTCTTATAATGCATTTTGTAGAATTGATTACTGTTAAAGAAAATCTAAATTAAAGATTGATACGCCTAATAATAATAATAATAATTAATAATGTGTCAACATCTAACATACTCAAAGTATATACAATAGAAGGAAAAGCTAGAGTAGACAGAGTATTAAGTTCTTTAAAAAGTTATTTTTATTACAAAACAGATCAACTTCATGTTGCACCTCATGATATTTGCTTATAATCAAGAGCAACGGCGAGAAGGAGTGATGATTTGTTCATTTGTTCATTTGTTCATTTGTTCATTTGTTCATTTGTTCATTTGTTCATTTGTTCATTTGTTCATTTGTTCATTTGTTCTTTTGTTCATTTGTTCATTTGTTCATTTGTTCATTTGTTCATTTGTTCATTTGTTCATTTGTTCATGTGTGCATGTGTTCATGTGTTCGTGTGTTCGTGTGTTCATTTGTTCTTTTGTTCATTTGTTCATTTGTTCATTTGTTCATTTGTTCATTTGTTCATTTGTTCATTTGTTCATTTGTTCATTTGTTCATTTGTTCATTTGTTCATTTGTTCATTTGTTCATTTGTTCATTTGTTCATTTGTTCATTTGTTCATTTGTTCATTTGTTCATTTGTTCATGTGTTCATGTGTTCGTGTGTTCATGTATTCATGTGTTCATGTGTTCATGTGTTCATGTGTTCATTTGTTCATTTGTACATTTGTTTATATTTGCTCATTTGCTCTGATACTCTAATACATATGCTAGCATACTCCTGCATCATAGCACCTTCCTTATTTTTTTCATCATATTCTCATATTCTCAAATTCTCATAATATATATATATATATATATATATATATATATATATATATATATACATATATATATATATATATATATATATATATATATATATATACATATATATATATATATATATATATATATATATATATATTTACGCGCGCATAATATAAAAATATAATGTGTGTAAAAACTTAATACAGTATAAACTAAATAATGAAACAATTAAGACAAAGGGAAAATCAAAAATCTTAAAAAACCTGAGGATGTTAAAATTAAATTAAATACACAAAATAACAAATTCAATAAGCCAAATATTCATTTACGAATTAGGACGCATTCTGTAATAAAAATGTTTTAATTTTATATTTAATACATTTTACCTGCTGTTTGTCGAGAAAATTACACTTATAGGAAAAATACAAATTACAATATTATTATGGAATAAATGATATTATAAATGTATGTAACAAACAGTATATAAATCATATTACTTATCTTCAATTATACTTTTAAACTTTGAATGCATGTCATGAATGGAGGTAGTATACACGTGCATTTGATGGTAATCTCATTGCTCCATTCTGGTTTTCCAGTGAAATGCTCATTCAATCTAATTGTGCGTTTTCCGAAAATGCATGTATCATCTGTAAAAAATAATATGTAAAAAGTATTTAAATAATAATAATAGAAATATTCATTTAACTAATTTGACAACATGAAAATTAAACGATGTAAAAATAAGGACAAATAATCTCAGTAGAATACTTAAGCCCTGGTTTCCTAGGAGAACGGTCGCTTTAAAGCGGCCGCTTTTGACGTCATTCACAAATCACAAAAGTCGTGTTAAGTATATGTAATTCAAGAACTCATAATTTTTCATCGTAATTCATTGCGTTTTGCAATTCGTTGAGGTATTACACTTTATGGGAAGCCATATTCGTTTATATACACATAGAATTATTTTTGTGACGTAAAAATGACGTCAAAAGCGGCCGTTTTTAAGCGACCGCTCTCCTAGGAAACCAGGGCTTAAGGAGCTATCTGGACAGCGTCGTTAGACGTTTCAAAACTGTTATATAATCCATATTCGTTTATCAGCCAGAAGTTGTTTTGGGCTGTTCTTAGCTGGCCTAAGATGCTATCGATTATCGTTTCTAGCTGGTTTGCAAGGAAGCTACTCGTCGTGGAACGATAGACGAACAGTCGTCACAATTACGATTTTTTTTGGAATATTGTCATGTACAATATTGATATTTTATTATAAAAACGTTTGTTTTTTATCTTATTTGTATTAATTGTGTCTTTTAATATTACCAATAGGTTGGCAAGTCAGCAATTTTATAAAATTATATTGTATGTTTTTGCCACATATACTGAAAAAGGTTCGCCACCGTTGAGTAAAGAATCAACTTCTTCACTCAACGTCTACACTCAAGTGCTTCAAATACTTACTACTTTTCAGATGAGAGTCGCTTTCCTGAATTTCAATCTTTCCGAAGTCAGAACCTGAAATTCATATAACTAAAATATCAAACCATAAGACATCAATTTTGTAACTTACGACAGACAAAGTTATGTGGACAACATAACGGTTCATCGTTAGTTTTTGTGTTGTAAACTGGTGCGCAGTTCTTTTTTAAAACAACATCAGATTGTAAACTTGAAGAGCAACTGCGGCGCACACAATATGGTGGTTTGTAGGTGCCATCGAAATCCTTATGGCACACACAGGATTTGCACGTTCCTTTCGGTTTAAACCGTTGGCCTTCTCTGTAGCGTACGCCGTCGACTTCGCAATGTGTCTTGATAGGTGCTGAGGATTAGTTCATGAAATGGATGCAGTTTGTTAGGATATAGATTGATCTTCCCACAGCGAATTCAAAACAGAACAAAGTAGCACCAAAAGTCAAAACAAATATCAATTAAATATCGAATAAAAAAACATCAAAGATATCACACACGATGTGATTCGAACCAGCGACACCCATATTTGCACTGTTAGCACAAAAGTTATAACTGACAGGTCGACTTCAAATCTTGTTTTCATATTTATATTATTGGGATGTAATGTAATGTAATGTTGTATACTTACGACATATATGCCCAGTTGCACAAACAAAATTCGGATTAAATTTATAATAGCACTTTTCCGGCTTCGACTCTTCAAAATATTCAAGACAATCCTTTATTATGCATTGAAATTCCGACCTGAAAGTTTTAACTTTATAATGTTGGAAAATAATTTGACCGAATTATGTTGTGTTTACATATTATCGTCTTTTTCGTGGCATCTGCAATAATCGTATTGAATGGGACGCATATCATCATACTGCAAACCTTCATCAATTTTATACTGTTTGCCTTTAAAATAGCATTTATTTGATTCGACTTTGCGGCACTTGTACGACGAAGGGCATGTTGTATTGTGGTAAATTGCAGTACATCCCATCTGTTCATAGAATAAAGTTCCTAGTTTATTGCATAGACCTGCTTCTGAAATAGATATAATGAATGGTAAGGTGTTAAAACGGAGTATGTATATTTGGAATTCTAGAATCTGGGAAATCAGACAAATTATAATAATTATTTCTAAAACAATGCGAATTTAATTAAATTGATATATACCATTCTTGGATTGAAAAAGTATTATATTTTCTATTATTGGTATAGACATGTACACTCTCCCAGCGTCATTTTAGATAGATTTTACTGGACCACTATATACACCTGAAATTGACTATCGGTCGCTCGTCCTTTGCTATTTTGGCTAGACGACTGTTATCCTGTTTACGTGCCTCTTACACTCATCCCAACCAGAAGGGATACAATTTGCCACTACTTTAATGTCAACTGTTCTGACGAGTTGTATTGTTTTGTGTCAGTCCTTGTTTTTGCAGCATAAATCATAATTGGCCTAACTATGGTTTTGTAGATTCAGACCTTACTTTCTACAGTGATATAGCGATTATTCGATTATCCGGATATTCTGGCTGCTTTGATGGTTACTTCTTAGGTTTTGAAACTCGACTAAGTAATTGAAGGTTTAAATGTTATACAACTTTACCATCGACTTCAAGCTTGCATCTGATCGAATCCTTTGAGATGGACATACATTTGGTCTTGTTTGTGTATCATACTTAATTATTTAGCAGCTGTATTGAAACAGTGTAGGATAAGAGTATTTGTATCATCCTACGTTTTGGAGAGCAATACCGTGTTGTCTGTATAGTATATGATGTTGAGTAGAGTGTCTCCCATCCTGTAGCTCGGTCATTCCTTAGTAGGGGTCGCGAAAAAAAAAATTGGGTGGTCGCGAAAAAAAAAATTGGGGGGTCGCGGAAAAAAAAATTGGGGGGTCGCGGAAAAAAAAATTGGGGGGTCGCGAAAAAAAAATTGGGGGGTCGCGAAAAAAAAAATTGGGGGGTCGCAGAAAGTATTGATAGAAGATGTGATCTACACATACCCATTCGTCAAGGCGTCGTGGACCAAAAAGTTTGAGAAACATTGATGTAACATATGTTTTGAGGTAGACTTTCTATGATATCTTAGTCATAATTAAATTGAATAAAAACGGACTTGACGGACAAGTGTCCCGTTTTTGTATTTTTGTATGGTTCATCTTTATTCGTGTGTTTCCATGATTGTTAATGTATAAGTTCTATTAATTCGTCTGTTATTATTTTTTCTGTTAGTATATAAACGGTGTAAAATGTATATCTGTATATAACCAATAAACCGGCGCTGGAAATATTTGGACCACAAATTCTTTAGTCAAACCGTCTTTACATAACGGACCACCGGGAAATATCCAGGCATAGTGTAATATATATATAATATATTACACTATGTATCCAGGCATCCTGATGGCCTCAACCGCCACTGTGTATAACTGTTTAATGAATATATTACACGTGACGGGAGATGTAATTGTAAGTGAGATAGCGAATAGAAATAATACCAATATTAGTCAAACCGGTGCCAGATAGAAGTACATTTCGGCGCACCGTAATATTTCTCGGTATACCGGTAGCCCGACGGCACCAACCTCCCTGCGATCTATAACAACTGTAGCACTTGAAAGGATCAGTTTTATTTGAAATATTTTTTAATACATGAAAATTAAACAAATTTAAAAAAAAAGAATAAAAATCAATGTGGAAAGCCATGTGAAAACTAATAAATGCTTGTGTACAAGGATTATAATGTTAAATAAGATTGTATTTATATAGAAATGCGACGATAATACAACAATTATCTGCTCGATGCTCGATATAGCGATTTTATTTAAACTACTATGATATAGCAGACGCTATATATTAAGTTTATCGATATAGATAAAAATATATAATTATAAATAATATTACACTCAAATATAATGTATTTTATATATAAAGCAAGTAAACATATATTTTCGTGATTACCTGTAGATTTTGCAAACAGAAGCAAACTTGAAATAACCACAAAATACAGTGAACACATTGCTGCGACGTGTAACACTGAGATTAAAATGTTTTTACTAATCAGTAATGGGATTTACCAGTTCCAGGTTCTGCAATTCTAATTCTCGTATCGTGCGCTCGCATGTTAACGATATTTACCTTGAAAAATATTACAAATCAACAGATCTACATTGATTAATATTATTGTTATTAGGTACATGAATTTATTTAATTCTATTCGCATCAATTATCAATAAATCTGAATGTATGATAAAAATAAAAACTAAAGTCGATATTAAGTATTAATTGTTTTTATTTGTCGTGTGATGACGATATGTAAATAGAGCACAGATAAATAATAAAAGTATGTACACACCCATATAAAACCCACAAATCTAGTAAAATAATAATAAGATGTTAAAATAGAACTAAAAAAGCGGCAGAAGTAAAATATTATAAAAGTTGCATTTTTAACTAGAGAGCAGATACAAAATACACAGAAAGAAGACGATAATTTTAGTAATATAATAATAGTTTATACAGGGTGTTTGGTAACTGGATTGACAAAATGAACTGTCATATGTAAAATCAAATTCTAAACAACAAAGAAAAAATCACGTTTTTTCAGGTCGAGCTACGTTTAGGAAATAGTCATTTATAGGGAAAAAAATGCTGTATTATTTTTATAGTAGGTTTTCAAAAATACCACCATTTACATTGATACACACCGAGCAACGAAAAATTAGTGAATTGTAAACTTCTACAAAAATTACATTCTCTTGAATATTATTTACTGAATTTAAGATTGTCTCTCTTAATTGCTGAATAGTATCAATTGGCTATGCATAAACTAATAAAGATGTGTATAAAATTCTAATATGTGGATCTGGAAGCAGTATATGATTCAGTTCCTAGGGACGGGCTAGTGAAAGGTTCGGGATTTAAGGAGCGGTGGAATGGGCGAGAAGGATATACAATGGACAAACGCGAGAGTAAATGGAGAAGTTTCGGGGAAATTTAGAATAAGGCGGTAAGGAGTAAGGCAGGGATGCCCTCCAAGTCATCTCCTGTTCAATATATGCGTATGTGAGTTGGAAGGGGAAAGCAGGAGGGGAGGTGGTAAGAAGATCTAAGGTATGGATGTTAGCATTTGCGGAAAATGTTAGAAAGAATGGAAAAGTTCCTCGATAGTGGGTTTTGGAAGCAAATAATTTGGAGTGTGTGCAAGCAAAGGCGATAATGACTGGGGGGGATAGCGAAGAGGAAATAAGTGAGGTAGTGGGATGACAACCTAGTAATAGCGTGTAAGATCAGCGAGAGTGGGGTTTAAAGGAAACGGAGCTAGGCAGGTATCTGAAGAGTGCGCTAAGACTTGAAATTTCAACGCTTTTGTCGGTGCTCCTGCGGGAAAAGTATCGGCTGAACATGTAGTGGGAGTCGTGTGGGACGGTAGTGAAATTCGAGGAAAGATTGCAGGATGTAGGAGTAAAAACATTATTAAAAATAATATAATGGACTCATTTACACAAAAATGCAGAAGATGGGATAATTAAGACTTAGAGTGCCATATGCGCAAACATTTGTTGTTTAAATATTCCAAAAATACTTGGGAATGAATTATTATTCTTTGAGCTTTCGGCACGTTCCTCTAAAAAGATTCCCCATCTCTGCCCTAGATACATGACCAGGACAGAATGGAGTAGGGAGGTATGGCAAGAGAGAGTTGCGGTTCGGAAGGGAGAGAGGGAAAAAGTGTAGATGGGGCAAAAATACACCATGTGTGTACTGTGTAAAAAAAGATATAACACATGGTGCCACCCAAGCAACGAATGTGCGGGATCAGAGTGGATGGGAATTGCAGACAGATGAGTGAATGGTTAAGATAGAATGAGAAAGGCATGTAAATCTGTAAAAGGCTGGCGTGGGAAAGGAAATGGATGGGATGAGGCTAGAGAGGGAACAGAAATTGCATTTGTACAGTTTGAGGATTATATTTGACTATTAGATATGTTGACTTTTTTATTGCTGTTTTTGTGTGCAATGTTTATGCCAAATAAAGATTGTTTTTTTTTATAAAATTCTAAAACCGACGAGAAAAGGCATAAAGAATTTGTATGTCAAATGATCACATTCTTCACATAATAAGAAATTTTCTTGATGCTATACACTTTGAGCATAATCATGAAGCCTAGAAAATTGCTCTCTAGTTTAAGATTATAATCTACGACTATTTATAATTTTAGAGTGTTTTAGATATGATATAAGTACCAGATTATGTTGAAGATTTTTATCATTACGTAATTTTATATTGAAAATATTTACAATATTGTTATTAAATTGAAGAGTTGTATGAAATTTAGCGGGCAAATGTCGGTTTATGTTGAAATTAAACTCAAAATTAATTGAGGCAAGAAATTGATCATCTTGACTTTATAATTAAACATGTATGTATATATTATAGTTTAATAATTTAAAAAAAATAAATCAATGAATTTAAAATTTATTGGGGATAAGATGAGAATTCGGAATATTGTCAGCATAAATATTGGAATATTGGCCAGTACTACACCAATAATATGGTAGATAGGCATTTCGATTAAATAACATAAAATAAATATTTTAATTATTATTATTTCTGAAATTAAATCCTTATTTTGTATTTAATTTATTTTTAGTGTTAAAATTTGTTTGATTTTAGGTATGCCTATAAAGGTTGACTATTATCTTCTAAATTATTCTGAGTTCAATAATAATGTAAATAATCAATCATGAGATTAATTTCGGATAAAATTCGTGGCCATTATTATATATTATTTACATTTTTATATAACTTCGTCTACCCAAACTTTTATTATGTTCTGCAAATAATACGGAATGAAGTTTTCCATAATAATGAAATCGTTGTTTGTGTTTTTTTTATATATATGTAACATGTTATTCAACATATCCATCTATGTATGAAAAATATGGAATATTTTTTATTCATGATTTCTCACTAAATGTTATTCTTCATAAAAGTATGTGCTTTATTTAAAACGACTTGTCGATGATAAATTTAAAAAAAAATCCATTGCTGTTAATGTTTAAGGGGCACACCCCGAGTTTTCGGAATAATTGACAGGTCTAATATTATAATATATAGTCCCGGCAGGGATGTCCCGGGACGGAGCTATTAGTTTTGTAAGGGTGAAGAAAATCGCATATTTGAAGAAACCACCAATATCACTAGGGATATACTCCTGATGGTTCAAAATTCCATTTACGAGCATTTGGGTCATTGCGAGACCGAAGAAAGTCTACAATTTGAACATTTGGTTTGGTCGTAATAAATACATGCACAAAAAAATTATAAAAAAAATTATGTTCCCATTTGGTAGTAAATCCCTCATAATTCTTGAAATAAATAAAATATCGAGTTTTTGTGGGGATGTGTTTAATTTTTCATTACCTTTAAAATAAGGTGAAACTCGACAGGAGTTACTATTTAAAAATGTTTTGAGGCCATCCCCTAAAAAACTTCACGGTGCATGAAAGTTCTAAACTATAAATAAACTGGGGAATGTAGTTTATATGACTCTTTAGTGATCCCCAAATTTTTACTCGTTCAAAACTTATAGCTCCGTCCCGGGACTTTTGGGGAGCCCTGTATAAATTTATTGTTAAGTGAATCCTTCTAACAATCAATACTTTAATTAGCCATTATATAGTATTGTATATATTTTTCAGTGGAATTTATTAGTTACATAAAATATATGTACTTATATAAATACAGATAACATATGTAAGTACTAGGTGGGAACATATCAGTTATAAAGAGATGATCAATTAAATTAAAATTGAATGTACTGCAACTGTAGCATTAAAATCATCACTCTTGATTTATTGACGCGAATACATTTTAAAATGAAACTTGTGTATACATTAATATTATGTTCAGTTACAACTCATTTAGTAGGTAAGTTTTTAGTAACTATAAACGTATTATAAAAAAGTTTCGGGCATACATATATTTGATTGATATAAATAAAAGAGGGTAGTTTTCGAATTTAAAAATCCCACTTATTTTCACAAGCTATTACATATTTTTTACCTCTTAAAAATATCGAATAATTGACACTATTTATTATACACAATTTTTATATATATATATATATATATATATATATATATATATATATACAATTTTTTATCGGATTAAAATAGAAACTGTCTCGAGAAAATGCAAATTCCATTACCTTTAGGCACGACCTAATTAATACACGTTGTGTGGGAATTCCGAATATATATGTATATTCGTATTTTGCTATATTTTATTTTTACAGCTGCTGATAATTGTGACAGTCTAGGCAGATTATTTTATGATGAATTGGGATGCACGCCAAAGTATTCAAACGGACAGGAATGCCCATCAGAATACGACTGCACGGAATACAGATTGGGAGAAGGTTATTGCCTATTTGGCGGACACAACTATTCAGCTGGCCAAATGATAGACAGTCCTATTGTAGACAAAAGCTGTAATGTTGCATGCAATTGTGGCAAGTGGGGATTAGAGAAGTATGCACTCAAAAAAAAAACACACTTAGTATAATATAATATATTGGTCTTTTTTAATCAGAAGCAAGATCAATTGTGCCATCCTGGACTGCCCCGAAAATATGGGTAGAGATTTGAACGAGAACTGCCATTATAGTTATGATGTTGAAAAATGCTGTGCAATTGGTGAAGTTTGTCGTAAGTTAAACCACTAAATTGTTTTCTTAAACCGGGAAAAAACATGAAATTTCATCATTTCATCTTTACATTTTCTAAGCGCTACACCGCGAAAACAGGTACAGATAAACGTCTAGTCTCTCTGCAGCGCTAGAAATACACATTTTCACATATAAATCATCTCTCTAGCATTTGAAATAGAGACGGTATGGAAGTTAATCGTTATGTTTTGGTTGTTGTAATTTTCAAAAATAAAAAATTTGGGCTGTAGACACTGTGGGTGACTGCGGGGCATTCATAGAGAACATAAACCGGCGCCTCCTCCTGTCGGTTGCATCCTCTACAAAGTAGATCGTATGCCATTTTGTAGTGGTACTTTTTAAAGTCATCTTTTGAGTTCTAAACCAGCGATACCACAAATGGGGTGAAAATTAAATTATTGAGGGTAATAAAGAAATTTTCTATTTTATAAACGTGGAAGCATTTTTACAAAACATTCTCTTAAACTATAAATTCAGCAACTCCCTTGAAATATACGGGCCTTCTGTTTAAATTTTAAATTTACATTGATTTTCTCCTTTTCAAAATGATGATGGCGCGGATATGGGGGGTAATGGGTGCAATTGGAATTTTGTTTAATGCTGTCACAAATTCGGCAAACAGCGAAAACTAATTATCAATTCTAGCACGTTTTATCTTTAAAAAAGTTTTTAAAAAACCTGCAGTGATATTATTTAAGATATGTACAATCACACACAAATGCGGGGGTAATAAACATCTTAAAGAAATATATGTTGGGGGTAATGTCAAACAAATTTTCCCCGACCACTGTTCTAAACCATCATATAATGTAGTTTTTATGATACTGTAAAAGTATGAACATTTTTGAAAAAACAAAATACATACACGCAATCAAATAATACAGCGCTGTCCCGGGACTTTTCCCGAATTCTGTATATCTAGAATCAGTACTTTTACAGACCAATTTCATTTTGTTGCCTAGTTTAATTGATTATCAGAAAAATAAATAAATTTCTTTAAATTGTTATGATACCTATGATAAAAGTAATATGCCCAATATAGATTTTGTTATCATGTAATAATTGTAACCTTCGGCTTTTCTTCTTCGTATAAGATAAGATACTCGTATCTATTCATAGCTCATATACTAGAAATAATTATTATTAACATTTTAGCGCCATTCAATACATTTTGCGATGTTGACGGTACTCGTTACAAAGAGGGCCAAAAATTCTACCCGAGAGGAACCTGCATGCAGTGCGTGTGCCAGAAAGGCTTCGATGGCAAATTTGTTGAACCATATTGCACAAAACGAGGATGCGCATTCGAAATCCAGTTTGCTGGAGAGATTTCCGATGGATGCGCACCCGTGTATTTTTCGAAAGCCTGGCACGATGAGGCTTTGTGCTGCCCATCAGGATTTATATGTCGTAAGTATTAAGTACGAAATAAATCTACCAGTTAGATCTCTCAATATGTATAAAACGGCACTATTTTGATATTATTATCATGGATATGGTAGAACAAGCTATATACGAACCAATAAGGCAGGGGTAGCCAAAGCGTCGACCGTAAATATTCTTAGACGACCACCCGACCATTAATAATAAGAAAATATTAGAATTAGTTACGCACAAACGACGGAAAATTAAAATGAAATAAAAAGACAAATATTGTCAAATATCATCAAATATTGTCAAATATCGTCAAATATGGTTCAAAATCGTCAAATATTGTCAAGTAATCTTAAATATTGTCCAGTAAATCAAACATTGTCAAATATCGTAAAATATTGTCAAATATAGTCAAATATAGTCAAATATAGTCAAATATAGTCAAATATACTTAAATATAGTCAAATATAGTCACATATAGTCAAATTTAGTCAAATTTAGTCAAATTTAGTCAAATATAGTCAAATATAGTCAAATATCCTCAAATATAGTCAAATATAGTTAAAAATCGTCAAATATTGTCTGATATTGTCAAATAGTGAAAATGTCAAATATGCCAAAATATCAAAATTTAAAAAAAAATCATAAATATCAAAAATTTCAAAAACGTAATTCGGAAAGTCAAAGATATCAGATATTTTTATTTATAAACTATCAGTTTTCGAGCAGAAATCATTATTTTCCCCTATTAAAATAACTTGATATTAAATATGTATTAGTATTATGTTTATTTTATATTTAAAAAGCTTGTTTTTGGCTACGAACATACTAACTACTAACAACTAATACTAGCTACTAACATCGTATGTATTAAATGATAATTTCTTATCATGTTGGTAGACCACCGGCAATAATTTAAATCTAACTCGCTTAAAGTGATAAAAAGTTTGGCGACCCCTGTCATGTCCTGACAGGGGTATCTAATATATCTAAGTAAAACCTAGATATATTAGATATCTTTACATACTCTAGAAGATAATTTTAAAATTTAGTGTTTCCTCCTCTGTCTCTCTATTTGCCCATATATGTTTAATTTGTAGATATTAATTTATTATATTTATTATAATGTATTAATAATTAATTATAATGTATAGCGAACGGCAAGGATGTCATCGAAAACCACGATAATCCCAAAAACCAAAGTGGTAAGTAGCAACTGTAATGAACTGACACGTATTGTAGCATATTTATATATTTCAGATAAACCTTGTACATTTGGAAAGGCTGTTATCAAATCCAACGAGTACTTCATGAGAAGCATCAAGCATTGGGGAAAGGTTAAAAACATCAAATGCACCTGTGATTTACCTCCATATTTAACTTGTGCGGAAGTTAATTAATGTGTATAATAGTTATAACAGAAGTTACCTGTGAAGTTAACTTAAATATAAACTCCTCTATGTTTCTCCCTGTACCTACGTAATGCCTTCATCAGATACATTATCGGCTAAATACACTATAACAGGGGTGGCGAACTTAAGACACGCGTGCCAGTGATGGCACGTATGGAAAATTTGCTGGCACACGAAAATATAACGGTACAGCGTTCATATAATAATATTCTGCAAACGTTTGATTTTATCTTATTTGTATTCATTTTTTTTAAATATTACTAATAGGTTGACACGTCAGTAATTTTATAAATAAGGATTGTAAAACATATATGTGTGAATCCACCTCTTAGCAATCTACATATCTAGATTTCGATGTTATTAGATCTCATCAGTGTAGCTCAGCTAGTGAGGATGAATTCACACAATATCTTGAGTGGTTATATACAAAAATGATACAATTAACCCCTTAGGAGGGCACTATACAGTGATTCTGATGGCATGAACATGTTGACGGTTATTACCATATGGGTGTTGCTAATTGATGTCGTGCCGCCAGATGGCTTTTAACTTTCCTCCTAGGGGGTTAGTTGTATCATTTTTATAAGGATTGTATTTTTTGGGCACGCATACTGAATAAGGTTCGCAAATCCCAAATCGGCAGCCCTAGACAACTCATTTCATATAATTTTAAAGTAACAAACATTATTTTTTGTTTACAAATATTTTAGAGTTTTCTTAAAAATTCCTAATAAACTTTTGAGTAGTTTATAACAAAAATGTGACTTTACCTGACCATTACAAATACTTTATGCATATTTAGTATGATAAAGTAAAAAATATATCTTAGTATCCCGTCCACTATTTCAAACGACTTGAACTGTGCACTACACTATTATCCGTTTCCCCTAGTGAATTAGGCGTAAATTAACAAATGAAATTAATTGAATAATAGAAAATAACGGATAACATTTAGTGCAGAGTTCAAGTCATTTGAAATAATGGACGGGCATAGTTTGGTTGGTAAGGGAAACCCGCCTACCACACTAAGGGAAACGGATAATAGTGTAGTGCATAGTTCAAGTCGTTTGAAATAGTGGACGGGTATAGTCAGGTTGGTAGGGGCCGCCCGCCCACCTCACCTTTGTTCGCATAGTTTTGTCATTGGATATAGATGTTTTATATTGTTTAAACTATTCCAAGAAGAGTGTTATCCTATGGAAAAACTATGCGAGCGAAGGTGGGGTGGGTGGGTGTCCCCTGCCAATCAAACTATGCCTGTCAACTATTTCAAACGACTTGAACTATGCTTTACATTATTTTTCACATATATTTTTTTAATTAGTCTTCAATTAACAAATGACATTAGTTTAATCATAGAAAATTATGAATAAATAGTGTAGTGCATAGTTCAAGCCATTTGAAATAGTGGACGGGCATAGTTTGGTTGGTGGGGGACGCCCGCCCACCCCACCTTTGCTCGCATAGTTTTTTTCAATAGATACAAATGTATTATATTATTGAAACCATACCAGGGAGAGTGTTTCCTATGGAATAAACTATGCGAACGAAGGTGGGGTGGGCGGGCGGCCCCCACCAACCAAACTATGCCCGTCCACTATTTCAAATGGCTTGAACTATGCACTACACTATTTATCCATAATTTTCTATGATTAAATTAAGGTCATTTATTAATTGAAGACTAATTAAAAAATATATATGAAAAATAATGTAATGCATAGTTCAAGTCGTTTGAAATAGTGGACGGATATAGTTTGGTTGGTGGGGGACGCCCGCCCACCCCACCTTTGTTTGCATAGTTTATTCCATAGGATAACACTTTCCCTGGCATGGTTTTAATAATATAATACATTTGTATTCATTGAAAGAAACTAAGGTGGGGTGGGCGGGCGGCCCTTACCAACCAAACTATGCCCGTCCAGTATTTCAAACAACTTGAACTATGCACTACACTATTATCCGTTTCCCTTGGTGGGGTAGGCGGGTTCCCCTTACCAACCAAACTATGCCCGTCCATTATTTCAAATGACTTGAACTCTGCACTATTCTGTTATCCGTGACTTTCTATTATTCAATTAATTATTACCAGACTAATTTTAGACGATTACAAAAATTACACCCAATGCTAATATTTATTTATTAAACTTTTTTTACCACCCTACAATTAGTAAAACGATTTTTATTTTCCGTATTTCTGTATCGGTATGAGATGAACGTACCAGTCCAACTGTGCAATTGGTTTAGTCCTTTTCTTGTTGTCGTAGAACGTCGACTCCACTTTGTAGTATCCCACTGGAATGTACGGTGAAAAGTTGTCTGCATTGAACGTGAAATTTCTTATAATGTACAGCTATAACAGTTATATATCCTTAATTCATAAATAATCAGCGATTATGACAAAGACTACCACTTTCTTCCATGGCCACGTCATGCTCGGCTTGGCGTTTTCGAGGAAAAATGCTTGCAAATCAAACCACTCCACACGTAAAATTGTCCTTAAAGTCTCTGTGAATTGGATTGCGGAGTATTTTACCCAATTGTTGCTAATCCATTTATAAGCCAGTACATATACCTAACAAGTAGAAGTGTTTAATGAAGATATTAGTAATATCGCTTGTTCGGAAGAAAAATTACACAACTCAAAATACCTTCTTATTCAGGAGCGGCAGTTAATTTGTCAATTTTCTTGAGAAATGTGAAGGCAACTACCATGCCAGTATATAAGGGTGGGTGGGAGTTAGCCTCAGATGTGGACAATTATAGAGGCATCACATTAATAAGTGCAGGGTACAAGTTAACGACGATATTGGCGAAAAATTCTTTGTTGGATATTTTTATTATATTTCACTAATATTAGACGTTTTTTTATGTATATAAAACATCTATTTTGCATATTTGTGTACATTAGTAAATATTCATGACAAAACGAATTCTATACACAAAGATCAACAGATAAAATACATGTTTTATATACGTGAAATAGACGTATAATCATTGACTGAAGAGTAGATTCTCAATCAACGACGAAATATATGTCTACATATAATATACGATATAAAAGAGACGCATTCAGTTATGATACAACTAACACCCTAGGAGGAAAGATAAACGCCATCTGCCGGCACCACATCAATTAGCAATGCACACCGTCAACATGCTGATGCCATCAGGATCACCGGGTGTTGCCCTCTATGGAATAATATTCTAACAGAGTGCTTGAGATATCAACACAAGGCCAATCGTATAAAACATATATAAGTGTGAATCCACCTCTTAGCAATCTACATATCTAGATTTCGATCTTATTAGATCTCGTCAGTGTAGCTCAGCTAATGAGGATGAATTAACACAATATCTCAGGTGGTTATATATATATATATATATATATATATATATATATATATATATATATATATATATATTAGATTTTATGTATATTATTTTACGTATTTAAAACATCTATTTTACGAATATATTTTTTACAGGTAATCTCAGTGTATATAATTCGTTATTCCATGAATATTTACAAATGTGAAGAATAATACAATCTATAATTCTCTACATTATTGTTAAAACGTTTATTTAATTTTTTTAACTAACGTTGATTAATGTCCGTATCTGTGTTAGCGCTTTCTATTTTTTAACGAGTTTTATTTACTAAAACCAGACTCTTATTTAGTGAATATTTTTTAATAATCATTTTATGCACACAAAAATGATATGATTGAATGATAAAATAATCATTATGTTTATTTGGTATACTGAATATAAATGAGTTTGAAGACTAATAAATTTATATTATGAAAATTGTATGCTTTGCTTAATTGTATATATTACCACATTTTCTTCGACCAGCGCCTCACTGAAATCAATATTCAAATCCAACGCTTTGGTACTTCTGTTTAGATAATGACAACCGCCTGTGATGTTCACAATATCGTAATTATAGTTTGTGATGCCCATGCGCTCCCATTTCACCGTGTAAACTGTATTCTGTGTAAATAAAAGTTTTATTTGGGGCGTTTATATTATATTTAATTAATGCCAGTTAAAACGCACCTTAGTTTCAATTTCATATAAAATAAATATGATTGAAAACAAAATTACTCTAACGTGCACCATCGTGCTCAATATGCGTAACTGGCAGTTTTGGTAGTAAATGGCCTGTTTTATACATACACATATACAGCTAGATAGATGATGTGTGATAAGTATGTAAAAATTCAATTTCCTTTTAGTAATTGGATTTTGATTGTTGTGGTAACAGGCAGATGTTTTCACTTGTTTCAAGGACCTAATATGAGATGATATTATTTGACATGCATACATTTTCAAAATTAAAGCAAAAACAGTCCAAAATTATCCTTATTGTTATATAACATGACTTATTTTGATACCATGAGTATTATATTGTTTGTTATTACCAAAATTAACTATAGGGTGAGGCCAAAATAACTCCATTTAAAAGACGGATTGAAAAAAAATCGGTTTCTTCGCATTTGACATGTATACATTTTTTAAATTAAAGCAAAAACAGTCCAAAATAATCCTTATTGTTATATAACATGACCTATTTTGATACCATGAATATTATATTGTTTGTTATTACCAAAATTAACTATAGGGCGAGGCCGAAATAACTCCCACATTTAAAAAACGGATTGAAAAAAAAAATACTACGAGGTATCATCAAAAACTTATTAAATGAAAGTTTTCAACACTAGGGTTTGAAAATGTTTCCGTCCAAATGGTGGCCATGATAGTCGATTTATATTTCGAGATGTGTTCTTGCAGCCCATGCGACATTTTTCTGTGGATGTACTTTAAGGCCGAGGATTCCAAACATCGTCCTCGGCCCTATACCAAAATAATGCTAGTGTACCGGGGTTCTACGGTTAAGTTAAAAATAGTGTCTTTGATAATATCATAAGGTTTATTTATCTTGTAAAAGTTATAATTTAATCAGGATTTAGGCGAAAATATGATCAGCCATATACAATAACAGTGTGATATGAACATATAAAATAAAATATCAGTGGTGGATTCAGGCACAATCACACTAGACGCGCCGTGCCCTTAGAATACTATCGAATATATTTAGAATGATGCCTCAAAATTGCATTACGATTTAGTACTAGAATAGCTCTATATGAGTACCACTGATTGTATAATCAACACAATAAATTAAGACCGAGAAGGAATTAAATAATGTACTTACATTATTACATATCCTGCGCGTTGCCGCTTGTATATAGTTTGTAATCACTGGACACTGTTCACTATCACTATAGTTCATATTAAATTAACAGTATTAACTATATTAATTGGTTTTCTTTGTTCCGCGAGCTAGCGCACAGCTCTCCGACCGACACACTTCACTCAACTGGCCGCGACCGGTCGTGTGATTCATGCGGTCGACATGCAGATCGCAAAAAGGATGTGTCATCTACCAGTCAGAGCAGCGGATTATGTTAAAAACAAGTTAATAATAGATGTGTCTTATCGCGATACTCGGCGACTTTATATTTAACAATAAAAGTATAAATAATCGGTTTGAAACAGCGGTAAAGTCCTCGGGATTTATACATCCCGAGGACTTTACCGCTGTTTCAAACATAAAATATAAAAATAAGGTCTGTTTTTGTCATTTTTGTCAGTTTTTGTCAGTTTTTGTCAGTTTTGTCAGTTTTTTGTCAGTTTTTGTCAGTTTTTGTCAGTTTTTGTCAGTTTTTGTTAGTTTTAAATAATGTCTGGTGTGTTCACCACACAACTTTCTGAATTAATTACTTAATTCATATCAAATCATTAATTAACATATTTCTCAAAAATCATTCTTTTCAAAAGTTGCGAGTAATTAAATTATAAACTTTTTGTAAAATTTGCATTTCTATTCGAAAAAAATATATGTTGGAAACTGAACATTTCAAAACTGACCAGGTTCCATCCACGGAATATTAAACTAGAGTTTCTGTTCCAGTTCGAGTGATCTATCTTCTATCTTCTCAACATCAAAAACGGTGAAATATAAGAAATCTAATGAAATTGCACTGCTCTATTTATTATAGATTAAGTTTTACAAAAGCATAGATTATATAACATAAACAATAACCATAACATATGTCTGCATTTCGTTTTTAAATTTAAATTTAAATTTAAAATCAAACCTAGCTGATTAATTTACATTTGCAACCGTTGCCCACTTTAACATGTTCGTAGCCCGAATAATCATTATTTTTAAATTTGACAACCAGCTGCTCCTTATAATCAGTCTCACAACCGGAATTGAAGACATAGCAGGTATCTCTTGATGGGTTGTGGGGAAAGCATGTATTAGAGTAAGCTTCAATCGTTTTTTGGTAACAGGTAATATTCTTTAGAATTTGCGGGTAATATGTGACGCCACTTTCAAAAATGTTTTTAGAAAAGAGTTCAGCCACATGCGACACTGATGTAACCGCAAAACATTCTTGGTAGTCCGCCTACAAAACAAAATAGTATTAACTTTATTTGCAACATGTTTTCACCCTAATCGCTAAAATTGCCGTGTTTGGGGTTCGGATTTAACTCACGATTGTCAAAAAACAAATACATCCACAACGTGTCACTGTTTCCTGCGGATTTTAGGGTAGAAATATCATTAGATCATATTTTTTTCAAAATGAGGCTGTACAGGCGTTGATTGAAGTATTTATACTACTAATACTTCAACCAACGGTACAAGGTTAATTTTCGGACATTCTTTTATATATATATCTAGGGGAAGACTGTTGGGTATGCGGTGTTAATTTTTAACGCCGCACCCCCAACAGTTTCCCCTAACTATTTTTTCGGCGAAAAACTACACTATATATATATATATATATATATATAGTGTAGTTTTTCGCACACACATATATATATATATATATATATATATATATATATATATATATATATATATAATACATTTTTATTAATATTAATTACCTTATGTCTGTTTTCTCTGGGATGTTCATCGGGACTTTGCAAAGGGTTAAATTCAGTTCGAATTACATCGGATTCGAAATTTATGGTGTCTTCGTACATATCGTCGATATGTTTTGTAGGCTGGTATTTCAGGTTGTATCCGCTACAGGATGACAGAATAATGAGAAGACCTAAGTTCTAAAACATACAAATTTATATTATATACTAGGTGAATTGCCGTATACTTCCTGCTACTTTTACCACTACAGTACTGCTAATTAGAATTAGTTTTTATATCTATTTTAAGTAGTTTAAAGTTAGTATGTTAAATCAAAAAGATGAGTATACACTATTTGAATTCTTAGATGGAAGATGACGGGTGGCTTTGATTAAAATTTAGAAAATTGGTAGAAAGAAATTTCTGAAAATACGATATTTGCGATCTTTTGTTAGTTTTAGGTGATATAAAAATGAAAAAGAGAGCTATTTTTTCGAAACAACTCAAAAGGTATACCCTGTATACCGACACCATGTACCCTTCAATATAGTTCTGCTAATTAGTAATTGTATAGGGCTCATGAGAGGAAGATATGGAGAAGGCGTACTCAACGAAAATGGTAAGAAAATGTAGATTATTGTAGAATGAATAATCTAGTAATAACGAATACACTATTCAAACACAAGGACATACACAAATACACCAGGGAAGTGATAAGCAGGAACGAAAAATCTATAATAGACTAGCAGAACAAGGGAAAAGGAGCAAAATAATAGACACAAGAGTAAAGAGAAGTTACGAAATTGGAAGTGATCACTATCTAGTAGAGACGAAAATAAAGGAAGACTACCAAGATAGCGATAAAAAAAAGCAGAGACCAAATATAGCAATAAATTACAACAAGATAAGAACATACAAACTAAGGGAAAAAGAAATAGCAAAAATCTATAAAGAGAAAATAGAGGAGAAATTAGTAAAGGGCAACTATAGACAAGAAGTAGAGGAAATGTGGAATAAATTAAAGAAAAATATACTGGAGACAGCACAAGAGACATGTGGGACAAAGCAAAACACAAACAAGAAGCAGCAGACAGCATGGTGGTCGCAGGACATAAGAGAGAAAATAAAGGAAAAGAAAAAAGCATGGCAAAGATACCTAAATGACAAAAATAGTAAAAACTACGAAGAATACAGTTTAAAGAGGAAAATAGTAAAAGGTAAGGTCAGAATAGCAAAGAGCAGGGAATGGGAAAAGTTCTGAGAGACAATGGAGAAAAATGCAAAGGAAAACCAAAAATTATTCTATAAAACAATAAAACTAAACAGAAAAGAAAAAGGACAAGAAGTAAATTATATACAAGACAATCAAGGAATATTGCTGAAGGACAACGAAAAAATACTGGAAAGATGGAAAGAATATTTTGAAGACATACTATCACAAAATGGTGGAAATGAACAGAAGACAAGAGACCAGAACGACTCGGAAGCAGATATAGAGATGATCAATGGAAAATAAATACTAGAGATAATAAGGGAAATGAAAATAGGGAAATCACCAGGACAAGACCAGATCACAACGGAAATGATTAAACATATGGGACCTGCAGGTAATGAAATACTACTAAAATTAATAAACGAAATATGGAGGACGAATAAAATACCCAGAGATTGGCAAGTATCGTTAATCGTACCGATACACAAGAAAGGCGATAAGACAAAATGTTCAAACTATAGGGGTATAACACTCATAAGCATAGGTATGAAGATCTTAGAAAAAACAATTAACAACAGAATACTAGCAAAAATAGAGCAGACGCTAGAAGAATCGCAATGTGGATTTAGGAAAGGAAGATCCACACAGGACAACATTTTCACGATAAAACAAATCACAGAAAAAATAATTGCAAATAATAAAAACACATACCTAGGATTCATCGACCTGGAAAAAGCATTCGACATGATACCAAGAAATAAATTATGGAAATCCTGGAAGAGAGAGGTGTAGAAAGAAGGACAGTCGAATTAATACAAAACATATACAACAACAACACCAATGCAATAATACACAAGGGACAAACATCAAGAACATTTCAGACAACCACTGGACTAAGACAAGGAGGCGGGCTCAGTCCTACATTATTTAACATATACATGGATGAAATAATGAAGAGCATGAAATCAGAAACCAAAAAAGCAAACATAGGGTACAAAAACATGCAAGTTGTAAAAATATCGGAAGGAGCATTCGCTGATGATGTAGTAGTGATAGCAGAAAATGAAGGTAATCTGCAGCACAACCTTAGTATATGGAACAGACACCTAGAAAAGTATAACATGAAAATGAACTATAACAAAACAAAAGTGATGGTAATAGGAAACCGGAAAGAACAAATAAATATAACGATAGAACAACACACAATAGAACAAGTAGACGAATTCAAATACCTGGGAGTAGCACTGACAGAAGACGGAATAATGGAAGGCGAACTTAGTAACAGAATAAACAACACAGCTAAAACATACCACGCATTGAGCAATATACTGATTAACAAGAAAGAGATCAGCAGAAGGACAAAAATAAATATATATAAAAGCATATATAGACCTATACTGACATATGGAAGCGAGACGTGGAAGCTAACGAAGAGGGACAAAATTAGAATACAGGCAATGGAAATGAAATATCTCAGAGGAGTAAAACAAGTTACGAGAAGAGACAGAATAAGAAATTATGACATCAGAGAAGAACTGGGAATTGAAGCTGTAGATAAGTATATAGAAAAGAAACAACTAAACTGGTGGGGTCATTTAATTAGGATGGACAAAAAGAATCAAACAAAACAGGTATGGGAAGCAAGAACTGAAAATAAAAGAAGAAGAGGTAGACCAAGAAAAGAGTGGGACAACATAATAGAGGACATAATAATCAAGGAAGGAAAAACAGTCAAGCAAGCAAGAGAACTGGCGAAGAACAGAAAGGAGTGGAAAGAATTTACAAATGTATAAACAATAGTAATTGTAAACTATAATAATGTTAATAATGTTAATGTAATAAGGCAATTGATAATATATATAATATAGGGCTCATGAATTCTACCATGCAGTAGAATATAACATTTTTTAGTTATTTTTGATGTAGTTGTTATTTTGTATACATTGATAAAGTGTTCAATAAATTGAGTAATATGTATCTAATATGTTTTGATTGAGTACATGTAAATAACAATTTCTTAACAATTGCCAAAATAAACATCTTTTATAATAATTATTACTATAAAAGATGTTTATTTTGGTATAAAGGTATGTGTATTTAATTTATTAATAAGCAACTCCCGTGATCTCCTGTGATGTAGTTACGCTGGCACCTACGTCTAAATAAACCACTAATTGATTTTAACAGATAAATTGTCACGATTAAGTGACCTTTATGGGCCCCGCAGTTAAAGCACACGGTCGTACGCGGCGGGTCCGAATTAACGTGTAGACCAATTGCAGTTTCAATCTTGTGCGCCTTCCACATAGCCCGAATGCTTGGTGCGTGCACACGATAAAAATGTGAATTTTCTATATTAAATTCCTTTTTATTATTACGAACTTGAGTGTGATTCGACTGTGATATAGACTAAAAAGTTACGATTGTGATATAAACTGGGACTTGTAAACAGTGTTAGTGTGAAGTGAAAATGTGGACATCAAAGAACGACAAGAACAGGCAGTTGATAAAGTGAGTTTGTATTTTGAATTTTATTAGTGAAATTGTTTGTTCAATTAATTTAACATAATGTCAAACTATAACCCATGGGTAGAAGACCAGTGAAATATCGACAAAGACCTGCCACTGCCTGGTCTGGATTAAACAATTTTAGGGACTTAGACATTTTCCTGCAGACCACCAAACCGACCAAAATTTGGATGTGGGAAAGCACGAAAATACGTTTTGGTACACTGAAGGACTAAGAGCTTGAATGCAATAAAAACTATTGATGACACAAAATTTACTATTTTGTAGGACGACATTGTTAAATATGTATAAGTATTTAGAAGTACCTATCTTTAGTTTGTGATTTATACAGTTTAGTGAATATATCTGCTGTAGTTGCTATAAAAATCGGTTTAGTTTTTTGCGAAGGGGGACTCGCTGACCATTATCAGTATGACCTTATTAATACGCACGGGCAATCGTCCCTAAACTATAAATAGAGCTCAATTTTCTGTTAACAATTGTTTGATTATTTACTCATGGCATTATTCTGGTTATTTATAGAAGACATTAATAAATCTCCTCCATTGATACTACGTGACTAAAATAGGGATTGCTGTTGCAATGGCGTAATATTTGTGTCCCTCTAACAAATGCAATGGCGTAATATTTGTGTCCCTCTAAAAAAATCGTACAAATATCAAATTCAAAGTTGCTTAACTAAATGAAATTCAATATATTTGAATTTAGTATCATTTTAAAAATTAAGAGAGAAAACCAATCTGGCTTTATTTTATCTTATATTTGTGTAGGTGTTTCCTCTTACCATCAGTTACTTAATAATAATGATAATAATAATAATGGCTTTTATTTCCCTTACAAATACATAATTCTATACATATAAAAACTATATGTATTATTTTATACTTTTGAAAAACGTACTGTACACACACATATGGAAAGACCCGTGAAGGGTCAATAGTCTAATAAATATATATATATATATATATATATATATATATATATATATATATATATATATATAACCATCTTTATTTGACTATTGACAGTTACTTAATAATAATAATGGCTTTTATTTCCCTTACAAATTACATAATTCTATACATATAAAAACTATATGTATTATTTTATACTTTTAAAAAACGAAATGTACACACACAGATGGGAAGGCCCGTGAAGAGTCAATAGTCTAACAAAGATGGTTATATATATATATATATATATATATATATATATATATATATAAACTATATCAACACATGTTTAGTAATAAAGAAAATAATAGAATAATAGAAAATAGAAAATAGAAAATACATATTTATGGGAAATAAGGCGTAATCTAGTATATGCAATGCATATGACTACTCTTCCACTTATCCATACCTCGATAAGATAGTTCCCAATGCACTCAAATGTAGCTAATATCAGGAAACCCCAGGAATATTATTATTCACTTCATGACTTTCAATTGGTCACAAATATCCCATTCACGATTAAAAAATAATTACGGAAAGAACAAATCAAAATAAATTTCCAATTTTTTTTTTTAAACAAAATATTTATTTCTACTTGACCGATAAGTGAATTATTAAATTGTAAAATGCAAACATAGAGATAATGCTTTATTTATAAGTAACACATTATCCTACATAAAGATGGAAATAAACACGCACATCTGCGGCCACATTATTGTCCTTATCTCTTGCATTCGTCAAAATTCGCGCATTTATCGCCTATCGATGTTTACACTTTGACTACAATTGCCCAGGCGGTCAGTTATGTTTAATTGTGTTTACATAGTGGTAGGAATATAACGTACGTGCGTGTGTGTATGTGTGGTCAGTTATATTATCACTAAGAATAATTCTGGTGAGTGCGAGAATTATTATTAGAATTGTATTATTATTTGTACACACTACTTAAGGATGGAATCATATTTATACTCTTCTTATGGCAAGAATTATGAAATTGTATTGAGCTTTCATTAAATTATACACCAGCGATCTAAAATTTTGATTAACGCATAACGTACAGAAAATTATTGAATAACTATATTACAGATACAATGTAACTATTAATATATTATTTAGTCGTATGTACAAAATTTTAATTTAAATTTGTTTCGTTGTAATTTTGAAACCTTTATTTTTACTATATTTATATATATATATATATATATATATATATATATATATATATATATATATTGTTATTAATTATTTTTATGTTGTATAATATATGTTGTAAAGTAATTTATTATTTTTGACCCTGTACCGAAATTGATATTGATTTGAAAAAGTTACACAATATTTATAACAATTTATTACAATGGAAAATGAAAAGTCTGAATGGCTACGTACTTTTCCTTCTATTTTTTTTTATTTTTAACTTACGCTTATATCTCGATAATTCGATTTTAGAGGCTGAGTCGATAAAAAAATTAACATATATTGTTTGCTATTTTTTTACTGTTCTAGTACGAAAAATATCATTGTAGCAGATGCCAGAAGGAAATTGGAAAATTTTGATTATAAGTTTTTATATATATATATATATATATATATATATATATTTAGTAAACGTTGGTACGTAGTAACGTAATACACAGGAACCACATAACACTATATTGGCTTTAATTTCTTACACCTAGCTCTTGGTTTTAGTCTTCCCCACTAGGACTCATACCCGCCATCCACATCATATATATATATATATATATATATATATATATATATATATATATATATAATAAAAAAAATTAAGATTTAATGATAGTCTACGTTTTATAACTAAGGATTATGGAAAATGGAAGTCGAACGTATTTCATTAGTATTATTTTTACCCCTGTACCAAAATTTATATTGATTTGAAAAAATTACACAATCTTTATAACAATATGATAATGGAAAATGGAAAGTCTCTATCGCTACGTATTTTTCTTTCTATTTTTTTTTTAATTTTTAACTTTTACCCTCATTCTCGATATTCCAATTTTAGAAGCTGAGTCGATAAAAACGGGTAAACCTGCATAAGTCGAAAAATAACGATTTGAAGAAAAGTCAAACTTTGTTAAGTACACAGAAAGGATAAAATGAAGACCCCAAAAACTACAGAGGAATCACGCTTCTAAACACAAATAAAGTACAGCCCTGCCTTTTTTTTTAAAAATCGTTATTTTTCGACTTATGCAGGTTTACCCGCCGACCACAGAATTAAAATTGTGGATGAATAAAGAGCTGAACAACAGGATATATTAGATACACAAGAAAGGAGAAAAAGGAGACCCCAAAAACTACAGAGGAATCACTCTTCTAAACACATATAAATACAGCCCGAATACACATGGAGGTGAAAGCACAAACTAAAAGAATAATAGGAGACTACTAAAACAGATTCAGATCGCGAAGGTCGATAACAAACGCCATATTATGGAGTATTTGGTTTATTGTAAAAGCAAACAAAAATATTGGATTGTTAAGGCGTCTACTTTGTGTCATCGGAGGAGCTCGAAAATGGCTAGAGCTTAGCCGAAACTAGTTGCAAAGTGTAACTGAAGTGTGATAAAAAACAAAGTAAAAAAAAAAAATGTAAATACAATAAACCAAATACTCGAAAAATGACACGAAGCAGGAATAAAAACACACACACACACTCTTATAGACTTTAAAGCTGCTTTCGACACAGTGAACAGAAAGAAATCGCGAGAGGAGATGAAAAGCATGAACATACCTCAAAAACTTAACAATTTAACGAGAATGGCTATGGAGGAATCAAACGCGGTAGTCCTAACAAGTCTAGGAACATCAGAAAAACTCAATATAAACTCAGGATTAAGACAAGGAGATGCACTATCATATATCACTATCAATAACACTATTCAACGTGGTTCTAGAAAACGTTATAAGTAAGATAAAAGGGCATGGAAAACTAACGACAAAGATGATACAAATATTGGCATACACAGATGAGATCGTGGTTGCAAGTAAGACAAACATGTGGCTAGAAGAGGCCTTTAGAATGTAGAATGTTGAGAGACGCAGCTCTCTTACGTATTAAGTAAAATACCATGGGGCTTCTATAATAAATTTATTTTGTAACTTCTTTGTAGTGTTCTTATAGTTTAGATGATTTTTTTAAAATGAAATGAAAATCAATAAAGTGAAATAAAATCATAAGCTTTGTTTTTCTTTACTACACATTGAACGCTCAACAGTCTGATAATAACTACGACGTCATGTGTCGCGAGTAATAAAAAGAAAAATCCCTATACAAAATTTCTTCAGATATTGATTTATAAACAGTGTGTAATTTTTTTAAATGAATATTAATTTCGGTACAGGGTCAAAAATAATAATAATGTAATACGTTCATCTTATTTCAACCTATTTTCCAATTTCCTTCGGGAATCTGGTACACTGATATGTTTTGTGCTAACATCAGTAAAAATAATCAAAATATTTTGCATAATTTTACATAATTTTATCGACTCTAAAATCGGATTATGGAGACGCACATATCTTCATAATCCGATTTTAGACACAGTTAAAAAAATTAAAAAAATAGAAGGAAAAATACATAGCAGTAGAGACTTTTCATTTTCTATTGTAATATTGTTATAAATATTATGTATTTTTTTCAAATCAATATCAATTTCGGTACAGGGTCAAAAGTAATAATAATGAAATATGCTTGACTTGGTCGCCGAAAATAAAAACAAACTTATAATCAAAATTTTTCAATTTCTTTCGGGCATCGGGTTCACTGATATATTTTTAGCTAAGATCAGTAAAAAAAATTAAACAAAAGATGTTGTATAATTTTTTTATCGACTTTCTAAAATCGGATTATCGAGATATGAGCGAAAAAGTTAAAAAACATAAGAAAAATAGAAAGAAAAATACGTAGCGATAGAGACTCTCCAATTTCTATTGTCATATTGTTATAAACATTGTGTAATTTTTTCAAATCAATATTAATTTTGGTACAGGGTCAAAAATAATAATAATGAAATACGATCGACTTGGTGGCCGAAAAAAAAACTTATAATCAAAATTTTCCAATTTACACTGATTTACACGTTTTGTGCTAAGACCAGTAAAAAAATTAAACAAAATATGCTGCATACTTTTTTTATCGATTCAGCCTCTAAAACCGGATTGTCGAGATATGAGGGTAAAAATTAAAAATTAAAAAAAATAGAAAGAAAAATACGTAGCGATGGAGACTTTTCATTTTCCATTATAATATTGTTATAAACATTGTGTAATTTTTGCAAATCAATATCAATTTCGGTACAGAGTCAAAAATAATATTAATGAAATACATTCGACTTGGTCGCCGACAAAAAATACTTATAATCAAAATTTTCCCATTTTCTTCTGGAATCTGATACACTGATATGTTTTGTCCTAAGAACAGTAAAAAAACCAAACAAAATATGTTGCATAATTTTTTTATCGACTCAGCCTCTAAAATCGGATTATCGAGATATAAACGTAAAAGTTAAAAATTTAAAAAAAAATAGAAGGAAAAGGGAAAAGTACGTAGCAATAGAGACTTTTCATTTTCCATTGTAATATAGTTATAAATATTGTGTAATTTTTTCAAATCAATATCAATTTCGGTACAGGATCAAAAATAATAATTTACGTTACAACATATATTATACATATATATATATATATATATATATATTATGGTCGGCAAGACATAAACACAAGATTCCTCAAAATTTGGATTTTATTGGTCACCCCAATTGGTCAGTACAGACCCGTATAGAGGCTGGGATCATAGAGGATAACTTCAAACCGGTCACAATTCCCTAGAAAATTAATTATTTGTATTAAAACAAAGTACAAATAAAAAATGAATGTAAAAAAATGAAAGCATCTAATATTTGAGAGTTAAAAATTTAAGATTTAATATTATTATTAGATATTTACAAATAAATATTTTTAACTTTTAGTTTACTTGACTGAAAATTTATTAATACTAATTAGGAGGCATATCTTTGCTTATTATGAAGCTAAAACCATATATACACATCCAAGTTATAAATTTTGATTTATTATGAATTTTTAAACATAATACTGTCAGTCCTAGTACTGTCAGTATTTACTTCAATCCTCTTTTTATATTTATAAAGTAATCAATTATCCGGATAAACATCAGTATTATCTTCATTCTATCATTACTATACCTTACATGATATGTAATAGTGCCAATATTATAGAATAATGAAAATTTTAAAGATGTTATCATACAGTAATACTGTCATTATTCTAAAATATTGACAGTATTATTGAACATGTAAGGTGCCTTAAAAAGATGTTTATCGATTAGGAATTTTCAATTTTCAGTTAGATATTCTTCATATATTAACATACGTGTACAAATAACATTTTTGATATTATTACTATCATACCGTTTATAATAAATGTATTACACATTCCTGTTAGTCATAATTTGATTGATAATCATACATGGAATTTTGTATTGCGATTTGTGTGTCAGTATTGAGTGATACAAATATTTCAACAAATGTGTCTAACAGAAATCGCTACATGTGATAAATGCAATCAACTTTTAGATTTACTATACACGAATTAAACCATAAGTTAAATTTTTTTAAATGGATACTTTAGGTTTAGTTTGTAGCGATTGGAGTACTTTTTCATGAATATTTTAGTACGATAGAGTAATATTCGCGATTTAGTTTATTAAGGCTGCTGTTGTCCGGATATTTTTACATACAATCTTCGAAAGTAATTTTCTGAAAAACTACTTCATATTTTCTATTCGTTGTTTCACTGTTCTATTAAGAAATTTACTAAGTAGGTATAAACAACTTTTAGTTAAAAAATATAAATAAACATAAAAGTTTGCATACAAAATATGTCATATTGTTTTGAAATGTTGTTTATACCAAGATGTCCTGTAATAGGAAAATCTTTCTTTTGGGCAATAAAGGCTTATTATTATTATTAGATCCTTGAATATTAATGTTACCCTATATTTTTGATTTCGACAAATTATTTTAGTTTCTTTGAAAATTATAACGAAAGGATCTTGTATACATATCAGCATTTACAGTATACGTCAGTATAATACGCAAAAAAGCATGGCAGCTGCTTAACGCGCGGCTTGCCCTCAGTTGAAATTAACGTTCAATTGTAAAATTCTAGTCACTTAGACAAAGGGTCGTATATGAGCGGGAAGGGGGTGGTTCTTTCAACACGAATTTATTTCCTAGATACGACCCTGAAACTCAATTTTCACTCATTTTCAATTGAATATTAAAATTAGTTTCTCATGAGAAAAAATCTATACGGGTATGAGTAGCATGATTAGTTTATTTTAGATAATAATGACAAATATTTATGGTAGCAGTATATTTTTTCGAAATATCGTCTGAAGAGAGAAGCCTTGATTTCTGAAGTTTTTCTGTCATTAAAAAAAACGCGTTGTAGTTCTTTTTCTAAAATTTTGAAATTACATTCATCTAGAGTATATATAATCGAAATATTAAACTATAAGTCGATTAAAAAACTTTCTGTAAAATTCAATATTTTCAGGAGTTTTCTGTAAGCTGTAACTTTAATGTCATACTAGATAGAAGTAAATCCTAATCATTCGTAGAAAGCTTGATTAGTCTATTTTCAGAATATAATATAATTAATTACATAACTAATGTATTTTTTGAGATACTGCATGAAAAAAGGCCATTATTTCAGAAGCTTTTCAGTCATCAAAAAAGTAGTTACCTAATGTGACTAAAACTCTCAAAAATACGTGTTTCTAGTGAATACTATTATATTTACTAAATTATAATATTATAATAATAAATATAAACAAATCGAAAAAATGCCAAATTTGGACAACAACCAAAAAATGTTCAGCCCATTATTTTTTTCTTGGATATCGATCTGAAATTATGCATAGTAAATTTAAATATTATTATGAACAACGGAGGTAATTTTCAGCCATTTTCAGCTACAACTTTTTGAGTCATGGGCGGATATTAATTCGCTTGAAAAATAATATTCAGTTGGCTATAAAACTAGTTTCCCATGAGAGAAAAAAATAAACATTTTACTAAAGGTCGTTTTAGACAAGACAATTTCTTGACTCAAAAGTTAGTCAAGATGCGAGACAATCTAAATTGTCTCGTATCATACAGCAAATTATTTGAAATATTGAATTGGGTGGTAGATCGAATGGGAAAATATAACGCGTTCTATTTGTCAAGGACAAATTGTATGGGAGGAGGATATATGAATTCATTTCTTGAACAACTTTTGAACCAAGAAATTGTCTTGTCTAAAACGACCTTAAGAGTTTGGTTCTTTACATATTAAATATTATAATTAATTCATAATCCGCCGTGCAATAAGCATTGCACCCTTTAAGGCACCTTACACAATCAATAATACTGTCAATCCTAGTACTGTCAATATTTGCTTCAATCCTCGTTTTATATTTATCAAGTAATCAATTATCCAGATATACATCAGTATTCTATTCATTTCATTGTTACTATATCTTACACGATAACTAATTCTGTCAATATTTTAGAATAATGAACATTTTAAACATATTATCATACAGTAATACTGTCATTATTCTAAAATATTGACAGTAATATTGATCGTGTTAGGTGCCTTTAAGACAATTAATTCATGATATACAGTAAAACGACGGGAATTTCAACCTAGTTGATTAATAAAACCAATAATCAGCTATGTTTGCATCAATATCATGAATATATAACAAAATTTGTGTAATTTAAACTATTGTTTTTTAAAGGATAATTAAACGATTTTTACTTTGTTGTTACAAAACAAAGTAAAAAATCGTTTTATTTATCCTTTAAAATGAATTATCACAAAGTAGATGCCTTAACAATCCAATATTGTTTTTTAACTTATTAATTCTTTATTGTCTACCTTCTTCTCCATGAATTTAACTTTTAATATCTATATTATTTTTATACTTTATATTTTATTTCATGTATTTAATCGAAAGCCTATCTATTGTATTTTGGTGTAAGCCTTTATAATTTATAATATATTTTATATTTGTCCTGTAATTGAAATCAGTTATGTTAATTATTGTTAAGATTGATTGATTTATTTTTGTTTCAGAATGGAGCCGCGTCGTCGCAAAACCGGCGTCTACCGAATGGAATCAACCGACCAAATAATTTTCGAAAACAATCGCTTTTTGAGCACTTTAGTGATTGGAAAAAGGTACATACCATAATTAATTTCTCCATGATAACCGTACACTCTTCGTGCGACTCTCAATTACAGACCAAACACTCACAATCCTGCACCATTTATATATCCGCGCACAATCGCATTAGTATTGCACAAACAAGATATTGATAACTTTTTTTTGCAACAAACGCAATTATACCAGTCACTAATCAACAAATATTGCGGCCGGAGCGTACCGTTCAGAGCCCTCGAACCCGCTCTATTTGCACGACAAATTTAATAAAAACGCATGTTTCCGTATGTCTGATTGATAAAAGGATTTGTCCGCCGGGGTTTTCACATTGTTTAATTAACACTCGTGCCTAAACTAATTTACGATTTTTATTTGCGCGATTCTTTCTGCATTAGATGCGACCGATAACGGGCTAAAATCTATGGCTAGATAGCAGCGTTTATTAAATTTAATTAAAACTGAGCCAACACACTAAAGTAAATATGTAAAGTATATTTATTCAAATATCTGGTGTTGGCATCACAAGACTTTTAAAATATTTCTTAAAAATGTTTTGGGTAATGTCAAGTAATTCGCGTTTGAAGTGAAAAAATCAATAATCTGTTTCTATTTCCCCTCGCTTTTATTTCACTTCTAGTTAATTGAGGCATAAAGGAGAAAAGTAGACTAACCCTCAAATAAATAAAATATGTTAAAAATCTATTTTTATGTTACTACTAACAATAATAACGATAATATAATATATATATATATATATTTGATAAAGATGTGAGTTCCTTAATATAATTGTGGTACTTAGCCTTTGTTTCTTTATATTTTAGTTTGTCTATTCTGAATTTCTCAGTTGCAGTTTCTTTCTTGTACTTATCCTTTTTAGTTTATATATATATATATATATATATATATATATATATATAATGCTCTTTTCCACCACAATGTGGTGTAAACGTAAAATAATCTCAACAAAAAAGAAATAATAGATATAACAAAAACAAAAGCGCAAACAAAAAGGACGATGAGAATTGGAAACTGGAACATACGCAGCCTGAAAGGCAAAGAACTTGAACTAATAGAAGAGTTTGAAAATACAAAATTAGATATAATGGCGATAACAGAAACAAAAAAGAAAGGGAGAGGTTTAGAAAGGGCGATAAACGACCACATACAAATATATAGTGGAGTTGAAGAAAGTGAAAGAGCGAGAGCAGGAGTGGGTTGCATAATAAACAAAAGGTTAGAACAGTCAATAACGGAATGGGAATGCGTAAACGAAAGATTAATGACAGTAAAAATTGAAGAGGTAGATGGATGGAAGGGAAACCTAATCATAGTATATGGACCAACAGAAGACGAAAGTAAAACAGAAAAAGACAAATTTTGGAAAGAGCTACAAATATATACGAGAAGGCAGGAGAAAATAGTTACATTACAGGAGACATAAATGCAAGAATAGGAAATATAAATACAAGGATAGAACATATAATGGAGAATCATGGAGAACCGACGAGAAACTATAACGGAAACAGATTAATTGACTTCTGCATCTTAAACGACGTCGTAATACTAAACTCAATATTCGCCCATAAAGAAATACACAAATATACCAGAGAAGTGAAGAGTAGAAATGAAAAGTCGATCATAAACTATTTTTTAACAAACACACAACAAAGGATGGTAGTTAATGATGTACAGGTGAAAAGAGGAAGCGAGATAGGAAGTGATCAGTATCTAGTGGTAGCAAACATCACAATTAAGGAAGAAATAAAAACAAAAACGATGACAAGCGGAAACGAGGTTGAAACTAAAAAGGATAAGTACAAGAAAGAAACTGCAACTGAGAAATTCAGAATAGACAAACTAAAATATAAAGAAACAAAAGCTAAGTACCAGAATTATATGTGAAGGAAATATGGAGCAGTTTCAAACACATAATAACAGAGGCTACAAAACGCGCATGCGGAATAACCAGACAGGCAAACAACAGAAAGCAAACACGATGGTGGACTATAGAAATAAAACAGGAAATAAAGAAGAAAAAGCAAAAGTGGATAAAGTACATCAACTCCAAGCAAGAAGAAGACTATGAAACGTATAAAATACAGAGAAAAGCAACGAAACAAATAATCAAAGAATCAAGGGAAAGGACATGGGAAGAATTTGGGAAAACACTAGAATACAACTTTAACGAAAATAAAAAGTTGTTTTATAGAACACTAAAGAAAAGCAAGAACGAGGAAGTATAAACAACACTAAGACAACTAAAGGATAAACAGGGAACAATAATAAAACAAGATCATGATATAATGAAAAGATGGAAAGAGCACTTTTGCAGGAGAAAACGATGAGCACAAACGAAGGAAATGAGGACGCACATGTGGAAAATATTCTGAACGAATAACCAGACAATATAACAGAAGCAGAAATAAAAGAAGCACTTATAAAATTAAGAAATGGTAAAGCAGCAGGCCATGATAACATAAAAGCTGAACAACTCAAAACTATGGGCGAGGAAGGGGTAAATTTGTTAAAACAGCTTCTAAACACTATATGGAAAAGTGGAAAATTCCAAATGACTGGAAGAAAGCAGTAATATTCCCAGTATACAAAAAAGGAGACAACAAAAACTGCAATAATTACAGGGGAATATCACTAATATGCACAACTGTTTAACTTTATGAGGTTGTACTAGAAAATAAACTAAGACAACAAACAGAAATAACGATGCAAAAGTGAAAAAACTCAAATTTTGTTTTTCACGTTATTTATGTTAATATGACGAAAAATAAAACACATTTAGATCATAAAGGCACCTTACACGATCAATACTAATGTCATTTTTTTAGAATAATGACAGTATTACTGGTATTACTGTAGGATAATATATTTAAAATATTCATTATTCTAAAATATTGCCAGTATTACTGATCGTGTAAGGTATAGTAATGATGGAATCAAGAGAATACTGATGTTTATCCGAATAACTGATTACTTGACAAATATAAAAGGAGAATTAAAGCAAATACTAACAGTACTATGACTGACAGTATTATTGACCGTGTAAGTTGCCTTATAGATTTATGAGTACACAACTTCTGACATACGTGATTAGATAATCTTATTATTGTTTCAGGAAAATTTCTGACGAGGTTTTCCCGCCGGGCAGCCATGGCGTTTTCCGGCAGAAATCTATAAACTCGTGCGAGAACCATCTATCGTTAAGTGGCTACGCTAGAGCTGCCAGACAGTCGATCGGCAACATCGGAAACATTCTAACTCGCAAAATGGCGGCTTCGACATCACAGGTTCTGCTGCCCTGGGGAAATAATAAGGACGATTACGAATTGGGCAAGGTAATCGGTAAGTACTAATCTAATCCAAGTAGCTTTTAATATCACGCATAATTACATACAACTTACATTGCGAATCAAAGGGCACTAGTGGGTGAAAATCGGGTTAAATGTCACATTTGTAGGTTATGTATTCAGTCGTCAGGAATTTAAAAGTGGCTTTACGTGGTTTTATTGCGGTATTTCGAGTAAATTTAGATTTCAATGGGGCGTCTGTGTTATTTCATCACATGGACGTATTGAACTGTTTATTGGATTTGACTGGAAGTGTTTTATAAGCAGCCCCAAGTTCTATAGCTGCTCATGTTTTATAACTATTACTATTTCTTAATTTAAATTTACAGTACTTATACTTTTCTATTAAAACAATTGAAATATTAAATAAATTTACTAGTAATTTGGTTTGAATACCACATACTTTCAGTCTCTAACAAAATATTATTCTTTCAATATATTATTATTTTTATTTAGAATAGTCACAACTATGGAAATGAAATGTTATTGCAAATAACGTTTTACTCCAATGTCAAAATTAAAAGTACTTCCCTCTCTAACTATTTTCAAATTTTCTTAATTCTGTAATTTCATAAATCAAAATTTTAAATATCTCCATGCCAATATGATTATTCTAACACTCAGTGAAATTTTGAAAATCACCTTTCATAATTTTACAGAGGTTTTTTTGTGAAGTTAAGGCAACCCATCTAAGCTTCTACCTTTATCAGTGAAAGTTATAAAAATCAAAGTTTTTTTTGTATTTGATTTAATTAGTTTAGGAAGTTAAGATAACCCATCTAAGCTTCTACCTTTACCAGTGCAAGTTATAAAGATCAAAGTTTTTTTTGTATTTGATTTAATTCTATGATCATATTATTATATCTTATTGACATGTCAAATTCTAATTGTGATCATGTTTACATGTGAATCCTGTTATAGAAAATGACAAATATATACTTTACTTATTTCATCATGTAAATATCAATGGCATATTTTTTTCTTGTGATTGGACGTTGTTTCAATTGTTGTGAAATAAATCTTTATTATTATTATACACTGGTTCATGACAACTCTCCACCTAGTTAGGTAGAGAATTGCTGTGAGAATCATTGGCAATAGAGAACTCTATAAGGCACCTTACATGGTCAATAATACTGCCAGTCCTAGTACTGTCAGTATTTGCTTCAATCCTCCTTTTAATAAATATAAAACTAATCAATTATCCAGACAAACATCAGTATTGTCTTACTCACTCGTATTACTCATCGTGTAATGTATATTAATGATGTAATGAAGAGAATACTGATCTTTATCTGAATAATTGATTATTTGCTAAATATAAAAGGAGGATTCAAAAAAATATTGACAGTACTAGGATTGACAGTATTATTGACCATGTAAGGTGCCTTTAAGGTCATCAATTATCCAAATTCTGATGTTAATCTGGATTATTGATCTGGTGAAGCAAATACTTTAATATATTAATATTCTGTTCAATCCATCAATACTGCACCTTACATGACAAATAATACTATCAATATTTTAGAATCCTGTCGGTATTATAACTGTGTAAGGTGCCTTATTCAGAAAGTAATACCCAAACAAAAATAATATCTAGCTACATTTTAAAAATTCCACATGCCACAACAAACTCCCCTATTACAATCTTAATTGGAATGTTTATGTGTGTAATTGAAAAGTAATTGACTTGGGTGACCTAGTTGTGATTAGGTTCAAGTGGTATTTATTACTTGTGTATGATTTGTTTACATGCATATAAGCTAGTTCATTGACATTGACAATCATCAATGTTTTAGGTGTTGGTGCCACCGCAGTGGTGCATGAAGCCCTCTGCAGGTCTCGCAGTGAAAAGTGTGCCATTAAGAGGATCAACTTGGAAAAATGGAACACCTCAATGGACGAGCTGTTGAAGGAGATTCAGGCGATGTCCAGTTGCAACCATGAGAATGTGGTCACCTATTATACAAGTTTTGTGGTTAGGGAGGAGCTGTGGTTGGTTCTTAGGCTGCTTGAAGGTGATTATTAGTGTGTTAAGAATTAGAAGATTTTATTATGTAGGCTACAACTGACTTGCTACATATTAAATATTAGATTTCGTTGAAAAGGGTACTGATTGTGGTACTAATATAAATCTCCCCAAAATAAAAATTAATTTTTGGGGAGATTTTTAGTACTAGTACTACAATCAGTACCCTTCTCAATGAAATCTAATATTTAATTGAATAGTTTCAGAGACTTTTTGAGCTGTGATTAGTTCTTAGGTTGTTTGAAGATGCATATCAGTGTTAGAATACACTTCTTATATCATACAAATGTGTTTAGATTGTGATTATTTTGATTTAATCAGAATCCTTTTACCATTAGATGTAGGTGGTTTTATTCTTGGTATGTGTATTTCTCTCTCATTTTGGTCCTATCCTGTGTTTATTTTATATCTTTTCTTTCCACTTTTACTCTTGTACTGTCCTGCCATGTTTTTCTTGGTCTTCCCCAGTAGTTTTTCCATGTACCCTTTTTTTAGTATAATCTTTTTGTTCATATAGCACACATATCCAAATCACCTTATTTGGCCCTCTGATATTTTTTAAATTATTAGTTCATCTATAAATTTTGTCTAAACATTTCATAGAAGCCAGAGATTTACAAAATAAGGTGTATGGTGGTTTTTGGTTGCAGGTGGGAGTCTTTTGGATATCATTAAACATAAATTGAGGGCATCAAATTGTAAACATGGTGTGTTTGATGAGAGTACTATAGCCACTGTTTTGCGAGAGGTCTTGAAGGGACTGGAATATTTTCATAATAATGGACAAATCCACAGGTAAATATTATTACTTTCTGATTATGGCAGGTTGGATAAGGAAGGTTTGATTATCATCAAAAATTTTCAATTGAAATTTTTGTGGAGAATATCACACTTCTATTAATGGACAATATGGACCAACTTTTATTTTTAGTGGGGTAATTAGTTCATTTAATGTTTTTTAGGGATATTAAAGCTGGTAATATCCTTCTGGGAGAAGATGGCACTGTCCAAATTGCAGATTTCGGAGTCTCTGCTTGGCTGGCAACTGGAAGGGACCTGTCCAGACAGAAAGTCAGGCATACATTTGTGGGAACACCATGTTGGATGGCACCAGAAGTGATGGAACAGGTACATGATCATGCATTTCAGTATTCCGAGAATATTAAACAAATTTACTTTGAAATTATGCTTTGCTATTATTAAATCCCAATCCCCATTTTGAAGATAGGACTTATAATATGGAAGGGTTAAATTCTAAAGGAATTATTTATCAGTAATAATCATGTATTACTCAAGAGACAATGTTTTCTATTCATGATTCAAACAAATTTGAAGTAAAGTACTTTTAAGGTATATATAGTTAATCTATTTGATAGATCCCTGACATTTATTTACTGAAATACTTTGTCTATGACTTAGTTTTCTATATCCATGACTTGAATATTCTATCCATTACATGTGTTTTCTCAACAATTATACATTCTTCACAGAGTGATCAATCATGGTGTGTATAATGATTGAATGACTATACTAAACCTTTGGTGTATAAGTCTTACTTGATAAATATTGAAGGAGGATTCAAGCAAATACTGACAGTACTAGGATTGACAGTATTATTAATGCTGTCAATTTTTTAGAATAATGACAGTATTACTGTACGATAACATGTTAAAAATGTTCATTATTCTAAGATATTGAAGTATTATTGAATGTGTAAGGTATAGTAATGAAGAGAATGCTGATGTTTATTCAGATAATTGAATATTTGATAAATATTGAAGGAGGATTCAACCAAATACTAACAGTACTAGGATTGACAGTATTATTGACTGTGTAAGGTGCCTTTATAACGAAACGGTGTGTGTCACATCATCGCCCTTTTTTAAGGCTTATAAGTTTATATTTACATCTCTTAATTGACACACGATTGACTGTTGTACAAAACATATGCTGCATAGTACACAATTATAGAGATTCAACGGTTTTGGATATATATTAGTTAGTACTGCCAATTATATGAAATTAGTAGTACTTGTTGTCTAATAAACTATAATTAATGTTGTTTGCAGGATCACGGTTATGATTTTAAAGCCGACATTTGGTCGTTCGGCATAACGGCAATTGAGATGGCGTCGGGTACAGCACCATACCACAAATACCCACCAATGAAAGTGCTTATGCTGACATTGCAGAACGATCCACCAAACTTGGATACTGGCGCTGAGGAGAAGGATCAGTACAAGGTAGTTAATTCGTTACAAGATAATGCAAGATACTAATGTACAATGAGATGTGGTCAAAAAAAAGAGTGAATGGCGAAGTTTCGGAAAAATTTAGAATGAATATGAGGGTCAACTCAGCCCCGACTTGTTTAATCTTACACTAGAAGGATCGACGTCTTTGACTATTCTCCTACAGGAGATTAATAAAATAAGCATCTTGTGAAAAGAAGAAAGACTGCATGAATTGGGGGAAGATACACTGGTATTGGAGGTATTGTAGAGATGAATGAGTAAGAAAGAAAGCAGTTGGATGAAGGGTAGAAAGAGGATGTATGAGAATCTGAGTGTATTGGGAAGTCTAGAAACTGATGCAACTGAGAGAATGAGGGATGTTGGGTAGCAAGAGGGAATGAATGGGGGCTCATACCACCTGGGTTATGTGAAGTGCCAAGGACAGGGACCTTTGTGTACCTTTGCCCCATTCTCTTACTACTTTTATCCTCCCCGGCTCAACTCTAACATGGTTATGTACACTGAGGGTGTTTACATAACCATGTTAGGGTGGAGCCGAGAAGGATAAAAGTAGTAAGAGAATGGGGCAAAGGTACACAGATACATATGTAGTAAGATGAGTGATACGTGGTAGCATCTAATACTAGGGGAGTGCTGGCCTAGTATGGCCAGCATTGGCAACTCCTCACCCGCCAGAGTTTTGCAGCTTGCACACAAAATTGACTGGTGGGATGAGTCAGCAGCCTTAAAGACAATGGGCCCATTTTGAGGTCTCAGTGTCTGTAGCTATGCTACCCTCCAGCCAACTATCCATATCCAGATATGTGGTGGCACATGAGCAATGAAAGTGTGGAATGAATATTTGGAAGAGTGGGTGGGGTTCTGCAGAAAGTTGATAGAATGGATGAGGGAATATGGGAAAGGCGTGAAAATCTGCTGACTAGCATGGGTAAGGGTAGATATGGAAGTAAGGAGAGATATGATAGGGGCTAATTTTTTAGTTTATATGTATATTTTGTATAATGCTGTGATATATGACAGAGATATGCTAAACAAAGTTTTTTTTTACTAATTATATTTTAAGGCTTATGGAAAGACCTTCAGAAAAATGATTGTGGACTGTCTGCAAAAGGAGCCCAGTAAAAGACCGACTGCGTCCGAGCTGTTGAAGCACCCGTTTTTCAAAAAGGCTAAAGATAAGCGGTATTTGCAATCCACACTGGTGGCTATTGGTCCTAGTTTGGAAACTAGAGTACAAAAGGTAAAACAACAGTACTTGTCTTATATCAATATTCGGTATAACGTCGATACTCCGAACCATTGTTAATCCAGATACGACTTTAAATATCAAATTTTGATTTAATATTAATTAATTCGGGGAGTTGTGTGATGCCAACACCAAATATTTTGACTTGTAGAAAGTTATGGATAACAGTGTTGTGCAGAGTTTGCTTGCACTTGAATCAACAGCCCACAATTGTAAACAATTTACAACTTCTGTATCCTAAAAGAAAATGTATGTGAATGATGTGAGTGGTGGGCTGTTGATTCAAGATCAAACAAACTCTGCACAACACTGTTATCCATAACTTTCTACAATTCATATCTGGTGTTAGCATCACACAACTCCCCGAATTAATTAATATTAAACAACTAAAAAAATGAATGATTAACTAATGTATCCGATAAGTTAATCAGAATATCATTCACTTTTTTAGTTGTTTAATATTAATTAATTTGGGGAGTTGTGTGATGCCAACACCAGATATTTTGAATTGTAGAAAGTTGCAAATATCTGACAATAAGATTTATTTTAGGCAAGCAAAAGGCAACCAGGTGCAAGTGGTCGCCTTCACAGGAAAGAAACTGGAGAATGGGTGTGGTCTAGCGAAGATGAGGATGGCAGTGGAGGCAGCGGAAGTGACAGCGATGTACCAGATTCGCGACCTATGAATACACTGGCGATCGCACAAGGGTCTGATTCGGAGCATGAAGATAGTAGTGAAGGGGACACACCACCTGTCAATCTTGTGTTACGAATGAGGTATACTGAACTATTCAATATTTCACTTCATGCGACTCGACCCCCAAGAGCTGTAGTTTTTAAACGATTTTGTAACTAGATCTATTTAATTACAGAAATGCGAAACGGGAATTGAATGACATAAGATTTGAGTTTGCTGTCGGCAAGGATTCATCGGAAGGTATTGCCACTGAACTGGTAGGTGCAGGCCTCGTGGACAGCAGGGATATAAACGCAATAACAGTCAATTTGCAAAAGCTGATTGAAGCCAGGGAAGCTTTGAAAGTCGTCACGTTCCCACTGGTAATAAACTCCTATTTATATATTAGCTGCTTTCGTTTATCGTTTCTAGCTGCCTCGAATGGTTCCCATTGGGGCATAGAATATATCTTGGGAAATTGTATCATGTACAATTTTCATAACACAACAACATATACAAATTGAAATAATGAAAAATTACTTCATAAATTTCATAAAATTATATATTTAAAGTCCTTGAAATTAATTATTTGTATGAAATATGCATATCCCATGCAATTAACTGAATTAACGCATAATTTGAATTATAGAATTCTGTTGGTGTTACCTCGGAAACACCCGACGACAAAGCGTTGATAGGCTTCGCCCAGATCTCGATAACCGACTGAGTTTTGCATCTACAAACGTCCCTGGATGATGCCCGGAGGTATACATCTAACTAGGATCGTAGCGTTTTAAAACCAAACCCTTTCATATAAATACACCAACACTTCCAACAATATAGAAATATCAAAAAAATTATGGCGACACACTGTCAAACTCTTTTGGTTTCCATACTAAAATAATGCACTCCGTACTTAAAAAGTCCACACTCGTTAGTTATGTAGTAGTTTTTTTTGTTTGTTCTTTTTTTTTGTTAGTAAGAGGTTCGACCTAAAAAGAAAACATACAATAATTAAAATAAGTATCAATTCACATCTGATGTGAGCATAAGAAAAGCCTCTTGTTTTTATTTAAAATTTTATAAATTCCAGACTCTTTAAAAAAAAATTGTAATTTAAGTGATTATTATATACAATAACAGACTGTAGGATTGACCACATTGCCTTTACAGTAGAACTGATGATACAATACACGTGTAGGTCAAAATTGTTTATATAACTGTTATGAAATGCAACGTGATGACGCATATTGGAATAACTAACATAACAATACGGTTTTTGTAGTAGTTTTTTTTTTGTTGCTAAATATTGTTTAATCAGCTTTTATCTATTTGTAATGTTAGTTGTTCGTATATTTTTGAATATGGTCTTACTTTGTTTTTGTTTTTTCTTTTTCACTTAGTGCAGGACAGAGCAGCGTGAATATTGTTATCATGTTGACAGATGTCTCCAACTAAGCTGTAGTGATATTTTCTAACTCCCACTGCAATATTGCATAGTTAGGCACGTGCCAACTGATTTATCCTATTTACAATTATGTATTTATAATTTTAAAAAAAAAAACGGAAATTTTGATTGGTCTGTATATATATACAATATTTATTTATTTTGAGAAACTGTAGATGCAAATATAAACTCTTTGAGATACTAATATGACTTTTATTTTTATTAAATATTGTAAAAATACTCGTATCTTTATAGGGCTATCAGTCAAAAGGCAATATTGTAGCTCAGAAGAGTTTAATCAGCCGGTATTTACCTTAACTTCACAGGAAAATTGTGAAAGGTGATTTGTTTTTTGTCCTTCCTCCTCCATTCACCTATTTCCTTGTTGATAGGGGGGGGGGGGGCAGGAAGTAGGAGGAGGGATTGAGGTAGGAAGAAGCAAGGTGTGGATGTCCTATGGTACTTGTGGCCAAGAGAGTGGAACAATGGGAAGGTACTTTGATGAGAGGGGGTTAGTTGTGACTATGAAATAAATCAAATGGATGATGTATAAGAATAAGGGTAGTAGGATGGGTGGAACTGAAATGGGGATCTACTTGTCAATGGTGGATGGAGAAGGAAGGACAAAATGGCCAGGGTGAAGAGAAATATATATATATATATATATATATATATATACATATATATATATACATATATATATATATATATATATATATATATATATATATATATATATATATATATATATATCTAACATTGTCTATGCTGTTTACTAAGGCGAGTCACCTAGGCAACGTGAAAGAGGAGAGGTTGAATGCAAGAAGGTAAGTCAGTCAATGGGAAAGGCGTGGAAATCTGCAAAAGAATGCCGTGAGAAAGGTACTTAGCGATGGCAGAGATGGAATAGTGGAAGGAGCATATGGAATTTAATTGTTGGGGAGCAAAACTCTAAACTATGCCCCGACCTTAAACGTTCTAAACGCCTTTTATGCAATGTAATTCGATAACCAAAAGAGATAGAAGGCCCAGTATATTACATAAAATTGGAAAATGGTTCCGTCTACTACAACCCATAGACAAATAGATACAACCATCGACAACAACTGCAACTACAAAATTAAAGTTCGTTAGTAAAAAGACATTTTCATAAAATTGGCGGTAGATGGTTGCTTATCTTAGAACAATTGACAATTTGTGAAATATGCAAAATGTAAGCAAATCATGATATGCAACCAGCATGAGAACGTTAACATAACCAACAAATTCTAAAAACTAAACGCATTTTAGTAAATAAACAACAATGGTGTTTCTAACAAAAGCCCTATATTTTGCAAAAGCAAAGAAAATGCCACGACAATACCTGCGTAGTGGTTTCATGGATTCTCTTAGGATATATGTGCGAGGTGGTGCAGGAGGAAATGGTTATCCAAAGTACTTATAAACATATAAAACTTAATTTTACCACATATGAGCATCATATGTACTTTGTTTAGATTTGGAGGCATTGGTGGACAAGGTGGTAATGTATCTGTGGTGGCAAATGATAACATCAGTCTCAATGATGTATTAAGGACTCATAAAACAAAACGAATCAGTGCAAAGCATGGCCGAAACAGCACTCATAACTTCATTCTAGGACCACCTGGAGAGGGTGTAACAATTGAGGTCCCAGTTGGGGTTAGTGTTTTTACAGATGAGGGACATAAATTAGGTAATTTAAGCTGTATAAGGAAGGTATTGTTATCACAAAAAAATCAAATTCCAAATTTTTAGTTATGTTTCATGACTAATATAGTTGAAATAGATTATTACATTCCAAATACAGTAATGCTGTATAAGGAAGGTATTGTTATCAAAAAATTGAATTTATGTTGTTTCTTTATAGGAGAATTAAATGAACATGGAGAAAAATTGATTGTAGCAAAGGGCGGAACTGGTGGGCACCCAAAAAATGGGTTTTTGGGTATAACAGGTCAGGCTAGATCAGTGAAATTGGATCTGAAGCTTATTGCTGATATAGGATTAGTGGGATTTCCAAATGCTGGCAAAAGCACACTGTTGAAAGCTGTTTCACATGCAAGACCAAAAATTGCTAGTTATCCATGTAAGTATTATACAAATTGAATTGATAGTTTGAAGAAAATAAAAATCAAATTTGTGGAAAATTTAAAGAAACAGAGCTAGAATTTGTACATGAATTAATTTTAAAGATTTTGTACAAATAGTAATGTATAATATCTGGGCAAAGACAACAAATGTATTTTGTACAAAAAATAATGTATTACCTTATATAACGATTGAAGAAGGGAACAAGCGCGCAAAAATTAAATGATAATAATAATGAATTCCCAACAATCTGTAATATATTTAGCCAATACAACAACAGAATATGGTTACTGCATTACCAAACCTAAATAATAATGTTGTTACTATTATTTAGGTTGTTGAGAATGAATTATTATTATTTAATTGCGGCACTTTTCCTGTCTTCACACACATTCTTCAATACAGACAACCTGAGAGAGAAACCTATCCAGAAATATCTGGGTGGGCGAAGAAAACAACTGAATTTTGTACAAAAAATAATGTATTACCCTATAACACTGGTGTTTGCACAAAAGGGCTTAAGTCAGGAAATATAAAGTTTCCAAACTGTTTGTACCAATGAAAAGAGCAGAATTTATTGGATAATAATCTCATTTTCGTAAAAATTATGACTTAAGCCTTTTTGCCCAAACACCAGTGATATAGAGTAATACATTATTTTTTGTACAAAATGCAGTTGTTGTCTTCGCCCATCCAGATATTTCTGGATTGATTCCTCTCTCAGGTTGTCTGTATTGAAAAATGTGGGTGTATTTATTTTTACTTTCCAACTACAGCACTGCTGTTTAAGGAAGATTGTTATCGCAACAAAATCGATTGCCAATTTTAACTTTTCAAGTTGAAATTTTGACTATTTTTGGAAAATGTCTGTCTGTGTGTATGTGTATGTGTGTGAACAAAATTATTTTTTAAATGACTAATTATTGTTTGTTCTAGTTACAACCATTCGACCAAATGTAGGTATATTAATATACAAAGATTTGCGTCAAATATCAATGGCGGATTTGCCGGGTCTGATAGAAGGTGCACATATGAATAAAGGCATGGGACACAAGTTTCTCAAACATGTGGAGCGTACCAAACTTCTGCTGCTAGTGGTGGATATTAATGGGTTTCAGTTGAGCCCACAGCATGATCATCGCAGCTGTTTAGATAATGTGATTTTACTAAATAAGGCAAGTTACAAGATTAAAACAACAACTTGTATAATATTTGTTGTGTTTTTTTTTTCTAGGAGTTAGAATTGTATAATAAAGATTTATTAAATAAACCATCAATGATTATCATCAATAAAATGGATACTGAAGGCGCTGCTGAAAAGTTTGAACAAATTAAGGATAAAATAAAACATTTATCAGGTATGTTATCACAAAGAATATTGATCTTGATATATCAGTAAAATTTACACAGATAATATTGCCACATTGAGAATATTCCCAAAAAGCTTTACTAGTTGCGAAATTTAGAAAATATTCAAATTGTATTGAGTATCCTCAAATTTCACAATATTCAAAGAATATTCTCTAAGTTAGAGATTGTTTTAAATATGTTTATTGAAAATATAACATATTTATATCAATAAAATTTAGACAGATAATATTGCCACATTGAGAATATTCCCAAAAAGCTTTATAAGTTGCGAAATTTAGAAAATATTCAAATTGTATTGAGTATCCTCAAATTTCACAATATTCAAGGAATATTGTCTAAGTTAGATATTATTTTAAATATGTTTATTGAAAATATAACGTATTTTGAATTTCATTAGGTTTACTTCCGAATGCAGTTCTGCTGTATAAAGAAGGTATTGTTAAGGCGAAACATTTTGAATTACTAATTTAGACTTTTCTTTACGTTTCATGGCCAATATAGTCGAAATGGACTATTTTTTGGATAAGATCTGTGTGTATGTATGTCTATGAACAAATTTCCTGCATTTAAATTTGAAAATCGGCTGAGACAACTAGCTGGGGTGATCCCACGAAAATTTGAGCAAAATCAGACTACTAACAGAGACAAAAACTAAAAAAATCTAGTTAGATGATTATTATTATTATTTATTGTATTTATATATATATATATATATATATATATAAGGATATATATATATATATATATATATATATATATATATATATATATATATATATATATATATATATATATCCGCTGGCTTTTTCTACCAGTGTGGTGTAAAGATTCTGTATTTTTACAGACACATTTCGTGACTATCCAGAGGAATTTCGACCTGAAAAAGCACTTCAATTTGATGACGTCATGGTCATCTCTGCCAGAGATTCTGGAGATGACATAGAGCTAGTAAAAGATAAATTGCGCAATTTACTAGACATACACGCCGAAATTGAGATGGAAAACGCTGACCAGGAACGAAGAAATGTGCATCTAACGTATAATATTAAGGAGCAACTGAGGGAAAAGGGACCTAGATTAGTGTGAAGAATGCATTTTGTTTGTACTCCATACAATATATTATATACAATCTGTGATTTATGGAAAATAAATGTCTGTTAGAATGTTTCTCTTTAAATATGTGAGCTTAATTGTTCTTCACAATTAGTCTGTATGTTTCAATTTTCGGTTGTCCTTGTGCATGGCTGAGAGAGCGAGCTGGGATGATCCTGTGAAAATTTGAGCAAAATCTAACTATCAACAGAGACAAAAACTGCACTACTGTGTGAATGGAAATAAGTATATTTGCCATATGTGGCAACTGCGCTCACCACTGATGGTACCATGCTTGAGTTACACATAATATCAATGTTCCAGGCAAAGGAAAAATACAAGGAAGAAGAAGCATTGGGTGTCACAGAACCTCATGGTTAAAGAACCTTAGAGAATGGTACGGACAAACATCGGTCGTACTATTTAGAGCTGCAATCAAAGATTAGAATCGCCATGATGATTGCCAACCTCCGATAGGAGACATCACCACAAGAAGAAAGCAAAACCTCCTGCTTATTTGTGTGCCTGGCCAAGTAATAGTAACTTCGATATGGCCATTCTTGCATAAGTCTATTTTTAAGGTAGATTTAAGTAACATGTTGGGGGTAGACACCCTTATTCTCTAAATAAAGACTGATATATCAAGCTCTTAGAGTCTGACCCACAACACTATTTAGTTTAATTACTCATGCTTGATTCTGCACAGTTTTGGGGTTTATTTAATATGGCCAATCTAACCCAGTTGCACTTTAATGCTTCCGCCTGCACATCCTCTATTAATCTAACACCTAGAGGTGATGTTTTTTCAATGTCTATTTGGTCATAGTTGTGCATTATATCAACATTAGCTTTCCATCTAAAATAAAATATAAACAAATTTTGTTTGTAACCATCAATAAATGATTTTTCTTACTTTTCAATGCCATTCCAAGCAATCATCACCCCATTATCAGTGCAAAGTTTAGGCGGGGGTCTGACCAATCGAAACTCCATGCTATCACAAACAATCTGCAGGGCTTTGTTTATGAAATTATTACATGCTGCACCCCCTGATACAACCTAAAATAATTGTTCTAATTATAATTGGCACCATTTGCAACTTATTTGTGATTCAAATGACAATGGTTTTTCTTCAAACTAGTGGTATAACAGCTGATTATAAACGAAATTACTTACATTACAAACAAAAATTGAAATAAATAGTTGTAATCACAACTTGCTATACAAGCATTAATATTGTTTCACATACCAACGTTTTTCTATTTTGTGGCAACATGTTTTTCAAGTCCACATATTCCATTGCTCGTTGAATTCTGTGGCACAAATGCCGCGCAATAGTTAATTGAAACCCTGCACATAAATTATTAACATCTGGAATAACACCATCTGGTGGAACATCTGCAATGAACCCTTTATCAGTTAAAAATACAATTTTTATCTCTAAAAAGGCCTTTTCTATATGACTAATTTAGTCGACATTTTTATTTTTAAATGTAGGGAAAATTCAACCAAAAAAAATGAATTCATCAAACCCCGTTGTTAAATAATTACCAAATTGCCTTTCCTGTCTCAAAATATGCCTCCAGACTTGATTTTTAATCCCCGCCATGCTAAAATTACAATCCTTATAATCCAGCATGGGCACAGTGAATTTAAACTGTAAAGGATCATCAGCCCTGCTTGCAGCAGTCTCAATCGCTTGTCCTCCAGACATTTGTGAAAACTCTGGAATGTTCTTCAGTTTCATTCTTCTGGACATCTAATAAATAAAAAGCCCACACCTTTTATATAACAAACTGAAAGGTATTTTGATCAGTTACTTTATCAAAGGCTTCACCTGGTGCATCATCAATGCTCTCCCCCAACAGTAAAAACTTGTTAACACTTTCAACCAGTGCTATTAAACAATGACCGCCACTAATTAGAAGGACTAAAAAAGGGTACTGTACAGTGCTGTCGTGCATTCTACAGGTGAGAGCATGGGCTTCCATGTGGTGTATAGGGATGAAGGGCTTTTTGTGTGTTCTGCATAGGTGTTTGCCATATTTCATTCCGATAAGTAATGATAAAGGTAGACCTGTAAAAATAAATACTCTCACAGATGGTGGACTAATGAATAATTGATTGACACAATGTTATTTCTGTATTAATAGTTGTAATTAGATATAATATTCATATTGATACATTATTTGAAATCAAAAATCTCAATAATGATGACTATCGAGAATGATTGATTGACATGATAGACATGACAAAATTCTTCTATAGTTAATCTTTCTATAAAATGTCTTTTAATTCATAATTGTATAGAACTATAAAATACAAACGACATTTTATAGAAAGATTAACTACAGAAGGATTTTCAAAATCATGTCAACCAATCAATCTCAATAGTAATCATTATTGAGATTTTTGATTTCAAATGATGTATCAATATGAATATCATATCTAATTACAATTGTTAATCCAGAAATAACATTACTATAACCATCTGTAAGAATATAATTATGATATATTTCAACAGACTGTTATTTCAACAGATCGTAATTAGATATTTAATCTCAAAAATGCTCACTTGAGTGTTTATTTAATCATATGAATGATTTGTGAAACAAAGATATTTGTGGTAAATCATGTTGGTTCACAATATTGTGTAATTTGTAAGTACAGAGCTATGGAATATAATACGAGTTCAAGATATGTCATCACCCCAATGCCAAAACCACAAATGTGCAAACTTGCCTTTACTGGAAATCTGAATTTTAAAATTTGACTTCTTATTTTTCAATAGAGAATTTCATGTCAAATAGGTTTCATTCATACTATTTTTCATGCAGAATATGTTTAAAAAGTAAAATAATAATTTTAACTCAAATATGGCAAGAATTGTGTAATTGCTTTTAGCTTTGAGGTAACTATGCCATGGAATGGAATAATAATAAGTAACATATAATTATGAATTTACCTGGTTTAACAGTTGTAGCTACAGCATCAATTTCATCAAATGTAATCTGTGCAGCCTCTAAAGCTTCACTAACAACATTCTCAATGTTTTGACGATGAAGAGTTTGTGCAATTGGTGGTATAATGCCTCCATTACTAAAACAAACAAAAACCACAATCAGTACAAGTTATAGAAAATATCAAATTTAATACTTCAAGTGTACTAAATGTTGTGAATTAAGCGATTCACCCAATATTGTCCCATTTGTATCCACAATTGCACATCCAGTATCATCACATGAAGTTTCTATCCCTAATATAATGTTTCTGCTATTCCATCTTCTGCTAGTTGTTGAAATAGTGTGATTTAGAACACATACATAAGTTGTTGCTAGTTTAACATTGTTAAACATTTGCCGGAACATTGTAAACATTTGAAAATATCTTGAAGGTTATGTACAATACATGATGCCAACATAAAGAAACTATTACTAATTATTGGCTTTCTAGTTTTAGAACAACTTCTCTAAAGTACATACAGTATCTATGGAACATGCTACATATTGATAAGAAGTATGACTAATTTCTGTTTTATAACTTCATCGTAATATAAAGCTGTAGTGACATCTGTTGTGTGTCACTCCAAGGTGATATTCATTGCAATTTATTATAGGTGATTATAAAGGCACCTTACACGGTCAACAATACTGTCAATCCTAGTACTGTCAATATTTTCTTGAATCCTCTTATCAAGTAATCTATTATCCGGATAAACATCAGTATTTTCTTCATTCGATCATTACTATACCTTACATGATTAGTAATACTGGCAATATTTTAGAATAATAAACATTTTAAACAAGTTATCATATAGCAATACTGTCATTATACTAAAATATTGACAGTAATACTGACCGTGTAAGGTGCCTTATAAAGTAACAAACCCTTGAAGGGTGATAATTATCGACTGTAACATCTATTGTATGTGACTCTAAAGTGACAACTATTAATAGTGACAATAATTGCAGGTGTCTGGAAAGTCACAACATTAATAGTTACTATTATAGATAGCTCTAAAATGCAAACTATTAACAGTGACAATAATTCTAGGTGACTGGAACGTTTTATTGACAGTTACTATTGTAGATAGTTCTAAAGTGACAAGAAGTGACAGTAGCTCAAAAATTATAACAAGTGACAGTAGCTCTAAAGTAACAACAAGTGACACTAGATCTAAAGTGACAATGAGTAACAGTAGCTGTAAAATGACAAGTGTTTTCAGTAACATCTATTGCAGGTAGCTTCAAAGTTATAACTATTGGCAGTGACATTTATTGTTGGTGACTTTAAAGCAAAGAAAATATAATCCTAATACCTATAAAGTGACAACAAGTGACAGTAGCTCTAAAGTGACAGTAGCTCTGAATTGAACAAGTCACAGTATCTTTAAAGTGACAACAAATGACAGTGACATCTTACATCTGAACTAACAACTATTGATAGTGACCTCTATTGGAAGTGACAACAATTATCACTGAAATCATTTTCAACTAATTGAATGATAGCAGCCATGAGAGCGAAATTACAGCAGAAATGGCATATATGAAGGTCATACATCTTTTAGTTTAGCATTGATAATACATTTTAAAATAGTAAAAAAGAAAGTGACATAACCACAAACAATGTCATGACATTATCCCTATTCAATATTAGATGGTGCAGTCATATAATCCACATTACAATTTCAATAACTGCAAAATACATGCAAAGCTTTCATTAGTAACTAATAGTAGTTGCAATTATATAAATAAATGAAAATACGTTCAGTAAAATTAATGAACTAATTATGTCTGAATGTTAAGTTGTAATGTTTTTAACCTGTTGCTAGTTGTAGCTGCAACTTCATTATAAACTAATGGGACGGAACGACGTGAGATAAGTCATATTGTGGTTATTGTTGATAACAATAATACAAGTTATAAAATGTCTGAGTAAGTAGATAATAAACTATATACCGGTTAACATCGCATTGCAGTTGCTGTAATATTAAGATTAAGCCTCCAGTCATTAGTTGGACAAAATTTGCAGCATAAGCATTTTCTACATTCATTGTATTTTTATACATACATATTTGAAATTCTACATGAAAATATTTAATATATTGTATTGTTACTATCACTAACTATGCAAGGTTAGCACATAGTTAGTAATAGTAATCTTCTGTTCTATATTAGTGGTATGAAAACAAAGAAGTTTCCTATGAAAATGATATATGTAGCTGTATGTTACTATCTTCTTTGTCTTATATATAAACTATTTTGTAATGTATGAATTAATTTTTGATATATTGTTGCCTCAAAATAAGACTTCCCAATCCTTTCAGCTTTTCCTCCACCTATATCTTCCATACATCCTTCCTCTATCCTTTCTCCAACCATTCTCTGTCCTACACCTCCCACACCAGTATCTCTTCACACAAGAGAAGATCTGATGCTCACAGGAAACCATCAATATATTGCTGTGTTGATAGAAAAGGGACACAAGTAAGATGGAAATTTTATATTAATTGTGTCCTCAAAATCAATTCTAGGCCCTGTTCGTTTGGCTACTACTAGTGACTAGTAGTAGTGCTCATACTAATAGTATAGTGTGACGTCAGAATTTGTCACTACTAGTCACTAGTAGTAACAAAATGCACAGGGCCATCGACTCATATACTTAATGTACATACATACACTAGTAGAGCTCATACTAATAGTATAGAGTGAAGTCAGAATTTTCTAATATCCATAGATATTTCTTTTCTATCCATGTTTTTAAACTCAGAAATAATTTAAATTCAAAACTTTTGGACATTTCATGATACAATTTTCTCTCATATCAAAGTTTCATGATTAGATTTCAAATACCCTGAGATAATTATTTTCTATCCATGTTTTTAAATTCAGAAATAATTTAAATTCAAAAATTTTGGACATTTCATAATAAAAGTTTTATGATTAGATTTCGAATATCCAGAGGTATTTCTATTCTATCCAGGTTTTTAAACTCAAAAATAATTTAAATACAACAATTTTGGACATTCAATGATAAAATATTCTTTCATATCAAAGTTTTATGATTAGATTTCGAATATCCATAGATATTTCTTTTCTATCCATGTTTTTAAACTCAAAAATAATTTAATTTCAAAATTTTTGGACATTTCATGATAATATTTTCTCTCATATCAAAGTTTCATGATTAGATTCCAAAATATGTTGAAGTTGAATAACAACCAGGCAACCAATTCAGTTTTTGTATGTAGATTTTTGTGACCTATTCAATTTAGCTTATGTTTTCTAAGCGTATGTTGCAATTCTATTGATATTATCTTTTTTAACTCTGTTCATATAAAAAAATAGTGTATTAATATTATTTTTATAAAATTATATCTTATTGACATGATTCAACTAACCCCCTAGGAGGAAAGTTAAACGCCATCTGGCGGCACCACATCAATTAGCAATGGACACCCATATGGTAATAACCATCAACATGCTCATACCATCCTCACTAGCTGAGCTACACTAATGAGATCTAATAAGATCGAAATCTAGATATGTAGAATTGCTAAGAGGTGGATTCATACAGAACCTTGTTATTGTAAAACAGTTCTACCTTAAAATAAATGAATTCTAGTTTTGTCACTTTTTTTATCAATAGAGCGATATGTGAATTTCGCTTTTGAAAAATAATATATAATTTTATTACTTTATCTATTAATTACTTCAAATGCTCAACAAGAGTTGTAGAGCATGACATCCTCTACAACTTTCTTGTACATATAATTGTTGTGACATAGATACTTTTATTACAAAACAGAATTTATCTAAATTACGAATTTGGAATTATATGGAAAAAAGTATAAGTATAATTTTGTGTTTTTCAGTGTTGATGCATTGCTGGGTGAGGTTGATGTTGGGGATGACTACGATTTAAAAGATGACGAGGAAGACGCATTGTTGCGTGATGACGAAACAAGTGAAATAGGTGTGAGACATGAATTAAATGACGTATTGGAACTTAGTGTGGAAGAGTCCCTTATTAATGACGATGATGATACAGGTAACTTTGTTTTTAGTAATAAAACATCTTAACACACAATAAAAATACAATATATATATATATATATATATATATATATATTTATATATATATATATATATATATATATATATATATATATTTATATATATATATATATATATATATATTTATATATATATATATATATATATATATATATATATACATATACACATAGATAAGGTTTTTTTTAAACATTTTTTAAATTTGTAATTTTTAATAAATATTATTTGCTATTATTTGGCAACAACAAATATGTCAGAACATAATAAAATAATCTGTTTTGTGAAAAAATGTGATTTTTGTGGTTTAGAAGGTTTTTCCTCCATTAAAACAAAACTAATGCCGGAAAAACTAGAAGGATGATTGCAAAGTTGTAGACAATCTCAAGAAAAAATCATATATATATATATATATATATATATATATATATATATATATATATATATATATATATATATATGATTTTTTCTTGAGATTGTCTACAACTTTGCAATCATCCTTCTAGTTTTTCCGGCATTAGTTTTGTTTTAATGGAGGAAAAACCTTCTAAACCACAAAAATCACATTTTTTTCACAAAACAGATTATTTTATTATGTTCTGACATATTTGTTGTTGCCAAATAATAGCAAATAATATTTATTAAAAATTACAAATTTAAAAAATGTTTAAAAAAAACCTTATCTATGTGTGCACAAGAGGTACAAGGTGTTGGATAGACTTGGTGTCTTACTTATTGAAAATTATGAAATAATTTTTTAAAAATTAATAATCTTAGAACATGCGTAATTTATTACTGCACACAAAGCTTTATATATATATATATATATATATATTTTTTAATAGTTCTTTTGTTCTTCGCTGGTTCCCAATAACAGCTACTTCCGAATTAGTTTATGTTATCAACAATTATCTCGATATTTTATAAGACCAGAATCAAATTTAGGAGAAATTATTAACTATGTCAATCTGATTTTTTATATGTAAATGGTAAACTAAAAGGTATTTGTGTTTAATTTTACAGGAAGTACATTTTGTTATCTATAATTGCAGCATAATCAGGAATTTCCTGTAGAATACTTATCTAGTTATAACGACACCTACTATAAAATGACGCATTCCGCTTTTGGTTGGTTGTAGGGAAACGTTCATAGAGTGTGGGAAAAATATTTAATCTTCTTCTACATATTTAGCAAATCAAAAAAAAAATTTGCAGCAACAAAAGTGCTGTGGCCAAGTTTATGTACACCTAAAAGTTAATATTCAACTATGTTAACAATAAATTTGTCATAGATACATATATAAGTCTTAGCAATTTACATATCTAGATTTCGATCTTATTATGATGATGGCATGAACCTGTTGACGGTTATTACCAAATGGGTGTGCATTGCTAATTGATGTGGTGCCGCCAGATGGCGTTTAACTTTCCTCCCAGGGGGTATCATGTTTAAATCATAGATATTGATGTAACTTCATTACCTTTACCTTTTACCTCTTGGGTACAAATAGATATAATAAATTTATTTTTACAGATTTGAACGATACCCTTAATGATGAAGACTGTGGGCCACGGGACAAGTTTACAAATGAAAGAACAGCGCCATTAAGCGTTATCAACACGCAGATGCAAACCCCAAGATCAATGGCTCCCAATAACAATAACAACAACAACAACAACAACAACTGGGGTAGAGGTTTCATCCGGAATCAACGAGGTGGTGGCGTGTTCAGGGGAGGTAATGGCCGCGGTCGGGGCCGTGGAAACAATCAGAATGTGCAATATAAAAAAAACCCGCGGTCGGAAGGTAATAAATCCTACTTTATTAATCCACACTTCAAAGGAAGTGTGCAAATTAGTGCAAATGGTGAGTTTGGCACAATTGGTTCATGAGTTTTTAATTGGTAGCGGTTTATTGTTTGGCAAATTGTTGTATAATCCCCTCATGTGAAAATTATTTTTTGAAATTAGTTAGAGTTTTACAACCGCACTTGCAACTACAGTCATTGAGTAATACATAAAGTACAAAATAATAGTTATTTAATCCATAGTTAACCAAGACTATAAAAAACACACCATCGTCTTTTTTTTTCTTTCAAAAACTTGATATATTTTTATACATTTCATTGGTAAATATATTTTAATTATATTACAATGTTGTAAGGGCAGAGGTAGAAGTGGCAAATAGAACAAGAAACAATAAGCCCATACCAGCCCAGAGTGATAAACGAAAAGCGCTAAGGCTATATTAAAAGCTACTAAACGTTTTAGTGTTTAGACAATATTATTAATGTAACAGTCGAATAAAGATAGATTACTCCACATATGGTTGATTGCTGGAAGGAAAATTAATATAAAGTGCAAAATAAAACATGAGAGGGTTAAATGCATCAATAGTTTGACTGTAAATTTTAGTATGGTTTGCACTAAAAGGTGTGTGTTGTATATAACCCAAAGCTTGCTTGTTGCTTGATGATTTGGAGAATTAATATCAGCTGTAGGTTTAATGTGACTCTTCCTATCTTCAAAATTTGCTATAAAGCCCGTATGACATTATGTAGTTTCTTATATCGTTTTCTATATAAGAATTGGTATAAGAAACTGTATAACAATTTCTACATGGAAAACTATATAGGAATTAACATTGTGTATGACATTATGTTGTTTCTTATATCAAAAAATGGATGAGGCACGAGTCGTGATTGGTTGAATTATTTGAAATTATTGGCGGGATTTCGGGAGTGTTTATTTTTATATTGCCACGATTTAATGTCGTACAAATTGGAATCTAGTGGGTATTGTTCCACTAGCGCCAAAACTTGCTCTCTTGTCCAGGACATCTTGAAAAGTGAGACTTTCATGTATAAAGACGAACATTCGTCGCCAATGTACACACGAATAAAGAATATATGTTGTTATTAAGAAAACAGCTGATCGCCCGGTCGACGCCATTATCGCCGCCGGCCGGTTATCTCCCTAATTTATAGTTCTGCGCACCCAACGCGCAGAAACGATGTAAGAAAATGATGTTTCATCGTATTTCTACATCGTTTCCTATATAGTTTTCAACATGTGTGTATGACACTATGTAGTTTGTGTCTGTATCGAAAACCATATCGAAAACGATATAAGAAACTAGATAATGTCATACGGGCTTAACAATATACAGGCCTTCTCAAGTCCCGGGACGGAGCTATACGTTTTGAACTAGTGAAGAAATTCATCATGACCGCGGCCGCTATCTTGGCCAGAGCTGTCAAATATAGCTGGTTTGTTTTGCAATACTTGTTTCGCTTGATTTTGCTTCCCGTCATCGTCATTTTGATATCTTTGTCAAGTCATAATAAGATCATGAAATAGCTTAAGTTACGTAATAGATGCGCAATCTGTATATCTTAGGCCGGGTTGTATAAAAACTAGTCAATTGTAGCCCGTGATTACATATAAACCACTGATAGATGTTGCTTAAATTATTAATAATTTTGCACTATATGCTCTTATGTGCAACATCGCTTCTTGTGTCAAAGTTATCAAAAATTATGTATAGGCATATTTGGAGTAAATCTAAATTAAGAACATTTAAAGCTAGATTGTATAAAAATATATGAATTTCATAATTCAGAGTCAATGTAGATTAAAACATTGACTCTGAATTATGGAATTCATCTATTTTTATACAATCTAGCTTTAATGTTTTTAATTTAAATTTTCCCCAAATATGCATATACTCCTCATAGGACTTATTAAAATCAATTGCATGTTATATAGCAAATGTAATGCATTTTTATGATACTGGTTTATAAGATATGTTATATTACAAATACATTTCATTGTAGCGGCTTGGGCCAAGAAGCCGGTATGTAGTATACCACCATGGGCACCCAGCGTTGTCCCACCGTCGCCTGTTATCAGGGTACGCCCCCTGACGCCACAACAGATTCCGCAGCAACATAATCCCCCGCCGCCCTTAATGAGCCAACCCCCGCCACAGTTCAGTCCAGCGTTTATACCACCGATGCAGCCACAACATCAGATACAGCAACAGCATCAAATACAGCAACAACATTCAATACAGCCTCAGGTAATTGTTAATAGTTAACTGTTGCAACCAGGTGAACTTGAAATGGGTTATTGGTTAACCCATTTACGGCCACTTTAAATTATTTTTTACATGTTTGGTTTATCCACTTATTAAGGTCATTTTAAACAAGACAATTTCTTGAATAAAAAGTTAAGCAGCAGTGTAATCCTTTTAGCAGTTGAAGAATACAATTATGATCTCATCATAATCCACAGATACAAATGCAGTCGCCCAAACCGCCAGTCCGCGACCGTCTGGGTTTTAATAATCAACGCAATGTGCACACCACACCCCCTTTCCAACAGCCGCCGCCCACTCATTACGAGCCGGAACGTCAGGTCATCTTCCCGCAGCAAATGCCTATGATGCAACAGCATCAAATGCTCCCTCCACCACCGCAACAGCAATACGCCCCGCCCCAAATATTCAATCAACCGCCGCCCCCGTTCCAAAACCAACCCGTTTTCAATCCGCCCAACACATACAACTCAGCCCCGAATCCTTTCCAGCCGCAACCCTTCATTCAACCGCCCTCCTATGAGCCGTACACTCCGCCACAAATGCAACAACCCCCTCCTATCATATACAATGACAACAGCTACCACACATATGAGCCACCACCACAGCAGCACCCGCCGCAGCCTCACATCCAGCACTTTAAAGTCGAATTCAACCAGGAGTTGCAACAACCACCCCCGCAATTTCAACAGCAATCCATGCAGAATAATATCGTGCCCTATAGGGAGCCCGAGATACAAATGATGAACGTGAGGTATGAGAGGCCCAATAGCAGATACAACCCCGGCACCAGCCCCATAAAAAGAAGGAACGAGTGGAATAATGCCGGCACCGATAACATGAAGAGACGATTCGATAATCGAATATCGAATTTACATGAAGTGAAAACTGTCGATTTAAAAATGGAAACACAGGTAATTAGCGGCGTAAATTGATAACAAATTTTAGAAATTTAAAACTATTCATTCAAACTATCATTTGCTATCAATACTGAAACTGTTGATTACTGTCATGGTATTAGAATGTTCGTTACAGAATAGAGCCCTATTATTGCTTTAATAATATAATAAATAAAATTAATATAGAATGTGAAAGGCAGACCTTACACGATCAATAATACTGTCAATATTTTAGAATAATGATGGTATTACTGACAAATTTTAATTATTCTAAACAATTGACAGAATTACTGATCGTGTAATGTATACTAATGACGGAATGATGAGAATACTAATCGTAATCCGGATAATTGTTTACTTGATAAATATAAAAGGAGGATTGAAGTAAATACTGACAGTACTAGGACTGACAGTATTATTGACCGTGTAAGGCCCAATTCACACATAAGCGGCGTCGGGTGCAGGCGCGGTGTAGGCGCGGTGTAGGCGCGGTGTAGGCGAGGTGCAGACGCAACGTCGCACAGGCGATTGTGATGTCCATATGCAGTGAAGGGGTGGACATTGCATCGTATGTTTACATAGAGCCGGCGTGGAAAAGTTGTGCATCTTGCCTCGCAGCCACCGTGTCTCAGGCGAAGAGGCTAAGACGCGGTGCCGGCACGGCGAGTGGCACGAGGCAAATACCCGCGCCTCATCACCTAAGTGGGCATTGCACCACATGTTTATATAGAGGAGGCGTGAAAGTGTCGTGCCTCTTCGCCTCCTATGTGTAAATTGGGCCTAAGGTGCCTTTTAACAGTTTTATTAATTATACAGGTTCTGTTTATTGTCATGACAATGATAATTACATTGTTTGAATAATTATATTTTGTTTAGACGACCGCACCGGTGGAGGTGGAGGAGGACGAGGAAACCAAAGCCTACAGAGCCAAAATCAGTGAACAAAAGAAACTGCGCGAACGGCTGCTCGCGCAAAAAGAAGACCGCCGGCGGAAAGCTGCATTAAAGAAACAAACGGAGGACGAAGAGAGGAACACCACATGCCCTACAGAGGTGCCTCCACTACGCCCTTCCCTATCGCTCAACCCCTCCATCGCACCAGCGCCGGAAGAGCTAAAATCTTTCCTAACCAACCGGCGCATAATCGCCAACGACCCCTCACTGCCTCAAACGTCGATGGTGATCGTGAGCAATCTGGCTGCGGGCACCACGGAAGTAAGGTTGCGTAAGTTGTGTGTGGGCGTGGGCACGATTCAGGTGAGTAAACCCGTTGACACGATCTCCTGAGTTGCGCGAGCGAAATGTATTATGAGAATGATTTGAATAAACAGTGAATGATGGGTCAGTTACTTAATTCTGATATGATTCAGCAATGCCATAGAAACGAATATAGTTTAATATGCAGATTATGATGATATAATTGAAATCCCTATTATTTTTTATTTTTTAATGTTGTTTTATCAACATTTTTTTTTTGTTTTTTAGTACATATTTTGTTTGTATTTTATTTTATTTTACAAAATTTAAATAAATGTTTCTTTAATATTATTTGGTACTATCCAGTTCTATTTTTCCTTTTTTTTTGAGCGAACTAATGATAGATTCCTTACTTTAAAATAACGAATTTATCGTGTGACTTCTTTTCTTTTTACTCTAACTTTTTCTTTGTACTCTAACTTTTTCTTTTTACTCTAACTTTTTCATTTTACTCTAACTTTTTCATTTTATATATAAACATAAACTAACCCCCTGTTCATAGTTGTAAGCATAAAGAATACTTAAAACATAAAATGATCATAAATTGAAATGTTCCCAATTACCCATATTTTACCTAATATCAATTGTGCACGCGTGTATACTAGATACACATGTTTTGTGCTAGATACTAAAGGAACCGAAACTAAAAATAAAGTAAATAATTGCAGTCTGTTACATATTTCAATAAAATTAAAATGGATCGTGATAATGCTGGCTAAGTATTGCTTATTGTTAAGTCATTGATAATAGGAAATATATTTCGAGATTCAATTAATCGATTTGTGCACATAAAACGAATGATAGGGAAGCAAATAACGATGCAAGATCAAATTTAATAGATTTTTACGATAAAATCATGACGAGCTTTAAAAAAAATAATTTCAATTTTTACAATACTAAAGCCTTGGTTTCCTAGGAAGCGGTGTCGACAAAAGCGGCGTATTTCACGTCACTTTGACGTCACACATTTCTTTTATGTATATCTAAATAAATCTGGTAATCCAGAGATCGATATACTTTCAAAGTATTGAGAACATGTCATCAATTACACTGGAATCTGGTGAGTTATTCAATTACATGTACTTAAAACGTATCTTGTATTGTGTAAATGACGTCAAAAACGGCCGTATTTATCGACAAGCTTGCTAGGAAACCAGGGCTTAATCCCCGTATTCACCAACGTTCTATAAATGTATCAATAGCTATTGAGCCCATAAATATTTGTTGTTATAGCAACAATAAATACCTTATCCAGTTAATGTAGTTACTTTAGATTTTCTCTATTAAAAACACTGAATAAATAAACAAAAGGTGTCATCGAAGCTCCAATCACAAGCGCTAATTATGGTGTTTGACATTTGTTTTGGCATATTCCGTCACAATGACATTGTCAATTTATCCATTCAATAGCTTATGGGATCTATAAAATTTATGGGATGTTGGTGAATACGGGCATTACAATTTTAAATTTCAAAAATCATATCACTAGTTATGAACAGCAATATATAATATACCCCCGTATTCACCGACGTTCCATAAATCTATCAATAGCTATTGAACCCATAAGTATTCGTTGTTATAGCAACAATAAATACATTATCTAGGGAATGTAGTTACTTTATATTCTCTCTATTGCAAACACTGAATATTTAAACAAAATGTGTCATCAAGGGGTTTGGCATTTGTTTTGGCATATTATGTCACAATGACGTTGTCAAGTTATCCATTCAATAGCTAATGGGACCTATAAAGTTTATGGGATGTTGGTGAATACGGACATGAATTCAGTTGAATTACCCCGTACCAATGTTCTATAAATCTATCAATATAATATCTATTGAACCCATATGTAATCGTTATTATAGCAACAATAAATACATAATCTAGATAATGTAGTTGCTTTAGACTCGCTCTATTGGAAAAACTGAAACATGTGTCATTAAAGCTCCAATCACAAGCTCTATTGAAGGCGTTGACATTAATTTTGACCATTTCTGTCATAATGACATTTTCAATTAGCTTATGGGACCTATAAAGTTTATGGGATGTTGATGAATACTGGCATTAGAGTTTCAAGATAAAAAATCTTACTGTCGGAAAGGATCACTAGAATGATACTATCGAAAAATTACTTGAAAGAAGTTGCAAATTGCAATACAGTGCAAAAATTACGTTTGCTTTTTCAACTAAATATTAAAATGTAGACCTCTGGTAGGAGCAACAGTTAATGAATGCTGTAGGCAATTGAATTACCTACATTTTAAGCTGAGTAACTTTAAATTACAATAAATTGTTAATGAGAAAATAAATGAGCAACCCATTTTCGAAAATTTTGCGTTATTATTGATAGAAAATTGGTTTGCCCTTCTTGTCCATGCACTTTCATTACGATTGAAATACGCAATGAAAATGTATGGACAAGGAGGGCAACCCAATGCCAATTATGTGTGAAATTTTTTATTCATTGATGAAATACTTTTTGCATGTTGGGTGTATTTATTAATTAACATCCTTAATTTTTTTGCCAAACATGGTTTAATATCTAAATGTTTATTAAAAAGTTTATGTAGATTCTAATTAATCTGAAGAAACAATATTTTATGATAAATGGTGTAAAATCATTCCTTCATTCCTTCTACCATGTTTCTAATTTTAACCCAATCTAAAGTTAAGAACACATTTAAAAACAGTTTTTAAACTTTTTTTTTCAAGCAACTGTACATAAGAGAGAAACAAAGAAAAATGTATTTGTATTAACGGGATTTCATTTAAACAGATCTATGTGCATTCTTAATTGTGAATGAAAGTAAAACAAATTTAAAATCATTTATTTACTCATCAATAGAAGGATCGCATTGTACTGTTTGTTCTTTTTGTCTTTTTCATAAAAACTTTCTGTATGGCATTAATCTATATAAATGCGGCTGTGATTCTTTAATATTGTATACTCCGGACCATTGTGACTTATTTTTGTACTTTATTTATTTATAGATTACAATTTAGAATACTTTAGAATGAGTAACTAGTTGTTGTTCAGTAGAAAATTGAATCGGATCATTCTTTCTGCTAATCTCCTCTAAGGGATTTTGATATTTAACTGGCGAATAAGGCTATTCGTGGAATAAGTTTGAGATATTGGCTTTAAAATTTTAAACTTATTCTACAAATAGCCTTATTCTCCAGTTAAATGTCAATTGTAGAACCGGCCCTTAGTATAAAGCTTGATTGTATAAAGTAAATAACTTTCGAGTTAATTTCCAATTCGTGATTATAACATGTATATGACAACTATATATAAACAGAGGTACAGGAGGCTATGAAATGTTAAAGGTATGTTATTAATAATGTATGCAACATATAACAATACAATCACGGGTTATAGTTACCTTGCCTTCATACAACCGAGGCTTAGACTAATACATATGTGCATTAAATGAAGATCTACAAAAATTAAATCTTTTATAAATAATATTATAATTTAAATATTTTTTTATTAATTTCTCTAGAACTCTTATACTAGAGATATTAATAATAAATTATTTAAATTATAATACTATTTGTTAAAGATTTTATTTTTGTAGGTTCTAGAATTAATTTCATCATTTAAAAAATCTATGATTCTTCTTTCAACTTTTAAAAATACAAAATACTTGCCATCTTTTTCATTTCGTAGTGTTTTTTTGTTCTACTCTGAACTAAGTTTTGCGTTCTTTATGTCATCTGAGTTCAATTAGTGCACATTTCTACGTAGAGGTAAATACTATACTAAAAAAGGCAACGGTAAACGAAGGGAAAATACGTATAAGACGAATAGAATAAGAAGCAAGACACGAAGGGAATACAAGTAGAGTTGGAAATCAATTTTTTGATGACTTACAAAAGGAAATAGACGAAAGACAAGAAACGATAATCATCATGAGGATCTAAACGGAAGAGTAGAAAATTAGAATACAGGAGTAGAGAAAATTATGGGTAAGGAAGGAAAGGGGGGAAGGCAAAGAACAACAATGGGGAAACAATAATATAAATAAGCAATGAAAACAACCTTCTAATAACAAATACAAAACACAAGTGGATACACAAATACACAAGAGAAGAAATTGCGAGAAAAGAGAAATCTATAATAGACTACTTCCTGACAAGTAAAAATAAATTCAACAAAGTAAAAAACGAAAGAGTATCGAGACAAACAGGGATAGGAAGTAAGTAATCATAATCTAATAATAATGAATCCAAAAAGAAAAAAACAAAAAAAATAGACAAAAGAAGAAATAAAGTAAATAACAAAAATAAGGAGCTACAAACTAACAGACAATAAAAGTAGAGACAAGTTTCAAGAAATAATAGCGAACAAATGGAGGAAAAGTTAAAGATAGAATGAATGAGATATAGGACAAATGGAAAGTATACAAGAATAATATTCTAGAGCCAGCAAAAGAAAGCTGTGCAACAAAAAAAAATATCAAACAACCAGACAAAAAAGGCATGGTGATGGACCAAAGAAATCAAAGAGAAGTTTAGAAAGTCATTGCAAAACAAGTTTTAGAGCAAAGTATATTTTTATAATAAATTATATGCCATTATATAATCAAGTTCTTCCATAAATATCAATACAATATTAAAACTCATGCAATAAGAAATGCATTTTTGTGTTCTAAAGTACTGTACTACTGCAAAACTTGTTCATTTATATACATACACTGAAAGAAATCTATTTCCATCTTGCCTGGTAAACAGATCAACAATCAATTGAAAACCTAATGCATGTTATAAAAGTAATCCGATTTAATAAGACGCAGGTTTATAACAATCTTGGTCTTAGTATTACAAAATACTTAATACCAATTTATATTTAATTTTCAACTGAACACACTTGTTAGTCACTCTATTTTATACTCTCGATTATTTGTAGCGTTACATTGTTTGAATTTAATATTTACTGTAGCAAAAAACTATGTTTCTATCACTAGGACTCATTGCAATTTCATGCAGGAAGAGAAATAGCAATTTTACTCCCTAGGGAATAAACATAAATGATTATGTTTATTTTTTAACATTACACTCATAGGAACCCTATTTAATTTATGTATTAGTAAAATGTAGTTTTGTAGACGACGTTACAAACGTCCAGTTTTCTAGCTGAGGATTCTTGGAAAATAGATTCTTAGAGGTGAACCACCGCAATAACTGTTTTTATAAATCATATTATATTAATGAAATAAAAAATAAATTTGATAATGAGGGCATCAAGATTAAATATGTTAATAAATACATTTACTTTTAAAGAAGTTCTACTTTAGATTTGTACGAGAATTATTTTGTTTAAAAAATGTTTATTTTGTTGTTATACTTCATGATAAAAATTCTACATCTAGATGTAAAAAAGTATGATAATATTGGTTTAAACGAGATTTTTCGTCATACAATTTAATATACATTTTTATAAACATTACAAGGCCATACATAGAGCTTGCATTACATGTTACTAGATTCATCAAGAAACTTGAATAAGTTTCAAGTATTAATATGCTATGTTCAGCTCATATGATGACCAATCATACATGAATACATGCACATGTCCTTTATTCAAAACATGATTGGTCATAGTATAAGCTGAACATGGCACATTAATAATTGAAACTTGTTTAAGTTTCTTGATCAGTATCTAGTACAATGTAATTCAAATTAGAAATTTGTTGAAGGTTCTCGACAAATCTAGTACAATGTAATTCTCGATTTACATCAGTGGCCCAGTGGTTAGAGTCGTCGGTAGCCTCGTACTAAGAATTGAGGATTCTGAGTTCGAACCCCATCGAGGCAAATTTTCGCAAATCAGTTTTCACTGTTTTCAAAGATTTTCTGTGAAGTTAGAGTAAATAGCGTGTGATTTAATTACTAGTAGCACTTTAGTAACGAGTTGATACTATTGGTACTACGTCTTGCCACTATTATTACCATAGAGTTGTAATTATCATCATTTTCCTTACGACGAGTTGTTATTACTAGTACGACGAGTTGTTATTACTAGTACTACGAGTTGTCACTATTATTACTATAGAGTTGTCGCTATTATTATCACAACATGCTACGTTTGTTACAACGAGTTACTGCTATTACACTATTATTATCACGAGTTTCCACTTTAATTGCGACTGGTTATTAGTACTAGTTTCTTACGAAGAGATGTTATTATTAGCACTACGTCTTTCTACCATTATTACCATAGAGTTGCTATTATCATCACTTTTCTTACGAGTTGTTATTACTAGTACTACGAGTTGTCACTATTATTACCATAGAGTTGTCGCTATTATTATCACAACATGCTACGTTTGTTACAACGAGTTACTGTTTTTACACTATTATTATCACGAGTTGCCACTTTAATTGCGACTGGTTATTAGTACTACTTTCTTACGAAGAGATGTTATTATTAGCACTACGTCTTTCCACCATTATTACCATAGAGTTGCTATTATCATCACTTTTCTTACGAGTTGTTATTACTAGTACTACGAGTTGTCACTGTTATTACCATAAAGTTGTCGCTATTATTATCACGACATGCTACGTTTGTTACAACAAGTTACTGTTATTACCCTATTATTATCATAAGTTGCCACTTTTATTGCGACTGGTTTTTAGTACTACTTCCTTACGAAGAGAAGTTATTATTTGTACTACGTCTTTTCAAAATAATTACCATAGAGTTGCTATTATTAGCACGAGTTGCCACTTTTTTTATGACGAGTTATTACTAGTACTATGATTAGTCAATATTACTACCATAGAGTTGTATCTAATATTATCACGCGTAGCCACCTCTCTTACGACGAGATGTTGCTATTAGCACTACGTCTTGTCACCATTATTACCATCACGTTCCCGCTATTATTATCAAGAGTTGCCACTTTTATTACGAGTTGTTATTATTAGTACTACGAATTTGCCACTATAATATACAATATACACTTTTGCTACAAATAGTTGTTACTATTATTATTACAAGTTGCCACTATTATTATCATTCATTGAATATTTTCATTACCACTAGTTATTACTATTATTACCATCGAGTTGTTACTAGTAGTACCCGAGTGCCCACTATTATTACTAAACACTTATCGCTATTATTATCACGAGTTGTACATTTGTGTTGCCACTTTTATTACCACTTATTATTATTACGAGTTGTCAATATTATTACCATCGAGTTGCCACATTTATTACGTCGAGTAGTTACTAATAGTACCGCGAGTTGCCACTATTATTATAGAGTTATCGCTATTATTATCCCGATTTGTCAATTCTGTTACGACAAGCTGTCACTACTATTACCATGGAGTGTGCTATTTTAATCAGAAGTGTCCACTATTATTACCATGGACTTGCTGCTATTATTGCCACTAGTTCACTTTTGTCACTATTAATGCCGGAGCATTGTCGGTATTATTATCACGAGCTGCCACTGTTGTTACGAGTAAACGAGCTAGCTGCCACTATTATTACCAGAGTTTTGTTGCTATAATTATCATGAGCTGCCACGCGTAGTTAGTATTATTATCATGAGTTGCCACTTTAATTTCGACTAATTATTATTATTACGACGAGTTGCAATAATATTAGTGTAATGTAATAATGCAACTATTATTACCGTAGAGTTGTTATTATTATCACGAGTTGCCACTTTTTTTTAGATAAGTTGATATTATTTATACTACGAGTTGTCACTATTATTATTATAATAATATTGATAATATTAGCGACATGGTATTAATGCCAGTATTATTACCGTAAGAGTTGTCGCTATTATTATAACGAGTTGCCACTTTTGTTACCTTGAGTTAATATTATTACCGTAAGAGTTGTCGCTATTATTATAACGAGTTGCCACTTTTGTTACCTTGAGTTAATATTATTTGTACTACGAGTTGTCACTATTATTATCATAATAATATTAGGGACAACTCTCTGGTAATAATACGATTATTATTACAGTAGAGTTTTGTTACGATGAGTTGATATTATTACTACTATGAGATGTGACTATTATTATAATAATATACATAATTATTAGTGGCAACTCAATGGTAATAATGCCATTAGTATTAGAGTTGTCGTTATTATTATCACGAGTTGCCACTTTTTTTTTGGATGAGTTGATATTATTAGTACTATGGGTAATCACTATTATTATCATAATAATATTCATCACAAAGCAATACTATTTCATTAATTTCATAATAATATTAGCGGCAATTCTATGGTTATAATGCCACTATTATTACCATAGAGTTTTCATTATTATCACGAGTTGCAACTTTTTTTTACGATAAGTTGATATTATTTATACTACGAGTTGTCACTATTATTATTATAATAATATTAGCGACAACTCTATGGTAATAATGCCAGTATTATTACTGTAGAGTTGCCACTATTATTATCACGAGTTGCCACTTTTGTTACGATGACTTGATTTTATTAGTACTACGAGTACTATTATTATCATAAGTTGCCACTTTTATTACGACTAGTTATTATTGTTACGACGAGTTACAATAATATTAGTGGCAACTCTATGGTAATAATGCCACTATTATTACCATAGAGTTGTCATTATTATCACGACTTGCAACTTTTTTTACGAAAAGTTGATATTATTTATACTACGAGTTGTCACTATTATTACTATAATAATATTAGCGACAATAATGCCAGTATTATTACTGTAGAGTTGTCGCTATTATTATCACGAGTTGCCACTTTTGTTGTGTTGAGTTGATATTATTTGTACTACGAGTCGTCATTATTACTATCATAATAATATTAGCGAATACTCTATGGTAATAATGCCACTATTATTACCCTAGAATTGTTGCTATTATTATCATCACGAGTTTCCACTTTTGTTACGATGAGTTGATTTTATTAGTACTACGAGTACTATTATTATCATAAGTTGCCACTTTTATTACGACTAGTAATTATTGTTACGACGAGTTGCAATAATATTAGTGGCAACTCTATGGTAATAATGCCACTATTATTACCATAGAGTGTCATTATTATCACGAGTTGCAACTTTTTGTACGATAAGTTGATATTATTTATACTACGATTTGTCACTATTATTATTATAATAATATTAGCGACAACTCTATGGTAATAATGCCAGTAATATTATTGTAGAGTTATCGTTATTATTATCACGAGTTGCCACTTTAGTTACGATGAGTTGATATTATTTGTACCACGAGTCGTCATAATTATTATCATAATAATATTAGCGAATACTCTATGGTAGTAATGCCACTATTATTACCCTGGAGTTGTTACTATTATTATCACGAGTTTCCACTTTTGTTACGATGAGTTGATTTTATTAGTACTACGAGTACTCACTATTATTATCATAATGATAATAGCGACAACTCTATGGTAATAATGCCACAATGATTATCGTAAAACGCAATTTCCAAATAATCGAGAGTATACCATTTTTACTGCTGTAACCTTTTAGATGTACATTAATAAAATTAAAAAAAAAAACATGTGATAAAAACTAAAGACGGTTGTGATAAATTTTGTATAAATATGTTTTCAGAAATTCGAAATGTCCCCAAAGGAGCGACAAGCAACAATTGAATTTAATAGTGTTGCGTCCGCTCATGCGTTTTTTAAGAAATACCAACGTTTTATGTTAGATCTCAGCATGATAAACGTTATTCTTAAGCCAACCGTTTAAAGACAATATAGTTATATAGTTTTTATTTTTATCTATACACTCTAATCGAGTGAATTCTAGTGACTGTGAGTGTCACTACAGTATAGTTCTAGATATATGTCTTTTATATTTTGTTAGATTAGTGGTTATGAATGAGTAATAAGTTCTATAATTTTCCCAAGAATAATTAATATGTTTTAAATCACATATAGTCACTATTGTAAGTGTAAACATATATCATCATCATGACGGAATATATATATTATGTTATATTAAGTATAATAATTTATGTTACCACTTTTTGGATCATTCTTCAGACTTGTAATTTATTTACTATTTTTATAGTATTTACTACACAACAAATACAATTACATATTACTGTTGTTTTAAATTTGACTAATTTATTTTTACAATTATGTGTTATTGTATGATTAATGAAACTATTATTATTAATATTACTGAAAATTCCATTCATTAAACATCCGCATATTGCATATTGACATTTAACCTGTACACCACAACGTGATAGAAAAGGCCAGCGATATATATATATATATATATATATATATATATATATATATATATATATGTATATATATATATATATATATATATATATATATATATATATATATATATGTATATATATATATATATATATATATATATATATATATATATCAAAATCTTACTGTAATACTGAAACTTTATATTCATATAATTTCGCAATAGTTCATTTGTACGAAATTGTTATGGATTAATAATCAACTCGATTACATTTATTATTTATTAATAACATATTAAATAAAAATACATACACAAATACAACCTTTAAATTAATTTTAAATTAATATTAAACCAAAATTTAATATATTTCTCAAATAATTGTTTTGATTTGGTTAAATTCGATTCAATTGTTGTAATATAATTTAATTTTATTCCATTAGATACCATTTAATTGTAATTAATTAATTTTCCTGGGGCAAAATATCCATTGTTCTAGCTTCTAATCTATTTCTTGCATTCTCAATATTTAATTGTTTTGCATGCTTCAACTTATAAACTACTATAGCACTGTGTGGACTACAGATATACTTTTTTTAAATTAAATAATTACATATTTTTTTGCCTGTTTGCATTACCAATAATAAATGATTTTTAAATGTAATGGCTGGGGACGGGGGCCCGATTATGTCGTTTGCGGGGGTGTGTATCGACAGATTCGTAAATGTAATATGCATGGAAACATAAAATTTATGCGGATTTTTATTGAATTGGATATGAAAATTACACATATGTGAAATATATTACAATCGTACGATTATTTGTAAACTTTATACGTGTATGATTCTTTTTACTTTTACTACTAATGTAGAAAATTATGCTATATACTTTAGTACCATTATAATAATAATAATAACTGTTATTATTATAATTTTATATATTCATACTGCATCAACTATTTATGCGCAGTTTTTTAAATACTATTATATTTTTATTTTATGTATGAAAGATTGTACTTTTATTAAATTATTTTGTATTTGTGTGCAATTATACATATACAGATTGTTGGCTATAATATGTATTTTATTAATATTCCCTTTACATTTATCCTTTCCCTACACGATTTCTAATTTTTCTAGGTACATTTCGCACTGCGAGATGACAAATGTCGCAACTTCCAAAAACAGTTTTTGAGATAAATGCATTTTAAAGATTGCAGTAGTTTTACCATTGAGTATAATGTTATCTAATGCTCAAAATAAGCCGTTTTTGATCTTTTTCACCCAAAACTAAAGTCTACAGAAAGGTTTTTATTGTACGGGCTGTTTTAAGTTAATCAACTGACATATAAATAATGATAAGATTTAAGAAATTTAAATTTATGATATTATTTTACATTCTATATTTAATTGGGCTTAAAATAAACCATTTTTTGATCATTTTCACCCAAAAATAAAGCCTACAGGAAGGTTTTTATTTTACGAACTGTTTTTAATTAATTGACTAAGTTATAAAAAATGAATCATTTAAGATATTTAAATTTATAATATTATATTACATTCTATATTTAATTGGGTTCAATATAAGCCTTTTATCTCTAATTTTCACCCAAACATAAAGTATACAGGAAAGCTTTTATTGCGCGAGCTGTTTGAAATGAATCGACTAGGTTATAAAAATTGATAAAAAATCAGAGATTTAAGAAATTTATATTTATGATATTATTTTACATTCTATATTTAATTGGGCTCAAAATGAGCTATATTTTGATCATTTTCACCCAAAAATAAAGTCTGCAGGAAGGTTTTTATTGTAGGAGCTGTTTTTAATAAATCGACTAAGTTATAAAAAATGATAAAAAATCAAAGTTTTAAGGAATTAAAATTTATGATATTATTTTACATTTTATATTAAATTGGGCTCACAATAAACCATTTATGGATAATTTTTACCCAAAAATAAATTCTGCAGGAAGGTTTTTATTAGACTAAGTTATAAAAAATTATAAAAAATCAATCATTTAAGATATTTAAATTTATAATATTCTATTACATTCTATATTTAATTGGTTTCAATATAAGCCTTTTTTCTCTAATTTTGACCCAAACATAAAGTATACAGGAAGGTTATTATTGCACGAGCTGTTTGAAATGAATCGACTGAGTTATAAAAAATGATAAATAAATCAGAGATTTAAGAAATTTATATTTATGATATTATTTTACATTCTATATTTAACTGGGCTCAAAACAAACCATTTTTTGTTAATTTTAACCAACAAATAAAGTCTGCAGGAAGGTTTTTATTTTACGAGCTATTTTAAATTATTCGACTAAGTTATAAAAAATTATAAAAAATCAAAGATTTAGTAAATTTAAATTTATGATATTATTTTACATTCTATATTTAATTGGGCTCAAAATAAGCTACATTTTGATAATTATTACTCAAGCATAAAGTCTGCAGGGAGGTTTTTATTGCAGGAGCTGTTTTAAGTTAATCAACTGACATTTAAAAATGATAAAAAATCAAAAATTTAAGAAATATAAATGTATGATATTAGTTTACATTCTCTATTTAATTGGGCTCAAAATAAGCTATTTTATGATAATTTTCACCTAAAAATAAAGTCTGCAGGAAGGTTTTTATTGCACCAACTATTTTAAATTAATCGACCGAGTTCTAAAAAATTATAAAAAATCAGAGATTTAAGAAATTTATATTTATGATATTATTTTACATTCTATATTTAATTGGGCTCCAAATAAACTATTTTTTGATAATTTTCACCCACAAATAAAGTTTGCAGGAAGGTTTTTATTGTACGAGCTGTTTTTAATTATTCGACTAAGTTATAAATAATGATAAAAAATTAAAGTTTGAAGAAATTTAAATTTATGATATTATTTTACATTTATCATTTAATTGGGCTCAAAATAAAACATTTTTTGAAAATTTTCTCCAAAAACTTAAATCCGCAGGAAGGTTTTTATTGTAGGAGCTTTTTTTAATTAATCGACTAAGTTATAAAAAATGATAAAAAAATCAAAGATTCAGTGAATTTTAATTTATGATATTATTTTACATTCTATATTTAATTAGGCTCAAAATAAGCTATATTTTGATAATTTTCACCCAAACATAAAGTCTGCAGAAACGTTTTTATTGCACGAGCTATTTTAAATTAAACGACTGACATAAAAATGATAAAAAATCAATGATTTAAGAAATATATATTTATGATATTATGTTACATTCTATATTTAATTGGGCTCAAAATAAGCAATTTTTTGATAATTTTCACCGGAATATAAAGTATGCAGGAACGTTTTTATTGCACGAGCTGTTTTCAATGAATTGACTGAGTTCTAAAAAATTATAAAAAATCAGATATTTAAGATTTATTTATTATTTTTTATTATATTTATGATATTATTTTACATTCTATATTTAATTGGGCTCAAAATAACATTTTTTGATAATTTTCATCCACAAATAAAGTCTGTAGGAAGGTTTTTATTGTACGAGCTGTTTTTAATTAATCGACTAAGTTATAAAAAATTATAAAAAATCAAAGATTTCAGAATTTTAAATTTATGATATTATTTTACAATCTATGTTTAATTGGTTTCAACATTTTTTTTTTTAATTTCACCAAAAACTTATGTCTGCTGGAAGGTTTTTATTGTACGAGCTGTTTTTAAATTATCGACTAATTTATAAAAAATGATACAAAATCAAAGTTTTAAGGAATTTAAATTTGTGATATAATTTTACATTCTATATTTAATTGGACACAAAATAAAACATTTTTTGAGAATTTTTACCCAAAAATAAAATCTGCAGGAAGGTTTTTATTGTAAGAGCTGTTTATAATTAATTGACTAAGTTATAAAAAATTATAAAAAATCAAAGATATAAGAAATTTACATATATATTATTATTTTACATACTATATTTAATTGGGCTCAAAATAAACCATTTTTTCATCAATTTCAGCGACAAATAAAATATGTAGGAAGGTTTTTATTATACGAGCTGTTTTTAATTAATCGACTAAGTTATAAAAAAATGATAAAAAATCAAAGTTTTAAGGAATTTAAATTTATGATATTATTTTACATTCTATATTAAATTGGGCTCGAAATAAACCATTTTTTGATTATTTTCACCCAAAAATTAAGTCCGCAAGAAAGTTTTTATTGTACGAGCTGTTTTCAATTAATTGACTAAGCTATAAAAAATCAAACATTTAATAAATTTAAATTTATGATATTATTTTACAATCTATATTAAATTGGGCTCAAAATAAACCATCTGTTGATAATTTTCACCCAAAAATAAAGACTGCAGGAAGGTTTTTATTGTATAAGCTGTTTTTACTTAATCGACTAAGTTATAAAAAATTATAAAAAATCAAAAATTTAAGAAATTTTACTTTATGATATTATTTTACATTCTATATTTAATTGGGCTCTAAATAAACTATTTTTTGATAATTTACACCTAAAACTAGATCTGCAGGCAGGTTTTTATTGCACGATCTGTTTTAAATTAATCCATTAAGTTATAAAAAATGATAAATAATCAAATATTTACGAAATAAAAATTTATAATATTATTTTACATTTTATATTTAATTGGGCTCAAAATAAACTATTTTTTGATAATTTACACCTACTAATAAAGTATGCAGGAAGATTTTTATTGCACGAACTGTTTTAAATTAATCGACTCAGATATAAAAATTTATAAACAAAATCAAGAATTTAAGAAATATAAATGTATGATATTTTTTACATTCTATATTTAATCGGGCCCAAAATAAAATATTTGTTGATAATGTTCACCCGAAAATAAAGTCTGCAGTAAGGTTTTTATAGAACGCGCTGTTTTAAATTAATCGACTGAGTTATACAAAAATTATGAAAAAATCAAATATTTAGTGAATTTAAATTTATGATATTATTTTACATTATATATTTAATTGGGCTCAAAATAAGCTATTTTATCATTTTCACCGAAACATAAAGTATGCAAAAAGATATTTATTGCACGAACTGTTTTAAATTAATCGACTGAGTTAAAAAAAAAAAGATAAAAAATTAGAGATTTAAGAAATTTATATTTATGATATTATTTTACATTCTATATTTAATTGGGCTGAAAATAAGCTATATATTAATAATTTTCACCCAAACATAAAGTCTGCAGGAATGTTTTTATTGAATGGTTTAAATTAATCGACTGAGTTAAAAAATGATTAAAAAAATCAGAGATTTAATAAATTTAAATTTATGATATTATTTTACATTCCATATTTAATTTGGCGCAAAATAAATTATTTTTTGATAATTTTCACCCAAAAATAAAGTCGGCAGTAAGGTTTTTATTGCACGAGCTATTTTAAATTAATCGACTGAGTGATAAAAAATTATAAGAAATGAAAGATTTAAAAAATAAAAATTAATTAATTAATTCATTATAGGTGAAATGCTCGTCACGGCCGATTTTGACCAAAAATTAATCAAGACGGAGTAACACGTTTGTTCAACAAAAGCTGTTTTCGTTTATTACTGTGTGCTGCTCCGGGTTTATTGTTTTTTATTTTATTTATCGTGCAAGCCGGTCTCGATGGGCACAATTCTACTTCATTCCATACCAGTTTGTCAATTCGAAACGAAAGCAGTTAAGATATACAGAATATGGGACGTTGAGAATGTCTAATAATCCTTTTTTTATATAACGGAATTAATGCACCCTGAGATTAATAATAACATTTAATAGTCTGATGATAAACAACCCATATAGAGCCTATATAAAAAATATTACGTAAACAGTAATAAAGCAATACCATTTCCAACAACATTCCATGATAAACACAAAGTATGAACCATTGAATCGTAATTTGGAGTGGCCTTGCGAATAGTTCATTTGAAAAAATGTGATCGCAGTCGCATTGTATTTTTATCGTATGTACTTAGAACATCGAACAGTAGTAGTAATTATATTAATCAACTTATTATTTCATTTTGTATTGCCAACAATATTGAATGTTTTTTAATTCCATTCAATTGGAAAAATACACAAGTTAAAACTTCGATATCACCAATTACGCATAAAGAAAATACATGTGAAGTGCCGGTGTTTAAAAGCTTTGTGAATTTAAACTTGTTTTTTTTTATGAGAGTAAATAATAGTTAAGTTAAGTAGCAGTTTCTGTTTTATACTTAAATACTGACTGCTTTCAGTTTATAATATTTAACATTTAATTGTCTAGTGCTCATCCTGTGTGTTCCGAGTGTGTTAAGTTTAAAATTCACAGGAGAGTGGGAGTGCAGTACATTGCTGATATTTTAAGGTAATTAATTTAATAATTTTAATAAATTGAGTAAGTACTATTTATTGATAAGGTAGCGTTTGTTTGTTCGAGATAAATTATAAACTGTATGCGTTTACTAAAATAAACACACATAAACATTTTAATTTAAAAAGTTTATATATATTTTTTTGGCGTAATACCATGTGATTTACGATATATATATATATATATATATCATAAATTTAAATTTCTTAAATCTCTGATTTTTTTTATCATTTTTTAACTCAGTCGATTAATTTAAAATAGTTCGTGCAATAAAAACATTCCTGCAGACTTTATGTTTGGGTGAAAATTATTAATATATAGCTTATTTTCAGCCCAATGAAATATAGAATTTTGGTATAATAGTGTTTTAATAATCCAAAATTTCATTATTTAACGAACTAAAATCGAAAATTAATCGAATACGTCCGAAATGAGTGGTTTCAAACATCGCACGCCTTGTAGATGTCTTTCCTATTGGTAATGATGTAATCTATTTTATTTTTGATTTTGCTATTCAGGCTTCTCCATGTCCACCTTCTTTGTGGTATTTTTTTGGAGAGTGTGTTTTTGTGGAATTTTACATTATAAAACATATGATCAAAAACAGGAAACAATTGAAAACAAGAAAATAAAGTTGAAGCGACAGGAATAATAATAGATGATGTTCTAACATTAGACGAGAAAGGTTAATAGAATACTGCAGAAACGAACCTAGTATTCCATTAACCTTTCTCGTCTAATGTTAGGACATCATCTATTATTAACCCTGTCCCTTCTAGTTTGTTTTTCTTTTTCTCCAATGTTTCCTGTTTTTGATCATGTATTTTATAATGTAAAATTCAGGAAAATTATATTTCATCAGATTATAAAAAATATTAATGAAATGATACCCGAAGGCGACTAAAACAATTCCATTACATAAACTTTTTTTGTTCATGCTCAATAATTTTAATCACTATGTACTCTTATTTTGGTTACTTGTAACTTACAAACACTCTAAATGTAATTTAGTTGAATTAAAACTAGCATATTTGGCGTATTGTTATTTTGATAGATAAACCGTTATCATTAAGGACACTTTAAAAAGCTATTTATCTTTTGCATATGTCCTAGCATACGATTTTTGATTTGTTTGTTATTTGATTTAGATTATGTATAATTGTATTATAATTATGTAAAAGTAGTGAAGGTTAATAGAAATTAAATGAATTGTTATGTACCAAAATATACAGGAAATTACATAACAAGGAGAACATGAATACAAATTGTACTTTTTATGAAAAACGTGTTAAAAATGTATAATTTGTAAAAAAAAGGACCTTTATTTGGGATAACCCCTCAAAAAAATGCTCATCAACATCAAGAACAACAACAAAAATACATAAAAATAAAAATATAATAATGTATAATTTGTAATCAAGCTATCATGCATTGAATAATATATTAGTTTAGTATATTTTGGTACATAACAATTCAAGCGTAAATACGCTTTATAATTCCTAAAGCATGGCGTTCAAAGTCTAGGTTTGCCGCTAGATGTGATACTTTTTAAATATTGGATTGTTAAGACGTCTCCTAAAAATTAATTCATTAAAGGATAAATAAATATAATAAATCTGTTTTGTTTATGTTTGTATTAGCTTGAATTTTAGTCGTTTTTTAGTGAAAAAATATTTTTATAACTAAAAACGGCTAAAATGGAAGCAAATACAAACATGTAAACATAAACAAACAAAAATGTTGCTTCGTTTCTATAGCTGTGTTGTTGCCTATGTTTGTATTTACTTCATTTTAGCTCTTTTGGGTGAAAATATTGATTGTTTTGTATTACTTCGATTCTCACATAAAATAAATCAATATTTTTATAACTAAAAACGGCTAAAATAAAAGCAAATACAAACATGCAAACATAAACAAACAAAAATGTTGCTTCGTTTCTATAGATGTGTTGTCTATGTTTGTATTTACTTGCATTTTAGCTCTTTTAGGTGAAACATATTGATTGTTTTGTGTTACTTCGTTTCGTACATAAAATAAATCAATATTTTTAACTAAAAATGGCTAAAATGGAAGCAAATACAAACATGCTAACATAAACAAAACAGCTATAGAAACGTGATAACATATATATCAATATTTTTTTCACCAAAAACTGCTAAAATGCAAGCAAATACAATCATAAACAAAAAAGCTATATAAACGAAGTAAAATAAAAATAAAATCCCTAAAAGGGCTAAAATGCAAGCGAATACAAACATAAACAAATCACAATGTATAAGATTAAATCACACGCGGCGCTATATGTCGTCCTTTCAAGTATCAATAGTCAAACCCTTTAATAAATATTAAATATTAATGTTCCCGTCAATTTAACTTATCAACATACATATTTCATGAAATTCCATTATATAATTTATGATTGCATGGAAATCCATGATTACATAGTACATAAAACTAACCGTCATACATTAATCACACGCCAACAGCTTCACTTATAAAAACACAATAGCATCATTTAACAACAAAGGAGAAAACAAATAATTCACTGACCGCACTAGAAGGATCGATAAAATAACCCTACCAATCCTACATTCCATGTGCCTGTGCTCTTAAAAAAACGGGTTAAAAACAATCGAAAGGTACTCGAATAGATAATAAACTATTTCGCATCAAATAATTATAATCAACACGTATGGGCAATTATAGAGTAAGTACATACTGTCGGTGCATAACAAAAATAACAACGTCCGTGGTAGTTAATTTTATTCAAACAACGTAAAGAGGAAGAACCCAGTTATTCAAAGGTCTAATCGGCAAATACGCGTACACGGAATTTTAAACAATTTTTGTGATTATAATATTACCGCTAAAATACTAAGTGGGGGTTCTACTATTAGACAAGCTAGAGATCTACAAGCAGGTATGTTTATTTAGTGGGTTATTGTTAATGATTATGCGTGTAGCGGTTTAGTGAAAGTGATCAATTTGAGTGTGAAGGTAGGTCAAATGTAATAAGTTACTTTAATAATTTGATTTGCATGAGATAAGTTATTACTAATATAATAAAAAAATGTTTGATATGTTCGCATATAGTGAATAAATTTAATTATAATTGTTTAAATCAGGCATTCAACTGTTGAGTGTATTGTTTTCGAATGCCTGTGTTGTATCATTTTTTAGTTACGAGTTTCAATCATAATTGCGATGAAATAAAATATTATCCACTTAAACAGATAATATCTTATAGATATTTTCATAATAATTGGAAACTGAATCAGATTAGTAATTAATTCAATTTTTTTAGGGAAAAATCTAACTAAGGCTTTTTTGGTTGAAAATTATCTGTCACTTATCACTTCTAGTACGACCCCTGCTTTGACGCAACGGAGGATAGTTTTGTGACGTTTACGAATGTTTTTGTTGAAATTTTGTATTTGTGCTTGTTGCAGCTTTGCCGGTAAATTTAAAGCAATTATAATTATCGGCAGTTTCTTATGATTATCCAATGAGCCCAAACTCTTTATCGGAAAATTTTCATTTTTATTTTTTGCACTTTTAACGCGCACTAACTGACAGTTGACAAGTTGATAACAGACTTTTTCAGTTAATGTTTATATTGATAGCCAAAACCTTTTAAGCTATAAAAATCGCGTTTACTTATAAGCTACACACAAAATATCACAATCATATGTTTTGCACTTTAGAAGGGTACAGATATGTTTTATTATACATAAAGTACAATAAAGACAAAAAATATGATTAAATTTTTACAATTTTGCAAATAATCTTCCAGATTACGACAATGCAAACAAATGCAATGCCAAATAACTGATTTTCTTAATTTTTTTTAGTTAAGCAACTTTTATAATCTTCGGGACATAGTGTTATATGCATTATTTTATATATTTTTATTTTAAAAGTTATTTAATATGTTCTTGTTTATATTTATATCACACTGCGAGGTGACTAGTGTCGTAACTTTCAAAATGAATTGTCACGTTTTGATTTTTGTTTTGATGATTCTTATGTACATTTTAACGCTCATTTAATCCTTTTTTGCGTTTAACATAAACCAAATTATAATTTAAACAAAGTAGATAATATTATACTCAATGGTAACTACTGGAACTATTGCAGTCTTTAAAATGTATTTATTTCAAAGACTGTTTTTGGAAGTTACATTTGTCATCTCACAGTGCGATATAAATATAAAGAACATATTAAATAACTTTTAAAATAAAAATATATGAAGTAATTATAATAATAATTAATATATATATATATATATATATATATATATATATATATATATATACATATACATATACATATATATATATATATATATATATATATATATAAAGCTTTTAACAATAAAGCTTTTTTCTCTCTGCTTGGTGGTATGTATAATGTTTTGTTAATTCTTATCTAATTATATAGACTTTTTATATTTTTTGTATGTACATGTATAAATGGGGTTGTAATAAAATTAATTACAGATATTTATTAAACGGTTGCCATTTTTTATATAATTAGCTGATGTGTGTACAAATCTATATAAAACTGATTATATAATACCAACAAAAAGTATTTAAATAAAAATATTAAGTTTATACAATCACATCTTTATAAAATAATTTAACAAAATACATTGTTTTACCCAAAAATATTTATTTATTATTCATTTATTCATTAATATACGACCCTATTAATGAATAAATAAATACTAAATAAATATTTTTGGTTAAAACAATGTATTTTTTTAAATAATTTTATAAAAAAATTTAAATAATTTTATAGTGATTGTATAAACTTACTATTTTTATTGAAAATCCTTTTTTTTTTGGTATTATATAATCAGTTTTATATAGATTTGTACACACATCAGATAATTATTAAAATTAAATATAAAAAAAGGCATCCGTTTAATTAATATCTGTAATTAATTTTATTACTACAAACCAATAATTAACTGAATACTAGGTCAATAACAATGTAGAAGTTTTCTTCAGATTGGTTTCTTAATGAGTTATCAAGTTTATTCTCATTGTTCACAGTTAAACATGATGCGTTTTTTTTTGAAAGAGCAAGGCTGAGTCCTTCTAATGCGGTGTTTCACTAAATTGTTTTTGAATCAATTTACATAAACCAATCGATATCTTTCATTAAAATAGACATATACAGGATGAAATTGAAAGGTTTATTCGTCTACTACGTGGTAATTTATTTTCAATAAAGAAGATGAATAAAACTACTATGTTTTAAATCAACGTAGTATATTTAACGTACTATGTTTAAAAACATAGTAGTATACGTCTATCTCAATGAAGTATCACCAGATATACCATGTTAATTAATTATTTCTAGCTAATGGGGGGTTATTATATATTATATATATATATATATATATATATATATATATATATATATATATATATATATTAAATTAACGTCCTCCCCACATGGGCTATCTAAGTGTGGGGCCTGTAAAGCGCATTTCTTGCGTCTATTGAGAAATATTTCGTAGCAATAGAGACCAGAACATGGTAGAAAAATTAATCACACATAGCGGACGCACAGGCATTTTCCATAGATGGTCTTAGAATAGTCAGGGAATATAATAAAGAGATTTACGGAATAAAAAATAGAAGAAAGAAAACTTTATCAATACTGTTTGATAAAGTAATACTGATTTTGTTGTTATATCGACTTTTACATTTGAAAATGTATATCAATTGCGATTTTCGAAATTGGAAGCAATATCACGACGTTTACGTAATTTTGTAAAAAAATCATTACTCTTACAATAATTACAATTAAAAAAAATGCGATTTTCGAAATTGAGTATCATGGCAGGACGTTTACGAAATTAAATATAAAATTCTTAATACTCTTACAATTACTATTAAAAAAATGCAAATTTCGAAATTGTAAAAAATATCATGACGTTTACGAAATGTTGTAAAAAAATCTCATTACTCTTACACCAACTACAATTTTAAAAAAATGCGATTTTCAAAATTGGAAAGAATATCACGACGTTTACGAAATTTTGTAAAAACATCTCATTACTCTTACAACAATTACAAGTAAAAAAATTGCGATTTTCAAAATTAGAAAGAACATCATGACGTTTATGAAAATTTGTAAAAAATTCTTATTACTCTCACAACAATCACAATTTAACAAAAATGCGATTTTCGAAATTGGAAGCAATATCACGACGTTTACGAAATTTTGTAAAAAAATCTCATTACTCTTACACCAATTACAATTTAAAAAAATGCGATTTTCAAAATTGGAAAGAATATCACGAGGTTTATGAAATTTTGTAAAAACATTTAATTACTCTTACAACAATTACAATTAAAAAAATTGCGATTTTTGAAATTGGAAAGAATATCATGACGTTTACGAAATTTTGTAAAAAATTCTTATTACTCTCACAACAATTACAATTAAAAAAAATGCGATTTTCGAAATTGAGTATCATGGCAGGACGTTTACGAAATTAAATATAAAATTCTTATTACTCTTACAATTACTATTAAAAAAATGCAAATTTCGAAATTGTAAAAAATATCATGACTTTTACGAAATGTTGTAAAAAAATCTCATTACTCTTACACCAACTACAATTTTAAAAAAATGCGATTTTCAAAATTGGAAGCAATATCACGACGTTTACGAAATTTTGTAAAAAAAATCTCATTACTCTTACAACAATTACAAGTAAAAAAATTGCGATTTTCAAAATTGGAAAGAATATCACGAGGTTTATGAAATTTTGTAAAAACATTTAATTACTCTTACAACAATTACAATTAAAAAAAATTGCGATTTTCGAAATTGGAAAGAATATCATGACGTTTACGAAATTTTATAAAAAAATCTTATTACTCTCACAACAATTACAATTAAAAAAAATGCGATTTTCGAAATTGGGTAATATATCGTGACGTATACGAAATTTTGTAAAAAATTCTTATTACTCTTACAACAATTACAATTAAAAAAATGAGATTTTCGAAATTGAAAAAAATATCATGACGTTTACGAAATTTTGTAAAAAATTCTTATTACTCTTACAATTACAATTAGAAAAATTGCGATTTTCAAAATTGGAAAGAATATCATGAAGTTTACGAAATTTTGTAAAAATTCTTATTACTCTTACAATTACAATTAAACAAATTGCGATTTTCAAAATTGGAAAGAATATCATGACGTTTACGAAATTTTGTAAAAATTCTTATTAATCTTACAATTATAATTAAAAAAATTGCGATTTTCAAAATTGGAAAGAATATCATGACGTTTACGAAATTTTGTAAAAATTCTTATTACTCTTACAAGTACAATTAAAAAAATTGCGATTTTTAAAATTGGAAAGAATATCATGACGTTTACAAAATTTTGTAAAAATTCTTATTACTCTTACAATAAAAAAAAATGCGATTTTCAAAATTGGAAAGAATATCATGACGTTTACGAAATTTGGTAAAAAAATCTTATTACTCTTACAACAATTACAATTAAAAAAGCGATTTTCGAAATTTGAAAGAATATCATGACGTTTACGAAATTTTGTAAAAAATTCTTATTACTCTCACAATTACAATTAAAAATAATGCGATTTTCGAAATTGGGTAAAAAGTCATGACGTTTCCGAAATTAAAAATAAAATTCTTATTCCTCTTACAATTACTATTAAAAAAAATGCAAATTTCGAAATTGGAAAAATATCATGACGTTTACGAAATGTTGTAAAAAAATCTCATTACTCTTACACCAATTACAATTAAAAAAATGCGATTTTCAAAATTGGAAAGAATATCACGACGTTTACGATATTAAAAAAATATATCATGACGATAACGAACTTTAGTAAAAAAAATTCTAATAACTCTTACAATTACAATTTAAAAAATAGGTATGGAATGGGTAAGGTCGGAGTTTGAAGTAATATTACTAGCTCCATTGGCCAATCAAAGTTCGCCGACTTATAATCCATATTGGTAAATCTACTACTACCCGATACCTATTTATTATTAATCGCTCGATTGTTTTATTTTGATAAATTTTATTCCATAAACAATAATAGATAAGTGATATAGCTTTTATAGGATTGTGCTGAATAACCGTTATTCGGTAAACTAAATAATTATATTATTAGTCAATTCAAAACAAACAAAATTCGTACATAACATAATATATTATTTCAAATATTGGATTGTTAAGGCGTGTACTTTGTGATAATTCATTTTGAAGGATAAATAAAACGAGTTTTTACTTTATTTTTATCACACTTCAGTTACACTTTGCAACTAGTTTCGGCTAAGCTCTAGACATTTTCGAGCTCATCAAGTCATCGGAGGAGCTCGAAAATGGCTAGAGCTTAGCCGAAACTAGTTTCAAAGTGTAACTGAAGTGTGATAAAAAAACAAAGTAAAAAATCGTTTTATTTATCCTTTAATATATTATTGTATGTTGTCGCTAAGCAGCAACACCACACGTCTATAATTTTATTCGAGGTTGACATGTTTATTGGAGTAATTAAATTGCTTCTGGTTCTAATAAATAAAATATAAACAATAAAATATATATTTTTATTTTTATTTGTATATTTATTTATATGTATATATTATATGTATATATTATATGTATATATTATATGTATATATTATATGTATATATTAGGCCACACTATGTATTTCATTCTTTGTCATAAACAACGACTAAACCGCATAGTAACTACGTTTTGAAACTGCATAGCAATAATAAATTTGTATTATAATTTAAATAAACTTATTTATGTGTCTCAAAATAAGTCTGCACCTCAAAATTACATATAATCCGCTGCAAATAATTGCATTATCACTTAACACACTGTCTGGGAACAAAACACGAAATTTTAATTGCATTACATTCAAGAATACGAACCCACTTCATTGCATTATCATTGTGGCATTTTTTTTATAATTAACTCTCAATTTGGCTTAAATGTATTTGTAGAGGGCAGACATTTATCGAAATAACAGCAATGAAGGATCTTACACCCAGCAACGTTCTTAATGGCGTTTGTCTCTCCGTGATCGAATTACCGGACAAATTATATAACAAAAGCAAAAAGGACACCATGCAGAAGAAACCCAAAGAGAAGAAATCTAAAGGTAAGTGGACACTTAAGTAAGTAAGCTTAATCTGAAGGCTGTTTTGAAGTTTAGATGTGATGATGCTCGAAATTAATATATATATATATATATATATATATATATATATATATATACATATATATATATATATATATATATATATATATATATATATATACACTGTATAATTTTTCAAATAAAGGGTACTAAAATCTTCAATAGTTACATTTATATATTTATATGGGCTTATATATATCCATGAAAAACAGTTTAAAAACGTAAGCTATTTTAATTGACGAGCTTGTACTTGTATTTATAAAATTTCCACATCATATCTATAAAACTTTGTTCACATTGCTTCAATTATCATAATAATCACACTGTTATTGAACTGATTGTGAAAAATATATATCAGTTATAAGATGTATTGCTAGATAATCATTATTAGATTACATTATTACAAACAAATTCCGCTGTAAAAATCGCGATTCTGACGCAAACCATTTCGGTCCCTACAATAATACGAGATTGTTAATAAAAATAAGTCTATGTCACACCTACAATTTTCTACGAATTGTGTAGTATTTAGATTCTAGTAAAAATGAAGCAATTAAATGGGATGTAATTAATGTTAATAAAAATACGGGTAGACGTCTTCAAATCAAATGTTGGGAAAGTTTCAAATTGACCATTTTGCTGTCTCAAGTACAAGACATTAATAGTTATTGAACCCATAAATATTCGTTGTTATAGCAACAATAAATAAATTATCTGGGGAATATATATATATATATATATATATATATATATATATATATATATATATATATATTGAAATATTGAATTGGATGGTAGATCGAATGGAAAAATATAACGCGTTCTATTTGTCAAGGACAAATTTTATGGGAGGAGGATATATGAATTCATTTCTTGAACAACTTTGGAGCTAAGAAATTGTCTTGTCTAAAACCGCCTTTAGATGTGAATATTGTTCTGTAATTGGATTTCTGTTGGGCAATATAATATAATAAATATAACTATTTATTTATTTATTTAAAGACCGAAATCAAATTTTTGGAGATTACTAAGAGGTGAATTTAGACATATAAGTTTAATTTTATGTAATTTTGCATAATACAATTCAAAAGATAGTAGTTCTCTATCTGGAAAAGGTAACAAAATATTGCTTAACAGAACTGAGTGCGTTTGTATGCAATATGAACATAAATAGATGCAAATAAATTGCATTACTGATATTAATGTGTTATTAAAATCAAATTTTTACTCGCATTGAAAATGATTTGTTGGTAAAAGCCGACGGGCCGGGACGGACAACCATCAATCTCCAGTATCGAGTGATAATGACATAAAAATAGATACGCGATACGCTTTATTAAAATCTTATCACATGTTAAAAACATAGTAAATCAATTTCGTAACTTGAATTATCGAAATCCACAAGTGGGAAAAATTTAATTTAGTGCATGTGGCGTCTTAGGTCGTGAATGAGTGTGTCTGTTCTGCCGTGTGCCACCTAACTAGAAACAGTATTTTATAATGCCAAGTAAGTTATCATTTATTGTTTATGTAATCGAAAATATTATCGCTTTTTTTTGCGTTCAGTGTATAAATTTTAATATATAAAGGAGTATTTAAAAAAAATCAACAAGTGATTTACATTCAGTGCATATGGCATCGAAAATGAAAAATATTCTGCGTCCTAACTAGAAAATTTAATAATCACATCAATTATATATATATATATATATATATATATATATATATATAGATATATATATATATATATATATATATATATATATATATATATATATTTCTAGTTAGGATGCAGAATATTGTTCATTCTCGATGCCATATGCACTGAATGTATATCACTCCTTCATATATTAAGATTTATACACTCAACGCAAAAAAAAAACGATCCACCATATATGTATATATATATACATGGGTGCATCAAAAAATCGTCTATTTTTCTTTTCATTTCCGATACTGAAAAATTGGTTGCTAGGCATCTCTATAAATTTCTCACCAAATATGAGCTCTTTATATTAATAGGAAAGTCCGACTCACCACAGTTTTCATATTTACATCAGTCCCGAACGAAACATTCATATCTATATATCTATCTATATATGTATATATATATATATATATATATATATATATATATATATATATATATATATATATATCTTATATATTAATTTTATTTTTTAGTTAATTATAGTCTATTAGAGAGTTTTAATAATTTTAAAATTGAGTGAATTACTTAACGTTGTATTTTCTCTCCGTGAAAAATGTCGGACACTTGGAAAATAGCCACAGATATATAATAATACCTAAAAAAATTACATAATATGTACTTATCCAGGCGTGATTCCTAAATTGAGCACTGTTTGTATGTTTGTCTTTAATTTGATTATATAACAGAGATTAAAAAAATTTCCTGATGTGTATATTTTTTGTTATTCATTAATATAAGTTGTTGATGTTATAATGGACAATTTGGACACGGCCCACGCCACAAAGCATATCCTTTCTCAGTCACAGTTTTGCTCAATACCATATGCTAACAATGATTATATACTTTTAAAACATTTAATTTGAAGAACATATATATATATATATGTATATATATATATATATATATACATATATATATATATATATATATATATATATATATATATATATACATATATGCCTACTCTTCTCTATTAAATCTAGCATATTAGTTACCACATACGCATGAATAATATTGCCTCTCATTGTTTTTCTCTTCAAGAAATTCAAATATTTAGATAAATATGGCAAATGCAAACACTCCAACTTGTGACTATAAACAAATAATTCTAATTTGTTGCTATTGACCTAATTATAGTATTGATAATTTTACAATAAGAGCATCTCGTTGCGCTCGCTGCCACTGATAGTATAAATAAATAAACCGTATTAATATAGTAGCGAAGTCATAAATTTATTTTATTTGTGTTCATGTACAAATGTTTGCAGTGCATGTTCTTTTTAGACTTTATATTCTTGAAAACGGAAACAATTAGAGCATTTTGTATTTCGAGCGGGAACAGTACCGTGTAATTATTCAATTCAATTACGTTTATTGCCGCCGCTTTGTGCGCTCGAATTGCGAATTTGTGGCAGCAGATAGATAGTATTATCAGTAGAAATAGTTATTGGTGACGCTTCAATATGGGATGGGAGTATACAAGTATGTATTAATTAATAGTACTATCAATTATTATTATTATTGTTTAGTCGAATGCCTATCTACCGTATTTTGGTGTAAGGCAGTAGTAATATTATATAAACTAAATGTATTGTGTATAGTGTAGTAGGTCGATGGGTAGAGCACGTTATTAATACTAAATAAAAAACAATAAATCGTGAACATTTTAAGAAATATGCAAGAATATGGTAAATAATTGAAAAATGTGCAGTTTTAGATACTTTTCGGAAAATAATAATAGTGCAAAATGCTTTAGTTTTTCCCAACACACAATATTCTAATATTAATAATAAAACAAGAAAAAAAAAACATTGGGCAAAATCCATATGGTATGGCAGCTTAACCAACCTCTGTTTTAGAAATTGAATGGTTTGGGCGTCTACTACGTATTAATTAATTTTCAATAAAGGAGATTAATAAAACTACTATGTTTTTTACTAGCTTAGGTGAAATTAGTTGTTTTAAACAATCAAACAAATGGTAAAAAACAACATAGTAGTTTTATTCATCTCCTTTATTGAACCTCTGTTATTTAAAAAAATATTGGGGATAAACATTATATAACGATTACTCTACGCTGTCAAGTGAATTGTTATATTTATTTTTCCGCACACGAAAAGAAACTTTTTTGACTATTCGCCATTTAAACGTCAGTTTTCATCAACTTAGTAGGTAATGGCTTGTAAAAGTTGAAATTTGTATTACACACATTTCTGCAAAAACACCTATTCATTATGATGCAATTTGAAGATTTTTTTATGTTATTCTTATCTAAAACTGTATGAAAAACTCAATTATAAAGACTCCAATGAGTTATCTTCATTATCTTCAAAGATATGGCTTGTAAAAGTTGAAATTTGTATTCTCATACATTCATGCAAAAATACCTATTCATTATGGTGCAATTTTAAGATTTTTTTATGTTATTCTTATTGAATATGGATGAAAAACTCAATTATAAAGACCTCAATGAGATATCTTTATTATCTTCAAAGATATGGCTTGTAAAAGTTGAAATTTGTATTCTCATACATTCTTGCAAAAATACCTATTCATCATGATGCAATTTTAAGATTTTTTGTGTTATTCTTATCTAAAAATGTATGAAAAACTCAATTATAAAGACACCAATGAGTTATCGTCATTATCTTCAAAGATATGGCTTGTAAAAGTTGAAATTTGTATTCTCATACATTCTTGCAAAAATACCTATTCATTATGATGCAATTTTAAGATTTTTTATGTTATTCTTGGTTGAATATGGATGAAAAACTAAATTATAAAGATCCCAATGAGATATCTTTATTATCTTCAAAGATATGGCTTGTAAAAGTTGAAATTTGTATTATCACACATTCCTGCAAAAACACCTATTCATTATGATGCAAATTGAAGATTTTTTTATGTTATTCTTATCTAAAAATGTATGAAAAACTCAATTATAAAGACTCCAATGAGCTATCTTTATTATCTTCAAAGATATGGCTTGTAAAAGTTGAAATTTGTATTCTCATACATTCTTGCAAAAATACCTATTCATCATGATGCAATTTTAAGATTTTTTTATGTTATTCTTGCTGAATATGGATGAAAAACTCAATTATAAAGACTACAATGAGATATCTTTATTATCTTCAAAGATATGGCTTGTAAAAGTTGAAATTTGTATTATCACACATTCCTGCAAAAACACCTATTCATTATGACGCAATTTTAAGATTTTGTGTGTTATTCTTATCTAAAAATGTATGAAATACTCAATTATGAAGACTCCAATGAGTTATCTTTATTATCTTCAAAGATATGGCTTGTAAAAGTTGAAATTTGTATTCTCATACATTCTTGCAAAAATATCTATTCATTCTGATGCAATTTTAAGATTTTTGTATGTTAGTCTTGTTGAATATGGATGAGAAACTCAATTATAAAGACCCCAATGAGATATCTTTATTATCTTAAAAGATATGGTTTGTAAAAGTTGAAATTTGTATTATCACACATTCCTGCAAAAACACCTATTCATTATGGTGCAATTTTAAGATTTTTTTATGTTATTCTTATCTAAAAATGTATGAAAAACTCAATTATGAAGACTCCAATGAGTTATCTTTATTATCTTCAAAGATATGGCTTGTAAAAGTTGAAATTTGTATTCTCATACATTCTTGCAAAAATACCTATTCATTATGATGCAATTTTAAGATTTTTTATGTTATTCTTGTTCGAATATGGAAGAAAAACTCAATTATAAAGATCCCAATGAGATATCTTTATTATCTTCAAAGATATGGCTTGTAAAAGTTGAAATTTGCATTACCACACATTCCTACAAAAACACCTATTCATTATGATGCAATTTTAAGATTTTTTATGTTATTCTTATCTAAAAATGTATGAAAAACTCAATTATAAAGACTCCAATGAGTTATCTTCATTATCTTCAAAGATATGGATTGTAAAAGTTGAAATTTGTATTCTCATACATTCTTGCAAAAATACCTATTCTTTATGATGCAATTTTAAGATTTTTTATGTTATTCTTTTTTGAATATGGATGAAAAACTCAATTATAAAGATCCCAATGAGATATCTTTATTATCTTCAAAGATATGGCTTGTAAAAGTTGAAATTTGTATTATCACACATTCCTGCAAAAACACCTATTCATTATGACGCAATTTTAAGATTTTGTGTGTTCTTCTTATCTAAAAATGTATGAAAAACTCAATTATGAAGACTCCAATGAGTTATCTTTATTATCTTCAAAGATATGGCTTGTAAAAGTTGAAATTTGTATTCTCATACATTCTTGCAAAAATACCTATTCCTCATGATGCAATTTTAAGATTTTTGTATGTTATTCTTGTTTGAATATGGATGAAAAACTCAATTATAAAGACCCCAATGAGATATCTTAATTATCTTCAAAGATATGGCTTGTAAAAGTTGAAATTTGTATTATCAAACATTCCTGCAAAAACACCTATTCATTATGGTGCAATTTTAAGATTTTTTATGTTATTCTTATCTAAAAATGTATGAATGTTGAAATTTGTATTCTCATACATTCTTGCAAAAATACCTATTCATCATGATGCAATTTTAAGATTTTTGTATGTTATTCTTGTTTGAATATGGATGAAAAACGCAATTATAAAGATCCCAATGAGATATCTCAAAGATATGGTTTGTAAAAGTTGAAATTTGAATTCTCATACATTCTTGCAAAAACACCTATTCATTATGGTGAAATTATTTTTATGTTATTCTTGTTTGAGTATGTTAAATTATAAAGACCCCAATGAGATATCTTTATTATCTTCAAAGATATGGCTAGTTTAATTTGCAATTGGTATTATCAATGTTTTCTGCTAATGAAAACTATTCCTCATTATGTTATTCGCAGTTTTTATTTATTACACTAGTCAAGAAATGTATTAATTACTCAATTTTAAAAACTCTAAAGACCTTAGTGATATATCTTCATTGTCTTCAAAGATAAGGCTTATTAAATTTCAAATTTATATTATCTGCATTTTCTGCTAAGGAAAACGGTTTCCCATTATGCATTATGTAAATTTAGAATTTTTTGGTTCAAAGATATACTAGGAACTCAATTTTTAAAACTTAAATGAAATATCTGCATCATCTTCCATATCATTGAAGATAAAGGGCCAAACCTTGTAATTATATAGTGTAAAAGCAGTGTAAAGTAAAAAGTGTAAGAGACGACCGATAGGAACTCTTATAAACATAAGTTTGGAATTTAAGTTACTAGATAAATTATTCGTCTTTGGGCCAGTCACAATTTAATTTAGTTTGTGTAAAACATGTTAATAAATACATTTTATTTAATTAAAATGAAACCACTGTATAAGTCTATTTGCAACTTTATACTTTCTAATAATACATTTTGGAAAGTGGAAAGGTGGTAAAACGTTTTACCCCACAAAGCGTTGACTATAGTATTGAACATATAAGTAAAAGTTATTATGTAATAAAACTCTAAAAACCTATTTAGACATAATTCAACATTTATACGTATACCTTTCCACCGTCTTGTCCTTTATACATCACTTGAGGAGTACGAGCCTGACACTTTATTTATAATCCGAATACAGCAGAAAGTATTTAATCAATTTTGACGTTTCTTAACATTTCATGACTAATATAGTCAAAATAAACTGTTTTAAATAAATAGGTTTTCTTATATTTCAGATAAAAAGTGCAAGCCCACTGTAGTTCCAAAACTATCGATATGTATAGCGGAATTTGTTGGTACAGCCATGCTCCTGTTTTTTGGATGCATGGGCTGCATAACAGGATTCGAGCCTGAGCAACCGGTGTCACGTCATATGTCAGCCCTTACATTTGGTCTTACAGTCATGTTAGTCATTCAGGTAATGTATATAATATAAATCAGGGATGGCCAAAGCGTCGACCGTGGTCTACCAGTCGACCAACTATTTTTCTAGTTGCCTGCCTGTCTGATATGTACACATATTTTATTAATAAACTTATTAGTTTGTGAGAAGAAATCATTTTCTCTGTAAACTCATTCGATTGTTCGGGAAACTTGCCTTTCTGCACTAATAACGTAAATTACTATTTCCGGTGGTAACGGGAGAAACTCAAAGTAGTACAATCATCCGATATAATTTCACACAAAACCTCAGAAAAACTGAAAAACGTAAAGCCTCAGAAAAACGCAAAGCCTATTCCCCAATTTTCTGTACTGTGAGACCGCACCTTAACGAGTGTCCTAGTTGGGGTGCTGTCTCTCAATCTCGTTTAGGCCTATAAACATTTTTTTAAACATATTTTTGATTAGTCAAATATTTTTTTTTAGACATTTGGGCATATATCTGGAGCTCACTTAAATCCTGCTGTTACAATGGTGACTGTTATTTTAGGCTATCTGGACTTATACACAGCACCGGTTTATTTGATTGGACAATTTGCAGGTGCTGTGTTTGGTATGGGCCTATTGAAGGTATGTAATTGACATTTGAATATATTATAATTTTTTATGTCGACCTTAAACAGTATTATAACAATACAAAGCATTATTTCGGGTTAATTCCTTCAGTAGACAATAATCTAGGACTCTATATAGACAGGAATTTAAATTGGGAAACCCACATTGAGTATATAAAGACAAAACTCACTAAAGCTAAATATGCACTTAAGGTCGTTTTAGACTATACAATTTTTTAGCTCAAAAGTTGTTAAAGAAATGAATCCATATATCCTCCTCTCATACAATTTGTCCTTGACAAATAGAATGCGGTATATTTTTCCATTTGATCTACCATCCAATTCAATATTTCAAATAATTTGCTGTATGATACGAGACAATTTAGATTCTCTTGACTAACTTTTGAGTCAAGAAATTGTCTTGTCTAAAATGAGCTTTAGTCAACTAAGAAATACCTCCAATTTATCAACTTTAAAATCGGTTTACTTTGCCTACTTTGAATCTACAATGCGTTATGGTATACTATTTTGGGGCAATAACAAATATTTCAATGAACAGTTGCTTCTTCAAAAAAAGGTAATTCGAACAAAATTCCCAACAGAGAGTCATGTCGCTCTCATTTAAAAAAATTAAATATTATGACAGTGGTTATATTATAACAAACACAATAGTTTCGGAAATGTATAAGTTTATACATTTCCGAAACTATTGTGTTTGTTATAAAAGCATGTATGGTATAGGGGCGAACTTTCACAACCATAACACTAGGTCAAAGAATACTCGTCTAAGATTTAGGGCATCGGCACAGAAAAAATCTCGAAAAAATAACACGTCGATTGCGCCAATATTTTTTATAATAAAATTCCTAGTGAACTGAAAACTAATAACTATTAGGAAAATATTTACCACCAAACTAAAATCAATTTTATTAAATAATGTTTTTTATAGTGTGGACGAGTTTTTGAAATTTTAAATTGTTAACTTATTAGTTTTAGCTATTTATTTATTTGTTTTATCTAGTATTTTAATAATTGTTGAAATTTTATATATGTATTATTATTTCTAGGTATTGTTACCTATAAATCTTTACATGCCTACCCAGGAAGTATTCGATGCTGAACGTAACATTACAAAAAAATTGCCAGGATTATGTACAACAGTCCCACACCCAACAATAGGACCATTACAAGTATGTTCAATGAAAATCATAATTAGAATTTATAAATATTATTGTATGATACAATATTAACGTGGTTTTTATTAATTAGTGTACATTTTAGGCAGTTGCTATCGAAATGATAATTACAGCTGTTTTAATATTGGTATGTTGCGCTATTTGGGACAAGAGGAACCAACAAAATCAGGACTCGGTACCATTGCGGTTCGGATTTGTAATTTCCACCATTGCAATGGCAGCGGTAAGTAACCATATAATATTAATAAACTCAATGAGGGTCACTATATTACTTGCTATCTAGTAGCCTCTGGCATTAATATAAATAGTATATACCAATGTATTTCATATAATCTATAAAAAAATTCTTTGATTGATATTTTGATTAACTTGTAACATTTTAGCGGCTAGCACGTTGCTAATTATATCATAGAGGGTTTAAGAACAGCACTGGACATTGTTTTGTTTAGTCAATTATTTTAATACTAACAAAAACTTCTATCTTTATAGGGCTATCAGCCGTGAGGCTTTCCGCCGGTCAAGGAAGAAGCTGAAAGGAGTTTAATCATCCGGTATTTACCTTAACTTCACAGAAAACCTTTTAATATTATTTTATTGATTATAAGAAATCGATGATTATATGTTTCGTACTGAACATTGGGGAGCCTGAATTTGATCCCCAGCGGGGAGCGAATTTTCGCGAATCACTTTTCACAGTTTTTCAGAGGTTTTCTGTGAAGTTAAGGTAAATACCGGGTGATTACACTCCTCTGAGCTTCTCCACTGACCGGTGGAAAAGCCTCACGGCTATACTATATTTGAAAATATTTGACAATGTTTCACAATATTTAACGATATTTGACTATATTTGACTATATTTGACTATATTTGACTATATTTGACTATATTTGACTATATTTGACTATATTTGACTATATTTGACTATATTTGACTACATTTGACTATGTTTGACTATATTTCATTATATTTGACTACATTTACAATATATTTGACAATATATTTGACTATATTTGATTATATTTGACTATATTTGATTATATTTGACTATATTTGACTATATTTGACTATATTTGATTATATTTCACTATATTTGACTATATTTGATTATATTTGACTATATTTTACTACATTTACAATATATTTGAATAGATATTATACTATATTAGACAATATTTAACGATATTTGACTATAATTGACTATATTTGACTATATTTGACTATATTTCATTATATTTGACTACATTTACAATATATTTTACAATATATTATACTATATTTGAAAATATTTGACAATGATTCACAATATTTGACGATATTTGACTATATTTGACTACATTTACAATATATTGATAATATATTTCACTATATTTGACTACATTTACAATATATTGACAATATATTTGACTATATTTGACTATATTTGACTATATTTGACTATATTTGACTATATTTGACTATATTTGATTATATTTGACTACATTTACAATATATTTGACTACATTTACAATATATTTGACTATATTTGATTATATTTGATTATATTTTACTATATTGACTACATTTACAGTATAGTTGACTATATTTGACTGTATTGATAATATTTGACGATTTTGGACAATAGTGGACGATATTTGACAAGATTTGATGATATTTGACAATATTTGTCCCTTTGTTTTTAATTTTCAGTCGTTTGTGCGGAATTAAATTTCAAATCGATTTTTTTGCTAAAACTATACACACATTATACAGCTGTATTTGGAAAGTAAAAAGAGAAATCGCCGACATGGCCAAAACAAAAAAGCTAGAATACCTATACCACATTTCGATTGGTAATTGGTATCTGCGGATTTTGATTTATTTAAATTTTTTTTCAAGATTTATTGATCCATGTAGCTGTGGACAATTCTCAATTTTTTGTTCAAGGGGCTTAGAATTTACAACTCGCACTTGAACCTCGCAACTTGCATTAATGAATTTTGGATTCTTTCTTTTTTGTAAACTACTAGACACAAACATTGAGAATTTTCCACAATTACATGGATCAATAAATCTTGAAAATTGTTAATATTTAAAATAAATAAAAATACATTGGTATTATAGAAACTTCTTAATATTTTTGTTTCAAGCGGCTTGAAAAAATTTATTTATTTATTTTGTTTTCAAGCAATTTTATGAATTTTGTACCGACATGGCCAAAACAAAAAAGCTAGAATACCTATACCACATTTCGATTGGTAATTGGTATCTGCGGATTTTGATTTATTTAAATTTTTTTTCAAGATTTATTGATCCATGTAGCTGTGGACAATTCTCAATTTTTTGTTCAAGGGGCTTAGAATTTACAACTCGCACTTGAACCTCGCAACTTGCATATAATGAATTTTGGATTCTTTCTTTTTTGTAAACTGCTAGACACAAACATTGAGAATTTTCCATAATTTCATGGATCAATAAATCTTGAAAATTGTTAATATTTAAAATAAATAAAAATACATGGGTATTATAGAAACTTCTTAATATTTTTATTTCAAGCGGCTTGAAAAAATTTATTTATTTATTTTGTTTTTCAAGCAATTTTATGAATTTTGTATAATAACCCATATATTTTTAGTTATTATTTTATTGCATTTTTTTTTGTATAATATTCCATGTATTTTTAGTTATTATTCTATCTATAAAATTTATAAATATTTTTCATTTAAATTATGAATTATTTTTAGTTATTTTATTTATAAAATTTATAAAAAAAAAATTTGGTTCTTCTGCAAATTATGAATTATTTTTAGTTATTTAATTTATAAAATTTATATAATTTTTTTTTATTCTCTTCAACAAAGTATTTTTTTCAAGCGACTTGAAATAAAATAATAACTAAAAAGCGGCTTGAAATAACTAAAAATACATGGGTTATTATATAAAATTCATAATTACACATACACATACATACATACAGTATTATTATATTTATAAAATTTATAAATATTTTTCTTTTAAATTATGAATTATTTTTAGTAATTTTATTTATAAAATTTATAAAAAAAAAAATTTTTCTTCTGCAAATTATGAATTATTTTTAGTTATTATTTAATTTATAAAATGTATATAATTTTTTTTATTCTCTTCAACAAAGTATTTTTTTTCAAGCGACTTGAAATAAAATAATAACTAAAAAGCGGCTTGAAATAACTAAAAATACATGGGTTATTATATAAAATTCATAATTACACATACATACATACATTATTATTATATTTATAAAATTTATAAGTATTTTTCTTTTAAATTATGAATTATTTTTAGTGATTTTATTTATAAAATTTATAAAAAAAAAATATTTTTTCTTCTGCTTATTATGAATTATTTTTAGTTATTATTTAATTTATAAAATTTATATATATATTTTTTATTTTTTTTTTATATATATATTTTTATATTTTTTATTTTCTGCAACAATGTATTTTTTTTTCAAGCGACTTGAAATAAAATAATAACTAAAAAGCGGCTTGAAATAACTAAAAATACATGGGTTATTATATAAAATTCATTATTATTCAATAATTTTTTTTTAATCGGCTTGAAATAAAATAATAACTAAAAACACAAGGGGTATTATACAAAATTCATAATTATTTTATTTCATACGGCTCGAAAAAAAAATGCAATAAAATAATAACTAAAAATATATGGGTTATTATACAAAATACATAATTTGAAATTATAAATTGAATTTTGTATAATATCCCATGTATTTTTAGTTATTATTTTATTTATAAAATTTATTTAAAAAAAATATTTTTTTTTCATAAATAAAAAAAAATATTTCAAGCGGCTTCAGAAAAAATAATAACTAAAAAGCGGCTTGAAATAACTAAAAATACATGGGTTATTATACAAGATTCATAATTATTTAATAATCTTTTTTTTTCAAGCGGCTAGAAATAAAATAATAACTAAAAACACAAGGGGTATTATATAAAATTAATAATTATTTTATTTCATACAGCTCGAAAAAAAAAATGCAATAAAATAATAACTAAAAATATATGGGTTATTATACAAAATACATAATTTGAAACTATAAATTGAATTTTGTATAATATCCCGTGTATTTTTAGTTATTATTTTATTTATAAAATTTATTTAAAAAAAAAATTTTTTTTTTCATAAATTAAAAAAAAAATTTCAAGCGGCTTCAGAAAAAATAATAACTAAAAAGCGGCTTGAAATAACTAAAAACACATGGGTTATTATACAAGATTCATAATTATTTAATAATCTTTTTTTTCAAGCGGCTTGAAAAAAAAAATGCAATACAATAATAACTAAAAATATATGGGTTATTATACAAAAATCCAAATTTGAAACAAAAAATGAATTTTGTATAATATCCCATGTATTTTTTTGTTATTATTCTATTTATAAAATTTATATATATATATATATATATAAATTATGAATTTTGTATAGTAAGCCATGTATTTATTTTTCGTTATTATTTTATTTATAAAATTTACAATTTTTTTTTTCACTGAAAAAATTATGTTTTGTATTATTCCCATATATTTTTATTTTTTCCAGCGGCTTGAAAACAATTTTTTCAAGCGGCTTAAAAACTAATTTTTCAAGCGGCTAGAAATCAAATAATAACTAAAATACACGGTTTTTTACAAAATTCATAATTATTTTATTTCATACGCTATTTTTTTTTTAATTATGAATTTTGTATAATAATAACCCATGTATTTTTAGTTATTATTTAAGTTATAAAGTTTTTATGTTTCAAGCGGCTTGAAATAAAATAATAACCAAAAATTAGTTTGAAATAACTAAAAATATAACCCATGTATTTTTAGTTATTTCAAACCAATTTTTGTACAAAATCCTTTTTTTTTAAACATAAAATCATCCAAAATAATTACCAATACTAATATTTGCGATACAGTAATGCAAATATTAGTATTTTTATAACACTATACTAGTGTAGTTTAAGTTATTTCTAGTTAAGGAAAGCTTAATATGCAAGTCATATCACAATATTCATCTAATATGGTATATATGTAAGAATAATTCATTTTAATCTTCATCCCATCTTTACTAAGTCCCTAAATATATTTTTAACAACATTTGTATCTGTTAACAGGGGCCATTTTCCGGAGCAAGTATGAACACAGCAAGAAGTTTTGGTCCAGCTGTTTTGAATGGTTACTGGACGGATCAATGGGTAATATTTTTAATATCAAATAAAGATCTATTTTAATTTCACATCATAATAGTACCATGCGTTGATAAATACTCGATCGGCGTTTGAATTTGAAGAATCATGAATGTTTATGTTTTAGTGATTTTCATCGATTGAATATGAATTATTTATTTAGTTTCAAACTAACGCCCGGTTTCTCCAATGAATCTTAACTAGTTTAAGACCGTCTTAATAATAAGACGGTCTTAAAGCGCCAAACAAAAATCGGATCTTAAAACGATAAGACGTTTTGTTTATAATTTTATAAAATTTATAGATTTTATAAAATCAGAAAGTTTTGGTTAATACATTTTATAAAATATAATATTATAAAATGTATAGATTTTATAAAATTATATTTTATAAAATGGATTAACCAAAACTTTCTGGTCAAAAATTAAATTATTCTTCAAAGATAAAATTCAATTATTCGTTTGTATATTAGTTTTTGAATATTATTACTCTTAAGATCTTATTACTTTACTACAGTAATAATACTAATATTAATATTTTTAATTTTAAAAAAACTGCAACAAAATAAAAATTTAAGACGTGGTTATATATAAGACGAGTTTATACAAGACGAGTTTATATAAGACGTGGTTATATATAAGACGAGTTTATATAAAACGAGCTTATATAAGACGAGCTTATATAAGACGAGTTTTAAGATTCGTTGGAGAAACCGGGCGTAAGTGTTAATTAAGATCTTTTGACTTTATTTTGACTTAAGAAATCTGTATTGAAATAGCTTGCAATCAATGGGGAACACTGCTAAACTCAATATAATTTCAAATTCGTGCGATAACAAAACTGTGGGCGTGATTGCCCTCAACGACTTATCTACATACTAGAACTACGAATTATTGCCCTTAATTCTTACAAAATAAGCTTCAGAGGTAACAACTTTATTAGTTTATTAACTTGCATAAATTATATGTTATTCCATTGCATAGCTTTATCAAAAGATTAATAATAGTATAATAGCCATATGAAAATTAAAATTAATTATTATTATATATATTTATAATTAATTAAAATTATGTGATCCCACCAAATCCTCAAGTTCTCTAGGAAATTGGTGTCGCAAAAGTGCTCGTTTGTGTTATTTACACATTATAAAAACGTTTATGTAATGAGATCTCACTGTAATTCATCGTAATTCACTTTAATTCGCCTATTTTCAACATCATTACAATAAAGTATACAGCTGTCTAGAACAATATTCATTTATGTCTACATCGATACAATCAAGTATACAGCTGTCTAGAAACAATATTCATTTATATCTACATAATTACATTATTTTGTTACGTGGAAATAAGTTATGGCGTCCGCTTTCTCGGGAAACTAGAGTTAGTTTAAGTCAAAAATCATTTCAAATGTAACAGTGATGAAAAACACAAACATTGTCGCAATTTTTGAAAAAATCATAAATAAAAGTTTTATCGAATTTATTTCAAACTTTAAGGACACCCTCTATGCAACGTGTATATGCATACAAAAGTCAAAAATCATTTCAAATGTCAGAGTGAAGAAAAACACGAAACGTGAAATCATTTTCAATTAAACAATAAGAAAATAAAGTAAATTCTCCAACTGTGCACTATTTAGTCTCCCAATAGAATCGAAGAACAAATTCGTTTTCAACATTTTCAATAGATAATAATCGTGCTTCACGATGATACCTCGTCTTTAAATCATCCGAACCCGTTAGGCGTGTTATGTAAACTTTACTTTTTAAATATCCCTAAAGGAAAAATCTAAGGGTGTCAAATCCAGACTTGACAGGCCATTCAATTCGCCCTATCCACCAGTCCATAGGTATGCACGTACTCGAGCTTGAAAATGAGGACCATCCAGTCTATACTTTAGGGAACTTTGCATATTTTATCCTACAGAAAACGCTGATGTTAAGTTGGCATTGTGCAACGTCATTTGCAAGTATACTAAACGTATAATAAAATGCACTCAGTTTCAAGTTAAATAAATAGAATGGTAATTCTAAAAAGTAATATTTGATTAATTACTGACATCCTTTGTGAACCAAAAAAAATCACTATAACCACGGTTTAGATAGCTTGGTGCATCAGTTATTACCGCAAAAAGGTGTATGAGTAGCTTAGCGACTGGAAAATATCTGCGGGGTAGTTCCATCATCCATTGTCACTCACACTCACACAAAAACATGATTAATATTTGATTTATATCAAATGTCAAAGTCGAACCCTTACTGCATATAATAAACAATAAATTTCATCGCAGTTTCTAGATTTAAACAACAATTATAAGAATAAACAAGTAACAATAAAACGTTTAAAGCAAATAGTTTGGCTATTATGGAAAAACTGACAATGGAAGGAGGCAAGGTTGTATACCACCAGATTATTCCAATACGTGGTGATGGAAACTGCTTGTTCAGGAGCTTATCCTACATAATAAACGGAACGGAAACAGAGCACATGATAGTACGACAGCGTGTTGTAGATCACGTCTACTCAAACTGGAAGGAATTCCGTATCATCAGCTGCACGCCTTACGAAGACAATTACACAAATGCCATCGAGTATCGTAAAGAGATGAGTTTGTCTGGCACCTACGGTACATTGTGCGAGTTAATTGCTGCGGGGCAAATTTTCCCTTATGTGTTTGAAGTGTGGCGAAGTGGCAGCCTTTACTACAGAACTGCAACGAATGCCCGAAATAATCTACCGGTAAAGAAAATTCGATTTACGGGGAGTCTCTCAGGCGGTCATTTTGATGTGTTACAGGAATTAAAGTTAGTAGACAAATCAGTGTCAGCTATACCAAAGCCGAGATATACAAGAAAATGAAAAAAAAAATACTGTGAGAGATTGTGCTCGAATTGGACGATATTTGTACGAATTATCAAGACAGGGTAAATTTTCATGTATATGGCGTAGTGGCAGCTTCTAATACAACTCATGCCCAAACTAATGTGCCTCCTTTCATAAAGAAAACTAGAGTTAGAGTCGGCCAGGAAGTGATTTTGATGTGTTGGAGGAAATAAACAAATCAGTTTCGAGAATTGTACATATGTCGAGATATACAAAAAAAATATGAATCGATTACTAGATAGACTCGACAGCCCGTGATGTAGAGGGTGCAATGAGGAACTAGAAACAGCAGATCATGTAATATGCTTCGGCTCAGCTCTAATTAACAGCTAATACTAGGGGAGTGCTGGCCTGGTATTGGCAAATCTTGAATTGACTGGTGGGACGAGTGAGTACCTGAAAGAGAGGTTTTACAATGGGTCCATTTTGAGGCCCAAGTATCTGTAGCTGTGCTGCCTTCCAGCCAACTATCCACAACTATCCAGATAAACTTGCCCGAATTGGAGGATATCCTCAGTCTTACGGAATCTATAGACATAGCTAATTACTGCAGGGTAACTTTTGCGATATGTATTTTAACACTGGCGAAGCAGCGTCTACTAAAACTCAAGTCCAAACTAACCTAACCGTAAAGGGTTGTATAATTGTAATAATTATAAATATAGGAATACGAAACTTCTTTATTTTATACTATATAATAATAAGTTTCTATAATATTTTAAACAAAAAACGACTTTGTTTTATACCAATAATGTCAATTGTTTAAAACAAAGACGTTTTTGTTTGTTTAAAATATTATATAAACTTATTATTATATTGATTTGTGAAAAACCTTCACGAAATTCAAATAGATATTAAAAACAGAAAAAAACTACTTTGTACATATAATCTTTCATATGTAATTAGCTTGGCTTCAGATACCAATCTAATTACATATGAAAGAGAGCTGTAAAGTAATTTTGAATAAAAATTCGATATTTATAAACGCACGGTATAACTAAGATGATTCAAAATAATTGTTCTTCAATCCCAATAGTTGTAACAAGATTAATTAGGAAGAGAAGTGATATTTTACCATAGCCCCAACTGATACTTATTTATTCTCTTCATATAAACATGTATTGAATATGTTTGTTTCTTGCAAATTGATTGAATTTATTTATTTTAGATTTATTTGGTGGGTCCCACTGTAGGAGCTTTAATGGGCGTATACTTCTACAAATGTATGTACTCATTGCCACCGGTTGAAGAAGATGACGATGAAATGGAGGAGATCCCTCTAGAAACAAATAACGTCTCGGGAAAAGTATGAATGCAATTGAGTAGCAAAAGAACATATGCCAAATATGAATATATATTCTGTATTAATATTATTTGTTGAATATTTATATATGAAAACATGTATATTTCTTTATTTATAAATGTTTATAATAAACATTATTTTCTTTACGTTTTATTTATGTTCGATACCTATATCGAATAATATATATAAATTATATAATAAATAATATGTAGGATTGAAATCGAAGTGAATACGATTCTAGTTTAAAACTCGTTCATGTGAGCAGGCGCAAAACCGAATTGAAATCGAATCGAATTTCAAGGTCACTTCCCCTATTTCTGGGACCGTATCGTATCGAACGTACATGTAAACAGGTATAAATATTAAAATCGTATCGTTGTATAGGTTGTATAGGTATATAAAACTAACGTTTTCGCTATGTTTCAGGAGGAGTGCTTTTTAGTCAGTAAGAATCTGACACTGTCTCCCCTCACAGAGAGGGGATTCGTCTTTTTTTACACTCCTAGGCCTGTCGCCAAACAAAAAAAAAAAAAATTATAGGTGCCACCATAGTGAGAATGGTAGAAGCCACGTAAAGTAGCCTAACATGTGAAAAATGGCCGCGCTGCTGCGCGCATCGCACTGTGGTGGCACCTGTACCTCGATACGATTTTAATATTTATACCTATTTACATGTATGTTCGATACGAGGAGATTTTCATGATTTAGCAACATTAATAAAAAGTGTTGGGCGTTATGAAGTATATTTTCCTTTTGAAAACATTTTGAAACTTATATTAATGGATTTATATTAATAATGCTAAATAAACCTTAGAATTTAGAAGTTATATTAAATAATAATATAAATAAATTGTAATCAGTAATTACTAATACCATATTGGCAATGTTTGTATATTTACCTCCACTCAATTCGTAATAAAAAAAATCGAAAAGAATTATCAGCATATAGATAGTAAAATATCGATAATTCCGGAGGATTATTGATAAAAACACACCTATCTACTGCATTACATTCAAACATAATTTGTGATTCGTATCCAAAATTCGTGGTCAATATGAGCAACCGTCAACCATTCACGCTGCCAAGGGTGCAGCCCAACTACCAACAGAATCCAGCGTATGTGATGAGAAATAGTGCCATCGCTCATGATAACTATAATGCCCAACACACGCCTCAATATAACAACCAAGAGCCACATGATGACTACAATCAGACACCATGGTCTCCAGCCCAACATACACCTCAAATTTACAACCAAGGGCCACCATCGTGTAATCAAGTGAATGTCCCCATGAATTATATCATAGTTGCTCCAGGTAAAAATTTATAATAATAAATTATTGATACATTTATATGTGTGAATCCACCACTTAGCAATCTACATATCTAGATTTCCATCTTATTAGATCTCATAAGTGTAGCTCAGCTAGTAAGGGTGAATTCACATTTCCCGGTGATCCTGATGGCATGAGCATGTTGACAGTTATTACCATATGGGTGTGCATTAGTAATTGATGTGGTGCCGCTAGATGGCGTTTAACTTTCCTCCCAGGGGTCAGTTGTATCAAATTATTGATAATTTGACACCAAAACAAATCAATTACAAACGAAATAAAGATAATAAGAGACTTATTTGTGTTACAAATAATGTTTAATGTAACATATGGCCACGAATTTAATATTTATTAAAAAAAAACAGCTTTTATAACATAGTTTCATTGAAAAATATAATGAGGGCAGTAATCTTTATTAGGCATAGCTATCCCCAGACAACAACCAATTGTACCAATTAAATTATTTGAAAACTTACATTTATCCTTCCAAAAAATCATTATTAGGCATAGCTATCCCCAGACAACAACCTATTATAAACTCTTATATAACTACTAAAACTATATCACTGGTAAACAAGTGATAAAAAGCATGGTAGTTTTATTCATCTCCTTTATTGTATATCACTGGTGTTGAAATGTAAAGTTTGCAAGGCGTTTGTATCAATGAAAAAAGCAGCATTTTTTGGTTAAAAATGCATAAAAATCATAATTTCGTAAAAAATATGACTTGCCCAAACACCAGTGATATAGTTTTAGTAGTTGTATAAGAGTTTATAATGTTTTGTTGTCTGAGGATAGCTATGGCTAATAAAGATCTTCTTCCCTGTCTTCAAGTGTCTTCAAATAATTTAATTGGTACACCATAGGAATCTGTGAGTGAAATTGTAGCAGCATGGAGCGCTTTTTTAATTAATTTCAACGTACTTCTCCTCCCATATGCCCTCACCCACTTTAAAAGGCTAGCCATTTGCAGTTTTCCACGCCTTTTCCAGTCCCCATTTTAACCATTTGCTCACGTTGCTACACTCTCCCCATCCATTCTGCGTTCAGTCCTTCACCTTCGTTGGCTAGATACCATCACGTATCGCCCCTCTTACTACACAGCACTTTCGCAGTATATCCTAGCCCCATACACACTTTCCATCCTCTCTCTTCCTAAACGTACGTCGCCTAGCCATACACACTTTGTGCTCCATGTTCCACCCACCCCAGGTTAACCCTTTCGTTGCTACAGACTTATATTTATGATTTGTGCCTGCGCTATTAAGATTTTCTACTTTCATGACCTATATGCAAGATTTTTCGCCAATTTGTACACACCCTATATATACATAGTACTATTCTACTGAATGGCACTGCTATTGACGTATACGCTCCAAGCAAATCTAATTTAGAAACACAGGCGCGAGTGTGTTTTCCTAATGCCGCAGTAAAAAGGGTAAGAAGCTCGGGGGTTTTCCCAGCACTTGCCATTCCACATAACCATACTTGTATGAGCTATTAGTAATTCTCACCTGTCTTTTTCACTACTACATATCCCACATTCTCTCGTTAACCTAGCTCTCCTTGCATTTCATCCAATCACACTTTACACATACCAATGATCGATTTGAGATTAAATTGGCAACTTTATACTACATACCCGTAAAAAAATCGCATCAACACGTTATGGTTATTCAATAAATTAGGTGTACAAGATGCGAACAGGTGAAATAAAATCGCATCTACACGTTATTGTTATTCAATAAATGAGTCGTACAAGATGCCAACAGGTGCAATAATATTGCTGTAATATGTCATTATATGCCATATTAGAATTATGCGCATCGGAAGCGGCAAATAAAACTAGAAACAATAAGCCCATACAAACCCAGTGTGATGAACGAAAGGCACTCATATTGCAATTAAATGATGCTGTACGCCGCTAATATATCCCAATATTTTGCAAGAGCTACCACTATAGTATTTTAAAAGTCGACTTACCTAATTACAAATAGCACTTCTATAATTGTCCCATAGTACAATTCACTACAGTTTCTTAAAGCACGCACAACTAAAACCACTCAACCTAACCACTCTGACAAGTCACTCACGCACAGCTGAAGATGGACTGACTGACGCATTCGCAGCGGCGCAGAGCGCTGAGGCACAAAAAAAACTGTATCTCTCTGTCTTGCGATGACTAGAACTTGTTTATCACTATAACTTTAGCATGCTGGAATATTTTAATAATAATAATAATAATATTATTTATTGTGATACATAACATTTACATTACATACCACAATGGGCTAACGACCGGAGGCTTTCTGCCCAAGAATATTTTATTTAACAAGGGGAGTATATCTACAAAAAATAAGTTCACAAATAAAACAATACAACCAACTCACACAATACAAGATTTCATCGCCTTCAAAATAAAAACAAAATTCGTCCTACTTAACAACATTTTGAAGTAAAAGTACAGGTAGTTAGATGAATATACACCCTTACAGAGTGAGATGGAAAAACTTCCCAACAACTCAAAGTGATCAAAGAGGGATACAAAAATCAGATACTCGCCGCCATAAATAAAATAACACCCAGTAAACGTCGATGTATTTTGATGAAAATTTCAGAAAACGTGGATTTTCCTATGATTTCAGCAGGATACAATAAAGATGAATCAAGTTAACATCGACAATGAAACAAACATCCTTCTTTTCATTTGGCATAAGTTACTTAAGCCCAACAAATGGAATTTACTTAAGTGTCAAAGTAAAGCATATTTGTAAGCCTAATAAGTAAACACTTTCAAGTTGAAATAATAATGCCTACTGTATGATATCGTGAAAATTTCCATCAGTTAACCGAGTTTGAACGTGGCAGAATAATTGGTCTACGAGATGTCGGATTATAAATTCCTGATTCCTAATTGCGGCTCTCGTGTTGCGCAGTGTCGCCACAATTTTCACAATGTTGGAGTTGATTCACAATGTTGGAGTTGATAGTCAGAAAATAATGAGGAACGACGATGTTTGTTGATCGTGAAGATCGTACTCTTCAGCTTGTGGCTCTCCGGGATCGTTTTTCATCAACAAGGGAAATTGATGATCAATGGAGAGGATTAATGGGCCATTCACAATAAGCGCGGTAGTGGTAAGGTAGCAGTAAGCAAAGCAATATTTTGTATGGCTATAAAAATACAGACGTTCATAATTGGGCAGTAATGATATGCTATAATTATGGCAAAGATAATGGACCATATTCTGTCATAGTTTGACTGCGCTGCTGTAAACGCCCGCATTTTATACATGTGTGCAATTTTGCTTACCGCTGCGCTACCCCTACCGCGCTTATTGTGAATGTCCCATAATTGATCATCAAATCTCCTTACTATTGACACATCGAAAAATTCGATCGTTTGGGCTCAGATCATACTGACCATAGATTTACTTACTTAACTCCACGCAAACGTACGGCAAATGCAATGGTGTAACGAGAGGTTGGATTGGACTGTGCAATGGAATCAAGTCATCTTTAATGACGAATCTTATGATCTCATGATGGCCGCAGGTTAGTTAGAAGATAGGTACAGTCTTCTGTACAACGACATACTGGTCTCATTCAAGGTGTGATGGTGTAGAGCCATGGAAGCAGATCTACTCTAGCAGTTATTCAGGGAACATTAAATACAAATCGTAAAGTAAAATAAAGAGTACAAATGAAAAGTCCATCATAGACTATTTTTTAACAAACACACAACAAAGGAAGGTAGTTAATGATGTACGAGTGAAAAGAGGAAGCGAGATAGCAAGTGATCACTATCTAGTGGTAGCAAACATCACAATTAAGGAAGAAATAAAAACAAAAACGATGACAAGCGGGAACGAGGTTGAAACTAAAAAGGATAAGTACAAGAAAGAAACTGCCAACTGAGAGATTCAGAATTGACAAACTAAAAAGGATAAGTACAAGAAAGAAACTGCCAACTGAGAAATTCAGAATAGACAAACTAAAATATAAAGAAACAAAAGCTAAGTACCAGAATTATATTAAGGAACTCACATCTCTTTCAAAATCTAATGATGTGGAGGAAATATGGAGCAGTTTCAAACACATAATAACAGAGGCTACAAATCGCGCATGCGGAACAACCGGACAGGCAAACAACAGAAAGCAAACACGATGGTGGACTATAGAAATACGAGGTAATAAAGAAGAAAAAGCAAAAGTGGATAAAGTACATCAACTCCCAGAAAGAAGAAGACTACGAAGCGTATAAAATACAGAGAAAAGTAACGAAACAAATAATCAAAGAATCAAGGGAAAGGACATGGGAAGAATTTGAGAAAACACTACAATACAGTTGTAACGAAAATAAAAAGTTGTTTTATAGAACACTAAAGAAAAGTAAGAACGAGAAAGTACAAATAACACTAAGACAACTAAAGGATAAACAGGGAACAATAATAAAACAAGATCATGATATAATGAAAAGATGGAAAGAGCACTTCGAAGAGCTTTTGCAGGAGAAAACGATGATAAGCACAAACGAAGGAATTGAGAACGCACATGTAGAAAATATTCTGAACGAAGAACCAGACAATATAACAGAAGCAGAAATAAAAGAAGCACTTATAAAATTAAAAAATGGTAAAGCAGCAGGCCATGATAACATAAAAGCTGAACAACTCAAAACTATGGGCGAGGAAGGGGTAAATTTGTTAAAACAGCTTCTAAACACTATATGGAAAAGTGGAAAAATTCCAAATGACTGGGAGAAAGCAGTAATATTCCCAGTATACAAGAAAGGAGACAACAAAAACTGCAATAATTACAGGGGAATATCACTAATATGCACAACTGCTAAAATTTCTGAGGTTGTACTAGAAAGTAAACTAAGACAACAAATAGAAAGAACGATGGAAAATGCACAAAGTGGCTTCAGGAAGGGCCACTCAACGCAGGACCATATATTTACACTAAGTAAACTGATGGAGAAAACAATGGACCATGACAGTAAATTATTCATAGCATTTATAGACCTGGAAAAATCGTTCGACAGAGTACCGACAAAAACGATGTGGAATATATTACAAAAGAGGCAAATAAGCAAACAACTACAAAGAGAAATACAAGGTATATATAGAAAGACATACAATTACATAAAAGGACAGGAAATCATATATTACAGGAATTTACAACCAAACAAGGACTATGACAAGGTGGAGCATTAAGCCCTCTACTGTTTATAATATTCCTAGATAATATATTAAAACATATAAAAGAGAAAACAAGGAAAATGAACATAGGATATTATAAACTACGACGCACAATGATAGCTGAGTGTGCTTTTGCTGATGATATTGTAATACTAGCCAAATCCGAAGAAAACCTGCAAGAGAACATTAATATATGGAACGAAGAACTAAATAAACACAACATGACAATAAGCACAAATAAAACAAAAAATATGGTGATCGCCAAACAGGAAGTGGAAACAAATATCCAAATAGCGGGAAAAAGTATCGAGCAGGTGGAAAATTTGAAATACCTGGGTATAAATATAAATAACAGGGGAAGTCTGGAACCAGAAACAAACAACAGAATACGGGCAGCAAACAAAAGCTACCATATGTTAAAATAATACTTAATAATAAGCAGGTATCAAAGCAAACAAAATTCATAATATTCGAAACAATATATAGACCAACACTGATATACGGAAGCGAAACATGGACATTGGACAAGAGACTTAAAAGCAAAATACAAGCAGCAGAAAGTATTTAAGGAGAATAGAAGATAACACAAGAATTGACAGAATACGAAATGAGCAAATTCGAACAACTCTACATATAGAAAGTATACAGACAACTATAGAAAGGTAGTATGGACAAATAATTCGCATGCCAGAAGGGAGACAGGCACAAAGTGTATGAAACACAAGAATACAAGGACACTCCTGGCTATACCCACACATGCCAGTACTCATTGGTCGCCTCTTACGACCTGCTGAGTGGGCAGCGGGTGAATTCTAGCCCCCACCCGCAGGGGGTGTTGTGACAATGAAACAAAGAAATCATTATTATTATTAATTAGGTCCCAATGCGGGAAACTTCAAGACATAACTTTTTGCTTAAAAAATCGTAATAAATTGAATCATGAAATTACAACTATATAATAATATAATTATATTTGTAAAACATATATAACATATATATTCCATAGAGGGCACTACCCGGTGATCCTGATTGCATGAGCATGTTGACGGTTATTACCATATGGGTGTGCATTGCTAATTGATGTGGTGTCGCCAGAACTTTCCTCCTAGGGGGTTAGTTGTATAATAATTATATTTTAAACATATTTAGCTTGAAGTTATATTTGTATGTTTTGTTCAATTAAGAACGTCTCTATAAGGGAAAATTCAAGACAATTCCGTTCAATTTTAAGTAGCAGGAGAGTCGGAAATCTCGGAGAAATCTAATACATGAAGTAGAAGAAATGGTATACTGTACATATCATCTACTGATACAAAATTATTCGTGAATCAATAATAGGAGTTACGTGGTTAAAATAGGTTTTTAGGCGAGAACCAGAGCTTAACTGCATACAGGCAGTTTTGAGGATTATGGTTGAACTGGTTGATCCTGAAGATATTGATATAAAACCACAATCATAAAAAATTATCCAGTTCAAACAATTCGCAGTCACAGGAGAGGCAGAAAGTGGAGGAAGATTAATAAAATCTAATACGCGAAGATGAAGAAGAAAAAAAACGGATATTTTTATTAATTTGGCATGACATGTCTAATACTCATAGTTAATTTATCTAGATTTGTAAAAAATATAATTCCCCGTATTCATTAACGTTCCATAATTTTATCAATAAGGCACCTTACACGATTAATAATACTGTTAATATTTGCTTGAATACTTCTTCAATATTTATGAAGTAATCAATTATCCAGATAAACATCAGTATTCTCTTCATTCCATCATTACTATACCTTACATGATCAGTCATTCTGTCATTATTTTAGAATAATGAAAATTTTAAACATGTTTATGTACACCGTACTGTCATTATGCTTAAATATTGGCAGTATTATTCACCGGGCAAGGCCCAATTCACACATAGGAGGCGAAGAGGCGAAGGCGTGGCAAGAGGCACGACGCTTTCACGCCCCCTCTATATAAACACATGGGTGCAATGCCCACTTAGGCAACGAGGCACGGGCATTTGCCTGAGACACGGTGGCTGCGAGGCGAGAGGCACGGTGGCTGCGAGGCGAGAGGCACAACTCTTCCACGCCGCCTCTATGTGAACATAAGATGCAATGTCTACCCTTTCACTGCATATGGACATCACAATCGCCTGTGCTACGTCGCGCCTGCACCTCGCCTACACCGCGCCTCAACCCGACGCCGCTTATGTGTGAATTGGGCCTAAGGTGCCTTTATAGCTATTGAACGCATCAGTATTCGTTGTTATAGCAACAATAAATACATTATCTAGGGAATGTAGTTGCATTAGATTCACTCTATTGGAAGCACTGAAAAATTAAATAAAGCTCCAATCATAATCGCCATTCAAGGTATCTTTCATTTGATTCTCTCACTATAATGTTTTCAATGTATCCATTTAATAGGTTATGGGAGCTATAAAGTTGGTGACTACGGGCGTGTCAATCAATTAAGCTTGATAAATATTGCGCAATTTTTACAAGTAGTTTATTTATACAAACTCTACTTAAAACTAGTTGGTAACCTTGACATAATTACCTGGAATTAATGCGATAATAGATTAATTGATAAAATTGCCAATACTTGAAAATAAAGTCAATATTATTGATCCTGTAAACCGTAACGCTATTGCTGCGTTTCAATTTGGTAACCTGGTATATGTATATATGTAGTATTATTTAATATTAATTTATTTGTCATGTGCTGTTCTCAATAGTTGTGAGTTTTATATTGTTTACTTTAAACATATTCTCCAGTTCATTCCACGAGAACTTCTCTCCTCCAACTACTTGTCTCGCGCTCCCGAGGAGTTGCAGAGCGATGGCAGGCAGAGGGCCACTGCCATCGTTCTGCAACTCTTCTCCCATTCTGCCAGGTCTATTTTTATTTTTGCCTTCCCTTTAGCAACTCGCACAGCTCCTTCTCCGATCCACACTCCTTAAGCTTATTTCCCATCTTCTGGATCTCTTATAGCACACAATTGCATGCTCCATATTCGCCCGGTTGAGCCTCTCCCACAACCCCTTCTAATTTCTTCAATCCGCCATACCACCTTCTTCTTTCTGCACTCTTTACCAAAAAAATTCTGCCTCCGGTTATCATCCTTCTTCCTCACCAGTGCTGCCCTCATCGCTCTCTATAAATACTGGACTGAGTCTGGCTCACTTCACGAACTTTTCTTTCTTCTTTCTGCACTCTTTAACCAAATAAACTCTAGATTTGCTTCTTTCTTGTTATAGCAAACAGATTTATTTGGACCAAGGCCATTCAAATATCAATATGTGAGCTTCTGGGAGCTGCTACGATAATTTATATAGCTTGTATGGTTCCATTTTTGACGGCAGTGACATTTCCATGCAGCATCATTGTGGCAGTACAAGTATGTAGCATTTCACATATTTAATACACATCTAAAAATTGTAATCAACATTAACGTGAATAATTTAATAACTCTGACAATTGTAAATAAGAAATAAAGTTAAAAAATAAAGTTAAAGCCTGTAACAGAATTTGATTAAAAAAAAGCCTTGCAATAGTTTAATGCTGATGGTAAATACTTTATTTTTTACACTTGCCGCCGAAAAATTGTGAAAAAAAGAAATAATTTGATTTATTTAAAGTCTGCCTGTAATATAATTTTATTAAAAAATCCTTGCAATAGTCTAATACTGATGTTAAATACTTAATTTTTTACACTTACTTACTAAATCTTGAAAAATTATTCATATTAGTTTTATATTTTCCGGGAAAACAGATGAGATTGTGGAAACATCCAAATTGCTATTTGTTGGTCTTAAAATCCTTTATTACTTTACAATTTGAATCATTCTTCTAGTTTCAAAATTACCGCCGAAAATTTGTGAAAACATTCGAAAATCATATTTGAACCATTTTCAGGCAAACGGTAAGAAATAGCGGAACACATTTTGTCAGGATTGATTTTTTCTATAACTTTGAAATTTGAATCATACATTGCATGCAATGGAAGCATTCACATGCAGATACCTTAGCGTCAGTATGCAATATACCGGTATCGAGTTTGGGGTCTTACGGGACGCGTATTATCATTTAAAGTAAACGTGGTGCGAACAATTTGCAAACGCTGCTCTTGTGTAAGTCTATTCATTATGAAATGGCAAACCAAACTGACCAAAAATCAACTGTCAGCTATCAAATCGAGTGTCCCTGAATAAAGTGTTGCATTTTTTTTAGTTTTATACCTCTAAGGGCCAGTTCTACAATTTACATTTAACTGAAGAATAAGGATATTCATGGAATAAGTTTAAGATATTGGCATCAATATCTCACACTTAATCCACGAATAACGTTATTCTCGAGTGAAATGCCAATTGTGGAACCTGCCCTAAATGAAACACCTTTTACTTAATTCCAATATAATATATTACTCAAGCCACCGAGTGGATGGAGGCGTCGTCCGTCTCGTACTGGGCATTGGGGAGTTCGAACCTCATCGGGGCGAATTTTCGCGAATCACCAGTTTTCAAAGAATTTCTGTGATGTTAAGGTAAATACCGGGTGATTAAATTCCTCTGGACTTCTCCCTTGAGCAGCGGAAAAGTGTTACGAATTTAATTTTGCTCAGTATCTTTTTTAAATCTGCTGTATTATATTCGTTGAATATGCAATGTGGAGAATGTTTAAAGTAGTGATGGGGAGAATCCAGAATTTTGAGAATCGAGAACTTGGTTTTCGAGAACATTCAGGAATCGATTACTGAAAAAAGAGAATCGAAAACCGTTTTATGAGGTGTCGGGTATAGATAACCCAGATCCGAGAACCAAGAACCAAGAACCGAGACCCGAGACCCGCACACCGAGACCATTATTAGTATTTATTTTTGCCCAAGTACTTCAAACACACGTGGATAAGATAGGTGTATGTAGGTAAGATAGGTGTATGTAGGTAAGATAGGTGTATGTAGGTAAAATAGGTGTATGTAGATAAGATAGGTGTATGTAGGTAAGATAGGTGTATATAGGTAAACTAGGTGTATGTAGGTAAGATAGGTCTATGTAGGTAAGATAGGTGTATGTAAGTAAAATAGGTGTATGTAGGTAAGATAGGTGTATGTAGGTAAAATAGGTGTATGTAGGTAAGATAGGTGTATGTAGGTAAAATAGGTGTATGTAGGTAAAATAGGTGTATGTAGGTAAGATAGGTGTATGTAGGTAAGATAGGTATATGTAGGTAAGATAGGTGTAATAAATATGAATTGATTTTGAAAAGTTCTCGATTCTCATAATTATATACCCATAACTACTTCGTTCTCGGTTCTCTGTTAATTAATGTTCTCGATTTTGTATTCTGGGTTCTCACTCAAGTTCTCGAGAACTTTTAAGAATCGAGAATATCGACTTAATAAGAATCGAAAACAGCTGTCTTCGGTTCTCGAAATCCCCCCACCACTAGTATAAAATAACATGGGTGGAACACGTATCTAACGAAGAAGTGCTAAGAAGAGCGATAGTACATCGAGAACTATTGTTGTTGTACAAAGCGCGGGAAAATAGCTTATTTTAATACGACATAGATACCGAATTCTACAACTAATTATGAAGGGTCAGATGAGGGAAGAAGAGGTATAGGAAGAAAACAGGCTCCTTAGTTAAACAACATACGAGACTGGACAAGTATACAAAGCGCTGAAAAACTGTTTTGTTGCGGAAAGCGACCTCAACGTCGGGGAGTCCTGATACTACACATAGAAAAACAAGAAGAACATAAAACATATTATATAATCGATACTATGTTCCTGACAACTATAGATAAATATTAAATAATAAATAAAGTGCTTCCAATCAATGATGACAAATGCCATATTGCAATCATATTTAAACCGTAATTCCTAATAAAAAATACAAAAATGGGAAAATTATCAGCACATAGATAGTAAAATATTGATAATTTTACTATTATTAAAAGAACGCACCTATATATAAACATGCATTCAACCATAATCCGTGTTGCAATTCGTGATCGATATGAGTAACGCTCAGCAATGGACTCCTAGCCAATTATTGGCGCAAGGTAATAATATATAATATAATATATAATGATTGTACAGTACTGCTGTCTTCGGAAAGTAAGTATCTGATACCACACGACTTTCCGAATAAATGATTTAATTAGTATTAAATTAGAATTTAATTCTGAAAAACTATTTATATTCTGTAAAAGTTCTGCGTAATTAATCTATAAACTGTTCACCGTATTCAATTTTATATAATAAAATATATTTCAGTATATATACAGCTATAAAATGTTCACCTTATTAAATTTTATATAATACCAAATATTGCAATAAATGTTCATGAACAGCTACCGGGCGTCTCTTTTATTTAAATTTTATGCAGAAATGATTATAAAAGTTGTTTAGACTCAAATAATAAACTGATTGTGAATCTATAAAATCTTTGTAGAATTGGACCGTTACAAATATATACGCAATTGTTTCAGAAAACTACATTAGGTTTTCTGAAACAATTGCGTATATATTTGTAACGGACTAATTCTACAAAGATTTTATAGATTCACAATCAGTTTATTATTTGAGTCTAAACAACGTTTATAATAATTAATAATAATCTGCGTAAAAATTAAATAAAAGAGACGCCCGGTAGCTGTTCATGAACATTTATTGCAATATTTGGTATTATATAAAATGATTGATTGATGTTAAATATCATAACAATTTCCTTGCATATCTAGATTTGCATTTCTATGTTTATAGGAAAGTCATTAAATTGGACTAAAGCCCTTCAAATATCATTTTGCGAGCTTCTGGGATCTGTTGTGATGATTTATATTGGTTGCATGGTATCGATAAGTGGCTCATTTACATATGGCGTCATTTTGGCAATACAAGTATGTAGAATTTTACATCATCTATTAATATTCGTACTGATTAGATAATAAATATTAACGTGCTTTCAATGTAACATGTATGCTAAAATCAATGAGAACTGTAGTCAAGAATAATTAAATAATAAGCTGCTTGATATAATATTTGGTAATTAATGATATTTATTTTTAAACTGATTTCTTTTTCTAGAGGAATATATATATATATATATATATATATATATATATATATATATATATATATATAATACAATACTATACAATACAATAAATTTTATATCTACAATGTGCTTCTTGACACAACTATTTATGTTATAACAGTAATATAAAATGAATATTTAGAAATATATTAGTTTCTGCAGTGACAAATGCCATCCTTGCAACGCCCGCCTTTGAATCCTTGTCTCATACAATTTGCAGCACAAGCGGCATGATTCAGGGAACCAAATGGTGTTGAGATGCTTAACAAATCACATGTCGCTCTTGTTTGTCTGGCCAACACGTAACCTGCTAAATAAATATGCTATATATATATATATATATATATATATATATATATATATACTAAAAAATACTATATTGAAATAATGTGTCTATACAGTCAACTAGAGTTTTAAAATTTGAATTAATACTTTATAGAGCCCAGCTCAGTAGCCTCAGTAGCCTAGTGGTCCGTCTCGTACTGAGCATTGGGGAACGTAACAAAGTGGTGCTTGTTACGTTCCCCAATGCCCCAATGCGGGCGGCTTTTCGCAAATCACCTCTCACAGTTTTCAGATGTTTTATGTGAAGTTAAAGTAAACACTGAGTGATTAAACTTCTTTGAGCTTCTCCCTTTACCGGAAATGCCTTTCGGTTGATAGCCCCATATAGATAGAAGTATTTTTTTAATATCCACCACCTAGCGCACGTCCCTCATAGAGTAATACCCCTCCCAAAACTACTTGGTTCCCGTGCCCCACTCTGTATAATAATTCTCATATTTAATTTGAAAGTACTTTAGTCGCTCTCCAAAAATATGAATAAGCCCATAAATAGCGACTGTGTAGCGCAATAAGGGCCAATCTGAATTGTTAACAAAAGGACTAAACTGATTTCATGCACATAATACTAATAACTAACTTTTTACTATTGTGAAATGAGATTTGAGAGAGCAGATTGGCCGCAGATTGGCCCTTGTAGATTAGCCCTTCTAGTTTTGTTTATTAAATCCTTTAAATCAGTTTAAACATTTTATTAAAAAAGCAGATAAGCTCTTATTGCGCTAGACAGTCGATATGTTAAGTTGTACTTACAAGTCTATATTTATAACTATCAATCGAGGGTCTTTTCCGCGGGTAAAGGGAGAAGATCAGAGGATTTTAGTCACCCGTTATTTACCTTAACTTAACTTAATTTAACATCTGAAAAACTTTGAAAAGTGAAATTTCGCCCACATAGGATTTGAACTCTCGTTTCTTAATGCTTAGTACGGGACGAATCGCGCTTCTAACCATTAGGCCACTGAGCTAGGACTTCGAATTTAATTTATAATAATACAATTGAAATATACGAACTTTTTTAAGTAAATAGAAATATCTAGAAGTTGTTTCTTACTTTCGCTCTCTTCTGCAGCAGAAGCAGCCGTGACAAAAGTTGCCATAATGGCAATGGCGTATATGAAGACAATATATTTCATTTTGCCTTATTACTTTGCTGCACTGTGTTACAAATATAATCATAAATTCTATGTACACCTATATTTATATGGTCCTCAATGCATAGTGGGATTAATAATGTTATATTTCCAAGAAAATAACTCATCGCAAACACGGTCTTTCCCCGAGTATGGTTATATCGTGCAAATAAAACACAATAGGTAGTAAACGTAAAATAAAATTGTAATAATATTATTAAATGCGACTATTTTTGTAATGCGGTGATTATTTATGGGCTAGACTTAACTAGAGGATTAAATGGTAATTTGCTAAACTTCCGGTAGAAGGTATATGATTAAATAAATAAAATTTGCTAAATATGACTCTAAAGCCCAATATGTATGTAATTTTATTAAATAATAATAATTTGGATTATTCTAAACGCAAAAAGGATTAAAGGAACGTTATAACATACAGAGACACGAGAAAAATAGTAAAAGACGAGGTTAGAATAGCAAAAACCAGAAAATGGGAAAAGTTCGGGGAGACAATGGAATAAAAAACGGAAAGGAAAACCATAAGCTACTTTATAAAACCTTAAAATATTGCTGGAAGGAAAAAGGACAAAAAATGAGATACATACAAGATAAACAAGGAAGAATGCTGAAGGAAAACGAAGAAATATTAGAAAGATGGAAAGAACATTTTGAAGAATTACTAACCTCGAATAACGATGAAGAAAAAAAGACAGGAATTAGAGACAAGAACAATACAGAAGCAGATACAGAGAGTATCAACGAAGAACTACTAGAAATAATAAGGGAATTAAAAATAGGAAAAGCACCAGCACAAGACCAGATTACAGCGGAAATGATCTAGCACCTGGGCCCGGTAGGTAAAGAAAATCTACGGAAACTACTGAACAACATATGGAACACAAATATCATACCAAAAGACTGGCAAACAGCACTAATCGTACCGATACACAAGAAAGGGGATAAGACGAAATGCTCAAATTATAGAGGCATAACACTAATAAGTATAGGGATGAAAATATTAGAAAAAACAATAAACAAGAGAATAATAGCAAGAATAGAACAGACACTAGCAGAATCGCAATGCGGTTTTAGGAAAGGAAGATCCACACAGGACAACATATTCACAATCAAACAAATCAATTGAAAATTTAATTCAAAAATATTTTGAATTAAATTTTCAAGTACATTTAACAAATTGTCCTCATGTGGTGGACAGTGGACACAAAGTTTTAGTATTATAATTACTTTATATTATCATATTAATGAAAGTGAGATAATTACATAAGATGATAAGAGCCAATGTTTATTTATAAAATGCAGTTTATTTAATAAGTGATTGACCTTAACCTTCTCCATCTGTGGAATCGGGGAAGAACACAACTGGATATTATCCGCGGGGAATTTCTATTTACTCCACATTTATATTGCTCATTGTCTATCTTTGCTATATATACGGCAAGTAAGCGGTATGTAATTCATAAGTTGGGTCATACAATCGCAACTACAACATCAAAATCGTCGAATTAAATTGTAATTCTTCAAATCAAAAATGAAATACAGCATCGTTGTTTGTGCCTTTTTGGTTATTGTTGCTAGCATTGTGGATGCAGGAACAGTTCCGCAAGAAAAAGAAGGTAAGTTTTTTATGCCATATTATATATATAATTCATAAAAATTAAATAATTTGGCTATCGACCCATACATGGGTCTTTTCACCTTGTGTATACATTGTATTATGTGTAAGGTATGTACAATACAATATATACAATAATAACTATGCCATATTAATATTAATATAATTGCAAATTAATGAATCACACAACTTAAGTAAGAAATAATAACAAAGTATTATTAATAACAAAATTTTGACAGTTTTTCAATAACGTGTGATTGTAAAAGGTATTCATTCTAACACATTGCATATTTCAAAAATAAATTTGTATACTCGTTCTATATGAAGAGTACAAGGCAGAAAGGGGGAATATCAGAAAACTCTAAGAAACTCTAGAAAACCAAATTTCATGCTTATATTTATTCAACAGTTTTATAAAAACAGAATTTTTCTATTTTTACCAAGCAATAAATAACTAAAGTGTATTTTATTATAATTTTATCATATGTTTGTATTTTGTAGGTGGTGTTCTAGTTCGTCATGCGAGGGCAACTTGTGATTTGCTCAGTATTGATACACCCATCGGTTCTTTGAATCACGCCGCTTGTGCTGCAAATTGTATCAGACTGAAATACAAGGGCGGTCGCTGCATAGATGGAATTTGCAATTGTAGAAACTAACTTTGTAATATGATATGTGGTTTGTTTATATATAACTATTAAATAATAAAGTTTCTAAACATATTATGCATTAAATTTATTTATATTACAAATCTTAAGGGGGAACTAAACACATTGATTTTCAGCGGTTTCGTAATGTTTTTCTTTTATCCATAAAGCCCGTATGACATAATCTAGTTTCTTATAACGTTTTCTATATAAGAATTGGCCGTTATTTTTATATTGTCACGATTTAAAATCGTACACAACGCGCATAAACGATCTAAGAAAATGATGTTTCTTCGTGTTTCTACATCGTTTTCTACATGTGTGTATAAAGCCCGTATGACATTATCTAGTTTCCTAGAATTAATATATTAAACTGTATAACTATTTCTAAATGGAAAATAAACATTGTGTATTACAGAGTTGTTATTGTTGAGTGAATTTATTAATATTCCGCCGCTATATCATTTTCTACATGTGTGTATGACACTATGTAATTTGTGTCTGCATCGAAAACGATATAAGATACTAGATAATGTCATACGCGCAAGTCCAATCTGAATGCAATTTTATGTGTGTACAAAGATGATTTAGGACTATCAACATGTGTATATATTAAGTTATGATTTTGCTTTATACAACAACAATTAATTATAAAAATTGGTATAAAATTACCTCATGTTGAAACTCTGATTTTAGTCTATTTGTGTATTTAATTGGTATTAAAATTAGACATGCATATTCTCTTTTCTATTCTCAGACTGACTGTGAAAACAGATTGCAACAATATAGCATGATTACTTAGAATATTTGTAATTAGAGCTCTGCAAACGCGCTGTACGTGAATGGTCATAGTACGAGAATATCACATGAATAATTTACTGTGTTTGGGCCAGAGGGCTAAGTCAGGAAATATAATGTTTACAAGCCGTTTGTACCAATGGAAAGAGCAGATTTTTTGGTTAAAAAGACATAAAAACCTTATTTTCGTAAAAATGATGATTTAAGCCCTTTTGCCCAAACACTAGTGAATTGTAACTAAAAATGTGTTGAAGTTTCTTAACAAATATAGTATAATGTATTTCATGCACCCAGCTCTGCTACCAAGTGGTTAGAGGCTTCCTCCCTCTAGTACTGAGCATTGGGGAGTTCGAACCCCGCCAGGGCGAATTTTCGCTAATCACCTTTCACAGTTTTTCAGAGGTTTTCTATGAAGTTAAGGTAAATACCGGGTGATTAAACTCTTCTGAGCTCCGCCCTTAACCAGAAAAGCCTCATGGCTGATAGCCTTCTAAAGATATAAGTATGTTTTTGTATTTCATGCTTTAGACGAGCATACTTTAGGAAATATTGATGAAAATATTATGAATACAAAATAGCTGATAGCCTTCTAAAGATATAAGTATGTTTTTGTATTTCATGCTTTAGACGAGCATACTTTAGGAAATGTTGATGAAAATATTATGAATACAAAATACATTGGTTTGTTGATCTTGTGATTTATGATTCTTATCTCACTTCTATATGTGATACAATTATACTATTATGATACCAAATTATCACACCAAGATTCTATTTCTAAACATATAAATTATCCGGAGGAGACAGTTTGGTTTTATGATCGATTATGATAGATTAATTGAAGAGTACAAGGCTAGAAAACCAAATTTCATGCTTAGAGCACATTTATATACACAAACCCCTATATATATATATATATATATATATATATATATATATATATATATATATATATGTATATATATATATATATATATATATATATATATATATATATATATACATATACATATACATTTCAGCTTCTTTCTGAATAATAGTAATACCTCTAAAAGAATGTTAATCTAAACATATAAATTATCCTTAGAAGACAGTTCAGTAATGTTCGATTAGTCGAGTCATAATTATTAATAGTTAGACAGATTTGAGTCAGATGCGATCATCCGTAATTTATATTAAACTGGGGCTTTTCGTCTGACTCAGTATAATATTAATTACTAATAATAATGATCTAACAATAAAATTATCTAGGAAGAAATTGTTGGGAAATGGAAATGGAAATTTGTATATCTAACTAGAATATATTGTAATATCTCTAAAAGAAAATTATAACTAGGAGTGTAAAAAGGATTACTGTTTATTAAAAATTAAAATAACATAGTTACAATATTATCTTAAGATTTCATTACAATTACTTTAAAATATTACATCTACTACGTGTACGCTGCTAAAATCTGCAGTGGCAAAAGCCGTCCTTACAGAGTCCTTCCTTGATTCTTTTGTATCCCTGTCGCATACACATTAGAGCACAAGCAGCATGGTTTAGTGCCATAATTCTTGTTTCAACCAGCAGCAAATCGCATGTAATCCGATTTGAGTAAATAACGACTTCCGACACTATAAAATAATATAATAAATATAATAAAAATATAATTTAAAGAACTATAGATCTAAGAATACTAAGGATAGAAAATATGTCAGCAGTTTTTTAAACTATGTCAAATGCGGATTTATCTTTACTCTGTCAGTTCTTGTTATGGTTTCAGGTGAACATTTTGAAAAGTGAATTGGGATAGTTTTTCTGTTGCAAAATAATATAGATATAAAAACTATTGGGAAATTTGGTTTTTAGCATTACAAAAGAACAAATATGAGTTTCTGTATGAAGTTACAAATCTAGAGTTCAAATACTCTTATTTTAGATGTAAATAGTGATGAAACTATCGTATTGATGATATTATCAACAATTAGTATTTGTATTGCACCTGAACATATTTGATAGAATGTAAAGGGTGTTTCATTTCGAGGTAAGAACTTTGAATTTAAATAAAACACGAAAAAATAATTTTAATGGCCACAAATATGACTTTTTTTGAAAGATAATTTTATGGCATTAATGTTTAAATATGATTTCAGACATGTGGCCGCCGCGGCTGGCGTGCAGATGGCGTAATCTGATTTCGAGTTATAGAACTTTGAATTTAAATAAAACACGAAAAAATAATTTTAATGGCTACAAATATGACTTTTGTTGAAAGATAATTTTATGGCAGATATATAGATATAAAACTATTTGGAAACTTTTTGTGTTTTTAGCATTGCCAAAGTACAAATATGAGTTTCTGTATGAAGGTACACATCTAGAGTTCAAATACTCTTATTTTAGATGTAAATAGTGATGAAATTATCGTATTGATGATATTATCAACAATTAGTATTTGTATTACACCTGAACATATTTGATAGACTATAAAGGGTGTTTCATTTCGAGGGATAGAACTTTGAATTTAAATAAAACTCAGAAACATAATTTTAATGGCTACAAATATGACTTTTGTTGAAAGATAATTTTATGGCATTAATTTTTAAATATGATTTCAGACATGTGGCCGCCGCGGCTGGCGTGCAGATGGCGAAATCTAATTTCGAGGTATAGAACTTTGAATTTAAATAAAACACAGAAACATAATTTTAATGGCCAAGAATGTGACTTTTTTTTGAAAGATAATGTTCTGCAATTAATGTTTAAATATGATTTCAGACATGTGGCCACCGCACTTGGCGCATATATTTCGTAATCTGGATTAATCAGATTACGCCAGCCGCGGCGGCCACATATCCGAAATCATATTTAAACATTAATGCCATCAAATTATCTTTCGAAAAAAGTCATATTTGTGGCCATTAAAATTATGTTTCTGAGTTTTATTTAAATTAATTCAAAGTTCTATCCCTCGAAATGAAACACCCTTTATATTCTATCAAATATGTTCAGGTGTAATACAAATACTAATTGTTGATAATATCATCAATACGATAATTTCATCACTATTTACATCTAAAATAAGAGTATTTGAACTCTAGATTTGTACCTTCATACAGAAACTCATATTTGTACTTTGGCAATGCTAAAAACACAAAAAGTTTCCAAATAGTTTTATATCTATACTTTTTTGCAACAAAAAAAATATCCCAATTCACTTTTCAAATTGTTCACCTGAAACCATAACAAGAACTGACCGAGTAAAGAAAAATCCGCATTTGACATAGTTTAAAAAGCTGATGACGTATTTTCTATTCTTAGTATTCTTAGAAGCAATAAAGATATCAAAAAGAGAATTTTTGTTGCATCTTAGTGTTTTATAAAGCTCGTTCCATTTAAAATTCCGTGCACTCTTAGTACATTTTGAATTAATATTAATAGCATCATTAACTTACCATATCTATTTTCAACATCACTAGAAAGTGCAAAATTAATTGCGTATAGTAAAACCATACTAATAATTACAACCGTTCTCATTTTAACACCTTCACGCTAATGCTTAACTTTTAAAAGTGATAGAGGCGCGTAATTCGGCATAGACTAGATTTTTTTTGGCGTGTCACTAAATTGATATGATATCATTTCCATACCTATCACGCCCTGATTCAGCATGCTCATTATGATAATTATGGAATGTTCTACCGCATTCTATAATTATGATAATTGCGGATAAAAAATATATTAAACCACGATAGCTCCAATATAAATTATTTTGTATATAAATATATAATTTACAACAAATTTCAAAATAAAAATATATTTATTGAATCTAATGAACAATACAAAATTGCAAGAGATTTATTTCCTGATCACCATACAAAATTTTTGAAAATGTTGGCATAATTGAGAGTAAGAGAACTTCAAAGAACATGGATGGATAGTGATATAACTCTAAACACTAAAAAACAAATAATAAAAACACTGGCATTTCCAGTACTACTATATGCTTCCGAATCGTGGACAATTAAAAAACAGGATAGACGAAAAATTTATGCATGTGAGATGTGGAGCTGGAGGCGAATACTACGTGTTACATGGACAGCTCACAGAACTAACGTATCTATTAATAAAGAAATAAAGGAACCCCAACGACTGTCACAGATTGTCTTTACTAGAATCCTAAAATTCTTCGGCCACATCAATAGAAGAGATGATAACAACCTAGAAAAACTGGTGACACAAGGGAAAATGGAAGGAAAAAGACCAAGAGGAAGATCGCCGATGAGGTGGACCGAAACTATCAAGGCAAAAACCAACAGCACGATAACACAAGCAACAAAGGAATCCAGAAACAGGGAAAGATGGCGGGATATTGTATGAAGAGCGCCAGCAAAAGAGTAAACCATAATCACGACCTCGCTGAAAAGAGAGAAAACGAAGAAGAAAATGAAGATATATATAAATATATATATACATACTTTATTATCTTAGAATACAAATACATATATAAAAAAAATAATTTGGCATTTGTCCTTTTATGTCGGTGGCCATTTCTATGGATGGTTGTTGTGGTACCTAGTTTTGAGGCTTCTTAGATGCCTCGGTCATAGTTATTCATTGCTTCATTTTTGTTGTTTTGTATGCAATATACATTTTACATAATTAATTTCTGCAGTGACAAACTGCTTTTTTGCATCTTCCTCCTTTGTACTTCAATCGAATGCAATTTAGAGCACATGCGGCATGCTTTAATGAACCGAATTTGGTTTCAATACTGAGTAAATCGCACGTAGCTCTTGCATGACGAATTAATACAGCACCTACAATAAATAAATAAATAGATATAATATATATATATATATATATATATATATATATATATATATATATATATATATATATATATATATATATATGTATGAGTATGAACAGGTTGTGGAAAAATTGTGTATAATGGTAATTTTAAAGGATTAGGAATGTGAAACTACCTCTACCAAGTTTAGACAAGCAATTATATAATCTGACTAAATTTCCATAGTTTGATGCTACCATTATTGTATAAAAGATTGAGTATGAATAGTATTGAAACTTTTAATCTGTGTATATATAATAATAATTTCTCAAAAATGTCACTCTCCGGTGGGACTTGAACCCACGTCTCCGGCTATCACGGCCGTCGCGCTACCATCTGCACCACGGAGGGAGTGCTTAACGCGTGAGATGTTCATTATGTCCAATTATTCACACAAATTGACGCTTGAACTGCGTTGGGAGTTTTCATAATTTTTTAAATTTGAAATCTATTTTTTTTTAAAACGATATTCTATATGGTGAATTTAAAATTGTCTAAATGATATCAAAAAGATATTAAAAAGATATCAAAAAGATACCAAAAAGATATCAAAAAGATATCAAAAAGATATCAAAAAGATATCAAAAAGATATCAAAAAGATATCAAAAAGATATGAAAAAGATATGAAAAAGATATCAAAAAGATATCAAAAAGATATCAAAAAGATATCAAAAAGATATCAAAAAGATATCAAAAATATATCAAAAAGATATCAAAAAGATATCAAAAAGATATCAAATAGATATCAAAAAGATATCAAAAATATATCAAAAAAATATCAAAAAGATATCAAAAAGATATCAAAAAGATATCAAAAAGATATCAAAAAGATATCAAATATGGAATATTTGATTTAAAATCAAAATTATGTCTCTTACCATCAACTTCGTGTGGCACTGTTCCTGCATCCACAATATTAGCCACCAACACCAGGAAGGTGCATACAAATATTGTATATTTCATATTTGATTTATAGTATAGTCAGGAGATGAACTGAACTGATAAATTTATTTTACTGATTACAGTATATATAGTAGTGCAAGACAATAATTAATTAAATAATCATTTATTATTATGGAGAAAATAAATTCCCCGTTTTTAGTGCAGTTATTCCCCGATTCCAATGCAGATTGTTGAGGTCAATCGCTTATAAATGATAGTATGATTTGTTTTTGTACCGAAAAATATACAGTAATTTCATTTTAATACTTATTTTGGTGACAGAAAGTAATTATTATGGTCGATAGTCAGTTAGGGAGAATTTCTTGAACAATACAACTAAAAATGTTTACTTTAAACGTATAGGTGTGAAATTAAATAATTCTCATAATTCCGGGCGGCCCGTGAGTTGCCGCGACGTGGGCTTTCTCGGTGCATTGTTACTAAACGGAGTGTTAAAAAAAATAAAAAATCTACAATTGATTACTTATGTCTTGATGTCTTGGTAAAATAAAAGTTAAGTTAATTTTGTCAGATGTTATTGAATAATATTAGCAACAAAACAAATTGCAATTTTATTAAGGTAGCCCCCACGATTTTTTTTTGAAACTTTCAAAATATTGTTTAGAATTTAACAACAATCATCAGATATATTTTCGAATAGGGTGCTGGGCCTTAGATTTGTTTTTAAATATTTTTGAACATAAACATGCATGTAAGTGTAAACAAATTTTTATTAAGGCAGTTTATTAAGGCATTTTTTTTTAACTTTCAAAATATTGTTTAGAATTTAACAACAATCATCAGACATATTTTTGAATAGGGCCTTAGTTTTTTTAAACATATTTTTGAAAATAAAGATGTTAGTAAAATATTCGTAAAATCATTTTTTATTTATAACAAATGTATGTGTCCATAAATCAATGTTTTTATTTAACAATTGTGTTTATAAGACATCACTTTAGTGGTATCAAAAAAAGAACAGTGAAAAAAGTTGACAGCAAGTATTTTTTATATGCCTGTGATTGAATAATATTTGCAACAAAACAAATTGCAATTTTTATTAGGCAGCAGCCACGATTTTTTTAAACTTTCAAAATATTGTTTAGAATTTAACAACAATCATCAGACATATTTTTGAATAGGGAGCTGGGCCTTAGCTTTTTGTAAATATTTTTGAAAATAAACATGTTAGTAAAATATTCGTAAAATCATTTTTATTTATAACAAATGTATGTGCTTATATACCACTGTTTTTATTTAACAATTTTGTTTATAAGACATCCCTTTAGTGGTATCAAAAAAGAACAGTTAAAAAAGTTGACAGCAAGTATTTTTTCTAAGCCTGTCATTAAATAATATTAGCAACAAAACAAATTGCAATTTTTAGTAAGGCAGCCCCCACGATTTTTCAACGACAACATTCTAAAATTGTTTAGAAATTAACAACAAGCATCATACATATTTTCGTATATTTTTACAGGCATTTTACATTTACAGAAATTATCCCGATTGGGATTATTATTACTTATAAATCAACTCCCTATTTTAAGGGTTACAAGTCATTCAAAATACTTATTATACCAATAGTATTATAGTATTATTAGTTGCAATGCAAAATGTAAAAAGGCTATACCCTCGACGGTAATTCGAACTTGCGACTTTGACTTTTATAATGACATCAGAAGAATTAAACAAACGATAGATACTTTCTCTCTGTTGGTAATACTGACGCCCGTTCTCACCATGTCCGGTTAAACGTTAATCGACGCTTAAAGCGTTATTAGATGGTACAAGTGTATTCCAATGTTTTTTAATCAGCCATTAACACTAAGCCGTAGATTAACAGATAACCAAGCATGGCGAGAACGAGCCTGAATAATTTATAAAAGGAGCTATCAAAGCTCCAATCACAAACGCTTTTCAACTTGTTTGATTTTTGTCACAATTTGTGACAATTTCCGTCATAGTTATAAAGTTCATGATATGTTGGTGATTAGATGATTGTAGTCCCGTTTTTAAAGGGGACAAAGCTTGCATGTTCATAGGGCCCGCTGTAAAATAGGGCGTAAATTACCGTAGGCCGTAAAAACCTACCCTCAATCAGGATTATATAATTTTACTTAGAATAATAATAATAATTGTTTATAAATATGCTTTAAATGTCCATAAATACATAGTGCATTAAGTTGCCTACGACGTAGCTTCACTTATGTGATCTCTTCGATCTCTATTTTCCTATTCTTTATATAATAAATTCATACATATTTATTATTTAATTTACACATCGCACTATGAGATGACAAGTGTAACTTCCAAAATTAATTTTTAGGTTTTGATTTTTGTTTTGATATTTCTTATGTATATTTTAAAGATCTTTTAATCTTTTTTCTGCTTTTAGAAAAAACCAATTTATTATTTAAAAAAAAATAGACAACATTATACTACTGCAACTATCTATCTCTAACTAACTATCTTTAATATGCATTTATTTTTAGAAGGTACGACATTTGTCAATTCAGCATGTGATATGTTTATATTAATAATTATATATTGCACTTTGTATTCTTTCAGATGTTTGGACACATTTCGGGAGGACACTTTAACCCTTCTGTCACAATAGCAGCAATTATAATGAAACAAATTGACTACATTTTGATACCATTTTATATTGTAGCACAATTTCTTGGTACACTTATTGGTTATGCACTGTTATATGTAAGTAAAATGTTTTTATTATTCACGTTTACAAAAAACAAAATTAAGGATGTACACAAACCTTAAGTTGCTTGAATTGATTAATTAAATCCTGATTTATAGAAGATATGCAAAAACATTATTCAGCAATCCTAATTTATTTCTAAAGTCCGTATGACATTATCTCGTTTCTTATATCGTTTTCGATGCAGACACAAACTACATAGTGTCATACATACATATACAAATTAATATAGCGGCGGAATAATAATAAATTCACTTAATAATAACAACACCGTCATAAACAATGTTAATTTTTCATTTAGAAATAGTTATATAGTTTAATATATCAATTCTTATATATAAAACGATATAGGAAACTAGATAATGTCATACGGGCTTAATGCTGGGAAACTCAACATAGGAATTCCCAACATGTGGATCATATTAATTAATTCTTCGCGGCAATAAATATTATTTTTTCAGGCCTCTTTCAAAAATGAAGCTTTCGAGGATCAAACTAAAATATTTTTCTCTACGTTTTTAACAGTTCCAACCAAAGGTATTGATGAATCACAGGTAACTACTATCGCTAAATATAAACAGCAATATATTCATTTTTCAACTATATTTCAGGCATTCTTAATAGAGTTCTTGATTACAACTATGCTGGTATTGATTTATTGCTCGATCTGGGATAGAAAAACAAACGTGCAGTCCATTGGAGCTTCTCTGTTGATTGGTTTTGGATTGTTTGGTATTTATGTTAGTGCAGGCATGTTGACGGGTGCCAGTATGAACACTGCGAGATCTTTTATGGCGGCGGTGCTTGCTGATGAATGGGAGTACCACTGGGTATGTAACGAGTAATATTTTGTATATAATGTATACAGGGTGTTTCTAGGAGGAATGTCCAATATTTTAGGAGATGGTAAAATATACTAACTTTAAAAAAAGTAATTATACACACATTAATAATGCTTACAGAGATACAGTTGAAGTTGGTACGTACATAAAATAAAAATCATCTCAGTTGTCTAGTTGAATATGACAATTGAAATCTGATGCAGTTTATAAGATATTACAAGTGTTAAAGTATATTTGATGTCCAATATTATATATATATATATATATATATATATATATATATATATATATATTATACAGTTGTCCAGTTGAATATGACAATTGAAATTTATAAATTTATACTTCGTAAGTTCTTAAGATATTACAGTTGTTTAGTTGAATATGATATGAAATCTGATGCAGTTTATAAGAAATTACAAGTGTTAACGTATGATTTGATGTCTAATATTATGTATATATATATATATATATATATATATATATATATATATATATATATATATAATATTGGACATCAAATATACTTTAACACTTGTAATATCTTATAAACTGCATCAGATTTCAATTGTCATATTCAACTAGACAACTGTAATATCTTAAGAACTTGCGAAGTGTACTTTTTTTCGAATGACAAATATTGATAATATAATATAATATATTTTTATTTTACAGATTTATTGGGTTGCTCCCAATCTGGGCGCAGTGTGCGGGTCTCTACTCTACCGATTTGCATTGCTAAATCGAAATTGGCAGAAAGAAGAGTGATGTGGATGGCTGCTTCCTGCAGACTGATTAAAATTAATTTCTTCGTCATAGGGAGATCGTAAACAACTAAAGAACTAAGCATATGACAAAATATTAAAATATATAAAACTTTTAGTTTCAAAACAAAGTTATTTCATGGTATTTACTTTCTATAAACATGCAACACAAACAAATTTGATAATTTCTGGGCGGTAAAGATTGAAAATCTGAAATCTGTGTATTGCATGATGTACATAATAAAACAATTACACAACAAATTTGAAATTAATTAATATTATATCCAGGGCCCACACAGGTTTTATTACTTAATTATTAGCGTTTTGTTTCTACTTCATCTCTCTCTATCTAGTTACTTTTGTCGTGATGCTATTAAAGAGTGATTAATTTTCTTTGTAGGGTCGCAACGCCGGATTTTAAATTTATCTAATTGCAGGAATGCCAGTGAGGTAACGCGACACGGTTTAGCATTGGCATTTGCGGATGAGCGTGACCGAGAAGCGCAGATAAAGCACAGCGGTCGCGGCGCGGCGCGGCAACCGGTCGGTCGTGCGGGGCCCGATGGAAACACCGTTTCAGACCTTTAGGATCCTGTTATTAAGACAAATGTCAGGATTATTAGTGTACCACTATGTGTGTAAACAATCCGCAGATTAGAACTGATAGGGGAGATACAGAAGTTTCACTCAAGGTGCAATGAATATAATAATGAGAATTTCAAAATGTATATCGAAAGATTAGGTGAAAAAAACAAAGAGAATATTTAGAACATAATATTCTGTTTTTTTTCCGCAACATCTATTCTTGCGATATTAATTTTTAAATTATATATGTTTTTTTTCAAAGTGTTTCGTCTAAAAATTCTTGGATGCATAAATCCTTCTATAAATTAATAAATAATTATATATGTTCCTTTTAAAGCGATTCGTTTACATTCTTGAATACATAAATCCTTCTATATGAATAAATAACTATATATGTTCCTTTTAGAGTGTTTCGTTTAACAATTCATGAATGCATAAATCCTTCTATAAATGAATAAATAATAATATATGTTCCTTTTAAAGGGTTTCGTTTAAAATTCTTGAATACATAAATCCTTCTATAAATAATTAAATAATTATATATGTTCCTTTTAAAGCGATTCGTTTAAATTATATATGTTTTTGTTTAAGTGTTTCGCTTAAAAATTCTTGAATACATAAATCCTTCTATAAATGAATAAATAATTATATATGTTCCTTTTAAAGTGTTTCGTTTAAAATTCTTGAATACATAAATCCTTCTATTAATAATTATATATGTTCCTTTTAGAGTGTTTCGTTTAAAAATTCTTGAATGCATAAATCCTTCTATAAATGATAATGATTACTTTTAATATAATCTAACACACGCTCATTTGATGCTGATGTTCTGCAATGTAAACAAATTCCGCAATTATAATTGAATTGGTGAGTGGAAAAACCATATTATTCCAAAATTGAAGTTTAGATAAAATATGTTTTGTAGGAAAAGATAATAAAACTAATATTGTATAACTGGAATATAATACTGAATGGGATGAGTATTATATTCCAGTTATACAATTTTAGTTTTATTATCTTGCATAGTATTTTAACATTATGTGTGCCTTGTACGTAGGTAGTATTTACCTATAAATAAACATTTCGCCATCAGCGGCGAATATAAATACGCTTGGCATACCATTAACGTTTTTCCCTTTCACAGGTGCACATAAATTATGATCGATGATTTGACGGGTATGGATGGCGCTTGTACAATTGTCATATTTATTACTTAATATAAACGAGCAGAGCTTTAACTTGTAAATGCCGCTATAAACAATAAGAGATGTAAATTGCCTGGAGCACACATACACACAATTGTTATGCGTAAATTGATTGATTTCACTTCGCTTTTACTACTAGTTAATACGTAATGGTACTTATGTGTTTTTCTTTATGTAATCGGGTATTTATGTCATGTTTATTTCGTTAATTTTCCAAGTAATAAATTATTTTTCTTATATTAAGGAATAAATTACAAACACAAACCCTTAATACCCGAGGAGGAATCACAACTACAAACCTCGCGGCGAAGACCAAGGGAAGAAACTATTATTCATCTTATACAAGTAATTTTAATTTTATATAATTATGCTTATTAAGGAAGAAATAAAAACAAAAACGATGACAAGCGGAAACGAGGTTGAAACTAAAAAGATAAGTACAAAAAAGAAACTGCAACTGAGAAATTCAGAATAGACAAACTAAAATATAAAGAAACAAACGCTAAGTACTAGAATTATATTAAGGAACTCACATCTTTTTCAAAATCTAATGATGTGGAGGAAATATGGAGGAGTATCAAACACTTAACAGAGGCTACAAAACGCGCATGCGGAACAACCAGACAGGCAAACAACAGAAAGCAAACACGATGGTGGACTATAGAAATAAAAGAGGAAATAAAGAAGAAAAAGCAAAAGTGGATAAAGTACATCAACTCTAAGAAAAAAGAAGACTACGAAGCGTATAAAATACAGAGAAAATCAACGAAACAAATAATTAAAGAATCACGGGAAAGAACATAGGAAGAATTTGGGAAAACACTAGCTTTAACGAAAATAAAAAGTTGTTTTATAGAACACTAAAGAAAAGCAACAACGAGAAAGTACAAATAACACTAAGACAACTAAAGGATAAACAGAGAACAATAATAAAACAAGATGATGATATAAAGAAAAGATGGAAAGAGCACTTCGAAGAGCTTTTGCAGGAGAAAACGATGATAAGCACAAACAAAGGAAATGAGAACGCACAGGTGGAAAATATTCTGAACGAAGAACCAGACAATATAATAGAAGCAGAAGTAAAGGAAGCACTTATAAAATTAAGAAATGGTAAAGCAGCAGGCCATGATAACATAAAAGCTGAACAACTCAAAAATATGGGCGAGGAAGGTGTAAATTTTAAATTGTATCATGACTTGTGTATATATGAATAATAGCACCAATTATGATTATGATTATTATAATTAAGCTTACAAACAAGAAGTTACGAGTGAGAAACAGTGAAAAGTCTAAAAAGAAAAACATTTTTCACACATATTAAGCCATAAAAATTTATTTTATTGTGTCTGTTTATGAATTTAAATGGTAGACACACAAAATAAAACACAATTTGACCTAACCTACCAAAAAGAGATTGTTCTCTTCACACATAATAATATTTTAAGCGGTTTTTGTTATTAATGCTAATTGTAATCAATTACACTACGTATAAATTATTTTATACACCTATTTGCACAGCAATTTCTAAAACCTATGTTAATATTTTTGTTATGTAATAAAAATAGCAATAAAAATAAAATGAGAATGTAAAAGGCAATTACAGCGCGCTAAAGCTCAGCAGTATCGAGTATTAGAATGAGTAATAAGACAGTAATTGCCAATAGACCTTGAAATCTTCATGGAAACGGTAATTGACAATGTTAAATTGAATATTTGCAGTATGAAGGGTCATTAATTTTACACTAACTTATTGTTACAATTTATGTAGAATGTTAAGGTGAGCTTATGTTGTCATCAAGAAATAAAGCAGAATAAATAATTTGAAATAATGATTAGTTTAGAAATGTTCACAAAATAATTAAATAATAATACACACTATCTAGCTTTTATTACTAATAGATAATATAATCCTGAGGAATTTCTATTAAGCAACCTTAAGATAGAGCCAGAATTTAAATTATATGTTGGATTGAATCGGAATCTACTTTGTGATAATTCAATATAATAAATAAATATAATAAATATAAAAAAATTCGCAAACAGTAATAAACAAGTGATAAAAAACAAAGAAAAATTTTTATTTATAAATTATAAGTGTTTTAATTTTAGATTTTAAATGTTTTTTATTTTTATTTAAAGGTCAACAATTTCACCTTAAATACGAAAAAAACTATGAACTTTTATGTTTTTCATATATTTTTAGTAATATGTACTTTTGACACTAACTGTGATAATATTAATATTATTATTATCATTATTATTATTATTAATAGAAAACTTGACCTAATATTAATTCTTATTTCAAATATTGGATTGTTTGTTAAGGCGTCTATAAATAAAATAACAATCGTTTTATATATCTTTTAATTCTTATTTTATTTCAACATAAACACACCTTTACTATAATGTAAATAAATAAATATATAGTTTATTGCCCAACAGAAATCCAATTACAGGACAAAATTCACATCTTAGATGTAATTGACTATGTCTTATTTAATTTATTAAACAAGGTATTACTCAAGATTATATGTGTGTAAATTATTAATACCATAATCTTCTTCTTCTTCTTCTTGGAAGTAGACATATTGGCAATAACGGAGACAAAAAGAAAAGGTAAAGGAATATACACAACCAATAACAAACATAAAATAATATATAGCGGAGTAGGCAAGGATGCATTATACACAGAGACATCGAACACCAAATAGAAACATGGCAAGAAATATCACCAAGAATACTAACCGTAACACTAAAAAAACTAACAGAACCAGAACAATAATTATAGTATATGGGCCAAATGGAGATGATCTAGTGAGCAACAAAGTAGCATTTTGGGAGCAACTCAGCGAAACAAACGAAACATCCAAAGGAGAAGTTTTCGTTGCGGGTGACTTCAAGAGCAGAATTGGTAAGGAAGTAAAAGATAAAAACTTGACGAGAGGAAGATATGGCGAAGACGTACTAAACGAAAATGACAAGAAAATGCTAGATTACTGTAGAATGAACAACTTAGTAATAACGAACCCACTTTTCAAACACAAGGACATACACAGATACAAGAGAACTGGTAAGCATGAACGAAACATCTATAATAGATTACGTTTTAATAGAACAAGGAAAAAGGAGCAAAATAATAGATATAAGGGTAAAGAGAAGCTATGAAATTGGAAGTCACCACTATCTAGTTGTGACGACAATTAAGGAAGACTAGCAAGACAGTGACAAAAGGATCCAGCGACCAAATATAGCAATAAACTACAACAATATAAGATCATACAGACTTAGAGAAACAACTAGCAATACAATATATGGAGAAAATGGAGACGAAGATAGAAGAGACCAACGATAGAGAAGAAGTGGACGAAATGTGGAATAACCTAAAGAAAAATATGCTTGAGACAGTAAGAGACATGTGGTACGAAAAAAAGTACAAACAAGAAACAACAGACAGTCTGGTGGTCGGAGGACATACGAGAGAAAACAAAAGAAAAGAAAAATGCATGGCAAAGATACCTACACGACAAAACTAGCGAAAACTACAAAACATACAGAGACAAGAGAAAAATAGTAAAAGACGAGGTTAGAATAGCAAAAACCAGGGAATGGGAAAAGTTCGGGGAGACAATGAAAAAAAAAACGCAAGGGAAAACCAATAGCTACTTTATAAAACCCTAAAAGGTTTCAGGAAAGAAAAAGGACAAGAAATGAGATACATACAAGACAAACAAGGAAGAATGCTGAAGGAAAACGAAGAAATATTAGAAAGATGGAAATAATATTTTGAAAAATTACTAACCTCAAATAACGACCAAGAACAAAAGACAAGAATTAGAGACAAGAACAACATAGAAGCAGATACAGAGAGTAACAAGGAACAAGAACTACTTGAAATAATAAGGGAATTAAAAATAGGAAAAGCACCAGGACAAGAGCAGATTACAGCACCTGTGCCCGGTAGGCAAAGAAAAACTACGGAAACTACTGAACAACATATAGAGTACTAATATCATACCAAAAGACTGGCAAACAGCACTAATCGTACCGATACACAAGAAAGGGGATAAGACGAAATGCTCAAATTATAGAGGCATAAGTCTAATAAGTATAGGGATGAAAATATTAGAAAAGACAATAAACAAGAGAATAATAACAAGAATAGAATAGACAGTAGAAGAATCGCAATGCGGTTTTAGGAAAGGAAGATCCACACAGGACATCTTCACAATAAAACAAATCACAGAAAAAAGAACTACAAATAATAAAAACGTATATTTAGGATTCATAGACCTACAAAAAGCGTTCTACATGATCCCAAGAAATAAAACGGATAAAAAACGGAATACTGACATTGGTATAGTAATCTTTAAATTTCTTATTCGGTATATACTTTTATATTTATTTTTATACTTTTACATTTATAAATTCATTTATTATTATTAGTTCGTTCTGAATATATTTTCCTGTAAATGGGCAACTGTTGGGAAATAAAATGCTATTATTACTATTATTATAAGCAGATCTTCTATAACTCTTAGATGAATGGTGGGTGGATATCCGGAAGGACGAAAAGGGTTAAGACACTACAAAAGTAATCATATGATGATGATGATATTTTAATATCGTTTTATCTATTCATGTTTGTATTTGCGTGATGCGCATCTATCCTGAAATAAAATAAATATCTTTATGTTTTTTGTTATACGATATTAAAATATCATCATCATCATCATATGATGATGATGATTTGGAACAGAGGAGGGAGTATTTGAATATTCAAAACAAATGATATTTTAATATCGTATAACAAAAAACCGAAAAGTAAAAGGCAATTAGATAATATAAAATAACAAAAATCATGAAGATATTTATTTTATTTCAGGATGTGCATCACGCAAATACAAACATGAATAGATAAATAGATTTTTTTATTTGTTCACCTCAAAATATAATTATATATAATACAACAGATACATTTTGTAAGTTCACGGCCTATATACAATGCAAATTTGTAAATTAAAAAAATAAATGAAATAGAATATTCTATGTTACCATTTTGGAGGGATTTTGCCGACTATAATAATTCACCATAAACAAATTGTCAGTGGGTAAAAGACTAAACTAACAATTATTATAAAAATTTATTTTTTCACTTAAAAAACTATTCTTTGTGCAAACTATGTACTTTGCATTTGGCTTATTTAATACTCCCTCTGTTCCAAAATAGGTGTCCTATTTTAGTTTTTTTTTTGGATGGATTATTGAAATAATGAAATTAAACTTCCAGCAGCTATTAGGTTTTTTCCATAAATAAATAAATACTGATTAAATGTATCAGTATTTTTTTATTTATTTATGGAAAAAAGTGAACCTAGTCGCTGCTGGAAGTTTAATTCTATTATTTCAATAATCCATTAAAAAAACTAAAATAGGGCAATTATTTTGGAACAGGAGTATTAAATAAGCCAAATGCAAAGTACATAGTTTGCACAAAGAAAGAATTGTTATAAAATCAGGTTAATAAAATCAATTTGTACATATTCAAACATCGCCTTTTGTGCATTGTTCCATTATTCCCAAGAATGCCGGCATCCTAGAAAGGATTTATTGCGAATATTTAATTGCGCTCATGAATAAAAAAAAATACGGAGCAATCCTTTCGTTTCCCTTATTTACTATGCATGTAAGTCGCGCCCCATCTCGCACGATCTCACACCCACTGACGGCGCGGATGTCACTGGCATCAATCGAATGTCGCGAGCGGCGCGCGGGGAAAATTAAAAATTCAAGAAAAATCGCAGAAAACGTACGGTGCACGGTGTGCACACAGTTGGGCAGCGAAGTGCTGCCGAGGCCGGCGGGCAAGGGAGGCACACAGGAGTGTGGATGGGCCGATGGAGATGATGCCATTTCTGTGTGTTGTAATCAACATCTTCGGCAAGTGTATTCGAAGGGGGAAGGAATAATGGTGTGTGTATGTGTTGATATAAATACGGGTAGAAGACGGGAGCTAGATAGTAGTAGAGGTTTTTTGTTGTTGTTTGTTAGTGTGTAGTTGGGATTCTGTTGATTGGGGATGAGGTCGTTACTGGTAATGTAAATTTTATATACAAAAAGTACTTATATATAAAAATTAAGTTATTATTTAAAAATTAATTTAATTTTTGATTGATCAAATTAGGATCGCATAATTTGTTTTTTTTTTTTATAATTTTGTGTGTCTATTCATGGACAGAAACATTCAGGTGTATAACAATAACTAAGAAATATAAATAAAAAATAAATATAAAAATATCGTAAATAAATATAAATATAAAAATAACTTAAAAATAACTTAAAAAATAAATATAAAAATATCTTAAATAAATATAAATATAAAAATAACTTAAAAATAACTTAAAAAATAAATATAAAAATATCTTAAAGATTTAAATATAAAAATAACTTAAAAATATAAATAACAAAAATAAATTTGTAGGTAATTTAGAGTTAGAGAAACTGATATCTGAGTGAATAATCACCAGATTTATCAAATATCAATTAATGTAAGCTCAAAAATTCTCAGGCATATTCCTAACAATATGCAATGGATTTAAAGGTCTAAGGCCGTGATACCTGGTACCTGAGTCTTGAACAGGTACTACTGATTAAGACTCGGGTACCAGGTATCATGGCCCTTTAAATCCATTGCCTATTGTTAGAAATATGCCTGAGAAGGTTTTCAATACATGGAATTTGTGTGTAATAGTAGTTAAATATCAGGTCATTAAACTCTTCTGAGCTTCTCCCTTTACCAGCAGAAAAACCCTTGTCCTTATAGGCCAGATAATCGTTATTATTATAATGTAAGCTCAAAAATTCACACTCCGGTGGGACTCGAACCGACGTCCTCGGCCATCGTGTTGGTACCGTTAGTAGCGCGATGGCAGCGACAGCTAGAGACATGAGTTAGAGTCCCACCGGAGTGTGAATTTTTGAGCTTGCATTATAAAAATAATGTTTATCTGGCCTATAAGGACAAAGGGTTTACCGCTGGTAAAGGGAGAAGCTCAGAGAAGTTTAATGACCTGATATTTAACTTCACACAAATGCCATGTATTGAAAACCTTCACAGGCATATTCCTATCAATAGGCAATGGATTTAAAGGTCTAGGGCTGTGATACCCGGTACCTGAGTCTTGAAAAGCCGTACCTGTTCAAGACTCAGGTACAATTGTTTGTTTATTTTCGGTATATATATATATATATATATATATATATATATATATATATATATATATATATATATGTATATATATATATATATATATATATATATATATATATATATATATATCTAAAATCAGTTCATTTTATTTTGCCCAGTGTAATTTGACAAATATGTTTCTCTTTCAGAATTTAAGCTTGCTACTAAGCATAGTAGTAACAAATTATGCAGCACCACAGCAGCAAGGAGAACCAATTAAAATTATCAGTCAGACTAATGAAATACAACCTGACGGCGCGTATGAATGGAGGTAAGTTACATATAAATTTATATTATAAATATACTTTGGAATGAGTTTGCAAGAAAACAGCTAGAAACTTATAAACCTCAATTGTTACCATTAAAAGTATCTACATTCTGCCGTGAGAATTATCTTAATGGCATTTAAAATTTTAAAAAAGTTATTGTTTTCCATAGTTAGCCGAAACCACGATTTGTAGGTTCTGAAATATTCTACATTCTGTAGGACATAATTTGGCTTAAAAATAATAATTTTAGGGATACATTTGGCTCTTCCTCCTCAAAAGTTCATCGACTCTACCAAAACAATAATTTTGGAGATACATTTGGATTTTCTGCCTCAAAAGTTCATCGACTCTACCACTAAAAGTATGACATATCACACCATCATTTAACTAAAAATATTTAACATTATTACATCTTCACCTTTATCAACAAAATGGCACGTGCTGTTTCTCTTGCAAATTATTATTAACGACTCGTCAATTTGTCAATTTCGCGGCCCCAATACACATCTCGTGGCACCGCAGGCGCCTTTGTGCAAACCCGTATTTCGTTTATGAATCTTCTCTCCCGTGTAAATGGTAATCCACGCATTGTTTTACACGGCATTTGAAATTTTAATGTCGCATTAACTCACCACGGCGGCCGCGAAACGTGCGCGAAATAAATCCTATAACCCTTTCGCATTTCGCATCCACATACACAAGATATTTACAAGGTGACACAAGACACGAGAAGAATTCACATCTCATTTAGTAATGTATAACATTCCAATGTTACTGTGATAAGATGAACGGAAATAATAAATGGCTTGTGTATATCCGGTATGATTATCACAAATTTTATAAATCGACTGTATTGAATTGTACTAAAGATTCCATCCTCAATGTATCGGACACTGACTAGTTATGTTTAAAACTAAGGATGTTGTATCTGCTTGTTTCTCTCTACTCCAATGTGAGTGAATTTTAAAGGTCATTTTAGACAAGACAATTTCTTCACTCAAAAATTAGTCAAGATGCGAGACAATCTAAATTGTCTCGTATCATACAGCAAATTATTTGAAATATTGTATTTGATGGTAGATCGAATGGAAAAATTCTATTTGTCAAGGACAAATTGTATGGAAGGAGGAAATATGAATTAATTTCTTGAACAACTTTTGAGCTAACAAATTGTCTTGTCTAAAGGTCGTTTTAGACAAGACAATTTCTTAGCTGAAAAGTTGTTCAAGAAATGAATTCATATATCCTCCTCCCATGCAATTTCTTCTTCACAAATAGAACGCTTTATATTTTTCCATTCGATCTACCATCCAATTCAATGTTTCAAATAATTTGCTGTATGATACGAGATAAGTTAGATTGTCTCGCATCTTGACTAACTTTTGAGTCAAGAAATTGTCTTGTCTAAAACGACCTTTAAACCTTAACTCCAATATTGTAACAAAATTTGTATACCTGTATTCATTGTAGAAAGAATCCTGATGAAGACTATAAATACTTTTAGCTAAATATAGATAGATTTTAAAAAGGAGTTTCCTGCCGTTAATCCTGATATTTTACGCGTCATACCTAACTAAGTTTCTGGTAAATACTACCCTACTGAAAAAAATAATAAGCTGACGTGTACCGCTATTTACATATACGAGACTTTAATATTTCTCTTCAAACATAAGACGAAGCTAAACACCTTTAAAAGTAACAGCAACCATCACACAAGGACATCGAATATGGACTACAATTATCCAATACACACCCTATCCTCAAGCATGGTTAGGGTGTGTATTGGATAATTGTAGTTTATATTCGATGTCCTTGTGTGATGATTGTGGTTACCTATAAAGGCACCTTACATGGTCAATAATACTGTCAATCCTAGTACTGTCAGTATTTGCTTCAATCCTCCTTTTATATTTATCAAGTAATCAATTATACGGATATACATCAGTATTCTCTTCATTTCATCGTTACTATATCTTACACGGTAAGTATTAATGTCTATATTTTAGAATTATGAACATTTTAAACATATTGTTGCACAGTAACCCTGTCATTATTCTAAAATATTGACAGTAATATTGATCGTGTAAGGTGCCTTTTAAAGGTGTTTAGAGGATCAGTATACAGTAGTCTAATTTTTTTTAACTCATTATCAAATCACATCAAAATAATAAATAATTTTAAGCGATTCAAAAATGCAGTATTCAAAATACTTATAGAATGTGAATCATATTCACTAGAGGAATACTTTAATTAAGTTAAAAATATCATGTATTCACCACCTTTTTTTTGTTGACAATATTTTAATATATGATATATAATGTATTATATATGTATTGTATGCATCTGAAATAAATAAATTTCTATTTCTACTGTTTCGGAAATAATAAAATCTATTTAATTGTGTTATTATTTCTTGTTTAGTTATGAAAGTGCCAACAGTATCAAGGCCCAGGAAACAGGCTCGGTGAAGAAGACGAGCGACCCAGAAAACCCTTCAGTAATAGTTGCGCAGGGATCGTACTCATACACCGATCCTGAAGGCAATCAGATCTCTCTAACATACACCGCTGATGACGAGGGCGGTTTCCAACCGCAAGGCTCCCACCTCCCGACACCTCCACCAATTCCGCCAAACATTCAAAAGGCGTTGGACTGGATCGCGTCGCAGCCGTCCACCACTGAACGCGCCGGGAGGAGGAAATAAACATGACTAAACTTAATTATTGTTGATTTTATTTCAAATAGCTCAAAATGTGTGCAGGCCCGATGTCGCGGCTGTGTCATTCTCTGTAGTTTTTTTTTGTTTTCAGTCAGGGCGCGGATTAGATTTATTGTTTATTTATTGCGTTTTCTTGCTTGTAATGAGAGGGCCGTGCCATCGGGTCTGCACGACTTTCGCCTACGGATGTGATTACTGATTTTTGATACGTGTGTTTGCTATTTCTTTCTACCATTCCTTTTATCTTTTGTACACTTGATGAATAAAGCATTTTTTATGTTTAATTATTTTGGAAGAATATTTTATGTTTAATTATTCTGGAAGACTATTTTATGTTGATTGTTAAGCTTCGACAATTATGATCATTAGGTTTTTCTATTGAAAGGGAATTAAAACACCAGATTAACTGACACACCGCAAATTAGAGATAACAAAGTTATTATAGACGAGGCAAAGGAAGCTCAAAAACATTAAGTGACAGAAAAGCACTACAGAAATGGTACAACGAAGAGGTGAAGGCATTAAACAGACATACCTTAGATATAAGAGATATATATATATATATATATATATATATATATACTTGTCAATTGACTTTTATAAAAAGCCATTATCTTTCTTTGCACACCGTATAGGTCGTTACATATCGTTCATGAACATCATCAATAAGTCTGTCTTGATTTCTCTTATCCTACTATTTGTGCGATTTCTTATTCATATATATATATATATATATATATATATATATATATATATATATATATATATATATATATATATATATATATATATATATATTATATATATATATATATATATGAATTAGAAATCGCATAAATAGTAGGATGAGAGAAATCAAGACGGATCATGTTCACGAACGATATGTAACACGACCTATACGGTGTGCAAAGAAAGATATGGGCTTTTCATGAAAGCTAATTGACGAGTACACCTCGAACACGACAATATTAACACAAACTTAATTTCAACATTTCGAAAACATATATAGTGATTGAACTAAGGACAATGTGCCAATAGAACGCGAATATATAGACCATATTAATGCAGAATCCTTCCAGATAGAGGATGCTAGGATCAGGAAGACAATCAAGATGTTAAAAACAAATCGAATACCGCCGGAATGTAAAACGAGCATAACGTTTCCGCAATTCAAAAAAGGTGTAAAGAACGATCCAAAAAACTACCGAGGGGTCTACTAACTTCAATCTTCAAACTCCTGACAAAAATAATAAACGACGAAGTGATCTCCAAATTAGATATCAACTAATAACAACATGGTTTCAGGAGAAACAGATGAACGATAGATGTATGAGGTGAATAAATACAGGGATATAGATTTATTGTACTCTATTGACGTTTCGATCATTTGTCAAACTATGAATATGGACTCATTGTTTGGCAAATGATCGAAACGTCAATAGAGTACAATAAATCTATATCCATGTATTTATTCACCTCAGACATGCGATTAACCAAGTGGGACTCTCAGATATCATAAAGACGATCCAAAATAACCAAATAGACGATAAAATCAACGACGTACTAATTGACATATATACCAACAACAAAATAAGAGACAGGGCACTAATTGAAGAGATATAGGTAGGTGGCAGATTGAGCCCGGCACTATTCTTAAAGGCACCTTACACGGTCAATAATACTGTAAGTCCTAGTCCCAACAGTATTTGTGTCAATTCTCCTTTTATATTTATCAAGTAATCAATTATCCGGGTAAGCATCAGTATTCTCTTCATTTCATCATTACTATACCTTACACGATCAGTAATACTGTCATGTTAGAATAATGTACATTTGTACATTTTAAACATGTAATCGTACAGTAATACTGTCATTATTCTAAAATATTGACAGTATTATTGATCGTGTAAGGTGCCTTAATCTGATCATAGATATAATAATAGCAATCGTAAGGAGAACAAGAAGTGGCTGCACGATGGGAAGAAGAGCTTAAGATTGCATGCTACGTAGACGATACAGTAATATTCGCAAAAAACTACATATATGCAATGCAAAATATCGCTATGCTGAACCAACCTAAAACCACACGGCCACCTGAAAGATTGCGCGACAACTGGACATCGGCCTTAGCAGTTAGAAAGACAAGTCGTAAGCATCGGCAAACGAAATAAAAAATGATACCAAGATCTGTAAATGAGTGGGACAGGGGTGTTGTGTTCTGTCGCGTTTAATACTTAGTCTTTAATCTGAAGATATATTTCTAGATATCTAGAAATGGGCATTAGAGTTAAGGGCGTATGGATGAATAATATACTACATGCCGACGGCACAATACTGATTGCCGAAAATATCGAAGATATCTAAGAACTAGTAAACTAATAAACGGAGGGCGAAATCCAATCATGCAGCAAGCATCGCCGCAGCTAAGACGAAGTCTTCGACCGTCGACGCTATACCAGTTGTACAAATAGCGGACCGCTGAGGAGGCGGAGGCATTGCCTGATAGTCACGATAGACATCAGCAATGTATTCAACTCCTTCTCATGAGAAAAAATATTGAGCCGCTGAGGAGCTTACATACGCCGACACCGCTGCTACGCCTATTGGAAAGCTACCTAAGTTACAGTACACAGCACCCGACGGCACCACATGAGTTAGGAGTCTCACCGGATTCAGTCTAAGGACCCCTACTCTGGAACATCATCTACGACGGGATCCTGAGACTGAACCTCCCATCAGAGATGACGATGGTGTGTAAAGACAACCTCGTAGTCATAGGATGCGAACAGAAGCTGTAACGCAACAATAACCAAATCGCAGGATGGATGAAGGACAACGGACTGGATGTCGCCGCCCATAAGACAGAGGCCGCCCTATAGTCCACTAGAAGGATTGATACGAATAGATGCAGAACGATTCTACTCCTGAGCGAAACAATCGTAGTCAAACGTACAATTAGCTACTTGCGCAACTTGTTTGAGACCAACGTCCACCATACGGCCCGCATTCTACAGGCCATGCAGATAACAGCTAGAACAGAAGTCGCGATAACAAGGATACCATCAGCGGCCCCAGGGAGAATAAGAGGAATCTGCTGGCAACAGACAACTGGGGCCCTAAGTATTAGCTGCGCGTATAAGACGGTCTCCACGGACGCAGTCGAAGTCATTGCCTCGGTCATACGAGCGGACCTATACAGGCAACTGATAGGAAAATGATATATGACTTACGGCGAAGAGGTGCACTGCCGAATGACGCAAGGGAGCAGGCCAGGAGATAACTAAAATGCAGTGGACGAGGCGGCTCATCCCGTAAAATTGGACGCGTGACTCGCTTCGCTAGTACGGTCGTCTGTACAAAGCACTAGGAGATGTTGACAGCCAATCCGCCGTTCAGGAGAAGAGATAGGAAAGATCAGACGTCGGACTACATCCCAGCGCTAAGGAAGTGCCTCTGAGGCGGACCAGCGCTATATTCGTGAGCACGGCTTGAATGTTTAGTTGGTAGGACTGCATTGAAATGCAGGACGAGTCCTACACCTCCCGACGAGAAACGCCAAGCGTGCGTAAACGCGAGGAGACGAAACTAGGCCTAGCGGGTGGAAGCTTGTAAACCTCCCCCCCTCCCATTTGCATGCTTTGGTTAGGCGAAGATGTCGCGTTAACTTGCTTGCTAAGAGCGGGGAAGACACGGCAGAACAAAGGTATACTGGTGGGACGAGGATGTCTGCAAACCAATTCGGTTTTAGGCCGGAGAGGTCCACAGTGGCAGCGCTGGAGAGAGTACTACAAATAGTCAAGGAGGCACGAGAATGAACGTGACGAACCAGAAAAATGATGGCACTGGTAACATCGATGTCAGGAACTGAAGGCGTTCCGGCAAATGGGCAAAATAAGAACCATTACGAATAATTGACAGCTACCTGGAGTGGAGATCGGTCAAACTCATTTAGTCATTTAAATTTGGTTCAACAACTCTCGCTTGAGTTTTCTGATTGGAACAATTACCTACGGATGGATGAGACGACGTACAATACGTTGCTCCATTGATCAAAAGAAAGGACACCGATATGAGAGAAGCCATAACTCCTCACGAGAGATTGACTTGGCCACATTGCGGTACTTAGCAAGTGGATGCTCATATGAAGAACTAAAATTTCCTATAGCCATTTCACCCCAGGCTGTAGGTTTTTAGTTTTTTTTGTACTGTTTCTCTGTTTGCCATAAGGTTTTTTGTACGAAATAATGATAATATGTCATCCAAAGCAGCATTCCTTTTGGTTTTATCATGATAATGTTCACTTGTAATTTGCCAAAGGCATTCATGGCTTCTGTATTTGTCAATTACCTCCAAAACAAAATCATGACCGCTAGTACTCATAATTTACAAAGTACAGTATACACATAAACAAGCGTATATACGTTGTCACCGCGCAAAGACAGTGGCAGTGACAGTGGTTTGGATTGATGGCCCGGCGCCATTTGGCACACACGGCAGAGCCATAGTCTAGCTCGATGGATCGGTTCCATGGATTTGGAATGATTGAAAATCCAACTCGGCGGCTCTAGTCCACTAGTCCATCCGAGTTTCCTCCCATACGGAGATTTTGGCTTGGCTCCGGGCCATTTGAACCGATTGATCGCTCGGATACGCCTTAAGAGATAGATGCGGTTACTGCGAGGACCAGAGAGAGACTTAAGTATTTTCTAACGTATCATCGAAGGGACGTTACAAGGCAAAAAGGTATTGGAAGGACACCTCCTTCCTTCCAATACATTTTTTCCCTTAAATCGTCCCTTCTATGATACGTTGGAGAATATCATATTTTCTAAGTACCAAGAAATCACAGGTCGTGGCTGAGAAATGTAAGGTAATGGTCAAGACTACAACCTACAGGAACTTTCGTTCATACGACTACAAACTGCGACGAAATTGATCTAATTGCGGCAAACATCCATTAATAGATCAATATGATTGATCAACGCATTGCATTGTATAAATATGTATATACCATTGTAGTTGCAACATAAACATTTAGTGCATGCGAATATGGGAAATTATTTCAGTAAAGAATTTTAAAACTTGTTATTTTATTTACTATTACTTAATCTCATCAGATCATAATATGTATATATTTAAGATTCATTTATCATCAATACATATTATAGATAATATGTAATCTATAAGGCACCTTACACGATCAATATTACTGTCAATATTTTAGAATAATGACAGTATTACTGGTATTACTGTACGATAATTTGTTTAAAATGTTCATTATTCTAAAATATTGCCAGTATTACTCATCGTGTAAGGTATATTAATGATATAGTGAAGAGAATTCTGATCTTTATCCGGGTAATTGATTACCTTATAAATATAAAAGGAGGATTGAAGCAAATATTGACAGTACTAGGATTGACAGTATTATTGACCGTGTAAGGTGCCTTTATGAATTTATGGTAAACAAAGTTGTTTGTAATGATTAAAATACAAAAATAAAATGATTGTTGTATTTTAATCATTTAAAACAAGTCCGTTTACCATCAATTCATAGATTATATATGCATGGTGAAATTTCATACTCTGCGACCTCTTTACTATGTTAGGGAAAGTGCAAACTTCTAGTGAAGACCGAGTGATGCCGCACGATTCATATAATTTTATTATAATATTAACGTGGAAAATATTTCAATTTCTATGAACTAGACATAGAACATTCTACCATAAAATAATCCTGATTGTGACTATTCGAATACGCTTGTACTTAGTGAAACTAAAGGCTAGAGACGTTATCATTTTTGTGTGTGATATTTTAACAAACAAAAAATATATGACCTATCGCACATAATAGATTGAATTTACTATTTTCAATATAGGTTTTATAAAATCCTATTTACAACGTCTGCGTTTCACTGTGACTCGGAATACACACTAAGTCACTTTTGGTCCCATCGATTTTTATATATATATATATATATATATATATATATATATATATATATATACATATATATAATATATATATATATATATATATATATATATATATATATATTATATATTATATTTTCCCTAAAGACGTAAAAATCACGTACCCACTATCCCACAATAGTTACTTAGTTAGCTATTTTTATGAAAACAGTTTTACAAATTCGTCAGTGTAAACGCGAAATATAAATACAAAAATCCAAAAAAGTATTGAACAATTGCAATTGCATTTTATTGTTAGTATTCCCAGGAATTGTAATTATAATAACTAAATAAGTTAATTTAAGCAATATTTTATATCATTATGTTCTTTTATTTAATTATTGTTTTATTTTATTTCATTTATTTATTTCTTTCAGTACTCAAATAATAGTACAACATGTATATAATTTCAATGAGAGAGATGCCAAAACCTTTCAATTTCTGTATATAATTTCATAGCCGTATAAGTAGAAACAGTACAATACTAGTCGGAATGAATTAAAATACAGAAATTCTTACCTAAAATACACAACAATACCTGAACCATATTATGCACAACACAACCCGAAATATGGTTATAAAATGCATTCTTCAAGAAAATTAAAAAAAAAATAAAATGCCGAGAAGACGAAAAGTTTATGGCAAAAAGCTTAAAGGTGGGATTTTCTTATAATAAAATTTAATAAAAAATATGCAATGGTGTACACTTTTCGTCGGTTTATATGTAAAGAAACAGAATACAGAGCAACATTCCGAAAGGATAGGCATGCGAAGTTACAGTAGAATTTCTAAATCACATTTTTTTCTGCTTCTAGACGATTATAATTAAAAAAATTAACAATTTGGGCATAGGATAGACGATATAACTCGGAAATGAATAAAACAAATTTTTGCAATATTTTTAGTTTCTATTTAAATTCAATTTTACAACGAAAACATATTAGAACATAATCATTTCACCTTCTGTACTTGAACTTGAACATCAGCATTTAAACGCGAGTTTTTCCACGAACCGTCTCCACTTGTGGATGGGCCTTGTTGAACTCAATAGCCCTGGCGATGACCTCTGGAATTTTGTGGATGTGATCACCTACAGGCCTGTATCCGTTTTCGTCAGCCTCATAGTGGACAACAATTGGCTGACCATCGGGGGCGGTGTATGAGTATGCGCCAGCTACAGCTGGAGCGGTTTCAGATCCTACTGTTTTTAATTCACCATGTTCCTCCGCCTTAATACCATCCCCAGTCTCATAACTAGCAAAATATATTAGTTATAATAATAATATATGTTTTTACATAATCAAATTCATTTGGGTGTCAATATCAATTTAAAACGATTTTTAATTTGTTTTTTTTTATCACACTTTAGTTACACTTTGCAACTAAAGGTCGTTTTAGACAAGACAATTTCTTGACTCAAAAGTTAGTCAAGATGCGAGACAATCTAAATTGTCTCGTATCATACAGAGAATTATTTGAAATATTGAATTGGATGGTAGATCGAATGGAAAAATATAACGCGTTCTATTTGTCAAGGACAAATTGTTGCGAGGAGGATATATGAATTCATTTCTTGAACAACTTTTGAGCTAAGAAATTGTCGTGTCTAAAACGACCTTAAAGTGTAATAAAAAAAAAACAAAGTAAATATCGTTTTTTATCACACTTTAGTTGCAAAGTGTAACTTTTGGGTGTCAATATCAATTTAAAACAGTTTTTACTTTGTTTTTTTATCACATTATAGTTACATTTCTAGTAGTTACATTTTGCAACTAAAGTGTAATAAAAAAATACAAAGTAAATGTCGTTTTATTTATCCTTTAAAATGCATAATCGCAAAATATTAATAATCCAATAAATAGGGTTGTTAAGATTTTGCGATAATTCATTTTAAAGGATAAATTAAACGATATTTACTTTCAAATATTGGATTGTTACAGCGTCTACTTTGTGATAATTCATTTTAAAGGATAAATAAAACGACTTTTTACTTTGTTTTTTTATCACACTTCAGTTACACTTTGCAACTAGTTTCGGCTAAGCTCTAGCTCTAGCGATGACTCGGAGGAGCTCGAAAATGGCTAGAGCTTAGCCGAAACTAGTTTGAAAGTGTAACTGAAGTGAGATACCAAACAAAGTAAAAAAATCGATATATTTATCCTTTAAATGAATTATCACAAAGTAGACCCCTTAACAGTCCAATATTTAAAAGTAAATATTGTTTAATTTATCCTTTAAAATGAATTATCGCAAAATCTTAACAAACCTAGATATTGGATTGTTAAGATTTTGCGATAATTCATTTTAAAGCATAAATTAAACGATATTTACTTTCAATTATTGGATTGTTAAGGCGTCTACTTTGTGATAATTCATTTTAAAGGATAAATACAACTATTTCTTACTTCGTTTTTTATCACACTTAAGTTACACTTTGCAACTAATTTCGGCTTAGTCGAAACTAGTTTCAAAGTGTAACTGAAGTGTGAAAAGTAAAAAAATTGTTTTATTTATCCTTTAAAATGAATTATCACAAAGTAGACGCCTTAAGAATGCAATATTTAAAAGTAAATATCGTTTAATTTATCCTTTAAAATGAATTATAACAAAATCTTAATAATCCTATATATTAGATTTTTAAGATTTTGCGATTATTCATTTTAAAGGATAAATTAAACGATATTTACTTTCAAATATTGGATTTTTAAGTCGTCTATTTTTTGATAATTCATTTTAAAGGATAAATAAAATGATGTTTACTTTGTTTTTTTGTATTACACTTTAGTTGCAAAGTATAACTAAAGTGTGATAAAAAAAAACAAAGTAAATATCGTTTTAAATTGATATTGACACCCAAATGTATTTGGTTATGTAAACACATATATTATTATTTCAATTAAGTAGCTAGCTTATGTATAGCAGCTCTTTAGTGACTGGTAGTAATGTATTTAATTAATATGAAATAATTTCTTACCTGTAATGGAATTTACCATCGTGTTGAACCACATTTTCCTCGTGCAAAATTGGCACTGGCTCCTCAGCACACACGCACAGGCCGAAAAGAGCTAAAGCGATTGTAATCTTCAACATGTTGATTGGTTATTGTCGTGCAAACAACTGATGCTAATTCCGAATTATGTCGCAATATTTATACAAATTTAGGCGAGTTTTTTTTGGTACAAGCGCATCTCTACAGCATTCAAATACTGGTTTGACATTGTGCATAATCATAAATCACTGGCAAATAAAAGTTGTCTGGCTCATTAGAATATAGAATATATATTTCGATAAAATATTAATGTCGGACTGTAGACGATTTTATAATGAATTATTTTCTCATAGAAAACAAAGAATATAAGAACTTTAAATAATTTAAAATGAGGATTGCATTTATATTTCGAGATTATAGAACAAAAACATATGTTTCAAGTTACTGTAAATAACACAAATAGCGTTCAAGTGTCTTACTCCCGTATTCTCCAACGTCCATAAATGTATCAATAACTATTGTCCCATAAATATTCGTTGTTATAACAACAATAAATACATTATCTAGGGAATGTAGTTACTTTAGTATCTCTCTATTGGAAACACTGAAAAATTTAACAAAAGATGTCATTAAAGCTCCAATCACGCTATTCCAGGTGTTTGAGATTTGTTTTGACAATTTCTGTCATAATAAAGTCAATTTATCCATTCAATATCTTATGGGACCTATAAAGTTATGGGATGTTGGTGAATACGGGCATGACTGTTCTAAAGTACGTATACCGTCAAAAATTGCACCTTACACGGTCAATAATAGTGACCATCCTAGTACTGTCAACATTTGCTTCAATCCTCCTTTTATATTTATCAAGTAATCAATTATCGGGATAAAGATCAGTATTCTCTTCATTACATCATTACTATACTTTACATGATAAGTAATACTGGCAAAATTTCAGAATAATGAACATTTTAAACATATTATTGTACAGTAATACTGTCATTATTCTAAAATATTAACAGTATTATTGATCGTGTTCTTATACCATTATATACCCATATATTTTATACATCTTGCATTAGATGTGATGAAACATTTCTCTGGGGAATTTTTATGAATCGTAAACCCGTAAAGTGTACAATTCGCGGTTTTCCTAATAAATAAATATATGATTAAGTATTTTAGGGCATTATGTAATGTGGAAATATTTATGAGATCGTAAAGACTTAGCAATATGAGGAATTTGTTACAGATCTCCAATATGTTTAGATGAGAGGATGGCCGGTTATGTAAGTTGATTGGTACACGTACTGTAGGTCAAGGTTTCTTGCGGCCGATCGTTGGATTTATTTCAACGCTTCAATGAGCACGTAAATGTTAATCAATAAAATTTATACTCCGTGCATTTCCAATTGCATATTGATTCGAATGTTTCTTTATAAAATTTGTATATTTTATAAAATCTACATTCATTTAAACATTACACACAACACATTAAGATGAACTAACATAATAATACAGCCATAACTCCAGTAATAATAAAGCAAATTTAATTGTGTAAAACCGGCATAACTCAAGTAATAAGAGAGCGATAACTAAACTTCGACACCTGACTAATAATTTACATAACATTTCGAACACAGACTTAAGTCCGTATGACATATAGTTTCTTATATCGTTTTCGATGCAGACACAAACTACATAGTGTCATACACACATGTAGAAAATGATGTAGCGGCGGAATAATAATAAATTCACTTAATAATAGCAACACCGTAATACACAATGACTTCCCAGGCGTCTTTGAAAATTCCCGCCCTCAGGCCCAAAAATATAACTATTTCAACAAGGGTTTTAAAATATAACAAGGCTTCACCATTGACGAGAATTCGAACCCACGGCTCCTACTTTTGTAATGCAGCACACACACAAAAAAAAACATAAATACAGAAAGGTCTGCTTAAAAATATTGACTTGGTATTAGGATTAGGATTAGGAACAAAATTGATTTTATTGAGTGCATTTGGACGCCTTTTTGTAGAAAGGAACCAACTCACCTAATAGTCAAGTTAAGGGGTTATATACCTTTTTGCGGAAAAATTGAGGAAAGTTTGAATTTTTGTAAAGGTATGTAGCAATAAGTTTTTTACATCAAAATTATAATTTATTAATTGTACGTTTTTTAGTGAAAAGTATTAGTTTAAAAAAAAAATTCATAATTGGCGGAGTTATGGCCCTTTCCCCGAAACCCTCTTTTTTGATGAGGCTTGCGGTGATCATCATGAAAGTCAAGCAGGTCAATTGAAATCATAAAACCCAAACAATTTCACTAGTATAGGGAACTTTCTAGTACTTGAACGATTATTTAAATAAATATTTTGTTTTTTCAGCATACGGGAACGTTTTTCCCAAAAACTCAATGTTTTGAGCTCTAAAAATTTTATTAAAAAATTCGTATTTGCAAAATAAAAATGTATACATAAAAAAGGAATCGTTCAAGTACTGGCAACATTAATTACAAACAATTAAAAAAAAAATGAAGAAGATCGGTCAAATAGTTTTTCGGCAATCGTGATCACGGCAAACGCACTTTTGGAAAACACCATTTCGAGATAATCGAGTTTAGCATGTAATTTTGTGTCAGGAATCAATACTGATTTTGTGAAAAGACGGCAAAACAAACAGCAGAGAAAAAAATTCGATAATAGATGCTAACGCTTCGGAAGCTCGTATACAACTGATGATAAGGGATTTGTCACAAAACATACGCGATTTGAATGGTCGAGAATGGAGTAGATGTTCCAGGAAACATCGCACCGCGCTTCGAAACGCTGTAACTTTCGATCTATTGCTTGGATCTCCATGAAAATTTCGTAAAATATTCTAAAAGAGTTTTACTTTCAGATAAAGCAATAAAAAAATCGATTTTTTTGAAGAAAATAAAGGTATATAACCCCTTAAGAAAACAGGGTTCAAAGATTTACCGAAATTAAAAATGATGTATTCATCTCAAGTTAATTTTGGACTTCTAGATCTTTAGAGCTGTATTTTATTTATTTCGTTAAGTTAACAATTTAATTTAACGAAATAAATAAAATATCGTGAGTATAAAGGTACGAGGCACAAATATATTATGTGATTTGGGTCCTTTCTGCAGAAAGGCGTTAATTTATATAACGATTATTTGGAAATATGTTATAAAAAAAAAACTTCTATCTTTATAGGGTTATCAGCCGTGGGCTTTTCCGCCGGTCAAGGGAGAAGCTCAGAGGAGTTTAATCACCCGGTATTTACCTTAACTTCACAGAAAACCTCTGAAAAACTGTGAAAGGTGATTCGCGAAAATTCGCTCCCCACTGGGGATCGAACTCAGGCTCCCCAATGCTCAGTACGAGACGGACGACGCCTCTAACCACTCGGCCACTGAGCTGGGTAAATATCTTCTATATATCTAGAATTCTGTATATGTTACATTTGCATCTCTCATCAACTCCGTCTGCATGGTTGATGGGTGATTAAGTAGCCTAGTGATCATGTTGTCGATACCAAGCCCAGAAAAGGAGGAAGTTTTTGGATAGGTCATCGACCTTCACGTAAAAAGAACTCACATAACCAATACTAACAGACAGGATAGATTTACAGACGACCGACAGAGAACCAGGACAAGAGAAAAAGGACACTGAATCAACCCCTACGAGTGGCCACATGGAACATAAAGACACTAAATAAATGAGATCAAGAACGGGAAAACCAAGTATGGGAGAAAAAAATAGACATACAAGATGTTATATAGAGGACAATCCATTAAGTGGTGGTAGAAGTGACTTACTTTAGCAAAAATTCGATTGTTTTATTGGTAAATTCGTCTTCGTTAGGTAACTTAAGGCGAATCTTCGAGAATGTCGTTCGAGGATTCCAGCTGAAAATCTATCCCAAAAACGCACAGTGAGATTAAACGAAACTGCTTCTATTTTTATTGCGGAGTGTACAAGCCGTCGCCCCAGGAAAAACCGGAGGGGTGTTTACCGAGAAATAAATTTATTTCGAAATAATGGAGCATTTTATGATAAATTGCGCGGATGACTATACATTATACTACTGTACTTAAGCATTATCAAATTGTATTTATCAAAACTTGTGAAATATCCAAAAATATTTTCAAAAAATTATAAACTGTTGACTAGAAAAGTCCGCACGATTAGGTCAATATTGAACCGTATTTCGTCTTCCGAGATTCGCCTTAAGGACTTTTAAGTTGACCAATGAGAATGTGCTTTATATTTTTGACGAAAACACTAATCACATTGCCATGATAGAAATCCGACAATGACGTATATAAATCTTTATTAAATTTTTGATTTAATTTTGCGTCCAATCCATCGACCACCAAATAAATACTCCATTCAGTTGGCGAACAACAGTCCGTTGTGCATGAAGTTCACCATCTTGCATGTCCCACGTTTGAAAACTTCTTTGTAGTGGAAAACTATCGAGATAATTCTCCAACTAGTTGGTTAGAAAATGTTTGCAGGGCGTCCTCTAAAATTGTCCAGAATCCATTAACCTTATCCAGCGGTTAATGGATTCTGGACAATTTTAGAGCACGCCCTGCAAACATTCTCTAACCAACTAGATCAGAAAATAACGTTCTGGTTGACACGAGTGAAACGACTTACAGAAACAGACTCATTCCAACAACAAAAAGGAAAGTACTTCGATGAATGAGGGGAAGAAACACTGGGCAAAGTGAGCAATAACGAAATAAGATCAATATCAGTGGGTGGACAAGAAACAGGAGGGCGAAATTAAACGCACCTATTCAGAGGATGTATAGAGACAGAATAGTGAGAATTGGAAGAGCCAAGTCACCGTTTGATTCCAAGTCCAAGTGTATTTAGTTTAATCTCTAAATATATGTTCTGGCCGAAGAGGGAAAGCCGATGACCTATTAATATTAAAGGATAAATAAAACGATTTTTTACTTTGTTTTTTATCACACTTCAGTTACACTTTGCAACTAGTTTCGGCTATAATATATTAATATTAAATTTGTTGTTGTAGTAAATAGTTGAGAAATGTATGTAAATTGGGTTAATCTCAATTAATAGTTATCGTAATAAATGAATAAATAATTTTGATTTTAATTTTTTAATTAAATTTTATCAGTTCCTAATGTATGTATTTGTTTACTCGCTAATTCTTTATCGAAATTTAATAGAAGTGAGGGAAATTAAACAAACTAGGACAGGACAGGATGAGTTTCTGGACGGGTCCGGGAGGGAGTGTCAGAAAGAGAGTTTTTTGTCTGTTATTCCATGTCTTTATAAGGGAGCAAAATGGGGTGGGTCCAAGAGGAAATTTTTTGTTTTGTTTTGTTTTATTTTTCTTTTAAGTTAGGGCAGAATATTGCCAATTTATTGAATCTTAATTTAAGTTTGGGGTATTGTATTGTATTTTATGTTTATTTTATTAGTTATAGTATGTTATTTTATTTTATTTCGTAGTCTTATTTTTAGTCTTAATTTGCACAAATGTATGGCACAATTGTATGTAAGTTTTGTTTTGATGCCAAATAAAGGTCAATTTATATACTTCTTTATCTTTCGCAGTAAAGCATTTAATATTTAATCAGAACTTTGTGTTTAGTTATTTACGATTTGCGCTCATTCTAATTCTAGCCTTGATTTAATGTTTTTATGTTTTTTAATGATTAAAATTCCTTATGAGGTTTAAATTCGATTATCATATTATAATAGTACTTATGGATGCGAAAACAAAAATCTTTAAAATTTAATACAACATAATCGAGCCTCAACTTTCTTTTCTTCGGTTTCGCTTCATCCGCCGTTGCGTAACCGGCGCGATACGAGAAAAATCCCATTATCCGCCCGTCCCGTTGACAACAATGACGGATCAACGATCAGGCGCCACCCACCTATTATCCAACGTGACTTTCACTGTTTAGAATCTTCTGTCAACAACTGTTACATCGGCTAACCCACATAGGCCGAGCTAAATTTGCGCCAGGCAGTTGCCGCGTTGGAGATGCTAAATGGTCATTACATAAAATCGCGCGCGGGACCGATTTAGCTGGGCAGCAAAAAGTGATGAGACCGGACGGAGGGAGTGTACGTGGAAAAGTCGCAATCGACAACGTAATAAAAATAACAATATTATGAAATCCCTCCGTGTATGGGAAGCCGCTGCTCGTTGTAATCAAATTTAATGGATGTTTATTGAGTTTATTGAACTTGAGTACAAATTGTTTTGAAACCATTTAATTTAAAGATTGATCTAGTTTCTAACTACTTTAATGTATCTAGAATAGGCCTAGGAATGGGATGATGTGACTGTGATAACTACACGGCAACTCAAGGCAAGGATTTAGAGGATTGTATACTTTACAATCAAAACTAACATGACATGTAATATCACATAAATCTGATTGCTGGATTAACTGGATTGTATAAAATCAAAAACAGTAATTACTAAGGCTGGGTTGCGTAAAAGCAGATACATTTCATAACTCGTCATCAATTTTAAATCTGTTCAATCACTTATGACAACTTTGATACATAAAGAGACGTTTCCATATGTATATAAAATGAAGGTGTAATTTAAAGTTAAAAAATAATGTATTACTTATTTACCAACATTATAGGTCCCATAAGCTATTGAATGGACAAATTTAAATCATCATTGTGACAGAAATGACCAAAAAAATGTCAAACAACGTAATACTGTTATTCTAAAATATTGACAGTATTATTGATCGTATAAGGTGCGTTATAGAGAGATTCTAAAGTAACTACATTACTTAGATACTGTATTTATTGTTGCTATAACAACAAATACTTATGGGTTCAATAGCTATTGATACATTTATGGAACGTTGGTGAATACGGGTGATGGAGATTAAACAAGATTGGCATGAAAGACTGTGTAATGCAAAGGTAACATCAACTAGTGGAACATCTATCAGACAATAATCCTCTGATAGATGTAGCATCTGTAATGTAAGACTACAGTTAACTAACTCACTTTTATATAATACCGCATTAGAAGTAATTTTATATAATTCAAAAAAATAATCTAAATAAATCTAAATAATTAAAATAAATCCGTCAATTTTCACCACTTTGAGTGATAAAACAATGTTGCTATATATAAACAGATGTATCTGAAGCTATGAACTATAATGTTAACAATATATGCAGTATCTATTAGTAGATTACATCTAATCGCGTGCTAAAATATATATCATCCATCCTATGTAGTTCACAATTTTAGGCTGGATTATGTTCAGTCTCAACTTAAGTATATCTCTTGTTATATTACATTAAAACTTATGTGACTGTTAATGTATAATTTATGTTTTTAAATTTATTTAACCTCTTCATGTGCCTGTAAGCAGTACAAAAACTGGTGCCCAGGACACTTTACCGAAAATAATAATGTAATTATAAAAAAAGTTAATAATATTTTGTTGTCGTCCTGTAATTGGATTTGTTAAATTCTGTTGGGCAATAAATACATTTATTAATTAAAAAAAAAACTCCCAAACACATAAATAGCTAACACATCATTTCCATTCAAATACTTGAATGCCAAAATCATGCTTTGTTAATTCGTAATTTATTACTCTGCACTTCGCCGCAAGCACCAGTTTGCAATGAAGACTTATGCAAATATATTATTGATTTTTTTTATGTATAGCATCATGTACGTTTACGTGAATTTTTTTGATTAGAATCGTCTATAAATACAAATTTTTTGGATACATTGCATCAGTTGTTACTACGACAATCATCCAGCAACATGTTGAAAATTACAATTGCATTGGCGCTTTTCGGACTGTGTTTGTGCAGACCGGAGGAACCAGTGCCAATTTTACGTGAAGAAAATGTGGTTGAACACGACGGAAAATTCCACTACAGGTGAAATATTATAACATAAAATATCATTTGTTCTATACTCATAATTATTCATGTATATAAGCACAGATTAGCGTTATTATATATATATATATATATATATATATATATATATATATATATATATATATATATATATATATATATATATATATATATATATAACAACGCTAATCTGTGATATAAGGCACCTTACACAGTCAATAATACTGTCAATCCTAGTACTGTCAGTATTTGCTTCAATCCTCCTTTTATATTTATCAAATAATCAATTATCCGGATAAACATCAGTATTCTCTTAATTTCATCGTTACTATACTTACACGATAAGTAATACTGTTAATATTTGAGAATAATGAACATTTTAAACATATTATTGAACAGTAATATTTCTAAAATATTAAAAAATAATGAAAGCCGAAATTAAATGTTGGCTGACAGCAATGTTCGGTTTTACTCTTTTACAATTAAATAGTTAAGTTTGATATTGATATTAAACTAAAAGTATAGCAAAAAATTCACTGAAAATTCATTCTTGGGGACAACGCAATTAAAAATCATTCGCCCGATGGAAATTTCATCTAGTATATTTATATTTCTATTTTATTTTTATTTGTATATTTTTTATTATTATTTTTATTATATTTGCATATATGTATATTTAATTGTATTATTTTTTTTTGTGGAATTCGGTACAAGAGATATATTTGAATTGGTGTGTTGGCTATGCTTAATAGAGTTTTTTGTTGTTGATATTTGTTGTTTAACCAGCGTTTTTTGTTTGATTTAGTTTTGAAACTGCTGATGGTATTAAAGCCGAAGAGCACGGCGAGTTGAAGACTGTGGGATCGGAAGCTGGCGCTGCTGTTGCCGGAGCATACTCATACACCGCCCCCGATGGTCAAGCCATTGTGGTGCAGTACGAAGCTGATGAAAACGGTTTCAGGCCTGTAGGTGATCACATCCACAAGGTTCCAGAACTCATCGCAAGGGCAATTGAATTCAATAAGGCGCATCCAGAAGTGGAAACAACTCGTGGAAAAACTCGTGTTTAAATTTTTATATGAATTTATAAAAGACGGAAATTATGCGCATTCTAATTTAATGATGTATATGTTAATATTTAAGCTTATATAGATATCTTAAATCTTAACACGACTTAATAAATAAATGTCATATAAATAACATCTATGGCTTTTTTCATTTGCCTCTAATATTAAGATTTTTAGTTGAGTCAGCAGCATTATATTCTACTTCTCTATCTGATAGGAAACTTAACATCAATTGTGTTCGAATAATAAGGCACCTTACACGGTCAATAATACTGTCAATCCTAGTACTGTCAATATTTGCTTCAATTCTCCTTTTATATTTATCAAGTAATCAATTATCCGGATAAAGATCAGTATTCTCTTCATTACATCATTACTATACCTTACACGACGAGTAATACTGGCAATATTTTAGAATAATGAACACTTTAAACATATTATTGTACAGTAATACTGTCATTATTGTAAAATATTGACAGTAATATTGATCGTGTAAGGTGCCTTATTAATGACAAACTTTTGTTTACATATTTCATATTTTACTTAGATTTGTCTAGCCATATATATTAGCATTAGACGTTCAAAATGCATTCAACTCTCTGCCTGACAGACAATAATAATGAAATCATATGGAAGAAATAAGACAAAGCGTGAAGACGAACATCAACGAAAATCTCGGACAAATCATGAAACAAGTTATAGGCACCAATGTGGATGTGGATGAGACATAGGGCACCATAAAAGGAGCTCTGTGGGACGGCAGTAAGGATAAATTGAAACAGAAAAACAACTCCCAACACCCAAAAGAACAATGGGCGACACATGAAATTTTGGCAAGAATGGAAGATAGAAAACAATACAAAGACAAGGATAGAAATAAATACAAAGAAATTCAACAAGAAATACAAAAAAAATTATATAGAAGCCAAAGAAACATTTATGAGAAACCAATGTGAGGATATAGACTCGCTTCAGCTGGGGTATGATTTATTTAACTGACATACAAGCATCAAAGAATTCACTGGCATGGGAAAGAAGAAACAGACTGGTATAATAAAAGATAACAACGGTAATATTATAGTAGACATAGAGAAAAAGATCAAAAGATGGGAGGAATACATACAACAACTATTTGAAGACACCAGAAATGAAATAGAGATAAAAGAAACGTCGCAAGGACCAAGAATAACAGTCGAAGAAGTAATGTATGCTATCAAGAACTCATAAGATAGAAAGGCAATAGGACAAGACGAAATACCAGTCGATATTCTTAAACTAATTGAGGAAGACAATATTAGCATCTTGGTAAATCTATATAATACCATCTATACGACTGGAATCATACCACAAGAATGGTTAAAATCTATATTCTTTTTATTACCAAAACAACACTACGCAATTGAGTGCTCAGATTTTAGAACAATAAGCGTGATGAGTCACACATTAAAGGTTTTTCTAAAGATTATTCACAGCCGCATTTACAAGAAATTAGGAACAGATATCAGTGAGACACAGTTTGGATTTCGAAATAACCTAGGCACAAAAGAGGCTCTATTTGGAATAAATGTCATAATCTAACAATAAATATACGACTGGAATCATACCACAAGTATGGTTAAAATCTACATTCTTTTTTTTACCAAAAAAACACTACGCAAGGGAGTGCTCAGATTTTAGAACAATAAGCGTGATGAGTCACACATTAAAGGTTTTCTAAAAATCATTCACAGCCGCATTTACAAGAAATCAGAAACATATATCAGTGAGACACAGTTCGGATTTCGAAAAAATCTAGGCACAAGAGAGGCTCTATTTGGAGTGAATGTAATAATCCAACGATGTCTCGATATGAACGTAGATCTATTTATAGGCTTCATCGACTACGAGAAAGCCTTCGATAAAGTTAAACATGATCGGTTAATGGAAATAGTACAGCAAAAAGGCCTAGACTACAATGACGTCCGAATAATAAAAACTTTGTACTGGAATCAGAAAGCACAAAGAAATGTTGAAGGACATAACTCTGAAGAATTGGATATCCGACGGGGAGTCCGCCAAGGATGCATACTATCACCGGTCCTATTTAATATGTACTCAGAATGCTTATTCAAAGAAGCCATCAATGATAACTCGGGTGGAGTAATCATAAACGGTCAAGTTATCAATAACATACGATACGCAGACGACACTGCGATAATAGCAACATCCATCTGCCAGCTTCAGAAAATGATGCAAGACATAAATACGACTAGCCAATGCTATGGGCTCAAAATTAATTTGAAGAAAGCTAAATTTATGGTTGCAAATAAAACTAATGTTAATAATATACCATCACTACTAGTAAACAACACCACAATCGAAAGAGTTAGAAGCTACCAATACTTAGGAACACGTATTGAAGACAATAACGACCAAACCATAAAAGTGAACAAACGTATAGATATAGCAAGAGCAATTTTCGTCAAAATGAAAAATCTTTTCTGAAATAGTTATCTCAATCTAATAATCTATTTTTTAACACTACTGTATGGGATGGAAGTATGGACATTAAAGAAAAATAACATTAAAAAACTAGAATCGTTTGAGATGTGGATGTATCGTCGCATGCTCAAGATATCCTGAACGGACCTAGTAAACAACGAAGAAGTCATGCGAAGAATACATAAAGAAAAACAACAGATCCTTACGATCAAAACACGAAAGCTAGAGTACTTGGGACACATCACCCGGGAAGAGAGATAATCATAGTCGCTATGGTGACAAGTAGAAATCTATCAAATTTATAAGTAAATTTTGGTTTTGGGGAGTTTTGTGGGAAAAGCAAAATAGCAACTGATGAGAAGTGGAATGAAGAAATTGGAAATATTGAATTGACGACTATTATATGAAACGATTACAGCGGAAAATTTGGGATTGAATTAATTTGGCATTTGCCTCTTTAAACGTATTAAATGTGTCTGCATATTAGTATCTGGTATGATTAATCTATAAACAATAAAATAAATAAATATATAAATAAAACGATAGCTTCCATTTACATTATTATTTGATTTAAAAATAAACCCATGTGGATACTTATATTTACAGGTTGTAGGTGAAAACGGGTATAAGTTTGAGATATAAAACCCCGATATTTACAGCAATTTAGTAAATATCGGGGTTTTAAATCTAAAACTTATACCCGTTTTCACCTACTAAATATAAGTGTCAACATATTTTTATTTTGAAATCAAATAATTAAGATTTAAGTAAAATGTGAAATATGTACAAAAAAATCCTTCTTAAATAAATATGAAATTAAATGATTGAGATTTTTTTAATTTTACTACTATTGATACACTCCTGCGCACAAGTTTCTCCTCATTTTGTTAGATATCTCGGTTCTGTCAAAGTTATAAGCGTTGTATGAAGAAGTTGATTTTTCACTCAACGTTATAGGTCAATCAATATAAGAAAGTGATAACGAATAATATTTTCATTAATTATCTTACAAATGAATCAATATAACGAAAGCCAACCATGTCATGGCACATATAGTATCTGTTCTATCTCATACTAATCAATAGAGGTTTAAGAGTTTGTTAAGCAGTTTTTCGGATTTGTCGGTGCCGAGCTTCGTTTACCTTCTTTGTGCTGCTATGGGAATAGTTCGTATTACATCTTACTGTTTGTTATGGTCAAAACTTGTTGGTACTTATGTAGAAATATTAGACTTGTTTTATAACATTTAAATAAAAGTAATTATAGACATACGCCGCTTTTAACTCAGTTCCTACACTGAGAAAAAAAGTGTTTTTCGGCTCTGTCGGGGCCGAACTACCCGTTATGAGAAGTCGAACTTCGGCTCTTCCGGATCCATCTTGTATGTATATATTGTATGTACATCTTGCATATATATATATATATATATATATATATATATATATATATAAACTGGCTAGAGCTTAGCCGAAACTAGTTGCAAAGTGTAACTGAAGTGTGATAAAAAACAAAGTAAAAAATCGTTATATCTTCTATTGTTTAGAAAGGAATTTTTGGATGGTTATGCCAAATAAAGGTCTTAATATATAAATCATCCGACTACAGACAAAATATCTTATACTCTTTACCTAATCGCATATTGACGACAACCGTAGGTAAAGTTTTTATAAGTGTATATATTTATTGTAATAGTAACGGAGGTGCGAGATAACAAATCGTACAATCATAAATAGAATCGTTAATAAGCAACATTCTTTCCTATAATAATTCAGAAGATCGTTCGTATTAGCGAAACGAAAATTTGGTTTCATTGTCTATTGACGACAAAAGTAGTTACGGGGCTAATAACTGCCGATAACTATTTTCGCCTTCGTATATAACATCTTATATAAAAGCTTAATTTTCTTTCTATAGTCTAAATTCTAGAAGATATATCACAAATATAATAAATAAAACGAATTTTTCTTTGTTTTTTTTTTAAACAAAGAAAAATTTGTTTTATTTATTTATTATAATGAACTATCACAAAGTAGATGCCAATTCAATCCAATATCCCAAATATAGTAGATGTTACTTAAACATAACTTTTGTCGAATATTCCCATGACTTCAGGGTCATATATAGTTTGTTTTACGTGGAACTACATATTTGGCAACACGCAGTTTACTATTGAGGTTGATTTTGTTAGCACAACTCGCGTTTTTAAGCAAACAAAAGGCATATGTTGGTATATAATGATCGACACCACGCAGATATCTTCAGTGCATAAAAGTGCAATCAATTAGTACTGACGGTAGTAGTGAAAATTAATAACGAGCGAAATGTTCGTGCTTGTCGTAAGTATTAGTGCAAATAGAAAATTGTAACTCTTAAAATAACACTTTTGGTTTTTAATAGATAATTAATTGAAAAAAAAATTGAATAAAAGTTTTAATACAATACAATTGATTCATTGCTGAGTGAATATACTTTTAATTAATGTTGTATTAGGTAATTACATATTAATCATACTGATAACCGGGTAATTAAACTTCTCTGAGCTTCACCCTTTACCGGCGGAAAGCCTCACGGATAATCATTATAATACGTATAAGATGTAAAATTACACAGTATACAAGTAATAGAAAATATTTCAATATCATTATGAAAAGAAATTTTCTATCTGTATAGCCTTATACAGATAGACATTTTTTTTCATACTGATATTGGCATATTTTCTATTGCTTGTATATTTTGTAATTTTACATCTTATACGTATTATAATGATTAATAATTAATTCACATTCAATTACTAAGTGCTACAAAAAAACAACATAAGTTATTATTTTATTATTTTTCGTCTTACATATAAATAAATATAAAACTTTAATGGAAAATGCAAGTTATTATTTTACCCATTGGCGACTTTTGCTGACTCTTTCCGGTGTTTGCTGTTTCACTTTCCAAAAACTTCCCTAATTCAATGCGCCGAGGGAAGCTTATAACATATCAGTAGGGCAACCCTAACCACAGGGCTAAATGGACTATAGCCCTGGGGCACAATTTTTGTTGCTGTCACCCCGCTCCCGCTAGCCATCCCGTGTGTTTTCTTATGAAGAATGCCGCATTATTTTTTATATATAGCCCACGGGTATCGAATAACTTAGGACGGTTTGGATACCAGGGCAAGTGCTACGTTACTGACAGGATCAACTGCCATCCGAAGCACCGTCCAACTAGGATGCAAACGCGACGCCGAGATTGAAACTCGAGTCTACTGTCTAGTTTTTTACTCGACTATTTACTCCTCAAATAACTTAATATAATCTATTTTTATTTATATAGATATTCGTGGTATTTCTCGTCTCGCAAAGTCTTGCAAAACCACAAGGAAATGTGCCGCAGGACATCTCCACGACCACGCCTATTCCCATAATAAGCCATACCGAAGTTATTGGAACAGATGGAAATTTTAATTACAGGTATTGTAGCATAAGAATTCTGATTTCTGCGTATGTGTTGTATAGAAATTATGTCAAAATGTGTATATCCTATGTATGACCCATTACATGTTGGACATTCAATTTTTTTTTCAAATTTATTTTCATTAAATACATACTGGTTTTTTAGTAAATCCTGATGAAGCTCTGGATCGATATAAAGAGAAGAGGTTTCTTTCAGCCTTCGTCGCCGCAATCCCAACATTCTCCCTCTAACTAGTTTTCGGCGAAAAACTACCCTCAACTATATATATATATATATATATATATATATATATATATATATATATATATAATATACATACATAAGTTCAAACTATTGAACTTATATTTATTATTACGATTTAATAAATAAAAATATAAATATAATAAAATTGAAAATTGAATATCCCAAAACTACTTATTTTAATTCAAATATGATAAAAAGTAATAATGAACTGTTTTTTTCATTTAGTGATAATATATATAATTTAATAACATTTCTGTATTTAGTTACGAGACAGGAAATGGAATTCATTATGAACAAAGTGGTTACACAAAAATAGTGCCCAGTTTGGGTAGCAGGAGTGGAGCTGCAGATGATAATGAACCAGGGATTGTGCAAGTTTTCAGCGGATCGTATTCATATGTAGCACCAGATGGAACACAAATTAATTTGAGGTACATTTTCACACCAAATGCATTATTAAAGTTCAATTAAAATGTATAAATTACAAATAATAGACAGAAGTAGTTTATTTTATTTAAAACTTGTTCAATAATCAGACTAAATTTGTTTAAAGCTTGTTCAATAATCAGACTAAAGATGTATCATAATACTTTAGGACACGCTGATTTATATTATTTAAGTTATTTAAGCATAGACGAAGATGGAATAAGTGAAAACAGGTATCGCTATAAAAAAATATACAACTAACCTCCTAGGAGGAAAGTTAAACGCCATCTGGCGGCATCACATCGATTAGCAATGCACACCCATATGGTAATAACCGTCAACATGCTCATGCCGTCAGGATCACCGGGTAGTGCCCTCTATTGAATAATATGCTAGATGGCGTTTAACTTTCCTCCTAGGGGGTAGTTGTATAATTTTTGTATATAACCACTCGAGATATTGTGTGAATTCATCCTCACTAGATGAGCTACACTGATGAGATTTAATAAGATCGAAATCTAGATATGTAGATTGCTAAGAGGTGGATTCACACTTATATATGGTATCGCTATAGTTCACTTTTTTTTCATAAACTAGCACATTACGTAGTTTATAGAAGCTTTCGTACTTCTACTTCAACTATATTCCAACTAACATCAAGTATAATTCCGTGCATATTTAATAAAATCTGAAGCAGGACCTCAACTGCTTCAGACTTTCTCAAAACTATGTTTTTCATCAATGGACTACTCAATTCTTAACACATTGCCATTCGTTCTATGAAATTGAGTCTAATTTTATTACTTGATGTTGTCTGGTCCTTTGTCACAGCTGGACGCAAAACAGTTCAAATGAACAAACTTAAATAATCACATCAGTTAATTAAGCGTCTTTCAGATACAATAATAAATAAAGCTTATTATTATCTCTGAAAGAGGCTTAATTAACTCGTGATTATTTTAGTTTGTTTGTTTGTCCTACAGAAATTATTCCATTTACAGGATAACATCAAATATATAGTACTATTTCAATAAGTCACATACAAATAGATACAAATAGATATAAATATATAAATAATTTAAATTTTTATATTAGATATGAGAAACAAGTATAATTTTAGACCTTGTACTCCTGATTTTTAATAAAATTGTTCATTAGAAGAAAACATAAAATACCATAAACCTATATAAGTGTCCACCTCGTAGCAACCCTATTTATCTAGATTTCGATCTTATTAGATCTCATCAGTCTGAGCCACACTGATGAGATCTAATAAGATCGAAATCTAGATATGTAGGTTACTAAGAGGTGAATTCTAGTGAGGATATAGTTAGAAACAAAAATGATACAACTAACCCCTTACTAGCATAGTAAAACGCCATCTGACGGTACTACATCACCACCATATAGGCGCGCTAATTGATATGGTGCCGCCAGATGTCGTTTAACTTTCCTCCTAGGGGGTTAGTTGTATCATTTTACCGTAAATCTGTATATGGGACAAAAAATCTATTCAAACAACGCTGTTATATTATTTAAAATCGACAGGAATATAATTTTATTTTTCGGTAGCTCAACGATTATGTTTGCTTCAATATTATTTTATGTTTGTTTGTTTTAAATTTTAGTTATATTGCTGATGAAAATGGATTTCAACCCATCGGAGCACACATTCCAACACCGCCTCCAATTCCAGCAGATATCCAAAGACTATTAAACACCCTGCCACAGACGTCTGAAGCAAATCAACCTATTAATCAAGAACAACCTACAAATAGTCAACCCGCATCTGTATAATGACATATTTCTAGATATCTTATATATTTGTAAAATTAAATATAGGATTTTTATATATTAAAATAATGTTTAGTGTAGTGGATTGTTTCCTATGCTGAGGTATGATTAATTTAACTTACATAAAAGGATCAAAGAATTCACTGGCATGGGAAAGAAGAAACAGACTGGTATAATAAAAGATAACAACGGTTATATTATAGTGGAGAAAAAGATCAAAAGATAGGAGGAATACATACAACAACTATTTGAAGACACCAGAAATGAAAAATGAAATAGAGATCAAAGAAACGTCGCAAGGACCAAGAATAACAGCCGAAGAAATAATGTATGCTATCAAGAACTGAAAAGATAGAAAGGCAATAGGACCAGACGAAATACCAGTCGATATTCTTAAACTAATTGAGGAAGACAATATTAGTATCTTGGTAAATCTATATAATACCATCTATACGACTGGAATCATACCACAACAATGGTTAAAATCTACATTCCTTTTATTGCCAAAAAACACAACGCAAGGGAGTGCTCAGATTTTAGAACAATAAGCGTGGTGAACCACACATTAAAGGTTTTTCTAAAAATCATTCACAGCCGCATTTACAAGAAATTAGAAAAAGATATCAGTGAGACACAGTTCGGATTTCGAAATAATATAGGCACAAGAGATGCTCTATTTGGAATGAATGTCATAATCCAACGATCTCGATATGAACGTAGAACGAGAAAGCCTTCGATAAAGTTAAACATGATCGGTTAATGGAAATAGTACAGCAGAAGGGCCTAGACTACAATGACGTCCGAATAATAAAAAACTTTGTACTGGAATCATAAGACATAACTCTGAAGAATTGGATATCCGACGGGGAGACCGCCAAGGATGCATACTCCGCATCACCGCCTAATGTTTAGTATATAGTATATATATTTATATATGATTCAACTTGCAATTCATTTTTAATGGTTTCTTTTTTTATGTTGGAGTCAGTGATCTGATAAGATCCTACAATTTCTGAGAATTTATTCGTCCCCTCGCACGCGGAGAACCCTCCTGGCGGCGAGTGGAGTACGAAGATTCTTTCCTCATTGGCAACACCCTCTTCCCGATTGCCGTGTATCCCTTCGGAACGAACACAATTGGGAAACCTCACAATTCTTACAGACTTTTCCATGAACGAATTAGATATTTTTCTGAACAGCAGATAGGATTCGTGCTCTGGCAAGGATGGACTGATGTATTCAATATACAGCCCTTCCCAAAAATCCCGGGAGAAGTTTTGAACGAGTGAAGAAAATAAATTGAAAATTTGAGGATTACGAAAGAATCATAGAAACTACATTCTTAGATAGTTTGGCAATTTTGTATCTTATTATTTTATGATGTCATTGGTAATATATACCATGCATAAGGAACCTCGACAGGTGGTTGCTATTTGGTCATCCTCCCCAACAATAGCAACCCCTATCGAGTTTCCTTATACATGGTATATATTACCAATGACATAATAAAATAATAAGATAAAAAATTGCCAAATGTGCGTGTCTTTAAAATGGTTCGTGAAGACTGAGGAAGCATGGTACAATATTCTTGTATTAAGATTCGCAACGCTCCGTGAATATTGGAGACAGCCAGATCCACATTATACACACCTTGTATAAGTTTAAAAACTAATTTAAACTGAAATTTATATTACCATTAACACTGAGCACGACTTAATAAGAATTAATCGAAAGTCAGATCAATATCGTGTATTGAAGAAATACTGATATATTTAATTCTTAATATTACAGTGGTATGAATATTAGTACCGTGAATAATTTTAACTGCATGTGTTAAAACCAGCAAAGTTTCATTTCCTAATTGTTACAAGAGTGCAGGAAGATGAGCAAGGTCACCTCGGTTATAGGTGTCGCGGGACTTTCACCTGCGAGAAAATTGAATTGCAAATAATACATCGGATGAAATAATTGGCCGTGACACGACAGATTGCGCCCTTTCGCATAGAAAAATGTTGAAGAAAAGAGAAAATTGAATTGATTTAACCGTTTAAAGTATATATAGCTATTAGAAATTAATTATTGCAGGACCTGCTCCTCAAAACAAACCCGGGTATTCATACAATCCAGCGGCTTGTTTCTTATTCCTTATTGCTGGTATATTCAAAAGAAATATGAATCCTAAATAGAATAAAAACATTATTCATACAATCCAGCGACAAAGGAAAAACACAGAAACCTTTTTACCTCAGTTATGTCACAGGAGATTTACTGTTCTCAGGTATGTCACAGGAAATTTACTGTAGTACACACACACAATCGAAACAAAATTGATAGTATTTGTGAGGTAGTTAGCGTTTAATTTTGAATAGAAGGCCTGAATGCCATACTTTATTAAATGCTTGGGTAACATCTAGAAATGTTGCAAATAGTACTTGTTTTCAAAATTTTTATGAAATTCCTGTATTACCTTATGTATATGTTCTATAGTTGAGTTGTCTTTTCGAAATCCGAACTGATGGTCCAGTATAAGATAATAATATATATAAGACTAAGAGTTAATATAAGACTCCTTCAGAAGTGGTTTAAGTTTTTCAAGCAAGAATATTTTTTTGTGAATATTTTAGAAATAATTGGCAGCTAATAAGATGATAGAACAGTTAGCGCTGTTTTGGCGGTTTCCCGGGTTCAGGGATGAGAATTATCTGGACTGCTTTCCATTGAGGAGGGAAGGTGCCAGTTCAGAGAACTGCATTGAAAATTGAATTTATCAGTTTTAGGGTAACACCTGGAAATTCTCTTAGGATTTTGCCTGTTATTACGACATAGCCAAGAGCTTTTTTTTGTTACATTTATTTATAATTGACGCTTTTACTTCAAATAATGTTATCCTTTTTATAGGAAAGGCTAACTAACATGAAACTAATTATCATTACCTCTCTAACTTGGTGAGAGGTAATGAGTGATAGCAGAAAATGAAGCTAATCTGCAGCACAACCTGAGTGTATGGAACAGACATCTAGAAAAGTATAATATGAAAATTAATTATAACAAAACAAAAGTGATGGTAATAAGAAACCGAAAAGAACAAATAAATATAAAGATACAACAACACAAAATAGAGCAAGTAGAACAATTCAAATACCTAGGAGTAGCACTGACAGAAGACGGAAAAATGGAAGGTGAACTTAGTAGCAGAATAAACAACACAGTTAAAACATACCACGCACTGGCCAATATACTGATTGACAAAAAAGTGATCAGCAGAAGAACAAAAATAAAAAATATAGACTTATACTTACATATGGGGACGTGGAAACTAACGAAGAGGGACAAAAGTAGAATACAGGCAATGGAAATGAAATATCTCAGAGGAGTAAAACAAGTTACGAGAAGAGACAGAATAAGAAATGATGACATCAGAGATGAATTGGGAATTGAAGCTATAGAAAAGTATATAGAAAAGAAACAACTAAACTGGTGGGGACATTTAATTAGGATGGACAAAAAGAATCAAACAAAACAGGTATGGGATGCAAGACCTGGAAATAAAAGAAGAAGAGATAGACCAAGAAAAGAGGGAGACAACAGAATAGAGGAAATAATAATCAAGAAAGGAAAGACAATTATACAAGCAAGAGAACGGGCGAAGAACAGAAAAGAGTGGACAAAATTTACAAATGTATAAACAACAACAATAATTGTTAAGTAATGTAAATGTAATAGCCTACACTAAATGGTAAAAGGAAAATAGATTTATATATATATATATATATATATATATATATATATATATATATATATATATATATATTTATTATTATTATAAAATGGACAGAATATATAAAACCGAAATTTAAAAATGCAAAAAATATATATGAGTGAAATATTTTTATAATTATGTTATTATTATTACAAAATGCACAGAATATATAACACCCAAACTTAAAAATGCAAAAAAATATACATAAGTGAAACATGCCTGTTGTATATTTTGTGTGTATTTGCAACCAAACCCTATTTCTCACCAATTTTTTTTTTGTATGTGAAATCTATACAAAATCTGCATACAAACGTGTGTAGCTCAAATACATTGTTGCAGAAGTTTAAAAAGTGTACTTCCATTACAAGTCTATTGTTGTAAAGTGTTCGCGTTCTGATCGATCGCTGATATGCGAATGTAAATGAAAGTCATAAGCAGTTCGATGGGACGAGCGTACGCTTGTTTGGAGTTTCGAAACTAACTATGTAAGGTCAACTAGAAGATTTGGTGGTTTAATTATTTCATACCTAAAAAACAAATAGATACTAAAAAAGTTGTTTGGGTTATTTTTAAGTGCATAGCTATACATGGAATAATTATTGCAGGTATTATCCTCAACCCATCCAATGCAGCAACAGTTAATATGAAGAGTTTTCTGATTGTATAGTGATTAGATTAGTTACTGAACTGTATGACAATTAAGGAGATAATACTTACAAAACGCTGGATATGGTTTACAAAATTAAAATAAGATCTGTTCCTGCTTACTTATGTATGATAATGTCAAGTGTGTTATACATAATTACCCTACACGAAATGTATATAACTTTTGGATTCCACAATTTGACAAAGCGCGAACATACAATAGTGTTTACTTCCGGGGATTTAAATTATAAAATAATCTGCCACCAGCGATCCGAAATTGTGACAATTACAAAACGTACAAAAAATTATTGAGAAACTATATCACAAATACAATGTAATAATTAATACATTATTTAGTTATGTTAAGAATTTTAATTAATTTAATTTGTTTCTTTGAAATTTTATAACCTTTTTTATATAAACTTTTTATTTATGTATATGTATGTATATAGCTCAGCTAAATAAAGATTTTTTTCTTTCTAAAAATCCAAATGATTTTAAAGTTGGTACTATTTGAGCCTGTGAGTGCTATTCAAGGTGTTTGACATTTGTTTTGGCATTTGTTTTAGAATATTCTGTCTCAATTTATGTAAGTCACTTTTGAATTGTTTTGAAAATGAGAAGATATTGCGTTTGGTATTTATGTAAATCGACATGCGCAGTTTCATATATGAAAACAATTTATTCATAAATAAAAATGTAACTGCGTACGTCGATTTACATAAATACCAAACACAAAATATTCTCCTTTTCAAAACAATTCAAAAGTGACTTATATAAATTGTGACAGAATATTCCAAAACCAATGCCAAAACAAATGTCAAACACCTTGAATAGCACTTGCGATTGGAGGTTTGATCACACATTCATTTAATCATTCAGACTTTACCATAAAGGCACCTTACATGATCAATAATACTGTCAATATTTTAGAATAATGACAGTATTACTGTACGATGTTTAAAATGTTCTTTATTCTAAAATATTGATAGTGTTATTAATGGCATATGATATAGTAATCATGGAATGAAGAGAATATTTGTCCGGATAATTGATTAATTGATAAATATAAAAGGAGGATTGAAGCAAATACTGACAATACTAGGATTGACAGTATTATTGACCGTGTAAGGTGCCTTATAGAGAGAATCTAAAGTAACTACATTCCCTAGATAATGTATTTATTGTTGCTATAACAACGAACACGTATGGGTTCAATAGCTATTGATAGATTTATGGAACGTCGGTGAATATGGGGGTGAAAATCTAAACCTAGCTAGTGAATTTCTCCATTTATAATTTATGATGATATTGAAGAATTATTAAGAAAAATCAAGCAATATTATCTATGAACTTTTGTTCATAATAATAATACCTAGGATAACTTTTACTGTTGTTCAACAGAAAGAAGATTTTCTTAAATGTTGGTTTACAAGGATGTATAATCATGTTACTTGTATATACAGTAAGTTATGATTAGATGAACGACGTCCATTTAGCAACCAACAAGTTTCTTCGTGTCATATGACATTTAATCTGGCGATGATCCGGATTGAGTGGCCGGTGGATCCCAGCCCCATTACGAAATTGTAGCGGTGGCCGAAGAAGTGGCGCGGCGGAACGGTATAAAGGTGGATTTCACCGCACGTGCCGCCGTATAACGCCGGTCAATCCACGGGAGAGCAGACAGTGTTTTCGCAGAAGAGATGAAGTTTTTGGTAAGTACCAGCTCGGTTCGCGTGTGTTTGTGTGGCGTACCTTTCACTGATTGTGAGCCGCGACCTCCGACATTTCGCGTTGCGCAACCACTTTCATTGGGAGCACCGGCCTATCGCGCCTACCCGGGGGGGTCACTGTGTGCCAGCCATTATCCAATAATTCAAATCGCCGCGGTTTTCGAAAGCTACGGAATTGTGCAATTTGAGATGCAGTATGATGAAATTGGTAATTATGTGGCTGTGTGCTGGGGGAAACGAGACCGGTAATTGGAATTGCTCTGCATAGGTTTTAGATTGTGAATGCTACTTTTGTTTGGAATCTATTTAATAACGCGTTTATTGTATGCCTTGGTTCATATCTTCGTCAGTGTATAGAAAGATAGATTCATATCTACAAAATTCCTTGGAATTCAATTTACTTGAAAACAGAAGTAAAGGCTTGAAACTATCTTTAGACAAAAATTGGTGCCTATTCTAGATCATTTTCAGTTGAGTATATCAGAGCCTACTGTTTTTCGGTTAAGCCCTGGTTTCTTGAAACAGGTATGAAAAGACGTTTATAGAAAAATGTCAAAATCTACTAAGAATTTCTTTTACTTATTATGTGAATATGCTTAAGATATGTTATAAAAATAAGTAGGACCAAAACCTTTTACATAGTCAGATTATGTAAGAAAAGAATAGATAACACAAAATATGATGAATGGCAGAATCTTCACCAAAGCTAGAAACACATGTTCTTTAACTGTTTGTCGGTTAAACTCTGGTTTCTAGGGAAAGCTATGCCGTAAAAATGGCCGTTCGTGACGTCAATTCCACACGGTTTCAGTATATCGTAGCCTAAGCATTAACACCACATATCTAAAATGTTATTCGAGGTTGAGAGGAGAGAGAAAAGCGAATCATAAAATGTATACGTATGTTTATAACAAGAGTGCGTGTGCTCTTGTTATAAAATAATTGGAACTACACAAGTTCATACATAGTAAGATTATGAACATGATAATGTACCTAAGGTTAAAAATCTACTCTACAGATAAGAAATCGTTTTGTACCCGAGGGGGGAGGGGGCTTTAATTGTTTGCCCTATTCATGGTGGTCCTTTTACAGGATCGACCTGGGCCTATCATATTTTCAATTATGATTTTCATTATAATTGGAGCATGCCATCATTCTTTTGGGTGTACCGTATTTACGATTTAATTTCACAATTTCGATTACGTTTATTGTAAATTTCAACGGAATTTCTTCTGCATATCATATTTGCAATAAGTTTAACACACGTACTCTAGTTATGAAAATGAGCAGGATCACAGTCACTTCATGCAATTAGACCATCTAAGAAAAGAATAAATATAACAGGATACGCTTACTCAGGTCAGACTATATCCTAAAGGTACAAGAAGAAAAAAGTTCAAGCTATTTATTCTTTTAATAAAAACTGACCTTTTTTTTATCAAAAGAATGAAAAACTTTTTTTCTTCTACCTTTAGGTAGAAATATGTTCTGATACACCCTATTTTCATTTATTGTAAAAAGTTGAGATTAAATAAAAAACAAAATTTCAAGCTATTTATTCTTTTCATAAAAACTGACCTTTTTTTTATCCAAAGAATGAAAAACTTTTTTTTCTTCTACCTTTAGGTAGAAAGATGTTCTGATACACCTATTTTCATTTATTGTAAAAAGTTGAGATTAAATTTAAAAAAAAATTCAAGCTATTTATTCTTTTCATAAAAACTGACCTTTTTTTTATCAAAAGAATGAAAAACTTTGTTTTCTTCTACCTTTAGGGAGAAAGATGTTCTGATACACCCTATTTTCATTTATTGTAAAAAGTTGAGATTAAATTTAAAAAAAAAATTCAAGCTATTTATTCTTTTCATAAAAACTGGCATTTTTTTATCAAAAGAATGAAAAACTTTTTTTTCTTCTACCTTTAGGTAGAAAGATGTTCTGATACACCCTATTTTCATTTATTGTAAAAAGTTGAGATTACATTTAAAAAAAAAATTTCAAGCTATTTATTCTTTTCATAAAAACTGACCTTTTTTTTATCAAAAGAATGGAAAGCTTGAAATTTTTTTTCTTCTACCTTTAGGATAGAGTCTGATCTGAGTAAGCGTATCCTGTTATATTTCTTCTTTTCTTAGATGGTCTAATTGCATGAAGTGACTGTGATCCTGCTCATTTTCATAACTAGAGTGCGTGTGTTAAACTTATTGCAAATATGATATGCAGAAGAAATTCCGTTGAGATTTCAAAATTTTACAATAAACGTATTCGAAATTGTGAAAATTCTTCTACCTTTAGGTACAAAGAAGTTCTAATACACCCTTTTTACATTAATACATTATTACATTATTGTAAAAAGTTGAGATTCAATTTATTTGACTGAATTATATGAATATAATCTAGAAACTCTAGTTATATAAAAGTAACTAGGACTTTTTTAAATAGTCACATTTTCTAAGGAAAGAACAGATATATCATGTCTTATCTGTGATATCCTGAGGTAAGAATCTTCCCCAAAACTAGATACATATATTTTCACGCTATGTATAATTTAATTTATTCAAGTAATAAGTATAGTTTTACCTTGCATGAAAATATTATTTATAAAGAATATAATTATTTCGCTTTCGTATATTATCTATTTTAGTTCTACACAATCTATTGTAATATACTTATTTGGCTATTCTTTCAGATTGTTGTTTCGGTTATCTTGGGTGCTGCCCTTGCCCAGCAGCAACCGCAGCAGCAGAGGAGGCCGTATCAACAAGACCAGTACCAAAATGTAGATCAAGACAACCAGCAACAACACCAAGCCCCCAAACAGCAGAACTACCATGATGAGCCCAGACAAAAGCACGAAACGACCACTTACATTCCAATCATCCGTTTCGATAAGGAGCAAGGCAATGATGGCAGTTATAAAGCAGCGTAAGTATTTTACGTCAATATTCGTTTGAGTTAGAATTGGAAGCAATGTTATAATAATAATTTTTAACTGTGAACTCTATCACAGTTAAAAATTATATGAAACAACAAGGAAACGTGTACATCAAGATGTTTTTTGTCGTTCTATTTTATTTTGATAGGTGTCTACCACCAAGACAATCATCAAATCAAATTGTAATATATATATATATATATATATATATATATATATATATATATATATATATATATATATATATATATATAATTATATTGACCACTTCTGTCATAATGACATTTTCAATATATACATTCAATAGCTTATGGGACCTATAAGATTTATAAGGATCATTACACGGTCAATAATACTGTCAATATTTGCTTCAATCCTCCTTTTATATTTATCAAGTAATCAATTATCCACATAAAGATCAGTATTCTCTTCATTATATTATTAATATACATTACACGATGAGTAATACTGGCAATATTTTAGAATAATGAACATTTTAAACATATTATCGTACAGTAATACTGTCATTATTTTAAAATATTGACAGTAATATTGATCGTGTCAGGTGTCTTTTATGGGATGTTGGTGAATGCGGGCATGAGCTATGGTAATAATAATAATAGTAAGTTGTTAAATATAATTTAATTGTATTTCATGTATTGTTGAAAGTCTTTTCATATTTGAGAGGTGTAAATATTATGTAAAACGTCCTTGGATGCCTCGCCCCATATTTATTCAAATTGCATCGGAACGCGTCGCTTTTTGCAATTTTAGCATTTGCATAGTGATGATCGTGATGTTTCCATAGGTCAGCGGGACGGCTCCCACGTACTACGTGGCGAGCTTATTAAATTTATTCCTTAGAGCCGGTAATTTCAGCAATTAATTTTTATTGTCAGGAGTGCTCACCATTATTACTTAATTAAATTACCAAGATCTGGGTAGGGTGGGATTAGTGGTAACTATTGTAATGGCAACAATATTAATGTCAGAATAACCTCCTTAAATATATACCATGTTAATGTCTAAGGATTGTAGGTAGTAAATTTATTCCCCACTTTCATGGTCATTTTATTTAATAGAATCAAAACAATAATTTATTGCAATTTTGAATAATATAATCACTGCTCTAATTTATTTCTATGGAAATCATTAATTACAATTAGATCAATATTGATTGAACGTTTATGGACAAACATGTTTTAGTTTTGTTGATGACAAAAAGTATACAAAAACCAAATACAACACAATACCAAAAAGCACACTGTTCTTTAAGTTAGAATTAATGTTAAATTGTGTACAGAAATCGCTAATAAAGAACTATTATTTCCAACACGGAGACTAAATAACGTTTAATTAATATAGTATTTGAGCTAGTGATATTACATAGTTGAAACAGGGGAAAACATGAAATTTCATCATATTCACATTTTCTTAGTGTTAAAACGGGAAAACGTTAAGAGCTAAAGTAAAGCGTATAGACTCTATCTATACGGCATATATACCCTACAGTTTAACATATAAACCATCTCTCTAGCATTTGAACTAGAGATACTACAGAGTTGGGAAATCATCAAATTTCATCATATTTACATAAGCTTAGCACTACAGCGCGAAAACGGCACGAGCTCAAGAAAAGCGTCTATTGTCAATTTGTAGGACTAGGAATACTCTACATTTTCACATATAAACCATCTCTCTAGCATTTGAAATAGAATCGCTACAGAGCTGAATCAGGGGAGAAAAATGAAATTTCATCATATTCACATATTCTCAGCAGTACAGAGCGAAAACGGTAATTAATTTCTTAAATTATGTATCATAAAACATTAATTACATGTAATTAAAACTCATGTTTTAAATATATAATTAACTGAAAGTGTTATATAGTATATAGAAACGTATTTTTTTTTTAAATTATGTAAATATAAAATTTAATCAGATGTTATCTAAAATAAGTAATTTTCACATATAAACCATCTCTCTACCATTTGAACTAGCGATGCTACAGAGTTGAAACATGGGAAAACATGAAATTTCATCATATTCACATAATTTCAGCACTACAGCGCGAAAACGATAAGAGATACAGAAAAGCGTCTATCGTCAATCTGTAGGGCTAAGAATACTCTACAGGTTTACATATAAACCATCTCTCTAGCATTTGAACTAGAGATGATACAATGATGAAACATGGGAAAACATGAAATTTCATTATATTCATTTAATCTCAGCACTACATCGCGAAAACGGTAGGAGCTAAAGTAAAGCGTCTATCGTCACTCTGTAGAGCTAAGAATACTCTATAGGTTCACATATAAACCATCTCTCTAGCATTTGAACTAGAGATGATACAAAGTTGAAACATGGGAAAACATGAAATTTCATCATATTCACATAATCTCAGCACTACAGCGCGAAAACGGTAAGAGGTAAAGAAAAGTGTTTATCGTCAATCTGTAGGGCTAAGAATACTCTACATTTTCACATATAAACCATCTCTCTACCATTTGAACTAGCGACGCTACAGAGTTGAAACATGGGAAAACATGAAATTTCATCATATTCACATAATCTCAGCACTACAGCGCGAAAATGGTAAGAGCTAAAGAAAAGCGTCTATTATCAATCTGTAGCGCTAGGAATACTCTACATTTTCACATATAAACCATCTCTCTAGCATTTGAAATAGAATCGCTACAGAGCTGAATCAGGGGACAAAAATGAAATTTCATCATATTCACATATTCTCAGCAGTACAGCGCGAAAACGGTAATTAATTTTTTAAATTATGTATCATAAAACATTAATTACATGTAATTAAAACCCATGTTTTAAATATATAATTAACTGAAAGTGTTATATAGTATTTAGAAACGTATTTTTTTTTTAAATTATGTAAATATAAAATTTAATCAGATGTTATCTAAAATAAGTAATAAGATAGGTGTGGTCGAGCATCTAATTGCCCGTTGCATAAGATAATTATGTAATTAGTGGAAAGGACGAGGCTAGCCTTAAATGTAATACCGATTATATTTCCGTGAAATAAAACCTGTTAAATTATATATTTCCATAAACATTTATTTGGAACGAATGAGAAATGCAACTGCTGTAAAAAAATATCCTATAGAGAAATAGTATAAAAGGAAATATTTTATAAAGACAAGTAGACAATAATTTAGTGGTTTTCAGAGATTGTCTGTATTATTATAATGTATTAGATTTATGGTGTATCTTTCCGGAAATATATTAATATTTATTAATACTAACTACTACTGTATTAAATTTATGCTGTATTTTTTCGGAAATATATTAAGATTTATTAATACTAACTACTACTGTATTAAATTTATGGTGTATCTTTCCGGAAATATAGTAAGATTTATTAATACTATTATGTATGCGATTTCGCCGCGACACTTCAAAGGGATACAAGAGGAAACGATTAGCGAAAGAAAGTTGTATGAATTTTGCACGGTCACATGAATTTATTTGATTTATATTTGTAGACATTATATTTAGTTGTCTGTATACTGTACACTACCCATATTTCTTCCTTTATTATGATATTTCTTGGCATTACTCTTTCTCTTAATCTTACTATAATTATTATTTTATTTATACTATTTTAACCACTACGGGGAACTGTAGTGGTTAAAATAGTATAAATAAAATAGTAATTATACTAAGATTAAGAGAAAGCGTAATGCCAAGAAATATCATAATTCAGGCATAACTGAATATATAAGTTGACTACCGCAGGGTACAATTTAAAAAAATATATACTTAACCCTTTCTGCTCTGCCGGTAGCATTTGACACCATAACATTTATAGGCCTCTACTTACTGTGCCTATGCATATGTTTGCTTTTAATCACTAGAATTCATTCCAACAAGGCATTTTAGAGAAAATGTAGGCGCAGTTTTAGAAACTTTTAAATTTTGATGTGTGTGAATAACCGTAATAATAATTAACAAAGAAAAATATATTAAAAAATCCAGGGCTGAAAGGGTTAAGATACAAATAAAATTAAAATAATAATAAATAAATATAAAATGTATGATCCAACAGACATTACAATTACAGGACAACAATAGCATTATTTTAATTAAAACTACTATATAGATATATAGAATATATAGACTAGCAAGTCTATTTCTGTTAATAATTATAATAATATAAATATCAAAAAATTAAATAAAAAATATAAAAAATAGTGTCCACAGCTTTGAGAGTCTAAAAATTCTTGGGTAGTATTAAATTAAATATATCAAGGATTAAAAACTAGATATTGAAATAACACGTATCAAATAAAGTGAAAATATAAAATTAGTTACATACATATACACTAACATACGGCAGAAAGGCCCGAAGGTCGATAGCTAGTTACAAATACAGTAACTACTAACACTAAAATTCAAGGCTGTCCTAAGACAGTTGGGGGGTCATTACGTACTAAAAATAGTGTGCCCTCTTCATAACAAAATACACGGGGTGGCTAACGGGAGCAGGGTGACAACAATAAATATTGCGTCCCCGAAAGGCTTGCGTCGCAGGGCTATAGCTCATTTAGCCTTGTAGTTAGGGGTTCCCTACTAAAATTAGTTGTTCAAATATTTGAAGAGACACACATAGTAGATACAATAAAACAATTCTATTTCACGAATATTCTTGCATGTCTGTTTACACTCCACTAGCTATTGTCCATGTTTCCGTAAATCCCACAGTCTCGTAATCCTGTATAAATATCGATATATCAAAAAAAATATTTACTTTACTACTACATTACTTCTTCTAGTGTCTTTCTATTGTGCTTTTATTTTACATTTAAGTTTTTTTGTGGGAGTAGTAAATGAAAATTATTCTGACTATCCAGTTAAGACTATCCGGTTTTTTGTTGTTATTATTATGCTTGTTGAGATAATAATTATGGCCTTGTCGTAAGATACAATTAACGACAACCCGAGGACAATTTTCTGAAGTACCAAATTCTAACACTCACGTACACATACACTAAAACACGGCAGAAGGACCCGAAGGTTGATAGCCAATTACAGATTTGTAACAAATACAATAAATACTAATTATAGCAGGTTTCTTTCTAACAGGACTATAATTAATAAACTCTCAACTGTTATATGTCGTCTATTTAAATATTCACGTTTTATTTTAGTTGGGAAACGGGTAACAACATCCTCGCCCAAGAGGAAGGTTTCTTGAAAAGCCTTGGCCCCAACCCAGACGTTGAAGGCGAGGAATTGAACGCGCAAGTGCAACAGGGATCGTACTCATACACCTCCCCCGAAGGACAAGTCATTACCGTCCATTACACCGCTGACGAGAAGGGTTTCCACCCAAGCGGAGACCATCTCCCAACCCCACCCCCAGTCAGCCCAGAGGTACAAAAGGGACTTGACTTGATCTATGCCGGAATTAAAGCACAACAGGTAAATACTTCACACCTTATTTTTCTCAATGTCAATATCAGTAATTTTATTATTGTCTTTCTTATTATTATTAGCAGCAATACAATGTACAGCTTATTGCATTCCAACTGATAATAATAAAAAAGACAATAATAATGTTACTGACAATGGTATGGTATTGATTAGTGACTTTTATATAATTTTTTTATAATTATGAAATGTTTACTTACTATAAGAAGTTATTGTAATTTGACATTTTGTAAGCATACAAAAGACTAACTAGCTCAGTGGTCTAGTACAGAGATCACCTGATGTTTATCCGGATAATTGATTACTTGGTAAATATTGAAGGAGGATTCAAGCAAATACTAACAGTGCTAGGATTAGTGCACAATAATACTGTCAATCCTAACACTGTCAGTATTTGCTTGAATCCTCCTTCAATATTTATCAAGTAATCAATTATCCGGATAAACATCAGTATTCTCTTCATTACATCATTACTATACATTACACGATCACTAACACTGCCAATATTTTAAAGTAATGAAAATTTTAAACATGTTATCGTACAGTAATACTGTCATTATTCTAAAATATTGACAGTAGTACTGACCATGTAAGGTGCCTTATTAAGAAATAAAATTTAAAGTGTAAATAAGATACAAATTGTATCTACAGGGTATCCCTAAAGTATGGAATACATTCAATAAAACTTTTATTTATGATTTTTGCAAACGTTGCTTGGACACGTCGATTTTTAAATTAAAATTGTAAATGTTTAATGAAAGTGTAAAATTTCTCGACCATTTTTGAATGTGCAAAGACGTGATTTCAAATGTCATAGTGAAAAAAAACATGAAACGAGAAATAATAATTAATTAAAGAATAAAAAGCTAAAGTAAATGCTCACATTATGCACCATTTATAGTATGACAATGAGCTAATCAAAGAACAAAATTATTATTATATTATTATTATTATTATCATCCTATTAAAAGATTAGCCAAAAATGTGGCAATTACTAAATGAGGCTGGTTTTGTCAAAAAATATATATATATACAAAAAACAAAAAGACATATACAACTCGGTCAGTAAATGTGAAGGTATGAGATTTCACATTTATAGACTATTGATTAACTATGATTGATTGCTCTATAAGATACAAAATGAAATAGATTGTATTATAGACATGAGGCGATTAATGCCAGAGTGGGCTATCCCCTTTCTGAACTTATTTTAGTCCCTTTTCTTAACTTATTTTAGATTGTTTAGGTTTGTAATCACTATGGCAAAAACGCTTCATATTTGTCATCCTCTAGCCTAGAATTGCGTTGGGCTAGCATGTATTGAGCATTGAATAACCACACTCAGACCACTCTGGCATTGACAAGATGGACACAGACTGTCCTAAACACGAGTTACATAGTTTAAACCCCGTATGACATTATCTAGTTTCTTATATCGTTTTCGATGCAGACACAAACTACATAGTGCCATTCACACATGTAGAAAATGATATAGCGGCGGAATAATAATAAATTCACTTAACAATAATAACATCGTAATGCACAATGTTAATTTTCCATTTAGAAATAGTTATACAGTTTAATATATGAATTCTTATATATAAAACGATATAGGAAACTAGATAATCGTATGAGATTAGCTTTAGATAAAAAATGTGGGATGGCCCATTCTGGTACTAATCGCCTCATATGATAATAATGAAACAAATATACATATAATTATCCAGAGCGTTCTGGACAACTATGAATTCTATAAGGCACCTTACACGGTCATTAATACTGTCAATCCTATTACTGTCAATATTTGCTTCAATCCTCCTTTAATATTTATCAAGTAATGAATTATCCGGATAAAAATCAGTATTCCCTTCATTACATCATTAATATACATTACACGATGAGCAATACTGGCAATATTTCAGACTAATGAACATTTTAAACATATTATCGTTCAGTAATACTGCCATTATTATAAAATACTGACAGTAATATTGATCGTGTAAGGTGCCTTTATCTGCTGCATTTTGTGTACGTGTGTAAACATGTCTGTATGAATGTCATTTATGATTATTTATTAATAATATTTCATTTTTAGGAGGCTGCTGCCAAGGAAGCCGCCAACCCACAGCTGAGGAGGGAAAACCAGATCTCTCAGGACCACAATGGACAATACAGGCAATAAATAAATAGATCTTATAGTTTTCAATTTGCTGGAGCCGTTCAGCATTTTACTACCCATCTATTTACAACTATGTAAACTAATTTATAGACTGAGTACCTAACTGCATGCGTTTGGACAACAATAACAACAACAAAAACTCCTCTCGAAGTCTGTTACAACCGCTGTAGATATTTGTTTTTACAAAATGTATAGGCGTCTAATCTAGTGTTATAATTTAATGTTGTGTGCATTGATTTTTTTATTGAAATATACCAATTTACATAAAGTTTTAAACGTTTTGTATTGTATTATGTATTGGGATCAACCTAAAATCTAGTTAAATATTCATATTCATTGCTGATAGCTAGGCCCAAGTTTCAGTACTGTCGAAGGCATTATGGTAGCCTATAAACGCCATATGTATTGGTACATTATTTTTCTTTTACGGTGAGTACAACCCCGGCCTCTGGGCTATGTGCACGCGGCCCTTCACGGACCTATTTATTGTGCCTCATATAACATTCATAATATGCTAGCCGGGTAAATTCTTTGTGGAAAAAAATCCCGGCGTAGTGGCGTAGTGGTTTAAGGCGATGGTCTGAAGCCACTGCGTACGGAACGTTGGTGGTTTGAATCCACCGCTAGGTTTTCCTTTGAGAATTTGGATTTAAGAACTGTCATTGTTTTCGATCATTTCTAGTATTTGTCTAGTTTTGTATGCTCTCAGATTAGTTCGTATTTTATTTTTTTACCATCTAATTACTATCTCTATATTCGGGGGTGTCTCGGTCGATTTTCATTCTATCCTCCATTTGTTTTATAGTCTCCTCTGTTAGTTTTATTTCCCTTTTGTTCCTTATTTTACTGCAGAATTTTGTTGTTGGTATTCGTACATCCCCCCCTGTTATACGCGGATGACATGAAGTTTTATAGAATTGCTAACTGATTGCAAATAGATCTTTGATGGTTTGGATTTAACAACTGTCATATTTTTATTGTTTTCGATTGTATCCAGTATTTGTTTAGTTTTGTATGCTCTCAGATCAGTTCGTTTATTTTTTACCAGTTTATTACTATCTCTATATTCGGGGGTGTCTCGGTCCATTTTCGTTCTCTCGTCCATTTGTTTTATAGTCTCCTCAATTAGTTTTGTTTCCCTTTTGTTCCTTATTTTACTGCAGACATTTTTTGTTGCTATTCATACATCCTCCTCTGTTATACGCGGATGACATTAAGCTTTATAAAATTGCGAACACTTGCGAAATTTTCATCTATTATTTATTTATTGGATTGTTAAGGCTATAAGGATTATGTAAATTACTCTACACGAGATTGCCTCGTATTTGTTTAATAGGTGTTTAATGTTTCGGTTTATCATTAAGGCACATTACACGATCAATAATACTGTCAATATTTTAGAATAATGGCAGTATTACTACTATGCAATAATATGTTTAAAATGTTCATTCTAAAATATTGACATTATTACTTATCGTGTAAGATATAGTAACGATGAAATGAAGAGAATACTGATGTATATCCGTATAATTGATTACTTCATAATTATAAAAGAAGGATTGAAGCAAATACTGACAGTACTAGGATTGACAGTATTATTGACAGTATAAGGTGATTTATTAGGACTACTCCTCTGTTTTTGTAGTATGTCTCCGACTTTTTCTGGTATAAAATGTGTCCAGTCTTAAGGGTTCTGTTTTTCCCCTTAGAGTCTCGTTTTGCATATGACAAGTGTCGTAACTTACATAAATAGTCATGTTCAATTACTATAAAGTTAGAAAATAGTACCTCAACTGTTAGTCAAATTTTTGGGATTTTAAACTCGAAAATTACAAATCCAACATTAGTGACAAAAAGTGACATAATACACTAAATAATTTTCAAATGTTTATAAAACTGCACTAAATATATTCACATATAATTGTTTTTAATAACTGCTAAATTTTAATTTCGTATCTTATCCGTAATTAGACTTTTTGGGCGATTAACTCGAAATTGATAACACAGACATTATTAGGATGACATAAAGAGCTATAATTCATGTAATAAATTTCTATTATTCATAAATGTGCCTTCAGTTTATTCATAAATAGTCATGTTTAATAACTGCATTATTTGAAAATAGTACCTCAACTGTTGAGTCTACTTTTTGGGTTGTTAAACTCGAAAATTACAAATCCAAGTGAAATTAGTGAGTGACATAAAGTGACATAATTGCCTTAAACATTTTGAAATTTGTATAGAATTTCCTTAATTATATTCACAAATAATTTTTATTAATAACTGTTAAGTTTTAATTTCATATCTTAATCGTATATAGACTTTTTGGGATGTTAAACTCTTAAACACTTAAAATTTATAATACAGACACTGTTAGGATGGCAAAAAGTGCTAAAATGCATGTAATAAATTCCAGATATTCACAAATGTACCTTACAATTATTTATAAATAGTTATGTTTAATAACTACAAAGTATAGTACAATAGTACAAAATTACAAATCCAACATTAGAAGAATAACAAAAACATAACATATTTTCAAATGTTTATAAAGCTGCTTTGATATACATCTTGAGTATGCACTTTAGAAAAAATGTATGGACAGAAGGACTATTAAAAATGAATTTTCAGATTTTGATTTTTGTTTAGATGATTCTTATGTACACTTTAACGTTCCTTTAATCCCTTTTTTGTGTTTAGAATATACAAAATTATTATTCTAAAAAAATTAGCAATTAACATTTTACTCAATGAATATGCTTGAAAATACCTTGATATCTATCAATTTTTTAAATTTTTATTTGATTAAAATTATTTGATTTTAAATCAATCTTGATGTATAGATAGATACATATATAAATTAATGCATATACTGTTAGATAGATTTATAAATATCCATGGATAAATTACATTTAGACAGATTGATAGAATAATATTTGACTGGTGAATAGATTCGTTGCTATGTTAATATATTGATAAGTTGATAGATATTTACATTGAAAATAAGTTGATATATTTATATATATATATATATATATATATATATATATATATATATATATATATATATATACATATATATATATCTAGAGAGAGAGAGAGAGAGAGAGAGAGAGAGAGAGAGAGAGAGTTTCAGGAGGAGTATCCATAATTTTAGGTGTAGGTATAATGGACCATTTTAAATAAAAAAAGTTGATATAAAGATTTCCCAATATACAAAAAAGGAGACAACAAAAACTGCAATAATTACAAGGGAATATTACTAATATGCACAACTGCTAAAATTTATGAGGTTGTACTAGAAAGTAAACTAAGACAACAAACAGAACTAACGATGGAAAATGCACACAATGGGTGCAGGAAGGGCCACTCAGCGCAGGACCATAAATTTACACTAAGAAAACTGATGGAGAAAACAATGAGCCATGACAGTAAATTATTCATAGCATCTATAGACCTGGAAAAAGCGTTCGACAGAGTACCGAGAAAAACGATGTGGAATATATTACAAAAGAGGCAAATAAGCAAACAACTACAAAGAGCAATACAAGGTATATACAGAAAGACATAAAATTACATGGACAAGGACAGGAAATCAGATATCACAGGAATTTACAACCAAACAAGGACTAAGACAAGGTGGAGCATTAAGCCCTCTACTGTTTATAATATTCCTAGATAATATATTAAAAAATATAAAGGAGAAAACAAGGAAAATGGACATAGGATATTATAAACTACGACGCACAATGAGTGTGCTTTTGCTGATGATATTGTAATACTAGCCAAATCCGAAGAAAACTGCAAGAGAACATTAATATGGAACGAAGAACTAAATAAACACAACATGACAATAAGCACAGATAAAACAAAAATTATGGTGATCGCCAAACAGGAAGTGGAAACAAATATCAAAATAGCGGGAAAAAGTATCGAGCAGGTGGAAAATTTTAAATACTTAAGTATAAATATAAATAACAAGGGAAGCCTGGAACCAGAAATAAACAGCAGAATACGGGCAGCAAACAAAAGCTACCATATGCTAAACAAAATAATACTTAATAATAAGCAGGTATCGAAGAAAAAAAACTCCTAATGTTCAAAACAATATATAGACCAACACTGATATACGGAAGCGAAACATGGACATTGGACAAGAGACTTAAAAGCAAAATACAGGCAGCAGAAATGAAGTACTTAAGGAGGATAGAAGGTATCACAAGAATTGACAGAATACAAAATGAGTAAATTCTAACAACTCTACAGATAGAAAGTATACAGACAACTATAGAAAGGAAACAACTCGGATGGTATGGATGGTATGGACACATAATTCGCATGCCAGAAGGAAGACAGACAAAAAGTGTATGGAACACAGGAATACTAGGAGAGAAAAGAAGAGGTAGACCACACAAAACGTGGGAAGACAACATACATGAAATACTAACAAGGAATGGCATTGGATGGCAGTATGCAAGGAGCAATAGGAAGGATTGGAAGGAATTTCTACAGAAAATACAATAGAATTAAAATATGCTTAAATAATCTCGACACCCGAAAGGGTATAAAAAGATTTTAAAAGATTATATATATATATATATATATATATATATATATATATATATATATATCTATATATATCTATATTATATATATATATATATATATATATATATATATATATATATATATATATATATCTATATATATATATATATATATATATATATATAGAGAGAGAGTGTTTCAGGAGGAGTGTTAATATGGATCATTTTAAATAAAAAAGTTGATATAAAGATGTGTCCATTGCATAATGCTTACACAGATATAGCAAGTGAAATTATAAATAATCTGCTTTACAAAGTATTACAAGTATTTTTAAGTGTGATTTGTTGTCCAATATTCCATATAGTACGTATATACATATGCTGAATATGACGATATGGTGTTTGTTTATAAGTTCTGTAATAGAAATGCTGCTTATAGAGACTATTTATCTAGAAATATAATATAAAAAATAAATATATACCTATGTGTGTTACATAAGTAAATATAATAAATTAATCAAGACTTTTATTTAGAGGGTATTTATTTAAAGACGTGCAATTCTTTCTAAACAATCAGTCGCCAGACTATAAATTAACATAAAAACGCTTACAATAAAATAACCAATTACACATGCATCTCCTCAATTAATCACAACCAACATATTTTTTTAGCCCATAAAACAATCGCTCGTAAATCCACAACGGTAAACCAAGAAAATCAATTACAATCAAAGCGCGCATAATAATCGGCCGTTATTTTTTTTTTCATCCATCCGCAGCTCGCACTTTTACATCTTCGCTCGGGACAATCGAAGGTTAATTTATGAGCCACTGCGTACGGCAGCCCGTTAATTATGCGCGCCGGTTGCGCCACTGACGCAATTTCCACGAAGGGAAAACGGGGAGATTTTCAGCATTGCCGCACGTACCGCTTAATCCATAATGTCAAGGACCTGATGCGCACAGGTAATAATGTATTCGAAATTCTATTAATTGTTGGTTATAATGATGTAATGAAATGGTGTAAAAATAGTAATTGCGTGCTTCCGTTCTACAATGAACTATAAAAGTAGTAGATTATTGTATAAGAAGAACGTCACGATTCGATTTGTATGAAAGATGTAAACGAGAAATGTTATGAATAAGAAGTTATTATAATAATGGTTACATTACATTATAATTTAAATGTACCTACAAGTGAGAATTATGAGGGTGGAAATCAAACTACTGGAGGAGAAATACTGAGCAACCCAAGACGCAAATAAAGTATGACTACCAAAAAGAAATAGATGCAGTATAAGAAACGTTACTCATCATGGGGGATCTAAACGGAATAGTAGGGAATCAGAATACAGGAGTAGAGGAAATTATGGGCAAGGAAGGAGTGAAGGCGTCTTCGCCTTCTCTCCTTCCTTGCCAATGGGGAAAGAATAATAGAAATAAGTAATGAAAACAACCTCGTAATAATGAATACAAAATTTCAACATAACTAGATACACAAATATAAACAAGAGACTAACCTACGAGTAAAGAGAAATCTATAATAGACTACCTACTGATAAGCAGAAATTCGACAAAGTGAAATACATAAGAGTATCGAGACAAGCAGAGATAGGAAGTGATTATAACCTGGAAATAATGGATATGAAAAGGAAAATATAAGAAAACAGAAAATGGTGACAGCTTTCTACTCTTTACTTCGTGAAATATGATCGCAATCATTGATCATCAAAATCAATATTTGATAAATTTTCAGTGAATGCTATTTTTTGCTAGAGGTATATATATCTTTTGTTTGTTTTAAACGAGATACCTGGGGCTATTGGAAAAAAAATTGAACACATTTCAGAATTTAGAATTATTTTAAATCGTCAAAATGGTAGGGCGACACAAAATTTTGGGCTCAAATTTTTTACTACCTTTAAATAATCAATAAAGAAACAAAGAAACAAAGAAAGAGATTTCAGAGAGGAGTTTTTTTCTTGTTTCAAAATTATGGGGTAGAGGTAGGGAATCCTCGTAGACGCTCGGGAGGGCCATTCTGAAATTCTTCTTCGCGGGATATCTATATATCTATCTATCTATCTATCTATCTATATATATATATATATATATATATATATATATTTCAGAATTTAGAATTATTTTAAATCGTCAAAATGGTAGGGCGACACAAAATTTTGGGCTCAAACTTTTTAACTACCTTTAAATAATCAATAATGAAACAAAGAAAGAGATTTCAGAGAAGAGTTTTTTTTTGTTTCAAAATTATGAATTTTTGAATTTTGGTAAATTCGTGAGAGTCCAGCATAGTTAATAAATAATAACTATTGGTAGATTTGACATGGAATAACCCATACATACATATGTATATATATATATATATATATATATATATATATATATATATACATTTTTTTGGGTTTGGTAATATTGGCCATATTTTCGAGAATCGGCCCCAGTGTGCGAAGCTTCTAACCACTCGGCCACTGAGCTGGGCCTTTTATTATATTATGTGTATTATGTAAAATGTAATAAAGGGAGATTTTATGGATGTCAAACAGGCCAAAATTATGTAACATCTAATACGTTAAATTGTTGTCTCAAATAAATATACATGTGTATAATTACTGGGAATAACAATAAACAAAGGTAATCTTTCGCCCCCAATTGACCTAAGGTGGCATTAAAACGGGCCTCCGTTGCATAAGAGTACCTAAACGCTAGTTCACTTTCTCTCCTCATTCATGTCCCGCCGCACACCAGTCCCATTCTTTTGACAAAACATCGTGAGAACAATGCGCTATTCGATTTTTCACGCAAGGGACATTGGGCTTGGCCACGCGAATACATACCTCCTGTATACACGACAACATACAGCACATACTTCGTTAAATCGAAATTTCGTAACACAAAGACAATACAATTTTGATGTATTGGTTTTACAATTTAATTTGAATGGGATGATTTATCTTAAAATCAAACCTATCTTTATAGGGCAGGATGTCTAAAACATGAGCGCCCGACCATTAATAATAAGATACAAATTGTTTTATTTAGAAACTAACTCGTTTATGAGAATTTTTTTTTTTTATTAAAGTAACGTGATATTGTATATGATACTAATACATATATAATATCACGTTTCTTTAATAAGAGAATTTGTTTTTTCTTATAAACGAGTTTTCACAATGGGCCCATTTTGAGGCCTAAGTGTCTGTAGCTAACCTCCAGCCAACTATCCAGAACTTATAAACGATTTAGTTTATAAATAAAACAATATGTTCCTTTAGTTGCTCTTCATTAATGTTTATTTCAAATTTAAACTTGTTTTTGGCTTTAAATTACTACTTTTCTTATCACCTCTTAATACATACAATATTGGTAAACCGCCGTCTACAATTTAAAAAATAGGTCGCCCGAATTGGTCAACAGTTTGGCCTGTTATAAGGCATCAAGGAATAAGCTCGGAAGAGTTTAATCACACGGTATTTACATTAACTTGTCAGAAAACCTCTGAAAACCTGTGAAATGTGATTTACGAAAATTCGCCCCGATGGGGTTTGATACCAATGTTCAGTACGAGACGAACGACGCCTCTAAAGATGGTTTTAGACAAGACAATTTCTTGACTCAAAAGTTATTCAAGATGTGAGATAATCTAAATTGTCTCGTATCATACAGCAAATTATTTGAAATATTGAATTGGGATGGTAGGTCGAATGGAAAAATATAACGCGTTCTATTTGTCAAGAACAAATTGTATGGGAGGAAGATATATGAATTCATTTCTTGCACAACTTTTAAGCTAAGAAATTGTCTTGTCTAAAACGACCTTAACCAATCGGCCACTGAACTGGGAAATTTATATTATAATTATACGTACAGTCTTGGTGGCGAGTGATAAAAAGTAAATTTTACTGCTGTGGCAACATTTTTTATTATAACTATTGCACGTTTTTTTATTAATGTCCAATCAATAAAAAAACAACAGCAACAGTGATAATAAATTTGGCGACCATATAATATAACTTAGTAAAGCCTAGTAAATGATTAAAGCAAAAAAATACAATGAATTTTAACATAATAAATAAATATAGATGTCATGCGAAATGTATGAGAATGTTTACGTTTAATTAAAACAAAATGTAATTCATTGGGTGCACATACATACATACAATCGTAATGTCGTTGCTGAGTTTATCTCAAGGTGCGATATGATTGTCAATTAATTTAAGAAAAAAGTCATAATATTATACTGACTTTATATCCGAAGAAATTGCAAAAAGAATTAGAGAACCATAATGGGATTGTGGATTGCGCAGGACGTTCTAATCTGAGCGTGGAATTATTATTAAAATAGGCGTGACAGCCATAACATGTCTATAAAATGACTAGAACTTTAAAATGCTGTTATGACAGACATTAATGGACATTAATGGCAAAAGTAGCATTTTGTGAAATTCTTGAAAGTAATAACTTTGGGATCTTATATTATTATTTCCAATTTTAAGATTAAAGGGAAAATCATGACACGACAATTTTTGTTTAAATTCACGAAAACCTTATCACATATTTCTATGCTGATGTATGTCGCTTGAAGGACGCAACAAAAGAAGCAGGACTACACATAAACAAGGAAAAGACAAAATACATGAAAATACCAAGAAAGAAGGACAAACGGAAACAAAGTACAATTAAACAACATGGCCATAGAAGAAGTGAACAACTTTAACTACCTAGGGATACAAATAAGCATATTCAACTGTAATAGGGAAATTAAAACGAGGATACAAGCAATGTACAGAAGATACGCAATGTACCGACGATACGCAATACGCAAGAAGCTATTTAAGTCCAAAAGCCTTAGTAAGAGGGTGAAAGTAAAAATCTGCAAGACATTGGCAAAATCAACGGTAAGATATGCACTAGAAATGAAAAGCATGAGGAAAAAGACGAGGAATAGCTAAGAATCTTAGAAAGACGAGTAATTAGAGCAATTCTCGGGGCAAAAAAGGAAACGAAGAATATATACCACAGAAATACTAGAACAAAGTAGAGGAACAGAGTAAAAGAAATAGAATCACGAAGAATACAATGGTTTGGACATGTACAGACGAAAGACAGAAATACAACAGTAAGAGGAATGATGGAACGGAATCCAAGGGAAAACAGAAGGAGAAGAAAATCAAGGGCAAGGCGGGCAGACCATATAAAACAAGACCTAAAAAACTAGGGGTACAAAACTGGAAAGAAATAGAATCGCGGAGAATACAATGGTTTGGACATGTACAGTGGAAAGACAGAAATACAACAGTAAGAGGAATGATGGAAAGCAATCCAAGGGAAAACAGAAGGAGAAGAAAATCAAGAGCAAGGCGGGCAGACCATATAAAACAAGACCTAAAAAAACTAGGGGTACAAAACTGGAAAGAATCGCGGAGAATACAATGGTTTGGACATGTACAGAGGAAAGACAGAAATACAACAGTAAGAGGAATGATGGAACGGAATCCAAGAGAATACAGAAGGAGAAGAAAATCGAGGGCAAGGCGGGCAGACCATATAAAACAAGACCTAAAAAAACTAGGGGTACAAAACTGGAAAAAAAAGTACATAATAGAAAAGAATAGAGTATAATAGTAGAAAAGACTAAAACACCCAAAATCTATGAAAGAAATAATGAAGGAAAACAGAGCCTGATCCCCTTAAATCACGAATCAAGGGAGTTCGAGAAACGAATGGACGAGGCACCAACTTGTGATGACGCTATTTGTCTTGTATTACATACAAAACCTCAAACTAATAATTCTTATTAGTTTGAATGTTAATTAATCAAATATCGTAATTCCTTAACCTTTCTAAATATCCAACACTCTTCTCTTCATAACATCCTGACTACTAAACGCAACGATAAAATCCTCACCGTTCGTGTTAATTATACAATTAAACAACCCAATAAATCGCATTAATCAACGATTGGGAAACTCAGCGAGACACACAAAAAAAAAACGCACAAATTCCCATTCACAACTCGGATTACGCAACGGAAAACAATTACATTACCACGCTTATATAATCGGATTTTTCGCGGCGCGCTAATTGCGGCCGATTATTAATAGACAGAGGGGGCGGCGGCCCGAAATGTCAATGTGCCCGAACGGCAGGATTTCTGTAAAATTGCAAGTCCTTGTGTTCGTTTTCGGTTACCGTGTGCCGTGTTTTGTTTGCGCTGCCGGAGGCGGCGAATTTCCACTGAGATTGGGCAAGCTGGATTCCTCCGGAGGATTTGAACAGTTGCGTGACGGCATTAAATTCTCGTTATGTGCCGCAAATGTGTGAATTAAATTTTGATTTAGTGGTGCTTTATTTAATAAGGTTTACTGCTGAAATCGCGTGTTAACGTAATGAGTTTTGTAATAGTTTGTCTGTGTCTGTGTTTACGAAGACGACTATTAAATTGAATTATTAATTCATGAAATTTGTCACGCATGAGATTCTATTACTTCCCCTGCATTTGTTTTTCTATACATGTTTAGAAAATTTCACGGCAGCGTAGAGAATATAATCTAAATGATTTTCATAAATTTATAATACATTAATTTTTATTTTTTATTTTTCTTCCTCGTGTGCACAAATGTGACTACATTGATTGCAAAACTCATCACTAACGTCGAGTAATGTCACGTTTTGTCGTAATTATAAATTATATTATATTCAGATGGGTCATTTTTCATTATGTTATTTAATTTTATTCAGTATAGTCTCCTTCCACAAAAAAACAGTTCTTCTCTTCTAGAATTTGAATTAGAGACGCTACAGTGTTGAAAAGGGGAAAACCATGAACGTTCATCATATTCACATTTTCTGAGTGCCGATATATATATATATATATATATATATATATATATATATATATATATATATATATATATATATATATATCGGCACTCAGAAAATGTGAATATGATGAACGTTCATGGTTTTCCCCTTTTCAACACTGTAGCGTCTCTATTTCAAATTCTAGAGCGATGGTTCATATGTGAAACTGTAGGGTATATTTAGCCTCCTTTAAGAAAAACTTAGTCCAATAAAATGCTTTAACTGTTCACATTTTGGTCATTTTTCATCAGATTGCAAGGGAGAAAAAAGAAAACAGAAATGTCTAAATTGTAGAGAAGATAATCACAAAACGAAAAATTGCTATAATCCTGCTATACATGTAATGGTTCACCTAGAGCAGATAGTATGGCTTGTAAATCATATAGACATTTAATAAATGATATTAAAAAAATTCTAAAAATAATAACAATGAAAATAATTCAAACCAATTTAAATCGATCAAGAGCAACCCATATCCTATTAGAATAATATAGTTTAGAGGAAAACATTGATATTTTAATACTTTATGAACCAAATAAAAATTTAGTTACTACTAACTTATGGTACACTGATCAACATTTAGAGGTTGCAATAAAAATATGTAAATTCAATAAATGATACACAGAGACATCGAACACCAAATAGAAACATGGCAAGAAATATCACCAAGGATACTAATCGTAACACTAAAAGAAACTAACAGAACCTGAACAATAATTATAGTATATGGGCCAAATGAAGATGATGTAATAAGCAACAAAGAAGCATTTTGGGAGCAACTCAGCGAAACAACCGAAACAGCCAAAGGAGAAGTTTTGGTTGCGGGTGACTTCAACAGCAGAATTGGTAAGGAAGTAAAAGATAATGACTTGAACGAGAGGAAGATATGGCGAAGACGTGCTAAACCAAAAAGGGAAGAAAATACTAGATTACTGTAGAATAAACAACCTAGTAATAACGAACACACTATTCAAACACAAGGACATACACAAATACACATTTTGAATAGAATAGAAAAAGGAAAAAAGGAGCAAAATAATAGATACAAGGGTAAAGAGAAGCTACGAAATTTGAAGTGACAACTATCTAGTTGTGACGACAATTAAGGAAGACTAGCAAGACAGTGACAGAAGGATCCAGCGACCAAATATAAACTACAACATGATAAGATGATACAAACTTAGAGAAAAAGAAACAGCAATACAATATATGGAGAAAATGGAGATGAATATAGAAGTGACCAACGATAGAGAAGAAGAGAGGAAATGTGGAATAACCTAAAGAAAAATATGCTTGTGACAGCAAAAGAGACATGTGACGAAGAAAAGCACAAACAAGAAACAACAGATAGCCTGGTGGTCGGAGGACATACGAGAGAAAACAAAAGAAAAGAAAAAGCATGGCAAAGATACCTAAACGACAAAAATAGCGAAAACTACAAAAAATACAGAGACAAGAGAAAAATAGTAAAAGACGAGGTTAGAGTAGCAAAAAACAGGGAATGAGAACAGTTCGGGGAGACAATGAAAAAAAACGCAAGGGAAAACCAAAAGCTAGTTTATAAAACTCTAAAGGATTGCAGGAAAGAAAAAAGACAAGAAATGAGATACATACAAGACAAACAAGGAAGAATGCTGAAGGAAAACAAAGAAATATTAGAAAGATGAAAAGAATATTTTGAAGAATTACTAACCACAAATAACGACAAAGAATAAAAGACAATAATTAGAGACAACACAGAAGCAGATACAGAGAGTATCAAGAAACAAGAACTACTAGAAATAATAATGGAATTAAAAATAGGAAAAGCACCAGGACAAGACCAGATACAGCGGAAATGATCAAGCACCTGGGCCCGGTAGGTAAAGAAAAACTACGGAAACTACTGAACAACATATGGAGCACAAATATCATACCAAAAGACTGGCAAACAGCACTAATCGTTCCGATACACAAGAAAGGGTTTAAGACAAAATGCTCAAATTATAGAGGCATTACACTAATAAGTATAGGGATGAAAATACTAGAAAAGACAATAGACAAAAGAATAATAGCAAGAATAGAAGAGATACTAGAAGAATCGAAATGCGGTGTTAGGAAAGGAAGATCCACACAGGACAACATTTTCACAATAAAACAAATCACAGAAAAAAGAACTACAAATAATAAAAACACATATTTAGGATTCATAGACCTAGAAAAAGCGTTCTACATGATCCCAAGAAATAAATTATGGAAAATCCTAGAAGAGAGAGGTGTAGAAAGAAAGACAGCCGAATTAATACAAAACATATATAAAAACAACACCCATGCAATAATACACAAGGGACAAACATCAAGAACATTTAAAACAACCACTGGATTAAGACAAGAAGGCGGGCTCAGTTCTACGTTATTTAACATATACATGGATGAAATAATGAAGAGTATGAAACCAGAAAGCAAAAAAGCAAATATAGGTTACAAAAACATGCAAGTGGTAAAAATATCGGAAGGAGCATTCGCTGATGATGTAGTGATAGCAGAAAATGAAGCTAATCTGCAGCACAACCTGAGTGTATGGAATAAGCATCTAGAAAAGTATAGTAAGAAAATGAATTATAACATAACAAAATAGGAAACCAGAAAGAACAAATAAATATAAAGATAGAACAACACAAAATAGAGCAAGTAGAACAATTCAAATACCTAGGAGTAGCACTGACAGAAGACGGAAAAATGGAAGGTGAACTTAGTAACAGAATAAACAACACAGTTGAGACATACCACGCATTGAGAAATATACTGATTAACAAAAAAGAGATCAGCAGATGGACAAAAATAAGTATATACAAAAGCATATATAGACTTATACTGATATATGGGAGCGAGACGTGGAAAATAACGAAGAGGGACAAAAGTAGAATACAGGCAATGGAAATGAAATATCTCAGAGGAGTAAAACCAGTTACGAGAAGAGACAGAATAAGAAATAATGACATCAAAGAAGAATTGGGAATTGAAGCTATAGAAAAGTATATAGAAAAGAACAACTAAACTGGTGGGGACATTTAATTACGATGGACAAAAAGCATCAAACAAAACAAGTATGGGAAGCAAGAACTGGAAATAAAAGAAGAAGAGGTAGACCAAGAAAAGAGTGTGATAACAGAATAGAGGAAATAATAATCAAGAAAGGAAAGACAGTTAAATAAGCAAGAGAACTAGCGAATAACAGAAAAGAGTGGAATGAATTTACAAATGTTTGAACAACAACAATAATTGTAAAGTATAATGTTAAGTAATGTAAATGTAATAGCCTATACCGAAAGGGAGGGAAGGATGATTGAGAGAGTGAATGTCTTTAAATATTTGGGCTTTTGATTTGACAGTGGAGGAGGATTTCGGGTGCATGTGGAATGTATGCAAGCAAAAGCGAGAATGGTTTGGGGGATAGCGAGAAGGAAATGGGAGATTGTGGGGCGGTAACCTCGTAATGGCGTTCAAGATCTGGGATGCGTGTGTAAAACCTATTCTGTTTTATGGAGTGGAAGTGTGGGATGTGACAGAGAGAGAGAGAGAGAGAGAGAGAGAGAGAGAGCAAGGTTTCCTCCTGAAGAGTCTGCTAGGTCTCGAAAGGTCGACACCCAGAGCAGTGCTGTTACAGGAAACGAATCGTATGAGTATGTGGTGGGAGTCGTGTGTAAGGGTTGTGAAGTTTGAAGAAAGATTGCAGGAATTGGGCGAGGAAAGGCTGGTCCGGGGGGTATGGATGAGGTGTAAGAGTAGGACGTAGAGTGCCTGGAGAAAGGATAGAGGAAGGATGTATGAAAGAGTGGGTATGTCTGAGGTGTGGGTAGAGGAGAAGCTGAGAGAAAGGGGAAGCCTAGGAACTGAGGTGAAAGAGAGATATTGAGTGGCAAGAACGGCAGACTAGAATGAATGAGAGCTCTTACAACCCTGGCTACGTAGAGTGGCAAGTGCGTGGGAAACTCCCGAGTTACTTAGCCAGGGGTGAGTGGAGCAGGGAGGGCAAGGTATGCATGGCAAGAGCGAGGTGTGGGTCAGACGAGAGAGGGAGGAAAGTGTGGATGGCTCTGGGGTACAACGCGTGTGCGCTGTGTAGTAAGGGAAGCGACACGTGGTAGCACCTTAGCGAAGAATGTGAGGGTGTGAAAGCAGAGTGGGTGGGAAACTGCATATAGCTGAATGAATGGTTAAGCGAGGATGGGGAAGGCGTGAAAATCTGCAGGAGGCTGACGTGGGAGAGGAAAGTGGCAAATAAGCAAATAGATAATATAGATAACATATAAAACATAAACAATTAAACTTGAATATTTTCATATAATGTGTAATAAAGATTTATTAGTTATTTAATGGAAGAAGCAAAACGTCTTCCAATAAATCATCTTTTATATTCGTTCTTTGCAAACTAAGAAAACATTTAAAAGCGGAAAATTAACGCTCAATTCACGCTTATTTATGTCATTGGTAAAACAATAATATTTGTTGCTATGTCATACAGTTGCTTCACAGATTCTTTGTTACATGACCAATATTTAAAAACGTATGGATTAATATTGATATTAATATATTAATAATATTAATATCTTATGGTTCAAATCAAATAGTAAATTCTTGTGTTATTATATTATTAAATATTATATATTTATGTCGAAGAAATTTTATGTAGTTTATAATTGCACTGTGAGATGATAAGTGTCGTAACTTACAAAAGGGAATTTTCAGGTTTTGATTGATTCTACTTTAAACATGGTATATATATCCCGATCATTCCATCAGCTATAATGCTATGCTAATAGAGTTTGGTTTGACATCTGTGCAATCAAGACACACATATTTAGCAGTATGTTTTTTATATAATTTACTGCATGGTAATGTCGATGATAGCACCATACTATCTCAAGTATGTTTGCATGTCACTCGATATGCAGCGAGGAACCCTTTCATACAACACTCCAAAGACTTTTCACCATGAAAATTCACCATTGATTAGAATGATGCGTTCATATCATCAAAGTCCGTACTGACTTTGATGATATGAACTGAAATTTTACAGTCTAATAAAAGAGCATTCATTCTGTCGGAACGTACATAGCAGCATGCACACATAGCTACACCTGCAGTTGTTGTAATTTGTTTGGAATTTATATTTATATTATATTTTTATGTACATCTTATTATTATTTCCATATTTATATTGATTTATATTGATTTATATTGATTTATATTGATTTATATTGAGTTATATTGATTTATATTGATTTATATTGATTTATATTGATTTATATTGATTTATATTGATTTATATTGATTTATATTGAGTTATATTGAGTTATATTGAGTTATATTGAGTTATATTGAGTTATATTGAGTTATATTGAGTTATATTGACTTACATTGACTTACATTGACTTACATTGACTTACATTGAGTTACATTGAGTTACATTGAGTTACATTGAGTTACATTGAGTTACATTGAGTTACATTGAGTTACATTGAGTTATATTGATTTATATTGATTTATATTGATTTATATTGATTTATATCGATTTATATCGATTTATATCGATTTATATTTATTTATATTGATTTATATTTATTTATATTTATTTATATTTATTTATATTTATTTATATTTATTTATATTTATTTATATTTATTTATATTTATTTATATTTATTTATATTTATTTATATTTATTTATATTGATTTATATTTATTTATATTTATTTATATTTATTTATATTTATTTATATTTATTTATATTTATTTATATTTATTTATATTTATTTATATTTATTTATATTTATTTATATTGCTTTATATTGATTTATATTGATTTATATTAATTTATATTGATTTATATTGATTTATATTGATTTATATTGATTTATATTGATTTATATTGATTTATATTGATTTATATTGATTTATAGTGATTTATATTGATTTATACTACATGTGATTTTCCCTGTTTTTAAACTGTATGTTTGTTGAGAATAAAGTATTATTATTATTATGCATTTTTAACGCTCCTTTAACACTTTTGGCGTTTATAACAAACCATATTATAATTTTTTTTAAATTGTTAACATTTACTCATTGGTAAAATTACTGAAACCATTGCAATCTTTAAAATGCTTGTCGGAGCGAGTATAGTATTCAGGGCGATGTATTAATCAGATGTATCACATATCATGATGTTCTATTACTAATAATAATTAGTTTGGTCAGGTACTTGGTCCGGTAAATCCAGGGCGTGCTCTTTGGAGGATATTAATCAATACACAATAAATAATAAGTCCTTAAATAAAATTAAATTTATATATTGATATTTAATGAATGTCATCATTAAATACCCGAATTAGTCAGAGGAAGATGTATGTTATAAGAAAATAACGATAGAAAAAAACTATAAATAAATTTATATTTACTAAAGGGGGTTCGTTGTATCATTTTTATATTTACTATTTAGTGCCGATAGCCGAATAAAGATTGTTTCTCTCTCTATTTACTATGTTTGATTGATTTGAAATAAATAGCGAAATAGAACGGGAAAAGATAATGTATTTTATGATGTGTTAAATTTCATTAGCATACCATTTTTCAGTATTTTATCATGCATCATGAATAACGCACGATGCATAACGTCTATTATTACTACCACTAACTAGGCAAGCAAAATGCATATCGTTTATTAGTTGTTAAAATCTGCACGTTGATAGATGCCGAAACGATAGATCGGAAAACGAAAAATTACCATTACGCGCGGCGGTTAATAAACGAAAGGTTATGTCGCCTTCGGTACGTGCATTTCGTCACTCCTGCTAAAAGTTCACATGTGCAATCATTATGATCACCGTACAATAGGATAAAAGACGCCGTTTTCGTAGTGGAGGATGCGGCAAGTAGGGGCATCCCAAGTCTACCTATAAATACCAATTTTGCCATTTTAGGGTTAGTCAGTAGAAACCGATAAACTGTGCATTGTGCAACTGCAGGAAAAACCAATAGATTATCACAATGAAATTTGTAAGTCATTATATTTTTATACAACTAATAATGATAAAGATGAATATATTTTATTGGCTACCAACTATAGCTAGGCTATATTAAAAGCAAATTCCACGAAAACAACATACTGTTGGTATGTATTGAATATACATCTATGCTAAAAATTTGTAAGTCACTAAAATTTTATACAACTAATAATGCTAAAGATGATTATATTTTATGGGCTACCAACTATAGCTAGGCTATATTCAAAGCAAATTCCACGAAAACAACATACTGTTGATATGTATTGAATATACATAATAATGCTAATGATTACATTTTATGGGCTACCAACTATAGCTAGCTATATTAAAAGGAATGTAAATTCCGCAAAAACAACATACTGTTGGTATGTGTTGAATATACATCGATGTTTACTTTTTAGTTTAATATAATGCATTACTTTTCAATTACTTCTTTATTTTCTGTCTTTAAAACCTGTATAAGTGTTTAAGGGCCCCTATTAATAAGTATAAAATATACCTCTAGCAGGTTGGTTGCTATAGGGTACATAAGTCATAAGACTGAAGTATAATTAAAAAATTATAAAAATAAAAAGTTCTTGCGGACCCACAAGACATTTTTTATCCATCAGGGTTTATATTTACATGATATTAAGAACTACAAAGGGCAACTTTTAACCACTCAGCCTTGATAAAAAATGGGATAAAAAATTGGTTAGTAACTGAGAGAAATGAGAAAATTTAAAGTATTTGCGGACCTTCAAGAATTATTTTTACCGAGCTGGGATTTCTACACGTTAATAATCACTAAAGAAGATAACTTTTCATCACTCTGCCAAAAATTATTGATATCTATTTCCTTCCACCCTAATACACATACCTCGGAACAACAATCAATGACAGACTGGAAATCAAATGCCGAATAGATAAAACTAGAACTGCATTTCTCAAGATGTCAAAACTATTCAGAACTCACGATTTTCCCTGAAATTTTTCTACCGAGTTGGGGTTTCTACATGTTAATAATCACTAAAAAAGATAACTTTTCATCAGTCTGCCATGGGAAAAAATGGGAAAAATTTTATTGATCTCTATTTCGTTCCACCCTAATACACATACCTCGGAACAACAATCTGGAACAACAGACTGGAAATCAAATGCCGAATAGAGAAATCTAGAACTGCATTTCTCAAGATGTCAAAACTATTCAGAACTTACGATTTGCCCGTGTCAACGAAGATCAGATTACTAAAGTGCTATGTCCTGCGAATACTATTATATGGGGTGGATTCATGGACGTTATCAGAAGCCAGTTGCAAACAATTGGAAGCATTCAAAATGTGGCTGTACCGACGCATCTTGAAAATATCTTAGACAGAGGATGTGACCAACCAAGATATCATCGAAATAATTGCATTTCTCAAGATGTCAAAACTATTCAGAACTCACGATTTACCCTGAAATTTTTCTACCGAGTTGGGGTTTCTACATGTTAATAATCACTAAAAAAGATAACTTTTCATCAGTCAGTCATGGGAAAAAATGTATTGATCTCTATTTCGTTCCAACCTAATGCACATACCTCGGAACAACAATCAATGACAGATAGAGAAATGCCGAATAGAGAAATCTAGAACTGCATTTCTCAAGATGTCAAAACTATTCAGAACTCACGATTTGCCCTTGTCAATGAAGATCAGATTAATAAAGTGTTGTGTCCTGCCAATACTATTATATGAGGTGGAGTCATGGACGTTAACAGCAGTTGCAAAAAACTGGAAGCATTCAAAATGTGGCTGTACCGACGCATCTTGAAAATATCTTAGACAGAGGATGTGACCAACAAAGATATCCTCGAAATAATTGGTAAAGAAAAATAACTCCTCTTGGCGATAAAATCACGAAAACTAGAATACCTGGGACACATAATAAAGAACAACCAACGATACAGATTGTTGCAATTGATCCTGCTGGGCAGAGTGGAAGGAACGAGAGGGCCAGGAAGGAGAATAATGTCTTGGTTGAAGAACCTGCGAACATGGTTCAACACAAAAATTGCGAGCCCTTTCAGAGCCACGGCCGATAAAATCGCAACTATGATCCGAAACGGATAGGCATCAAAAAGAGAAGATCTACCGGAAATATTAGTTTTACATGTTTCGACGTATCTTGCGGATATCTTAGAAAGACATAGAAGTCCAAACATAGAGTAACAAACATAGAAGTCCTCCACAGGTTGAAGAAAGAGAAGAAGATCATAGACACCATCAAAACCCGCCAGATCTAATATCTAGGTCACATCATGCTGAGCGAGGACAGATACATGCCATCATTGCCTTGAATGATGAATGAATGATTGCCTTGATTGAATGATACACGGAAAATGAAGGCCGGGATGGAGGAGAATTTCATGGTTGCAGAATCTCAGGGCGTGGTACGGGAAGACGTCGAATGAGCCCTTCAGAATAGCAACTAATAATGTGAAGATAGTCATGCTCATCATCATCATCCGAAATCGGATAAGCACATGAAGAAGAAGATGTTTCCCAGCGGAATTTCACAAGGTGTTTTACTGTATACACTATCAGAATGCTGTGCAAAGCACTTTGTAAACAAACGAGTAGAGACGAACCCTGTTAGAAGGAAAGATTTTTGAATAAATGGGCTAACAATATCTAGGAATTGAGTTGATAAATTGTAAACATAAACCTATTTAGTATTTGAACGCCGATCGTCCATGTCTCACATCTATGACTTGATGCAATTCTGCATTGCACACCTATGTCACATATATGAAGCGTGGGAGTTGACGTTCTATAATATGTACCAGAAATTTGTAGTAAGAAAATTCTCGCGATAGCTAGGTAGAGTACAAAGTTTGACTTCCTTAGCTAAACTTTTTGTGGAATTTTTGGTATGTTAAACACGAAAATTGCAAATCCAGCGTATGTAAAAAAACATCAATAAATCTTTTTACAACGCTGAGAATTTTATAAAATTTTCTGAATTGTATTCAGTAATAGCAATATTTATTAACTACAAAGTTTGATTTCCTTAGATAAACTGTTTGTAGACTTTTTGGTATGTTAAACACAAAAAATGCAAATCCAGCTTATGTAGGATGAAAAAAAACATGAATAAATCTCTTTAAAATGCTGAGAATTTTATAAAATCTTCTTGACATAAAAAAGTCCCCTCGTATGTCTTAACGATTTAGATATTCTTATCGAACATGTATTATTGAATATTTTACATCAATTTTGAGAAACTTTTCAGGGGTATACTGTAGGAAACAAAATTTTTAATATAAATAATATATGATTAGGTAAGGCTCTAAAATGTCACTCTCCGGTAAGTGTTAACTAATCAAACATTTGAAAATCTGGTGATTCTTCACTCAGATAGCCGCAACATTCGACAAAAAGTTCGCACCTACATTAAGAAATATACCTAGTACGAAATATTGTAATCTTTTACGATAAACTGTATCAATATTGTCTGTTTTCAGGTCATCTTAGCTGTGTTGGTGTTAGCAACTTTTGTAAATTCGCAAAAGTCTGAAGAGCCCATCCCAATCATCAAATATGAAAATGAAGGAGTTAATCCGGATGGATCCTACAAATGGAGGTATATTGTCTTGTGCATATAGTGATAATAAATAGAATAACGTATAAATCAGTAGTGAAGAAAAATATGTAGTCAATTCAAATAACCGAATAGTACATTTCCTTTTTTTTCAACCTGATATTCTCATCTAAACGGCACTACAGTAGTTCGGAATCCACGTCCACCTGTAGTGCCAGTTGCCAGCTCTATAGAGAGAGACCCATACACCAGCAGTGGCGTGAAACTGCTGGTGTATGGGTCTCTCTCTATAGAGCTGGCAACTGGCTCTACAGGTGGACGTGGATTCCGAACTACTGTAGTGCCGTTTAGATGAGAATATCATCATCTACTCCGGACCAGAGAAAGGGGCCATGAAACTGGGTTGCGTGCAAGCTTAAAAGTATTTATCTCACGATCTTCAGCGCAGTAATTCGTTGCCTTACCACTGCGCTACGCTGCCCCCTCCTTATAGTACACATCATATTAATATTAAATTTGATAATAACAGGTGTCTCAACAAGATGCACGATTTAATTTAAAACGCATAAATAAAGCATATTTTTTTAGCTATGTTCGTTCCGATTATGGATGGAATAAAACATCCGGAAAATGGGCCTGTAGCTCTGAACACAGACCCTTGCTGTTTTCATAAAATTTTCGAAGAAATTTTGACCAAGTTGTGATAATGTTGTGCGAGTTCTTTCTTTGGGGTTTTGTGAGGTCTTAGGTCTATACGAATAAATCCAACTAATAGATCCAACGATTCATCGGTAATATGAATCGGCTTGAATCGCCAATAGCCCGTGATTATATTATATATCATATCAACCAAATATCTCTCTATTTCTCAAATGTTCCAATAGTGTTTGTCTGTCTATGTTATCAAATGCGGAATTAAGGCCAATAAAAAAACGTACACCACTTCCACCCAGTCATTTGCGTTTTAGCGTTTGTCAGGTGGTTTAGTAATTACTTTAGTTACTATTATTTATTCTTCTAAAATATATTTGTATGAAGAAATAAATATGTCTATGATAATGACTATTAATTTGAATAATGGATGAATCTAATAAAACTTCATATTTATTTTTTATCAAGTTTCGAAGCTGGCAACGGAATAAATGCCCAAGAAGAAGGCCACGTTAAAAACGCAGGAAACGCAGATGCAGAAGCCATGGAAGCGCAAGGCTCATACTCCTACACCGCCCCCGATGGGACAAACATCCAAATGCAATACATCGCCAACGAAGAAGGCTTCCAACCGCAAGGTGCTCACATCCCCACACCACCTCCAATCCCAGAGGCCATAATGAGAGCGTTGGAATGGAACGCTGCTCATCCCGAAGAGGATAAAGCTGGCGCAGCGTCGAATGTGCAGCCAGTCGTTAGACCCAAACCGAACAACAGGAGATTCTGATTTAGAAAAAATGTTCTACTGTATTATTGAATAATTATTATGCACGCAGTGTTATGTGTAGGTTGTATATAATAAACGTATTTTTATTGTGAAATTTATATAATATTACGAGTAAACGTAGTACGATGGATGGTGAATCAGGTAATTTTGTTTAATTCCCCAAAAAAATAAAACTTTACTTGCCTTGTCAAGTATAGATATGCTCAGTTAGAATCGCCAATAAATCTAAATTTAAAATAAACAGTCGACTCGACGAGAATAGAAATAACAGAACAAAACTTAAAAATATTACTATCAATTCAAAAACTTGGTACTCCAAACTACATAATCGATTAAAAAAAATAAAAAGCAGTAACTTTGATAGGAATTCGAACTCACGATTGTGACTTTTGTAATGAATGATAGCATAAAAAAAATTACAGATTGGACGGCTTTAAAACATATACAGGATGTAAATTAAGTAGAGAATAAATTCAATAAAACCTCACGTCGATTTTTAATTTTATATTGCCAATCCGCAATAAAAAATGGTCTTGTCATCTAAAAAAATATGTGGATTACGTTATTACTCATTCAAAAATTATCGAAAAAATTGGCAATTAAAAATCGAAGGGTCTGAGCAATTTTTACAAACATAAAGGCACCTTACACGATCAATATTACTGTCAATATTTGAGAATAATGACAGTATTACTGTACGATAATATGTTTAAAATGTTCATTATTCTTAAATATTGACAGTATTACTTATCGAGTAAGGTATAGTAAGGATGGAATGAAGAGAATACTGATGTTTTTTCCGGATAATTGATTACTTGACAAATATAAAATGAGGATTGAAGCAAATACTGACAGTACTAGGACTGACAGTATTATTAATCGTGTA